>CM040122.1:82097557-82697557 GCA_022559845.1 Amorphophallus konjac | reverse complement strand
GAGTATATCATAAGAAATTCTTGATGGGATGATGATATCATGCCATATCGTGTCATTCTTGTAAACCCCAATTCTATGATAAGAATGAGGGTATCTTGCTTGATCTAATGTTCATGTGGACCTCAATTCTATATAAAGAATGTCCATATTGATTTGTCATGGTACCTAAGTTAAGGGAACCATATTCTACCTAGTTTTATCGACATCGTGATTATACCGTTATTATCGCCATTCTATGTCCTTTGTCATACTTTGGACTCTATTCTATCAGAGTTGTCATACGTGTCTACAAGCTTGATTATTGAAATTCTATATTGGCTATATAAACAAGAGTGGATGTCAAAACACATGATAAATGCCTGCGCATATAGGGCCCGATCTGGTCCTGGGAGGAGCACCCGAAAGTACTTGTGCCCATGGGAGTTAAAATGATAAGGTATCTGGCATTATACCGAGTACTTGACTTGCTTGATTGGACATTCCACACACATCTTGTACTTGAATCATACTTGACTTTACATGAAATGCGTGGCCCGAAAAAGGGTAATTTACTTGCTTGATACATGATAGCCAAAGTTCTTGACATGACTTGTTAAACGTACTTGCTTGAATACCTTGAGTACACTTGTTATCTTGTTGGAAGTTCATGATTAAGTTCATCTTATTTTTTTGATATTACCTTCTCTCTATCTTGTCGTTTTATGCGAGCATGCATAGCTTTATTGCATTCATGAAAGATGTAATTACTTAAACCACTTGCTAGTACTTGAGATATAATTTCCTACTGAGCGTTCGCTCATTCCGTTTGTCCCTTTCTACTTTTCAGGTAAGTCCGACGACGATGGAAGTCAATCGGATGGGAATGGTCAAGAGTGAAAGTGATAGAGCTTCTACAAGTGTCGTCTAGTCTTTTCTATAGTTTCTTGAGTCAACTATGTATTCTTTTCCTTTTTATTAAACCGAGTATTGGATTTGTAATAGTCTATCCATTATGAAATAAAGGATTGGGTTATCTTGCTATTTTGCGCATCTCTGTCTTTGAGTCGAATACACGACCACTCTGATTGACATGATTGATATAGACACGTCGCGCATCTCCGGGTATCTTCCGCGCTCGGGGCGTGACAGGCGCCTTGTCCCCATAAGGGCGCCTGGTTGCCTAGGCGACCGCCTTGACAACCATGACTAATGACCTGACTCTGCTGAGCCTTAGGGCCTGTCAGGCCAATCAGGCTCATTGACAGCCCCAGATCATCTTTAATGAGATCAGAAATCTTGAGACCAAATGGATGAAAGGAACTAAGCTAATCCAGAACCAATGAGGTCGGTGACATGGAAGAGTATGGTCTCCACCAAGAAGGGGAATTAGTTGGCGTCCCACAAGAGGCAACAATACTGCTCTAAAGAAGCAGTAACACACACTTTAAGTGAGAGCTAGACGAATGGAATTAAATGATGAAGCTGCAATACACAGAAGGATGCCCCAGCATGATGGGCAAGGAAGGAACTAGAACAAACCTCAAGTCTGGAGGGGTCTAGATGTTCAAATGTCTCATCTCATGTACAAGGATAGTATGAGCACAATTCTTGGAGTCAAATTTCAGGGCCAAATCTCAATCTGACGAGGCCATTAAAGATCTATCAGCAAGCAGCGATGTGTTCTGTTGCTGGAACTAAACTGTAACATCATATAGACAAAAAACAGAGTAGATCCAAAGCTCCCTAAAAGGCTTTGCAGAGTTTCAGGAGAAAATTTTATGGGTCAAGGTGTTACAATATCGGATGATAAAGTTCTTTGCCACATTCCTAATTTCTTTTACAGAAAATAGAATTGGGGTACTATCTACTTCTCCAAAAAAAAAAAGTTACTTGCCACATTTTCAGGGGGAAGTGGGTTGTGTTCTGAAGAGCAAAGCAGCTTATCCAGTGAAGAATCAGGTGCACAAAGTTGTATCAACAGCCTAAGCTCCAAGGTAAAAAGAGTTGGCTTGAGTATCAACCAAACAAAAAGCTCACGTCGTATAGGAGGAAGGGATGCCACAGCATGAGGGGGAAACCACATATAGCAATTTCAAACACCAGTAAAGAAGCAAATAAATGGGACATTGATGGACCAACATTATTATACCTTCAAAAGCAACTCTACTTGATCTCTTCAAACATCTTGACCAATTGAAAGATTAAATACCTTTATCAGCACCAGACACGTTAAATTTTGTAAGGATCAAAGGTCAAAGGACAAGAAATCCTGTCAATAGTTCAAGTAGGAATCACTTCAAAAATTTACTACTCCCCCTCTGTCCACTCCACATCTACTCTTTTTTTTTGGGTGACGGGGAACCTAGCACAGCTAGCAAACGTCAGGCTCACATCCATCGAGGATTAGATGTGAGCCAGGTAACCCCCCACCCCCAGAGTCACTTCACATCTACTCCCATTTGAAAGAACAACAAACAGAAAATCCCTCCATTGTACGGAAGGTTGTAGTGGGACGGACTTCATAATTTGGAACTACCCCTTTCATCTCATCCAATTTCCAATGTCGACTGCCTGGCAAATTCGTCTTTCTCACTCTCCAAACCATTTCTGTGTTATTATCTATCAAACTTTTCTTCCAAAAAGTGCCCTCAGTTTTCAGTTTTTCAATTATACGGATGTTAAATAATAAGATCACAGACAAGCTTGAAATACATCTAGCGATATTCCACCCGATCTCTATGTGTTACAATATATCCCGTCTCCCAAATACTATCCTCAGTATTTTTGTTTAACAAATGTTAAAGCATGAACACTGTGGACAAAGCCAGAGCACATTAAACAATATGAAAGGGAAAAACAACCAAAGCATTACATGACCACTTGAAGTAGCCTTCCACTCTGCAATCTCGGTCTTGTGCAGTCACACAGGTCAGAAGAAATAATGGTTGTCTACCAGAAATCATCTCAAACATAACCAAGCAATACAGCTAGTAACTCAATCCCCTCATACTGCATTCAAATACAAAGAAACAATTTCCTTTAGCATTGTAATATATCTTTGAAGCCCGCCCACCTAATGTCAAGTGCTCTGAGAAGAGCATCTTGAATTGACACGAGCAAAAAGGTAATGACTAAATTGAGTACTCCTTGCAAAGGATACAATCTGCTCCTAACTAGAAACACCCAAACTAACCAAAACTAAGATTAGAAGTGTCATTGGAGGGCATATAGGACACAAGAGATCTGTCCATCAGCAACCCTTTTTTGGGAGGCAAATATAAGATTTTTTTTAGGAACAACCAAATGGGTCAGATGGACCTATTGGGTTTCCCACTGTTATGAATAGAAAACGGACAAGGGATGAATATGTGCTTGTGTCCTAAGGATCAGGCTTTTAAAAACCAGTTTCAAAAAAGGAATTGGACCAGTCCAGGCTGGTTCCAGTTCCCAGGCCTGTTGGCCAAAACCAGCCAGTTCTGGCCAAAAGCCATCTGCTTCACCCGAAGCTAGTGCAAACCTACTGGTTGTTTAAACCATGATAAGGAAATCCCATTTGTATGTGAACCCAAATCTCTCTCCGACATATCTGAGACATATGCAAAATGAGTTCATTAAGAATTTTTTCAGTTATGAAGACATTACATATAGACACTAATGAAGCCAGTTCCACTGAAAATACTGGTGACTAAAGGACACTTGCCTCTTGGTCAACATCTTTATAATTATCTCCTCAAATATGTTAAGTAGGTAATAAGGCCTGAATAATGAATTATATACTTCATGGGTAAAAGTTATATGACCTCTAGCAATCCCAATTTGGCCCAGTTCAGCTGCCGGCTGATGCCGGTCCAATTTCGGCTGACTTCCATGATAATCTGCCCGATTTACAAGTTACACCTGATCCTATTCCTATACAGGTTGGTGGCCAATTCAATCTGAAATCTGTTGATCTTCACTTCCATGTATTGAATGAGTTCAAGACTGGTTGCTGACCACTACTTGAAGACTATTAGATAATTTAGCATAAAACAAATGGCCGAAAAGTTGGACTCTAGAAGCTTTCACCCTCCACCATGAAAATATATCTTTCAATTTGATCCACTCCAAACTCTAAAGGAGCTTCTTGAAGCCATAAGTAATCATGGATGCACCTTTTCCATAGGAAATAAAGAAAGAGTCATTGTTAACAAAGTGGATGCTGGCCCCAGCAACAATCTCATATCTATGGCAGAACATATGGCTTGGTCTTTCCTGTAACCAGATGTACACCTTTGCCCTCAGGCTATCTATTCCAACCTCAGATAATCATAATTATAGCAAGACACTTCTATATTGTTGTTTTATAGGAATAAATTTAATTATATGTTAATGTCTAGAACCTGAATACTCTCCAAAGTCCAGAATCCCAATTTCTCTAGGTTCAATGTCTTGAAACTCAAGCATGATGTCTTTTTATTGTTTGGCAAAGTGCAAAGTCATAAAGTAGTACAACACCACCCTGGAAATCACCTGATCTTCACAAGATTTACTGAGAAAATACTGGTGTAGAGTAATACTGTTATAATTCACTAAGCAAAATATATGGGCTGGCAGTCCGTTAACAAATAGCTCTAGCATTCTGACATCTCAATCCATCCAGTCAAATCAAAGCATCTTGGATATTGGTTTCTTTTTTGTGTTATGACAAAACAAACCACATAGAAAAGAGGAAGGACAACTAATATCAAAAAGTTTGCACACAAAAAAAGACGAGGGAAACTTGTATGGATAGGATATAAAAAATCAAGATTACAGGATAATTGAAGAGTCGGTTCTTCTAATCTCTATCTTTCAGTAAATTGTTGATCATGTTCGCCAAGGGTAGAGTGCCCTTTGCCATGATTTCTAGCCTGGAGGTATTGGAAGCATGTGTGAACAGAGAAAGCCCAAAAAATATAAGCTCACGAAGGAACAGTCTCGAAGAGAGGAACCCATGCCAGTAATGAGGTTCCAAATCAAAAAATGCATCAAAAAATCTCCTTGTGCCTTCTAGATCGAGCTTTAGGAGGATATCCATGCCAAAGCAGAAGAATTCCCTTTGTCTTCGCCTCTCTATTGGCCAGAGATCCTTCCAAACTTCCGTGGACAGTTCTTCTCCAGAGAGGCCTCTCTCAGAACCAAGGTACTTAACAATTGATCTTGCAACAACAGGAGCTGCTGAAAGAGTTCTCGCTACCATGTAGCCAGTAGATGGGTGCACCATTCCTGCAGTCCCACCTATCCCCAAAACCCTTTGGGGAAGCACTGGGAGGGGACCGCCCATCGGGATAACACACCTCTCATCCTCCTCGATGCTCTTTACCTTAATGCCCAAGTGCCTCAGTCTGGCAACCATCCTCTCCTGTATGTCCTCCATTGACAGACCTGGCCGAGCAACCAACGAAGTCTCCTCCAAGAAAATCCTGTTAGAAGAGAAGGGCATAGCATAGAGAAACGTCGGAATTCTGTCGTTCCTTTCCTTCAGTTCCTTCTTACCATCAAGATGGGAGTCCCTCCAATCCATGAAGAGCATCTTATCCAAATCAAAAGGGTGTTCTTCTACTTCTGCCAAGATGCCATAAGCCACTTGGTACCCAGGATTGTAGGGCTTGTCATACTGCACCAGAGACCTTGAGAATCCAGTGGCATCCAGCACCAGGGTAGCCCGTATGGTGACCCCGTCGTTGCATATGAGTAAAGACTTGGACTCCTCATGGATCACCTTCGCAACCTTGGCCTGGTAAAACATCACGCCATTAGACACACATCTCTGCATCATCTTGGACTTGAGTTGCTTGCGGTTGACCCGGCCGTAGGGCCTGCCCAGATGCTTCACGGTCACATCATCCACATAGACCACGGCGCCAGGCCAGATAGCATCGAGGCAGTCGAGCATGTCCATGGCCTCGAATTCATCTACCCAGACGCCATAGTTGTTCGGCCAGATGAGCTTGGGCGACGGGTCGATGGTACAGACGGAGAGCCCTGCCTGGGAGACCTGTTGCGCCACAGCGAGCCCAGCAGGCCCCCCACCCACCACGGCCAGGTCGACGGTGGCGCCCTTGGACGGATCATACATGGGGAGGTCGAAATCCAGGTTCTCCTTCTTGGTTTCGGGCACCAGCTCCAGGAGGCCGCTGCTCCCGGCCCTGGCACAAGTTCTTCCAGACCATTTGTGGGTGTGTTTCTTGGCGGCGCCGACCTTGGCGTCCTGGTTGCGGGGTCTAGCACAGGAAAGGCTGTGCCTTTCTGCCAGACCGTGGAGGGGGTACAGCAGCTCGAGCCTGTTGTGGGTCCTGAGAAGGGTATCCATGGAGGTTCGATCCCTGGAAAAGTAGAACCCGGGGCCTAGATTCAGTAAACTCGAAGAGACTCGAACTGGGTATACTTGGAAAATGCCCAGAAAACTCCACAAATCAGGGGGGGGAGGGTAAACGAAGAATCTAATCTGGGTTCCTGCGAATTACCAGTAGAGCCTCAGAAGCTGATGAAAAGATGGCTGGGGACGGCAGCAGTTAGCTACTCAGTTGCTATGAGTAAAGCAGTCGAGGTGGGAGAGGGAGGAAATGGTGCCAGAGAAAGAGGTGGACGGAGCAGGCACGCGAAGCATCTCCTGGTGCGCCTGCTCGGCGTTTGGAAAGACAAGGTGGAATGGGGATGAGCGTGGCGCGGAGGAAGCCGACGGGGATGGCCGCTCCCCTCGCCCTTTCTCGAGATGGAGATAGAGCTTTGGGGCCATATAAAAAGGCTCTCGGCCGCCGGCCGAATCATGTCTCTGCTTAGGCCATCCCCGACCGCTCTCTCTCTCTCTCTCTTGTTTTCTTCCAACCTTCTTTACAGTAAATCTCTTTCTCGCACTCTCTTGCCGGTTGCCACTTCGTTTTTGTTTTCTTCTAACCTTGTTTACAGTGTAACAAAAAATAATAAAATCTCCGGTGTTATTTTCACTTTTTCAGAGAATGTAAAAGTATCTTTTCGAGTTTTTTTTACAAAAATATCCTCTTTATAATTTTTTTATATTATTCTTATTATCTTTATATTATATTTAATAATATTCTTACATCAATGTAGTGCCAAAAATACCCTTACAATTAATCTTTCTTGAAGATTAAAAATATATATATATTTGTCTATATAATATAATTTTTAGACAAAAATATCTTTATAAAAATGAGCTATTTGGACCAACATATTATGTCAAAAAGAGAGAAGGACAGAAAAGATAGATATCTGAAGAGAGATAAAAAATTTATGAAAGACCAAGGGTAGGGTTTGCCGACCCGGCCGACTCGGTCTCGGCCCGGGACGAGTTGGGTCGGGCGAGTCGTCTAGCGACCCGGTCCGCTCTCTCGGCAAGGCACGTGATTTTTTGATTTTTTTAAATTTTAAATTTTATTTTTTAAAAATAAAATTTTAATAAAATTTTATTAAAATATAAATGACAAATACAAAACTCAAGATACGAAGAAATTTATAATTAATTATTAGTTACTTATAAATATAAATAAATGATACATACTCCTAATCAGATGGGCCCAAACTGGGCCACAGCCCATCTCCAAATAATCTGACATTAAATGTGGTCCGCAGATAGGACAGATAGTCTTCACAACGCATCGAACCTTCATAGTTCTCTTAATACATGCGTACGTAGTATTCATACTGCTGCGAACCTTGTGCGTACACGACCGGTGGTGGCGCAGCTGAGGGCTGATCGTATCCTTCGGTATATTACGACATTGAAGTATGGGTATGATGATATGGATACGATGGGAAGAATGAACTACTGCTATCTGAATCGCCATGATACATCGGCTGCTGCGGCCATACCCGTCCATACTCGCTTCCAGATCCCTGAGAGTCATGTGTGCTCATCCTCTCAAAATCAGACAGCATGTCTTGATAGTTGGTATTATCTGCAACACAACTTCCATAGTAGGGATCCCAATGATCAGCTGCCCGCCTCGTCCCTAACGGTGGAGCACCGTGGTCCTCATCTTACGTGGCATGTGTGAAGTGATGCTCCTCTGTCCAAGGGTACTTTCATCTTTTTTAAATTTACTTAAAAATTATTAACTTGTGTTAGATAATAGATTTTAACTAAATACTAGTATATAGTAAGGGTATTTTTGTAAGTATTATGACGCGACGAGGTTATTAAAATAAGAGAAAAATAAGAGAAAATTATATAGATAAACTTATATTAGGAAGATATTTTTACAAAGAACCCAACTTATCTAATGTCTTCTTTGCTTTCTTCACCCTTTCTACCCACCATTCCATGGGTGTGTAAATTTCGACGGGAGTCTTGACAGTCTTGTACATACGTACAAGCACCTCTTAAAATTATAACCGTATGGATAAGTACTTTGAAGAGAAACATGATACATGAATGCCTTTTTTGCATGAGTACTTCACGGTGGTGCTATTTACACACGTGGCCTTTGAAGAGGGTAATTGTAAGAAAGAAAAAAAACTCCTTAATCCATCATGTAATTACGATTATAAGAAGTGTTTTATGTTAACAAGATTTAACAAGATTATTCATGCAAATATCTCAACCCCAATTGGATTTTTGATCGGCAACGTGTAGAGTGCATAGCCGTGAAAATGGGATGCAAAATAGCAATTTTCCCCTCTCTACGGATATAATCCTTAATTTATGAGGTGTTTGATTATTATATCAAATCAAACACCTCTGTCCATGGCAATTTTGATACCGGTGTTGACGATGGATATGTTAAGTTATGGTCTATCAACCTTAATATTCATACATTAAAATCTTTTATGTCGTGATAAATTTAGTACATGTCTAGCCGTGTATTAAAATATCCTTTCCTTTCCATCTTTATTCCCGTCTTCTCTCCAGTTTCCATCCTCCATGCTCCTGTTATATATCAACGTCAACATTTATAAGTACCACTGTGCTTCCAAAACTGGAATCTTATGGTTAATTAACACATTAATTACTCCCTATGATTCGCGTTTGTAGTCAATAACACTAGCATTGATGCGGCTTTTCCAGTAGGCAATCGAAAGGTGGTTTGGGTAGGGGGTGATCTTCTTAATTAAGTTTGGCCAAATCAGAAGGTGTTAGTTTTGGGAGATGGTCTCAAACAAAAACCTGCCAAGGAAATCAAACTACCCACAAATAAACTTCTAATTAAATCCCTCTTTCTAACTCCAACCCCACATTCTTCTCTACAAGTAGTAGTGATCCTTGTCAACATACAGTTCACCTCCAGCCACAACATTCTGGCACATGAGTTGTAATCTGTGGGTTTAGAGCCTTGCTGCACTAGTTGAGAGCATTTGGCCTTCCTAAATAGAATCCTTATTGCTTGAAGCCTTTGTTGTGAAACATACAGATCCTGCTCACTGGATCCCTCTAGAACTGCATTCTTAGCTTCTTGAGGGTAATATTATATTCTTTGCTTCTGTGGAATTATTTCAATCAATCGTCAACTTCGTGCATGCTTTTCAATAAACAAGTCTATATAAGGGCTTTTATGCGGAAACTTATTAAAGGGATTTTTACATATATATATATATATATATATATATATATCTATAAAATTTAATTTTATCAAATATAACTCACATCCGAATATATTATCATGAATATCCTTTATTTAGATAGAAATATTACAGTTACATTCTAACCTATTATCAAAGTGGTTCTCATTGAATTACTCATTTATCATCGGTTAAGTCTTACGTAATTAAGTACGTGATAGAATAATTTTAACATGTATTTCCATATATATAGTTATATTATATATAACCGTAATGTTAGACAAACCCTAATAAACATCTATACAGAAAGGATACGATAAAACGATACACCACACCACCTACCCACTCACAACACAGAATTTGGCTTTTCAGCGCCCCGGGGAGGCGCGGAGAATCTGGCGTATGGTATCATGCCGCACACGGTAAACTGATTAAATATTTGTACACACTTACTTTCTGTCTTTTCTGACTTAACGCCCACCCCTTGCTTCGGCCACATAAGATCCTCCACCTACCTAGATTGGTGCGCATTATACTTATTTAATAAACAATACTGCACCATTGTTCTTTTGTCGTCGATCGATGTCATATATATATATATATATATATATATATATATATATAGTTAGGTGCAGGGTTGGTCGTATCGATCGATACGTCCGTCCTAGTCACGGGTTAAGATAGATCGAGTCAATTCCGACTCGATCATCTCATTTCAAATGTGGATAAAAAAATTATATATATATATATAATATATATATATAATAGAATAAAATAAAAAGATATTATATATAGTATAATATTAAATTAATGGACGATCAGGTGACGAGCTACGACTCGGACGTCCTGTCCATAACCTGAGTCGGGTCGGGTCGTGCGAGTCGGGGTGACTTGCACCGGGTCAACAAACCCTGATTGAGTGTGCTTCGTACGAGGAGAATACCACATGTCAGTCGGTCCCGTGATGCCGGCCAGTCACTACAAATTAATGAGGGATCTTTGTTTTTAATTATATATATATATAAATGTATAGTCTAATTCCTCTAATTCAGATAGATAATAACTCTTCAAAATCTGGAGTTACTCGATGAAATACCTCATAACATTACAGATAAGTCCCTCCGATGTTAACGAGAAAAAGTCGTCCCTACAAAAGAGTGATCATCAAAAAAAATAACGTGAGAGTTTAGAAATAAATATATAAAAGCGAAGGGACTGATCTATTGATATGAAAGATTATGAGGGTTGAGAATTAAAGATATTAATTAATTTAGTACTTGATTGACTAATTATGTTATCGATTATTAGCTGAGTCCTGATTGTTTAGGTTTCCGACAGTTGTCTGATCACAGTATTAATTGATTAATGAGCTCACGATAGGGTGTGGCATCTCATTGATTTCTTTTTACATGAGAAAGATTCTGAGACTAAGTTTCACCGTGAGTGGGAGAGGGATATTAATCATCTCACGCGTCTAATAATAAGATGGAAGAATTTTGCCTATTAGGAGGATGTATGTGCACTTACAATCTTGACGTAATAGTGGGCTAATGTTCGAAAAGATGATTTTTTTTTTTTGAAAGAGAAAGAACGCGAGTACGAAATCAAATCCATCAAAACTATTTTGGACCATTTTGATAACAGGTTATGATATATTATCTGAGGTGAGTCCGAGTGAATTATTCTTTAGATATTTTTAAATTTAATAATTTATTCTTATTCTAAAAATAATTCATTTCATGTGAAATGATAAAATAAATTATTTTTAAAATAAGGATTTTAAACTTAATCGACTTCAGATAATTTAACTTTATTATCAACTCGGGTAAGAGTGAATGAATAGAATAACTCGTCGTATTCATCCCCTTATTCTATTATCCAAATAGTCATTTGAACCTGATTTTTTTGGATTTTAAATAACTATAAATTCTCTGACATCCTATGCACGGTATGAAAGATCGATTTTTCGAAAATCTCCATTCCAAAAGCAGTCTATCGACCGATGCAATCGGAGTGGCACGTGTTCACGTCGTGGTGGGCGACTTTGTACCGTATAGGGGGTGGGGTGCTGAACCTGGCTCTGTCCGGATCAACCAAGCGAGATCGACTCGGCCCAAGATATCGAAGCCTTCGTTGGGCGTCCCAATTCAAGTCAACCCGAATACCTCTGGATACACCATCACACTACTCGATGATGACCCGCCTTTTTATTACATCCGTACACGTTCTCCTTCTCTGGGCTCGCATGGATCCCACGGACATCTTTAAGCGTGCTTTTTCACAACGGGAGTGGAGGATCCACTTACTACCCCCACTTTCGAACAGCGGTCAGAAGGGTTGCGCCGAAGTGATGGATGAACCGGCCACGTCAGCCCCACGAAGAAGGTGGGTCTTCCTTCGCGTGAGAAACTTCTCTTGCCAAACGGAAAGACCGCGTCCGTTGCGCCAAATTGGCCAGACATAGCAAGTTGGAACAGAGTAGGTTACAACTAAAAAGTGAACTAAATACGGTTACGTTAAAATAAAAAATATATAAATTTATCATTCTTATATTTATATTTAGACACGTACCATTTAGATATCAATATTATGCAAAAATATGAATATAGGAATGATAAATATGTAGATTGTATTCTAATAATAGTTTATATGTAAAATTTCTTATTTTGATATTAATTATAATCTCACAGTTTTTTGTGATTATTATATATATTACGAGTTAACTATGCCACACTATTCCACACACACAACCCCCTTCAAAACATGGCCTTCTCTTTTTTTTATCGTTGTCAGCTTTTGTGGACAAATTTATTTTTCATCTCTTCTTATGACCACTGTTAACTTGTTAGTTTATTACCATATTAAAATATAATGTATCAAGATATTGAAATATTAATCTAGTAGTAATATGTTGAAGGATTGGTGTATTGACAATTAACCTACCACTGTGGTAATGTATTGGCATGGTAAGATATTGTAGTATTAACATAGTAACATACAGTGGCACAATGAGACCTTAAGATATTAACATATTAGTATATTATATTGGCATATTAATATAATTTGGGATTAATATGGTAACACCTTACTATGTTAATATGTTACTATATTAGTACCTAGCTACTTTAATACATTGACACATAGTACCTTACTAATTGCCATAATAATGCATTGATATTTTAATATATTACTATATTAATATACTAATACATTAATATGTAATTAATATGCTAATATGCTAATAGATTTTCCATGCCAAATAGGAGGGGATGGAAAATTAGTTTGCCAATAAATCAAGGGCATGCTAATCCAAGAAATTTTACAAAAAATACTGCCGTAAAATTTTGTATTTGCTTGTAAACTCCTACCTTTGTAATATGGATGCATATATCCCTCATATATCCAATATTTTTGCAGATATACCACCATCGTAACACTGGTTTATTTAACCAGATAAAAGTGTGGGTTAAAAGAGGAAATTACTAACTTACCGTCGTGTTAACATCCCCCTCTCTCTACACCACTATTATGCTTTCCCCTTGTCTCCCTCTCTACTCTCTCTCTCTCTCTCTCTCTCTCTCCACTCTCACCGGAGAAGAAAGAGATGAGAGGAGGGAGGGCCACTCACCACCGATGGCGTCAATTTTATAGCGAGGTGGGAGAAGAATGAGATGGAAGAGGGGGTCGGGAGGGGTGCACATCGGAGCAGAGAAAGAAGAAAGGGAGAAGAAGGAGAGGGGAGAGGGGGGGCTTGCGACTGCCTCCTGGAGGAGTGGGGGAGAAGGGAGCCTGCGAGTGCCAGGGGTTGGGAGGGGTGGGGGAGGTGGCGCCGGAAGAAGGGATGGGAAGTGGAAGGGCTACCGGAGTGGGGCACACGACTTTATCCGAGCATCGGTGGCAACGCCGGTGTCGGCGCTGGCGTCAAATACTCTTCACTGGGTGGGACCAAGGTCAACATTATGCTAGTGGACTCAGTGGGGAGATCACATAAGTAGATGGGGGAGGTGTTGGAGTTCGACCTATTTTGGGAGAGGCCACCTGATTCCCTACCCATCCCATGGATGTCCTTGCCTGTGGCCCCACTGGCGGCAAACATCCCCAAGACGGTGGTGGCAATGGTGCTCATTCGGTTAGATTTGTTAAATCCGCTGGCCGGAGGAGCTCGTTGCCATTGCGTAAGACTAAGGTTACTAAGGTGAGACTCGCCGGAGGAGCTCGCTGCCACTGCGTAGGACTAAGGTTAGCTCTCTCTCTCTCTCTCTCTCTCTCTCTCTCTCTCTCTCTCTCTCTCTCTCTCTCTCTCTCTCTCTCTCTCTCTCTCTCTCTCTCTCTCTCTCCAGAGTGCAGAGGCATTTTTAGTATTTCATATGCCCAAATAGTGTTCGTGATATATTCCTTTGAATATTCACCTTTCGTTGACGACCCGGAACCAAAGAGATATAACCACAACAATACTTAGTAAATGAAGGGTATACAAGTCAATATGGCAAAGGTAGGGATTTACAAGCAAACAAAAAAATTTATAGGGGTATTGTTGTATTAAACCCCAAGAAAAAAACAAGGGCACAAAATAAAGGGAACCTTCTAACATGAAATGTTACTAATTTTCCTATATTATATAGGTATATATATTATTCCTAAATTTTATTATGTTTCAGTACATGCATCCATAATTTTTTTGTTGTCGTGTGTATCATCAACAAACCATAATCCAAAGTTTGTAGTCCTTATATCAATCGTTTATTTATTTTTATTTTTTATTTTAAGATCTTATAATATTTCATATTTACATATTAGAACCCTCAAATCAAGATATTTCTTTATAACTCCTTTAGATCCCAAGTTATTTAGTGAAATATAACATAAAATTATTGTTAGCATATGGGTTGAGCCCATTATGCATGGGGGGTGCCCAATAGGGCAACCGCTACACAGAGGGTAGCTCGCACACTCCTAGAGGGAATAGTGGTCATCGCCTCCTCTATCGCAATCCCACTTGGAGTGGGATTGCATGAGTGCTAGGGAAGGGAGGATTCCCTTCCGTAAGGGATTCTTCTCCCACATGGAAACTCCCTTTCTCTTTCTAATATATATATATATATTCTCTCCCGTTCCTCTCTCCCACTACTCCTCTCTTCAACATGAAAAAGGAGATGAAAGACAACACCTCGTGGAGAAGGTTGAGTATTGTCCATTGAACGCGGGAACATTACGCTTTTCCTTGTCTTGGTTGCATCTCTAGAGGATCATCACTGTCATCCCTGGTTCTTGGAGCATGGAGTTCCTAGGAGAAACTCTAGTAACCTTCTCCATCACCTCTATGTCAACACTTGTGATTTCTACTTCCACTGGCAAGGTATGTTTTGCAGCCATGTTATGTAGATTTGGGGATTATCAACATTGGTACCAGAGATGCATGTTCATGGTGATTTTATTTTTTATATCATGGCGGACTAGCCTATGCCATAGCCCTTCATCTCTCTCCTCAATAAGCATCCCTCATAGTCGCCTTTGGAGGACTCAGTTCTATGTCCATGGGTGAATGCGTAAACCAATGCAATGTGACATTTATCCAGTGAAATCCTAGTGTAGAGACATGCTACATGGGAAGATGGAAACGATTACGGTGACAGACAATGGTCCTCATTTGGGGACAATAGCTTTGACGCAAACACATGGACGACAAGTGCCGCATGGGAGATCATGCTACCATGGCAATGCTTCACAATGTAGGAGTACCGAGCTTAACTTGGTGGCAATCCCCTCAGCAGCGGGCTTTTAGAGGGTAGCACAGCCACCGCAGTCGGCACACTGACCACTATGGCAGTTACTATAGACCAACTCGATGCTTTAAGAGAAACGACAGCAAGAGCAGCTAGGGCAAGTTGCCTAGCTGCTGGCATCGACACCGCAATGATTGTGCTCATCAGTGCGATGATCGCCACAGCCAGCGAAGGCACAATGGTCGCCATGAAGACCAACCCCCCTGGTTGTCATGACCTACACAGTCACGATAGTGGTCGACTACGCATCTGGCGGCCCACCTGTGAGCCCGTGTATAATAGCAAATGGTGCCATAAGCGTGCATGGCCTAGGGCAGCCCGGGTTGGGCCTTACCAACTGATGACTGCAACCATGGGCACAACTGTCGACGGGGGGATGCCATTACTGATGAGCAAGGAGGCTTACCAGCATCTGTAGGCATGACCATGGTGCTATACTGCCCAAGCCACCCACTAGCGATCGCTAGTATGATAGTGGTTGTGATGGGCTAGGTGCCACCAATGGCCATGACCACCTCAACGATGGCGAACCCGCCAAGTAGACATGGCAGGCTTCCCATGGACCGCCTTGTGGATGGCACTCACGAACTAGACATGGGTTCCATGACCGTTCTGACCAATTGCATGAGGATCGTGGGCCTGTGGGTTGAATTCGTGGGTGCCTTCACATGTTGGACATTGCAGAACTCTAGGAGATTGGCAACCCATGTGACCTACTTGGCGGCCACAATCTAACCAGGAATTCTGCCATGCATCATCTCCATGCCTCACTTTGATAACCCCGAGGGGCTGGAGGTGGTGGTACGAGGGCACCCACTTTGATTAATCAAAGGTTTTCCCCTCTCCGAGGGGATGTAATTAACGCCGTGACCTTTATGGCACGGCAGGTTCTAGTCCGGACACGATATCCACATTGTCTGATTAGTCAGATGGCGCACACCAGCGGCTCCAAACCACCTCGGTATTTGGAGTCTAGATAAATTGTCACTTTGTGACTGGCACGCCTACGTACTAATAAATCGAAATGAAATAAATAAGAATAAAAAGACGATACGACGATAAAACGAAAAGATGATGAAAAAAAGTGTCCACAACAGGATGCGCCAAGAATTGGGGGAGATGTCCCCTGGGTACCGACCGTAATAATGGAGGACTGACTCTATGAAGGGGTGCACTGGGAGATGAAAACCTGCCCGAAAGGATTCTATTGGGACGCTAATACCGCCTGGATAGTAACTCCCCAAACAATCATCAGAATCGGAGAAGATAATGTCATAATCAACAAGGATTTAAAGGCCTCACAGAGGCCATGGACCACTCTATAAGTGACTAGAGGCGGAGAGTGAGGACGACTGGGGCCGGAAACCGAAGTGCTTGGGACGTCGACATGACTGACCTCCTCTTCAACTGAGGATGTATGGTTAGCGTCAAAGATCCTTCTGCGAGGCACCATGGATCTGGGAACAAAGAAAGTTGGAAGAATCCTCACCAGGGCAGAGGGCAGACGATGAGGAAGTGCCAGACACCCACACTGAAGACAAGAGAGGCAAGTGGAGCTTCCCCAAGTGTCCCTACGCCGATACTTATAAACTTCGAAGGTGAATCGACCACTTCGAGGTGACATGAGGGGAAAAAGAGCACTTGTCACCGCCAAGGTCGGCCGCTGAGCCCAAGTGACCGTTCGCGCCCGTGCCCCCAGATGAAAATGGCAGCTTCATGATGACAGCGACGCGTCCTGACACCTTGACAGACGATGCCTTGCATGGCAATAAGCTTAGTAGGTGGCAGGGCCCACCTATCCTGTTGATACGAGGAGATCCTCCCAGAAACTTCCCCTTGACGGACCCACCGGGACTGTCTCTCAGACCCCGAAAGTGCTCGGTGTTTGAGAGTGGGGGGCTAGTAAGGAGGGTAAAATCAATGCAGCCCATGTAGGGCCTGTTAACTCCAGACCCATGTCGGCCCAAGGTCTTCACGGTATATAGCGGACCACTGACAGCCGGCATCCCACACCAGGCGGCCCAATAAAGATGGGCATAGGGTTTGCTAGCCCACGAAGGGCATCGACCCAGGCATATCAGATGTCGGATGACCCTCCAACGATCGAATGTTACTCCCGTCATCACTGTCCTCTACTCTAGTAAAGGCGAGCATGCCTCAAGAGTGCCGTAAGACTCGCTTGAAGGCCGCACAACCCGGATAAACTGGTGCACATTGGGAAACTCCCCACGAGCGTGGGAGACGTTACCCCACTACTCACGCCCTTCTCTGTTAAGGGATGGGTCTCCACCGATAGGACAACTGTTATAAATAGACCTCCGATCAGAAGGGACAGGGGAGGCATACAAACGCATACACACACGCGTACGGTCACATGGACATATAGACACTCACGCTGAGACACAGAGAGAGCCATCCATAGAAAGAGCCATCTACAGAGAAGAGCTCACTGGACACAACGAGCACCCTCAGAAGTCCCATCCTGACTCCAGGCTTGATCACTCTGCTCTCATCCTCCTCTCTCTTCTCCATCCTCTGTTGATCCCCACGTAACACAGTCCTTACTTAAACATCGGAGGGTTGTCCCCTGGGATAACGTCCAAGGCTCCTTCTGATGCCGTCTTCCTGGTGTTTGTCGGCTTCCATGGGTGGTTGGACGTTCTTCTCCAATAAATAAATCTTAAAAGTGTGGTACGAGGTTCGGGAGACCATTTTTTCGCCTCTACAATTTCAACGTTGGTTTGTATGTACAGTTTCAATCTAAACCTTGTGAGTCATATTATGTTGCTATGAAATGGATTTTCCACTGCATATCTTACACTATATCATTCAAGTTATGATTTCCTAAAGAGTGTGAACTTGATTTGATTGCATATTATGATGTGAATTACACCGGGTGCAAAGTAGATTAGAAGAGTACTAGTGGTTCTTGCCAAATTTTAGGTGGTTGTTTGATCTCTTGGTCTTCTAAAAAGTAGAATTTTGTAGCTCTATTTATTGCTGAACCAAAATATGCGAATGCCGGTAGTTGTTATGCCCAAGTTTTATGGATTAAGCATCAATTAGAGGATTTTGGTGTTAAGTTTTCTCAAATTCCAATTTAGTGTGATAATACAAGTGCAATTAGTCTTTCAAAAACTCATCTAACATTCTCGCATTAAACACATTGAGACTCATCATCACTTTTTTTGAGGTCATGTCTTTAAAAATGATATTATTATGAAATTTATTGATACATCAAATCAAATTGTGAGTTGTTAAGATGAGATAGGAGACACCGGCGTGACCTGTTCCGCTAGGGTTTTTGTTGTCGCTGGCCATAGCCGAGCCCCAACCTTGCTCTTTTTGTGTCACGTCTCGTACTATATACCGTCAAGATATTATCTACTTTGGCCTACCGGCCTCACGATTTTATCATTTTCTAATAGACAGGTAGGATTCTAGAGGTGGCCCCTACAGGCTCAAGAGGTTTTGCCCTTTTCTAATAGACAGGTAAGATTCTAGAGGTGGCCCTTATAGGCTCAAGAGGTGGCTCTCATTATATAACACTTTATCTCGTTACGGGTTTAAGAGGTGACTCGCATAGCGTAGCACTTTTCCTTACATGGCACTTAATCCCCACACTTCCAGCTAGGGTATGTGTGACGACCCAAGATCCGGATACCGAGAAGAACCCGATATCATTCGAATCCTGGCCCGCCGCTGATGCGGGACGGACACGGGAAACGACACTATTAGGTGCCACCCTCGGACTCTAGATGAAGACGCGACCAGCAGCACACACCAGGGAGACACTAAGCCCGACACTACGAGCTCCTAGTGGCAAAACGTCGCTAACAGAAGTGGAAGCTCACTCGTCGTTCCAAGCAAGGGAAAGCGCGGACCGTGCGCGGTTAAGGAACCGGCGGAGGTCAAGGGTAGTCCGACTCAACTTCCGGACTCGGATCGAGTCGCGGGACGGGTCACTCTCACTCTCACAGCGGTGACATGGACACACGGGCTAGTACCTACACTCTCGGCAGCGGTAAAATACCGTATACTAGCTAAGCAAATGAACGCCAAGAGGTTCGGACCATTACCTCCACGAACCTGGCGTGGCGAAGATAACCCCAGCCGAATTACGAACTCCCGGTTAACAATTATTACAGCAATACACTAAGTCGACCCACTCCACGCAGGGAGGTAAAAGGTCACACGTGGGGTCCGGGAATCACGTAACTCGGGTTGACGGGCAGCATCTTGATGTCGACTGGCGTTGCCGAACTCCGCATTTTCGTGCTTTCCGAACGGCGGGTTCTGCGGGCCCGCGGGGCCCACGGATGGCGCTGTCCTCCGGATCTGCGGGGGTGGGACCCACTATGATGGGGACCCCTGGTGGCACGCCTCCACGGACGGCGGTCGGCCGGGAACACCGATCGGGGGTCGATCGATCCCGATTCCCATGCTTTGAAGTTGCTGCCCACGGATTTTTAGTTGCTGTTTTCAGGCGCGCGCTCCTGCGAAAACGGCCGATGCGATCAATCCGAACGTCGGATCGGGACGTATGAGCTATCGTTGGAAAGCTCTCTTCAAATGATTCAATCTAGACCCAGATGGATATGCTGGATCTGGTCGGATCAGAACTTTAATGAATTTACAAGCCCCTATTGTATAGTAACTGAAACATCAGATTTGCAGGGTACTTTTCTGAGAAACACCGTTGACCGCCTAGTAAATCTCCGATTCAGCTCTTGAGCTCTTCTTCAAAGTTGTAGGGGATCAAACCACGGAACGGGGACTATTTTTGGAATTTGATTTGGAGGTGGTGGTGATTTAATATGATTTTTTGGGTGACTGGTGGTCGGATCTGGGAACAGGGGGACAGAACTGTAGCTGGGACTGAGAATGATTTTTAGAAAATATGAAATGAACGAACCAAAAATGGAGAAAAAGTGTGGATGAAGGGGTGGATGGGTGGAACCTCCATTAAAATTGGGCGAACCAAAATAAATCAAAAAGTGGACCTAAGACATGAAACTCAGGGCGGGGATGAATCTAGACAGAACTCTGGCAGAACCGAAATGGAAGAGTGGACGAAAATCAAAAAATATGAAACGAGATCTGAATGGCAAACCAAAATTTGTGGGATGTCCTTGACACCTCTGAAACACCCAATAAAATTCCCAGATCTATCTGAGCTCGTGGCTGAGACACAAATTTCGTGGAAGTTGCTATGGTACTGCGTGGGCAGAACTCCGATGAAGACGATGGCGGTGCGGTGGCGGCTCGTGGCGGCGGCGGCGATCGTCGGAACTGATAAATGAGGCTTCACACCTCAGAATGGAAGCCTTCACAGCATCCAAGGGGGAGAGGGAGGGGAGAGGAGGGGGGCGCACCAGCCCTTTACTCTTGAATTTGTGTGAATCAAATGGCATTAATCCAAGTAAAATGGAAAATACAAGTTTAAATACCTTACATCTCACATCCATCCACAACCATTGGATCTAGGGGATAGGAATGAAGGGCTGGGATGGCATGTGACACACACACACAAAAATAATAAAAAACTAAGGGGAGGGGGGCGGCCCTTGGACCAAGGAGAGAGGGTGGACTAGGTGGTGGGGGTAGGTGGCCTCCCATGTGGACTTTTCTAGTCCATTGTCTCCCATGTGTCCATTTAGCATTCAAACTTCTAGATGCCCCCATGTGGCATGTTGACTGACCCCACGTGGGACCCTAGGCTGAGGTGGCCCAATGGGGTGGGGGCCTGGGGGGCCCGTGGGGCCCACGGGGTCCGAATTGCACATAGGCCCTTATTACAATCAAACTTACATACCGAATAAAATGAAACAAACACACATTATACAAAAATAATGTCTAACTAAATATGATAAACGAGAGACTCAAGGGGGAGTCTCCAGGCCATCTCCGAGCCAGATGGAAGCCGCTGTCGCTCGGGTGGTGCTCCGCGTACGGTATCGGGGCTCGATGACTCGTGCCGATCGAGTGCTCTGGTGTCCGCACCAATTCTACCCGGGTGGGAGAAACTCGACCATATCGAGTAAGGGTCTGTATCGCTCCTGTATCGCTCCAAAAGGTCCGGATCGATCTGCTGCAACTCGCCATGTGTGATCCATGTGTCCTCAGTAGCGGGCCGTCCTCTCCATCGCACTAGGTAGCGCGGGTAAGATCCACTCCTGGTAACTGTCACTTGCTCGTCCAGTATACGATCTATATGCTCACGCTGCCGTGAAAAAGGGGCTGGAGGTGGAAGTGGACACTCAGGTGTGGGATCACTCTCAAGGGGAGGAGATGGCTCAAAAGACTCACTAGGGATCACCACTGGGTCCCTATATGCAACAAGATCCGATACATTGAAGGTAGAGCTTATACCATATTCCTCGGGCAGGTCCACAACATACGCATTGGATCCAACGCGTTTCAACACTCTAAATGGACCGGCTCTGCGAGCTTGTAACTTCTTAACGGTTCCAGAGGGAAACCGTCCAGGTCTTACCCTGATCATGACATATTCGTCCTCTTGGAACTCTCGGTGGTGTCAATGGGCACCGGCTAACTCCTTGTACCGTGCATTGCTGGCCTCACTCATGCAGACTCCTAACATGCCTAGCACTAGACTCGGCAGACTCACTATGCACTCCTAAAATGCTTAGCAAAATAAAAACACACGGATGCACACACAACCCTAAACAACCCTACAGTTAGTCCGACCCAATCATATGCAAGGTGGTCCAGGACATCCGAATTTGTGCCATGCATGCATTTGACATAACCGGAGGTTAATGTCATGGTGGACTCCTAGACATCCTACGATGCACCAATCATGGACATTGGGTTTGGATGTGGGAAATCCGAGAGGTTTAGGTGGTTTAGGTGGGCCGAGGAAACCAAAGTCTTCATTACCCCCAAATGACGGTTCGGACCTATTGCCATGTAAAGGTTTCCAGGCCCGAGTAGGAGGGGTGTGATAGTGGACTTCCTTAAAGAGGTGGAATGGAGGTTGTGGGCCAAAGGGCCCATGAAGAAAGGGATCAAAGGGATCAAAGAATGTGTGACCCCTCGATATGGATTCCCTCATTTCAAGGTCCCATGTGTGGAATTCTAGGAGGTGTTGATGGTCACCTTCATCCGTGAAGGGAGATGAGACGGTGGGGGTATGATGGTGGACTCTCTCGAAAAGGTGGAGTAAATATGGTGGGTCACGGGGTCCACAAGAGAATGGGTCGAAGGGATCATAGAAGGTATGACCCCTCGGACTAGGCTTCCACAATTCACTGTCCCACATTTGGAAATCTTGGAGGTGTAAATGATCACCTTCATTCATTGTGAGAGGTGGGACGACAATCATAGGTAGAAAGTAAGATTCCTCCCTTGGGCAAAAGGAAATGAAGTCAGACTCGGCCGGCATAGGGAGGAGTAGAAGAACCTCCGTGGTAACATGACCCACGGTGTATACGGAGGTGATGGACCCTAAAGCGGGATGAGTGAAACTACGACCTGTGGGTCGGTCGAAGCCTGGAGCCAACAAGTGCGTAAATGTCCACTGCCGATCTAACCCTTTAAGAAGGTCATCTAATGTATCCACATAGTGACTAGACCGGAAAGTGGTATGAAATGAATTGATTGGCACCAAAGGTAGGATAGGGTCCATAGATGGGAAGGGAAGTGGGACCAAGCCCTTCTTGAGCCAGCTAAGAAGCGGCTCGGCTATGACAAGCATACCCGTTAGAAAGACGGGTGGCTCAGGCTGAGGTGGCTTAGAATAAAGATCAGAGAGTGGGGCTTCTCCAACCCTTTTGTCCCTTATGGCTAGAGATGTTCGAGTGGGACATTGTCCGGCGTAGTGGCCGAACCCCTGGCAGCGATAACACTGCTGTCGTGACCCACTACGCTCCCTGATAAGTGGGTCCCTACCCTTATCCTCCTGACGGACAGGGGGTGTAGGCAATGGGGCTCTCGTGGGTGGGAGAAGAGGATCCACCAAGATGGGGAGAGGACCTCGGGATGGCACTCTAGATGACACTGGATTGGGACTACCGGTTGCTACCTCCTTAGGGTCATGCTTGGTTCTATCTCGGCTAGGAGGTAGGCAAGGGGGAAGCAGGGACTCAATATAATCACACTTCCTATCCACCTTATCCAAAATGATTTGGAAGAATTCGGCAATGGTGGGGTTTGGAGTAGGAGCGATGTGATGGACTCCCCCATATGAAGTCGGCTTAGTCGTGGACCTAGGCTCTTCTACATGCGCGGCGCGTTGCCTCCGATTATGGCCCACTTGGGTGGGGGTGATTGGGTGGGGTTGGTTGGAGGTGACCGGGCCGGGTAGGTAGACCTTCCTAAGTTCGTTCTTCATCTCATGCCACGACTCAATGGGCCTTTGCCTCCTAACCTCTCTCATGCGCTCAATGCTATCCCATTTCCAGGCGGCTTTGTTGACAAGCCTCTCTCGGGCAAAACTAACTTGCATGGCATCGGACATGGTGTAACATTCAAGATATTTGTCCATGGCGGCCTCCCAATTGAGGTAGTCGCCCGGATCATCAGAGCCATAAAAATCAGAGGCTTCGGGCCTACGAAAGGGGAGAGGATGGTTGCCAAGCCCATGAGTAGACCAACGGCCATATGGCCCGGGTGATTGGGAATCCATGGGAAATTGGGGGGAACTACATGTTGAACATGCCGACTCTTGGACAAGACCGACTGACTCTTATTGGACTACACATGAACTAGGAGACACAAACTGATGCAAACACTCACAAAAGGATGCACTTAGACCTAACCAATATCCGGTACGTGGCGGAGATAAGCGACCCGAAGATCACTCGCGCAAGTACGCTACCTTCCCGATAGGCATAACCTAATGTTCGGGCAACGCCTTTTAATATACCGGGCTATTGGGTGAAATGCAATTTGAAACACTTTTTTTTTTGTTTTGTTGTTTTGAAATGATGATCCTAGACTCGACTTATACTATGCAAGACATATGCAACGACTACCCTAGACTCAACCTGCTCTGATACCAAACTGATGCGGGACGGACACGGGGACCGACTCTACGTGGTATGGACCTCGGACTCTAGATGCGGACACGACCAGTAACACATGATAGGAGAGACACTAAGCCCGACACTACGAGCTCCTAGTGGCAAAACGTCGCTAACAGAAGTGGAAGCTCACTCGTCGTCCCAAGCGAGGGAAAGCGCGGACCGTGCGCGGTTAAAGAACCGGCGGAGGTCAAGGGTAGTCCGACTCAACTTCCGGACTCGGATCGAGTCGCGGGACGGGTCACTCTCACTCTCACAGCGGTGACATGGACACACGGGCTAGTACCTACACTCTCGGCAGCGGTAAAAGACCGTATACTAGCTAAGCAAATGAACGCCAAGAGGTTCGGACCATTACCTCCACGCACCCGGTGTGGCGAAGACAACCCCGGCCGAATTACGAACTCCCGGTTAACAATTATTACAGCAATACACTAAGTCGACCCACTCCACGCAGGGAGGTAAAAGGTCACACGTGGGGTCCGGGAATCACGCAACTCGGGTTGACGGGCAGCATCTTGATGTCGACTGGCGGTGCCGAACTCCGCGTTTTCGTGCTTTCCGAACGGCGGGTTCTGCGGGCCCGCGGGGCCCACGGATGGCGTTGTCCTCCGGATCTGCGGGGGTGGGACCCACTATGATGGGGACCCCTGGTGGCGCGCCTCCACGGACGGCGGTCGACCGGGAACACCGATCCGGGGTCGATCGGTCCCGATTCCCAAGCTTTGAAGTTGCTGCCCACGGATTTTTAGTTGCTATTTTCAGGCGCGCGCTCCGACGAAAACGGCCGCTGCGATCAATCCCGACGTCGGATCGGGACGCATGAGCTATCGTTGGAAAGCTCTCTTCAAATGCTTCAATCTAGACCCAGATAGATCTACTGGATCTGGTCGGATCAGAACTTTAATGAATTTACAAGCCCCTGTTGTACAGTAACTAAAACCTCAGATTTGCAGGGTACTTGTCTGAGAAACACCGTTGACCGCCTAGTAAATCTCCGATTCAGCTATTGAGCTCTTTTTCAAAGTTGTAGGGAATCAAACCACGGAACGGGGACTATTTTTGGAATTGGATGTGGAGGTGGTGGTGATTTACTATGATTTTTGGGGTGACTGGTGGTCGGATCTGGGAACAGGGGGACAGAACTGTAGCTGGGACTGAGAACGATTTTTAGAAAATATGAAATGGACGAACCAAAAATTGAGAAAAAGTGTGGATGAAGGGGTGGATGGGTGGAACCTCCATTAAAATTGGGCGAACCAAAATAAATCAAAAAGTGGACCTAAGACATGAAACTCAGGGCGGGGATGAATCTGGACAGAACTCTGGCAGAACCGAAATGGAAGAGTGGACGAAAATCAAAAAATATGAAACGAAATTTAAATGGCAAACCAAAATTTGTGGGATGTCCTTGACACCTCTGAAACACCCAATAAAATTCCCAGATCTATCTGAGCTCGTGGCTGAGACACAAATTTTGTGGAAGTTACTGTGGTACTGCGCGGGCAGAACTCCGATGAAGACGATGGCAGTGCGGTGGCGGCTCGTGGCGGCGGCGGCGATCGTCGGAACTGATAAATGAGGCTTCACACCTCAGAATGGAAGCCTTCACAGCATCCAAGGGGGAGAGGGAGGGGAGAGGAGGGGGGCGCACCAGCCCTTTACTCTTGAATTTGTGTGAATCAAATGGCATTAATCCAAGTAAAATGGAAAATACAAGTTTAAATACCTTACATCTCACATCCATCCACAACCATTGGATCTAGGGGATAGGAATGAAGGGCTGGGATGGCATGTGACACACACACACAAAAATAATAAAAAACTAAGGGGAGGGGGGCGGCCCTTGGACCAAGGAGAGAGGGTGGACTAGGTGGTGGGGGTAGGTGGCCTCCCATGTGGACTTTTCTAGTCCATTGTCTCCCATGTGTCCATTTAGCATTCAAACTTCTAGATGCCCCCATGTGGCATGTTGACTGACCCCACGTGGGACCCTAGGCTGAGGTGGCCCAATGGGGTAGGGCCTGGGGGGCCCGTGGGGCCCACGGGGTCCGAATTGCACATAGGCCCTTATTACAATCAAACTTACATACCGAATAAAATGAAACAAACACACATTATACAAAAATAATGTCTAACTAAATATGATAAACGGGAGACTCAAGGGGGAGTCTCCAGGCCATCTCCGAGCCAGATGGAAGCCGCTGTCGCTCGGGTGATGCTCCGTGTACGGTATCTGGGCTCGCTGACTCGTGCCGATCGAGTGCTCTGGTGTCCGCACTAGCCGCCCATGATCTGGAGGGCTCGGAAGGGCTAAAAGGAGTGTGAAGGTAAAAATAAATAGAAAATAAAGCAGGACAATTCAACAATTAACAGAATTAAATAATCTAACTACAACAGAGTCCAGTCCAACAGAAGTACAGTCTAAGATAGAGAAGCATACCCAACACCGAGTGAACACTCGGCCCGGCGAGCTGGCAACTAAGAACCTCCGCGCAACACCCTCAAACCTCAAGGAAGAACCGCCGCACCTGAAAAGTAGGGGTGAGCCTCCTATCACTGGCTCAGTAGGGGTCCCGCGGAATCCCAACCGTAAACAACAGTGGTAGCGGAAAGCAGCAACAACAGCAGGAACAGTAAACCCGGTGGCCGGTCAAACCTCGGCTCTACAGCTACTCCTATTGCACCATAAAACGCGTCCCGATCTCACCAGACTAACAGGAAAACCTCTGGCTACGCTACCAGGAAAACTCATCACGACATCACTATCGTGGACCGGACACTGCCTAGGAAAAACCCTCAGTGACACTCACCGGAACCCTAGACCTCAACCTCGGGAACACACCTGAAAACTGCACATAAAATCACGTCTCGCAGATGAGAAACGGAACCTCAAGTCACGAGAATCTCACGTCACGTGACGGGAGTACCTGCCCACTAGAAGCAAGGCCAGATGCATCCACTGACGTCCTACACCGTACCCCAGTGTCAACCTACGATGCCCCAGGCGGAGACTGAGACACACAACCAGTACCACGAATAAGGACTAGCTGGGATCGCGCTCGTCAGCGCGGGTCTGATGCCCCCAACCACGTGTGCACACACAGACCATGCGCCCTAGGTCATATCCTCTAGCTGGTTCTTCCCCAAAGCCCGGACTCAGGCTGCACGAAGGGGCCCTACGGCAACCATTCTAAAAACTGTCTCTCTCGAGTAAGCCGCTCCACCACTCCTTGGTGGGTCAGCACACGCATGCTGTAAGAAGGTTACGACTAGTGGGAGGTCACTAAACGTGAACACAGAAAGCCACACACGCACCCATTGCGAGTAATACAGAGTAACAGGTGGCTCGAGGCCACCAGACTCTGGATAGCCCACTACACCTACCAACCCAACGGTCCTTGAGTCACATGACTCGGGTCAAGACCGCTACACATAATGGCACAATGCCGTTAATATAGCCTAATCCCTAGGTCTAAAACCATGGTAACACGATTCCCCAAGGTAGCTCACAAGCAGCCGAGTCGATCCCCTATCCAAGCGAAAAGCGAAAAACCTCCAGCCCCAGGCTGGGTGACTGGACTCAAAGTCCAAGGGCCAAACCCACGGCCCACTCGGAAAACACTTACCGGAAAGCCAATGACGTGCGCAAATAACCCACTGCACACATGTCGATACACGGCGACTAGTTCTAGTGAGAACACGAAAGTCCGGAACACATGGGGTCACCCGGACCCACCAAACCTACGGGCACATTAATCGAGGTAACACGGTACCTACGAACACCCCTAAAAAATGAACACAGAACCCACAGAGTCCGGGACATCCACGAGACCAAAGGTCGACCACTGGGTCACAACCGGGTCGAATGGAAGCCAACATAACGCGAACCGAATCATAAAAACCACGGAACCCAGGCAGCGATCATCACCCTGACCATCACCCCAAGGAAGCGGTCTACCCTAGGACCGCCAAACCCGGCCTAGCGGTCCAGCTAGGATCGCTATGCCCTAGAGACACTTAGGACCTAGGCGGTCATCTCTCAGACCGCAAAGCTGACTGGCGGTCCACTATGGACCGCAAAACCTCGCCTAGCGGTCCAACCAGGATCGCAAAACCCCGATAACGCTCGGACCACAGGCTGTCATCTCCTGATCGCCAGGTAAGGTGGCGGTCCTTGACCTGACCGCCACCGTCAAGTGGCGGTCAGTCGCAATACCACTACCCTACTTTAACCCGATCGACCAAGAAGCATAAACATAGTCATGCCCTGACTGTTGAGCATAGGTTGGCGGTCTTCTTGAGACCGCTAAGCTCGGTGGCGGTCTATCGCGAGACTGCAAGGTTTGAACCGACATAAGGGGACCCCTGGCGGTCTCCATATGGCCGCCAGGTAGCCTGGCGGTCCCTGGAAGGACCGCTAGGTCGTCTCGAGCACGAAAACGACAAACACAGTAAAAAATCCCATTCTACACTCCGTTCACACCCATGTGAAGGGGAAAATAAGGGGAAACCATTCCCCAACCTCTAGCACCGAGAGGACCCATTCAAACCCCAAAAATGTGATTACAAAGAGGGATCCGGCTCACACCCCAAAATCACACATTATGACCCTGGCGAAGAAATAAACCCACTCGACTCACCTCGGGCTACCAAATCGTGGGGAAATGAAATACACGAGCTAAGGAACCATCACCCTACTTCCACTGAAGATTCTACGCACCGAGGACACCGATCCGCCAAGAAAATGCCGTGAAAGTTTCGCTGATTCACGAACTCGCCACGAGCTCCACTGCGAGCCACCACCCCTCGATCCTCGCCCATGCCGACCGCTCCTCGCCCGCTCGCCTCCGCCTCGCCCCCGCCTCACTCCGTCGACTGTCGGAGAAGAGAGAGGAGAAAGAGAGAACGGAGAGGGGAGAGGGAGAGAATGAGAGTAAGGAAGAGAGAGGGAAAAGGGGGGTTTTATATAAAGGGAAATCTAGAATTTTTGGAAAATACCAAAAAAAGGAAAAAATACTCCTTACGATCCTCAGAAAACGCACAACGCGACGGTAACGTCCCAGAGTCGGAGAACGCAACGGTTCACCCTACACGGGATTCCGAAGGTCCGACAGACAAAAATACACGTAAACTGTAAAACTCAATCTAGGACCTACAAAAGCGATCGGAAACCCACGGATCCAGATCCGAATAATATCCGAAAAAATTCGGGGCGTTGCAGTATGACTCTGATACCATTATGGCATGTCCCGTACTCTATATTGTCGAGGTATTGTCCCCTTTGGCCTATTGGCCTCACGATTTTATCATTTTCTAACAATGATCGACTCTAAAATAGAGGACTTCCCGGGAGGTCACTCATCCTAGTACTACTCCCCATTAAGCACACTTAATTGTAGAGTTATCTACAAGAACTGGGCCAATACTTTAAAAAGTACCTCGATGATATAGAGTACAACTTAGTTATATTTGAGGGTGTTACATTCTGTGCATGTCAACCCCCCTTCCATGCCTCTTCCTGTTGCTCCCCCTGTTTCATCCTCCTCGACGTCCACCATCACGTCGAGGATGTCTTGCGCGCAGATGCTCATCGCATCGTTCTTTCACCATTAAGCCTCCAGCATTCACTGACCAAGGAGAGTCTATGGTCTACTTCTACCGAGAGGAGATGGAACGCTCCATGCAACATTTTCAATTTGCCATCATAGCGAAGTGTTCATACCGCAGGCCGTCTATTCCTGAAGTTAAATCATGTCTGGCCCAACAACTTCAATTTCCCAAGGATTTTACTACTAGCAGATTGAACACTCGTCATATTCTCTTCAGAATCGAATGTGATTCTGACTCCATCAAAGTCTTGCTCAGGAAGAATCATTACATAAAGGGGTTTCTTTTCAGATTCTTTCGTTGGTCCCCTGACTTCGATTTCAATTCTGATCCCGCATGTTTGCCAGTGTCATGGGTTGGCTTCCTGGGATTACCCGTTAACTTCTTTCATGAGGATATGGCTCATTCCGTCACAGGGAATATTGGCATTGTGTTGCAGGTTCATGACTCGACGCTTGCCTTGACGGAGACCTCGGAGGCATTAGCATGTGTCGAATTAGATATTTTTGCACCAAGGAAGGAGTGCATATGGATTGATATAGATGGAAGTGGGTTCTTGCAAAGCATAAGATATCATCAGATTCCTTGTCCATGTAAGTTCTGTCATAAATTGTGCCACAAGGAGGACGAGTGCAAGAAGAAACTGTAGGCCAGAGCGCATAATAGGTCTCAACTTTTGACTATGCCGGCCGCTGAACCTCTGCCTGAGGACCGCTAAACTAAGTAAGAGTTCCGCCGCAAGGCCCTTTCCCAGGTTCCTCAATAGCCTACCTTAAATTGCTATGAATAGGAACCGAGACGGTGAATGTATGAATGAACGTGCTGCAGATATCAACCAGGATTCATGCTCCGATGTGGCTCCCATTTGTTCCAGTGTGTTGAATATGTCCAGCCTAATGAGAGGCTAGTGTTAGGAGAGAAAGAGTTGATTTCCATAATCAACTCCCCTCCATACACATCACATGTGGGTTTTGTGGTTATTATTGAATGCTTTACACTATAAAAGGAGAACCCATGTATGCAATGAAAACACAACGAAGGTGACAAGAAAGAAGTCATTTGTATACACCGGTGAAAGAGAAGAGAGAGGAGAAGAGGAGGAAGAAGAAGGGAGAAGGGCTGTGGCATCTCCAGACTTCCTCGGATATCTCTTTCCTCGAGGTTCTCATCTCGGATATTAACCCCAGAGTGTCATCAGGATCTCAGGTGTGTGGTCTCCATACTTGTGTGGAGGTTGTAATTCTCAGTTTGTAGTCTGAGAGTGAAGTCAATGTATTATTTTGTTTTAGTATAGTGGATCGGATTTTTTCCATTGTTTTTTCTGATTATAGGTTTTTTACATAAATCCTATAAGAAGTCTCTATTGTATTTTATTCTTGCACTCCTACATTTTGTGCTTGTGTGGTTGCCAAGTTCATCCTCAATCGTTCACGCGGACGGGAAAAGGTCAATTTTCCCAACACGGTGGTATCAGAGCCTAGTCGTCATATTGTTGACAGTGTGAGACGAGATGGATGCAACCGTCGGTAGGATGATATCACTCAATGGTAGCAACTAGGTGATATAGAAGGCCAAGATAGAGGACATCCTTTACTGCAGGGATCTCTATACACCCATTGAGGGTGTTGAGCACAAGCCAGCATATATGTCAGAAGTCATGTGGAAGCAGCTAGATCGGAAGGCAATCGGCATAATACGACAGTGGTTGGATGATAGTGTATTCCACCACGTGTCAGGTGAGATGACTGTAAAATCTCTATGGCAGAAATTACATGATCTCTATGAGAGAAATACTACATGCAACAAAGCATTCTTAATCCGATAATTGGTGAATCTCAAGCTGAAAGAGGGGAATTCAGTTACAGAGCACTTGAATGAAGTGCAGAGCATCATAAACCAATTGTCTGCAATGAAGATGGTACTTGAAGGTGAGTTGCAAGCTCTGTTGCTACTCGGCTCCTTGCAAGATAGTTGGGAGACCCTTGTAGTCTCTTTAAGTTATTCTGCTCCAGATGATGTGCTAACTCTAAAACACGTGACCAGTAGTCTCTTAAATGGGGAGACAAGAAGAAAGTCGTCATTGGGTGCCTCAACTTCACAGATCTTGGCAACAGAAGATCGTGGCAGAACAAGGTACAGAGATAAAACCTATGAAAAAATAAAATCAAGATCAAAATCTAGATCCAGAATCATCGGCAAGTGTTATCATTGTGGTATTTCTGGCCACAAGAAGATTGAATGTAGAAAGTTGAAAGAAGAAAAAGATCAAAAGAGAAAAGTTGAAGACAACGGGAAAGACAAGGAGATTGTAGCGACCGTGTCTGACGAAGAGATAGTAGTTTTTCTCTCTAATGGTGGAACTTGTCTTACAATAGAGAAGGGTGGCACAATCTGGATTTTAGATTCTGGAGCATCCTATCATGCTACATCGTGTCGACATCTGTTCTCATCATATAGAACAGATGATTTTGGTGTTGTCCATATGGGCAACACGGACACTTCAAAGATTGTGGGGATAGGAGATGTCTGTATTGAGCCTTACAAGGGTGTCGACTCATTCTCAAAGATGTGAGACATATTCCAGACCTCAGGATGAATCTGATGTCTGTAGGAAAGTTAGGTGAAGATGACTACTCCACTAGTTTCATCCAGACAGGCTGGAAGCTGACAAAGGGTGCACTTGTGTTAGCAAGAGGTAACAAGTATGGTACTCTTTATGGCATGAAGACACGGGTAAGCAAAGATGAGATAAATACCATGACAGATGGTTCCTTGTCAGATTTGTGGCATAAAAGACTAGGACACATGAGCCAGAAGGGGATGGATCTACTTCTGAAGAAAGATCTCATTCAAAATATGAAAGGTACGCATCTAAGTCCTTGTGACTATTGTTTAGTTGGCAAGTAGCATAAAGTTTCTTTTAAGAGAAATCGCCCAAAAAGAGTAACTGACCTTTTGGAGTTAGTTTATTCTGACGTTTGTGGTCTGATAAATGTAACATCAAAAGGTAGTGCTTCTTATTTTGTTACATTCATTGATGATGCATGAAGGAAAGTGTGGGGATTTGCAATGAAAAGTAAAAGTGAAGTCAGTAAGATTTTCAAAGTGTTTCATGCTACTGTTGAGCGTGAAACAGGAAAGTCTTTGAAAAGGCTACGCACAGACAATGGTGATGAATACAAGGCTTGGTCATTGAAGAAGTACTGTATGAAGCATGGGATTCAGCATGAAAAGACTGTTCCCTATACTCCACAACAAAATGAGTTGTAGAAAGGGTGAACATGACCATTGTGGAGAGAATCAGGAGTATGCTCTCCAGTTCCAAACTACCGAAATCCTTTTGGGGTGAGGCAATGCGTACTACATTGTATCTGATCAATCGATCTCCTTATGTGCCACTGGATGGAGACATTCTAGAGAGAGTTTGGTCAGGAAAAGAGGTGTCCTATGATCATCTAAGGGTCTTTGGATGCAAGGCATTTATGCATGTACCTAAAGAGCAAAGATCAAAGTTAGATGATAAAGCAGTGCCACTTATATTTCTTGAATATGCAAATTATGAGTTTGGTTACAGACTCTGGGATCCAAAGATAAAAATAATCCGTAGGACCCGTGATGTTGTCTTCATGGAGGATCAGACAATTGAGGACTTAGAAAAGTCTTTAGAGCCAGAGGTTACTGCAGGCAATTTCCCCATGCCTGTGGTAACAGAACGTCAAGAATAGCCTGATGAGCAAGATAAGGCTGATGAAGAAGCTGAGGAAATAGACTCGGAGGTAGAAGAGCAACAGTCAGGTGACTTTCCCATGGAAGATCATGTTGACCAGGGACAAGATCTAGAGGGGGAGTATCCCTCTCAAGCAGAGCCAACTGAAGAGCAGTTTGGGAGAGGAAAAGGATCCGAATTCCTTCTACCAGGTATCCTTCCAATGAATATGGTATACTTACTAATTGTGGTGAACCAGAATGTTTTACAGAGGTGCAGGGTGATATGCACAAGGATAGGTGGATGCAAGCAATGCAAGAAGAGTTAGATTCTTTGCATAAAAATCACACCTATGATTTGGTAGAGTTATCAAATGGCAAAAGGGTATGGCAAAACAAGTGGCTTTACAAGTTAAAGAATGAAGGACAAGGACAAGTGAGATAAAAGTCAGATTAGTGGTGAAGGGCTACAGGCAAAAGAAAGGTATTGACTTTTGTTGAGTCCCAAAGGGCGGCAATCAAGAGGGGAGGGGTGAATTGATTGGCCAATAAAATTTACTTCGACGAGAAAACTTGTAAATTAAGCATGCAAACACTAGAACTCACCGAAACATGGATGCACTTGTTAATGCGTGTGAAAAATGTAGATGTTTGACAATGAAATAGGTGTACGCTCAACTCACCGTGAAGCCCACTTGATTAAGGAAGCAGAAAGACAAATCACAAGAGACACACGGAATTTTTAGGTGGTTCGGGTACACTACCGTGTCCCCTACGTCCACCCCTCACTCGTGAGGATCAAGACTTCACTATAAAGTGAGCCACACACACACACTGTGTATAACAGCAAACACTCACACACACGGCACCCGATCTGGGCTGCAAACACACACACACACACACACACACACACACACACACACACACACACACACACACACACACACACGTTCGTGTTTCCGAGCACGAACACCACACACAAGAATATGAATCAAGTTTTACAACATATGCTCAAGCTCAAACTTGAATGATTCAGAGAATGGGGAGTGAAGAAAGATTTATCGTGGTTGAAGCTCCCCCTTTCACTTCTTTGAAGGTAGTTGAATGCTTCTTCAGGAGGAACGGTTGATCTTGGAGAAAGACTGGAGGAGAATGGTGCAGAAATGAAGTTGTAGCTTGAATTCCCTTGCAGCTTCCAATTGCAGATGATATGGGGACTTGATTCTAACCTCTTCCCTTCACTTTCAGCTTCATATCAAGGTGGAAGAAGGCTTGGGAGCTCTTGCTGCGACCCTGCACACCAAAAACATATATATCTATTTAAAAGGGCCTTCTATTCTTTTAATCTCACCTAGCATCGTCTTTTTCCTAAGCCACATGGACTTGTTTAATTGTTTTAGGACAGTCAAGAAAAGCTAGGGAACCAGATCCACATTTTGTGGAATGTTTTGTGGAGGTTGGACTAAGATAGGAAGACTTTTAGTGCAAAGAAACAGAGGTCAAAAATCACGGCTGGATGTCGGACCTGAAAGGGTCGACCCTTGGGGTCGACCCTCGAAGAGGGTAAACAACTTCTGAAGCAATAGGTCGACCCTTGGGGTCGACCCTCGTTCAAAAAGATTCTGCCAAAAAGAAATGGTACAGGGGTCGACCCCCTCGTGCTTGGAGCATTCTGTTAAACAGAATTTTACATGGGTCGACCCTTGGGGTCGACCCTTGCAGCCAGAACATCCAGAAAGTGGTAAAAACCACCTAGAAATGGTGCCAACCTAGTGGAGTTAAGGAATAGAGTTTACACCAATAAAATGCATGAATCTAAGGCATGAATAATGAAGAACCAATTAAATTACCTTAGATTCTGAAAATTACTCTATTACCTACTTAATGCAAGGCATGAATTTCAACAAGGATATTAAAAGAGCTAGGATTGATCTCACCAAATGTCCTTGTGTCATTCAAGTCCTTAACTACCTTCTTGGGCCCTGTCAAGACATGCATTCTGAGTTAGCTTTGGCGTTTGCAAATTAAGATTGAACTTCTTACCATCAGAGGTGATTCCTGTACTTCCAAAGCTTATCATGGCATACAAGTTAGAACATTTTAACATGCAAATATATAGTGTTTGGTCATCATTAAAAATCATTAAATATACTCACAAAGAGGGGGTTCAACAATCTCCCCATTTTTGATGATGACAAAATACTATATTGTGAAAAGACAGACTTGAAACTATATGCCAAGAGATAGTTATAAGATAACAAGGAGCCTGAACAACATGAGAAGCACTTGACCTTCCATCACACAACCATGAACCATAATAGGACCTCTGTCAAATTGATCAATAAGAGGCATGTTCCAACAATACTTACCGACAATTGAATTGGAAGAACAACCACAGCCATAAACTGAATATATTAACAAGGAGAAGTGAAGTACAATGCAACAAGATGCCATGCCATGATTTAGAAGACAACGCGGCACCTAAGATAGTACATGAATGCAAATACAATATGAGAATGCAACACACATGCATGCAAGCATACATCACACATAGACTATAAGTAGCTGCGCCGAATAGCTAGCCGGGCACAAATATAGACAAAACTTCTCCCCCTTTGGCAACATCAAAAAGAGGGGGTGAAACGGGATAAGAAGTGTGCCATGTGAATGAAGTGCAACGGCCTAATGATCATCCGGAGTGCGTGGACTTGGAGGACGCCTGATATAATCCAAAATTTCGTGGTACAGTTGGGTGTGATGAGCCAAGGCATCGGTGAATGATTGAGTGCATTCTTGGTGAGAAAGCTTCAGATCATGAAGTTCGTTTTCAATAACTTCCAAGGTCTCTCCATACTTGTCCAACCGTTCATCAATGTGATCCAAACGATCTATGATTAGCCTGGCCGCCTCGGAGGGTATATCTGCCGCAGGAGCAGGGGGTGATCCCTCCCCATCTTGTTCTTCTTCAGCCTCATCGTCCTCTTCAGAACTTGCAACTGGAATGGCACTTTTCAGCTGGCGAACTAATTCACCATCATGCATAACATAGCCCATGTTGTGACAGATTGAGTGAATGGTAAAAATGTCAGCATCTCGCATAGTCTGTGAAGATTCTGCTGAAAGATCTATCTCCTTGTATTGGAAAATGGCAGTTAATGCAGCAGCATAAGGCAAAGTTCGATTCTTGTGTTTGATGCTCGAGCATATATGCTCCAAAATAAGTGCTGGAAAGTTGATTGGAATCCCATCCAAGAGGCAGTAAATAAGAAACATATGGATTTTTGTTACTTTGTCATGTCCTCCCCCTCTCGGAAGCAGAATGGTAGTAATCATTCTATGAAGAATGTGTTGAACAGGAGGGAAGCGATTGGCATTCAACCCAGCAACGGAACGGCCTGCTCGGTCTTCAGAAGTCATGTAAAGATAAATTGTATCTTCTGGAACAAGAATATCACCAAAAGCATATCCCACATGAGGAAGCTGAAATGCTTCGCCTAGTAGCTGTGGGGAATGAATAATCTGAACCCCATTGACCTTAGAGATGGGATTGTCACCGGCCATTAATAGGTTGCTATAGAACTGATGCACTAAGTTGGGATATAACCGTCGTTGGGCAGACATGAAAATGTCCAAGTTCGGCTGACTACAAATGACATCAACTAGACTTGGAATATGGTTGCTCAGATTACCGAAATCGACTGCCCGGGGACGGAGAACCTTCTGATCGAGCACCTTGCTGGATGATGGGTGACCACGTAGTGCTGCACATTGTTCGGCTCATTTAGAGCGAAGCTCTCTTGCCGTGCTCGATTCTTCACCTCGGCGAGATAGACGTCTTCTTGGGGCCATCTAAACAAAAATCGAAAGGGCCTCATGATGTGGTATAGTGCGAGATGGTTCAACCGGAGAGGAAAGCTATACAAAAGAATTTATGATCCTCCACACACACCAAGAGCGTACCTCAAGAGCTTGGAGGAGCAAGGAACGATCCTTGGACTCGAAGGAAGGAAACTCGCAACGGGTAGCCACCGGGAGATCCGCGGCTAGGGTTGGAAGATTTTGGAGCTAAGAATGTGTTTTTAGGGCTTGCAAGAGGTGGTGGCTGGCCTTGGAGGGGGTTATAAGTATTTATGTAGGCATGGGAGGGGTTAACTTAGGGTTAGAACCCCATTCGCGGATGGCCCGGACGCGGACGAAACGCGCCGCCGGAATGGGTCGACCCATTGGGTCGACCCCTGAAACTTAAACCCCGACAGAAACTATTTTTGCGAGGGTCGACCCCAGGGGTCGACCCCTTTACTGAAATTCAGCAGAAGGATGGAAAAATAACCGGAGGGCCAAAATAAATGTTAGGCTCGAGTCCCCAATGAAAAAAATGTGTAATCAATGAAAATGAGAGTGTTTTTAAGGTTTTAAACAATTGGGGAATTACCATATTAATTTTAAGATCATATTTTGGCATGCTTATATCCATTGCTCTGGAATTCAAAATTAGGATAGTTTTGCTCCATCGATGGCATGCAAACGTATTCAAGGTCATAATTGGCCATAGAAGTGACAACAAATATGTGGGAATATAATATAGATAGAAGAAATGCAAGAACACACGAAGATAATTGATCATGCAATGTTTTTGGTCTTTATGATTTTTCACACAACTTGATGCACATGTATGACAAGGAAAATATAAACTAGCATATGACTAATGCAAATGGATGTAATGAGGTGATCTATACACACACTGACACACATAATCATGATGTAGACTCTTCTATTCTACAGACCCCTAATTCTCTTCTAAAGGTTGTGAATTTTTCTTCACAGAGGGGTTTTGTGAAAATGTAGGCAATTTGATGATCTGTCTCAATGAAGCTGATATCTACATCACCCTTGCAAACATGATCTCTAATGAAATGATGTCTAATTTCAATATGCTTGGTGCGAGAATGATGGACAGGGTTCTTGGATAGATTTATGGCTGATGTGTTGTCACAAAGAATTGCAGTGTTTTTAAAGGATTCACCATAATCAATCATTTGTTGTTGGATCCATAGCACCTGGGCAACACAACTCCCGACAGCCACATATTCGGCTTCGGCGGTTGATAGAGCCACTGAGTTTTGTTTCTTGGAGGCCCATGAGACCACGCACCCCCCAAGAAATTGGCAATACCCGCTGGTGCTTTTCCGATCCACTTTACAACCCGCATAATCGGCGTCAGAATAAGAAACTAAATCAATGCTCGAATTACGCGGATACCACAATCCTAAATTACTTGAACCAGCAATATATCTGAAGATTCGTTTAACAGCCGACATGTGTGATTCTTTTGGATTGGACTGAAATCGTGCACATAAACACACCGCAAATTGAATGTCAGGCCTGCTGGCAGTTAAATATAACAAGGAACCTATCATGCTTCTGAAAAGTTTTTGATCCACGGTTTTACCTGATTCATCTTGATCAATTTTTATTGAGGTGGACATGGGAGTTGGTTGTGGTTTGGTAGAGGTCAAGTTAAACTTTTTTAGCAGCTCCAATGCATACTTCTTCTGATGTATGAACATACCGTCAGCCGTCTGTGTGACCTGCAATCCCAAGAAGAATGTCAGTTCTCCCATAAGACTCATTTCAAACTCACTTTGCATTAATTTGGCAAAGTCTTTGCTGAGAGCATCGTTGGTGGAGCCAAAAATAATATCATCTACGTAAATTTGAACAATTAAGATTTCCTCACCATTCAACTTCGTGAAAAGGGTTTGATCAACATTACCTCGTTTGAATCCATTTTGAATGAGGAAATCACTTAACCGTTCATACCATGCCCGGGGTGCTTGTTTCAGACCGTAGAGTGCCTTGTCTAGCTTGTACACATGGTCTGGATGCTTTGTGTCCTCAAACCCCGGTGGTTGCTCCACGTACACGTCCTCCTGTATGTAGCCATTCAAAAATGCACTCTTAACATCCATTTGAAACAATCTAATGTTGTTACAGCATGCAAATGCTAATAGGACTCTCACAGCCTCGAGTCTTGCTACTGGAGCAAAAGACTCATCGAAATCAATTCCAAGCTCTTGGCTATAGCCTTTAGCTACTAGCCTGGCCTTATTCCTAGTTACCACTCCTTGATCGTTTGTTTTGTTTCGAAAAACCCACTTTGTTCCGATCACTGAGTGGTTCCTAGGACATGGCATGAGGAACCACACTTTGTTCCTTTGGAACTGGTGTAGTTCATCTTGCATAGCCATGATCCAAGACTCATCCTTCAAAGCCTCTTCAAACGAGTGAGGTTCAAACTGGGGAAGTAAGGCAATATAGTCTTGATTTTCAACTTCCCTGAAGGAGGCTCGTGTTCTTGTTCCGTCTTCAACATTGCCGATCATATTCTCTGGCGGATGGTCCTTTTCCAAAGTCCATTGCCTTGGAAGCTCTTGTTCCAACTGATCTTCCGGATTTGCATCATCTTCTTGTGGTTCTTTTACTTCTTATTTTTCAATTTTTCTTTCCATCTTCTCGATATTACCGTCATTCAATACATCGTCCTGCAATACAGAATTTTCATTAGTGCTTTTAGAAGATGATTTATCAATGATGACATGGGGGCTTTCCTCAACTACAAGAGTTCTCAAGTTATACACTCGATAAGCTCTTGAGCTAAGAGAGTATCTAAGAAATATACCTTTGACACTTTTGGGGTCAAATTTAGCTAGGTCCACCTTACCATTATTGTGAATGTAACAAACTGAGCCGAACGGTCTAAGATAGGAAATGTTTGGCTTCTTACCTCGGTACAACTTATAAGAGGTTTTCTTCAATAGTGGTCTTACCATGGCGCGATTGACAGTGTAGCAAGCAGTGTTCACTGCTTCAGCCCAAAAGTACCTCGAAAAATTATTCTCGTTTAGCATGGTTCTTGCCATCTCAATTAGCGTCCTGTTCTTCCTTTCAACAACACCATTCTGTTCGAGGGTTCTTGGTGCGGAGAAGTCATGCGTATAGTCTTGAGCCCTGCAAAAATTACTGAACTCATGGTTATCAAATTCCTTACCGTGATCGCTCCGCACGGCCTTGATGCAACACCCCTTTTCATTTTGGACTACCCTGCAGAATGCTTTAAATTCTGTCAGGGCATCATTTTTATGTGAAAGGAAGTAAACCCAACAAAATCTAGAGTAATCAGCCACAATGACAAACCCATACAGTTTACCACCCAAGCTATGTGTTCTGCTTGGTCCAAATAGGTCAATGTGGATTAACTCAAGGGGCCTTGATGTAGTTACATCATTCTTGCACTTGAATGATGTCCTTGTTTGCTTACCCATGCTGCACGCCCCACAGACTCCTTCATCAGTAACCTTCAGCTTAGGAAATCCAACAACCAAATCATTCCGAGACAGTTTTAGTAAAACATTAAAACTAGCATGCCCAAGTCGACGATGCCAAAGCCAAACATCATCATTATTCCTTGCAACCAAACACAGATTTTCATGAGAGGGTTCATCCAAATCAATCATATATACATTGTTATGCCTGAGACCAATGAACTTTATCTCATTAGTATTTTTATTTACAACGGTGCAGTAGTTAGAATCAAAAATCACATTGCATCCTTTATCACAAAGTTGACTTATACTCAAAAGATTATGATGCAATCCTTTCACGAGCAAGACATTTTCAATGGCATGATTTTGATTCTTACCTATCTTACCTTCTTCGATGATTTTGCCCTTGTCCTTACCACCAAATTCCACTGTTCCACCATCCTTTTCATGCAGGTCCGCAAATAATTCTTTGTTTCCCGTCATGTGCCGAGAGTATCCACTATCTAAATACCACATATTCCATTGAGCTCTCAAGCAGACATGCAGTCACAACAACCGTACTTATGCAAATTTTGGTACCCAAGTAAGCTTGGGTGCATGATGGTTAGAAACATGAGATATGTATGATCTATTTCTCATTCTAGCAAAACTTTCATCATCAAATTTCAGAATTCTGCAATCATACATATCATGGCCTAACTTTCCACAATAAAAGCATGTAATGGCTCTGTCCTTGTTTCTTCTCCTTTTTTTATTCAAGAATGAATTATGCACATGTGTTTTTGACGTGGATGGAGATGAGCTTCTGGGAGGCATGTGAGTTGAATGTGTTTCAGATTGTAAAGTTTTCCCCTTTTTAAAAATGACAATAGCATCCTTCAACTCATGATTTTCATGCATTAGAGAATGAACTTGATTTTCAGCCTTTTCTTTAGCTTGATTGCATGCCATGCTTTCAATCTTTTCTTGTTCCAGATTACGTTTCAAATCATCATGCATTTTAATTAGTGTGGATTGTTCTTCTCTCATACATGAGATTTCTTCTTCAAACAGTTCAATTTTGGATGTAAGAATTTCATTCTCATGTTTCAAATTTTCATTTTCAGATTTCAACACATGGCAATTTTCACATGAGTTTTCAGCATGAGGACGATGCTCAATTTTCTTTTTCAGATGTCTATTTTTAGATCTAAATTTTTTACATTTTTCATATAACGACTCATATGCAATTTGCCATTGTTCACAAGTGAGAGTTTCAGTTTCAGAATCTACCTCATTTCCATCATCATCATTTGCCATGAAACATAGATTCTGGACCAGCTCATCTAGTCCATCTTCATTCCCGGACTCTTCCTCATCTTCATCGCTCCAAGTGGCCACCATGGCCTTGGGCTTCTTGAATTTTCCTTTCTTGAACTTTTTCATCAGATCGGGGCACTCACCCCGCATATGGCCGGGTTTTTTGCATTCGTAGCAAATTACTTCTTCCTTCTTACTACTCTCACCTTTGTTAGGACCTTGCTTCCTTGGTCCTTTTCTGAATTGACCTCCGAACTTTCTTGTTCTTTTGACGAATCTTCTTGCTCTTCTTGTGATCATGGCAACTAGCTCTTCATCTTCAGTGTTTCCGGTTGAATCATTGTCACTGCCCTCTGAATCTTGTGGGTTCACTTTTAGGGCCAAAGGTGTGACTACCTATTTCTTTTTGTGGTCCTCCTCGCTCATCTTGATGTTGATTTTATAAGTCATCAATGAGCCAATTAGCTCGTCCAATTTCAAGGTGCTGAGATTCTTTGAATCCTCGATTACAGTGGCCTTTGTATGCCACTGTGGTGACAGGGATCTTAGTACCTTTCTGACGAGTTCCTTATCGGAATATTCTTTACCAAGACCCTTTAATCCATTCGTGATTTCCGTCAATCTCGCAAACATATCAGAAATGGACTCCTCTGGTTTCATCATAAATAACTCATAATCCCGGACTAACAGATTCGCCTTGGTTTCCTTTACTTCCGATGTTCCTTCATAGATTAACCGCAGCTTGTTCCACATCTCCTGCGCAGAAGAACACATGGAAATACGTGAGTATTCATTAGGATGAATGGCACACTGAATTATATTCATAGCTTTAAAGTTTGCTGAGCATTTCTTTATGTCCTCATCATCCCACTCATCCTCATTTTGAGATAGAGTATATGGACCCTTGCTAATGACGCGCCACACGTCATAGTCTTGTGCACGAAGAAACACATACATTCTATTTTTCCAGTAGGGGTAATTTGATCCATCAAAGAACGGGGGTCTTTGAATCGAATGCCCTTCAGGCATCATCCCCTTGTTTGCCATATAAAGGGATCTGCTCTACGACCGTGTGGTCGAGTGAAACAGAGACCAAAGCTCTGATACCAATTGTTGAGTCCCAAAGGGCGGCAATCAAGAGGGGAGGGGTGAATTGATTGGCCAATAAAATTTACTTCTACGAGAAAACTTGTAAATTAAGCATGCAAGCACTAGAACTCACCGAAACATGGATGCACTTGTTAATGCGTGTGAAAAATGTAGATGTTTGACAATGAAATAGGTGTACGCTTAAGTCACCATGAAGCCCACTTGATTAAGGAAGCGGAAAGACAAACCACAAGAGACACACGGAATTTTTAGGTGGTTCGGGTACACTGCCGTGTCCCCTACGTCCACCCCTCACTCGTGAGGATCAAGACTTCACTATGAAGTGAGCCACACACACACGCTGTGTATAACAGCAAACACTCACACACACGGCACCCGATCTGGGCTGCCAAACAAACACACACACACACACACACACGTTCGTGTTTCCGAGCACGAACACCACACACAAGAATATGAATCAAGTTTTACAACAGATGCTCAAGCTCAAACTTGACTGATTCAGAGAATAGGGAGTAAAGAAAGATTTATCGTGGTTGAAGCTCCCCCTTTCACTTCTTTGAAGGTAGTTGAATGCTTCTTCAGGAGGAACGGTTGATCTTGGAGGAAGACTGGAGGAGAATGGTGCAGAAATGAAGTTGTAGCTTGAATTCCCTTGCAGCTTCCAATCGCAGATGATATGGGGACTTGATTCTAACCTCTTCCCTTCACTTTCAGCTTCAGATCAAGGTGGAAGAAGGCTTGGGAGCTCTTGCTGCGACCCTGCACACCAAAAACATATATATCTATTTAAAAGGGCCTTCTATTCTTTTAATCTCACCTAGCATCGTCTTTTTCCTAAGCCACATGACTTGTTTAATTGTTTTAGGACAGTCAAGAAAAGCTAGGTACCAGATCCACATTTTGTGGAATGTTTTGTGGAGGTTTGGACTAGGATAGGAAGACTTATAGTGCAAAGAAACGAGGTCAAAAATCACGGCTGGATGTCGGAGCTGAAAGGGTCGACCCTTGGGTCGACCCTCGAAAGAGGGTAACAACTTCTGGAGCAATGGGTCGACCCTTGGGGTCGACCCTCGTTAAAAAAGATTCTGCCAAAAAGAAATGTTACAGGGGTCGACCCTTGGGGTCGACCCTCGTGCTTGGATCATTCTGTAAACTAGAATTTTACATGGGTCGACCCTTGGGGTCGACCCTTGCAGCCAGAACATCCAGAAAGTGGTAAAAACCACCTAGAAATGGTGCCAACCTAGTGGAGTTAAGGAATAGAGTTTACACCAATAAAATGCATGAATCTAAGGTATGAATAATGAAGAACCAATTAAATTACCTTAGATTCTAAAAATTACTCTATTACCTACTTAATGCAAGGCATGAATTTCAACAAGGATATTAAAAGAGCTAGGATTGATCTCACCAAATGTCCTTGTGTCATTCAAGTCCTTAACTACCTTCTTGCCCCTGTCAAGACATACATTCTGAGTTAGCTTTGGCGTTTGCAAATTAAGATTGAACTTCTTACCATCAGAGGTGATTCCTGTACTTCCAAAGCTTATCATGGCATACAAGTTAGAACATTTTAGCATGCAAATATATAGTGTTTGGTCATCATTAAAAATCATTAAATATACTCACAAAGAGGGGGTTCAACAACTTTGATGAAATCTTTTCTCATGTAGTAAGAATGTCATCTATAAGGGTGATATTGGGCTTGGTGGCATGTCTAGACTTAGAGCTAGAACAGCTAGATGTCAAGACTGTATTCCTTCATGGTGATTTGGAGGAAGACATCTACATGGCACAATCAGAAGGATTTAAAGTTGCTGGAAAAGAACACATGATTTGCAAATTGAAAAGGAGCTTGTACAGACTGAAGCAGACTCCTAGACAATGGTATCGAAAATTTGATTCATTTATGGTGGATCAAGGGTACCAAAGGACAGCAGCAGATCATTGTGTTTATATCATAAATTTTTCTGGAGGTAACTTTATTATTCTTTTGTTATATGTAGATGATATGTTGATTATTAGGCAAGACATTAACATGATTGGCATGTTAAAGAAAGACATGTGCAAGTTCTTTGATATGGAGGACTTGGGACCAGTACAACAAATATTGGGCATGAGGATCACTCGTGACAGGAAGGCCAAGAAATTATAGTTGTCACAAGAAAAGTATGTTGGAAAAGTGCTTGATAAATTCAACATGAAAAATGCCAAGCTAGTTAGCACTCCACTTGCAGGTCACTACAAGTTAAGCAGTGAGCAGTGTCCATCTTCTATAGAGGAGCAGAAGAATATGGAGAAGATACCATATGTCTCAGCAGTGGGGAGTCTCATGTATGCCATGGTATGTACACGTCCAGACTTGGTTTATGCAGTTGGCTTAGTGAGTAGATACTTGTCTAATCCAGGTAAAGAACACTGGGAAGCAGTGAAATGGATTATGAGATATCTCAGGGGCACATCAAACCATTGTTTATATTTCGGTGATTCTAAGTCAAAAATAGAAGGATTTGTAGATGCAGACATGGCAGGAGATTTGGACTCTAGAAAGTCCATATCTGGTTATGTGTTTACTTTTGCAGGGGGAGCTATGTCATGGCAGTCCAAGTTGCAGAAGTGTGTTGCTCTATCAACTATAGAAGTAGAGTATATTGCAGCTACAGAGGCATGTAAAGAGATGTTGTGGATGAAGAATTTTCTCCAAGATATAGGTCTTACACAGGAGGCTTATGTGTTACATTGTGATAGCCAAAGTGTTATACACTTAACAAAGAATGCACCTTATCATTCCAGAACAAAGCATGTTGATGTTCGGTATCACTGGATCCGAGATGTTCTTGAGAAGAAGTTGTTACAGTTAGAGAAGATCCACACAGAGAAAAATCCATCAGATATGATGACAAAGATCCTACCAAAAGAAAAACACAATTTGCGCAAGAGATTGATAGGGATGACTGCTATTTGAGCAGGATGTTACAGTAAGATAGAGTCCCTCTCGTAAGGTTGGAGGGGGAGATTGTTGAATATGTCTAGCCTAATGAGAGGCTGGTGTTAGGAGAGAGAGTTGATTTCCATAATCAACTCTCCTCCATACACATCACATGTGGGTTTTGTGGTTATTATTGAATGCTTTACACTATAAAAGGAGAACCCATGTATGCAAGGAAAACACAACGAAGGTGACAAGAAAGAAGTCCTTTGCACACACTGGTGAGAGAGAAGAGAGAGGAGAAGAGGAGGAAGAAGAAGGGAGAAGGGCTGCGGCATCTCCGGACTTCCTCGGATATCTCTTTCCTCGAGGTTTTCATCTCGGATATTAACCCTAGAGTGTCATCGGGATCTCAGGTGTGTGGTCTCCATACTTGTGTGGAGATTGTAATTCTCAGTTTTATAGTCTGAGAGTGAAGTCGATGTATTATTTTATTTTAGTATAGTGGATCGAATTTGTTCCATTGTTTTTCTTGATTATAGGTTTTTTACCTAAATCCTATAAAAAGGTTCTGCTGTATTTTATTCGTGCACTCCTATATTTTGTGCTCGTGTGATTGTCAAGTTCATCCTTCAGCCGTTCACGCAGACGAGAAAAGATCAATTTTCCCAACACAATGATCCTCTTATTTCTGATACAGCAAGTGGAAGCTGTAAAACAGCATCTGCCGTCTGAGCAGCATGACCCCCAAGAGCCAGCCGATCCAAACCAATGCCGTCTCCCACCACAATGAACTGTCCAATGATTTGGTTGGTCAATCTGTTACCAACCTGCCGTCTGGACAGGAAGGCGTTCTATCTGGCATTGTACAAGCTAAACGCATCTTAAGCATGCACAAAGGCATTTATGGAAATCATTCTGTTTCAAACTTCTCTGCCTTTGAGAATATTTGTATGGCTACTGATTTGCCTTTGGTTTTGACTAATTCAACGTCGACCCCCGCAGCAGGTGAGGTCAACACTGAAAGTTCTTCAGTCCATCTGAATGTTGCACCTCTCACGAGATTGAAAGCCAAATCTTTAGCCATTGGCGCTCATACAGAAAATATTTCTCAATGATAGAATCTGCTATGATCTGGAATATTCGGGGGATTGGTGACTCGAAATCCCTTGGGGCCCTACACAATCATGTTAAAAAATATAGGCTGCAGTTTATTGCTATTATGGAGCCCAAGATTCCTTTAGCAAGAGTGGAAAGGCTCAAATGTAAGCTTGGTTTTGATTATGCGGTTGGCAACGATGAGGAGAATTCTAAGATCTGGTTCCTTTGGCAGTCTCACCTGAATTTCTCAATTGTTCAAACTCATTATCAATATATCACATTGAGCCTCTCTAATGGTAGTCAGCATATTTGTCACATTACCATTGTCTGTGCTTCTTGCGATGTTAGGATCCGCAGAGACTTATATAACAGTTTTAACTTCTTTTGGTAGCAACCTAGTTACTCCATGGCTTGTTGGGGGAGATTTTAACGCAATTCTTTCTCCCTCTGAAAAAACTGGAAGCACCATGGGCTACATGCAATCTATGTTCGACTTTCGGGATTCCACTTATTCTATGGGGCTCATTGATGCAGGTTTTAGTGGCAGTGCCTTCACCTGGTCTAATCTTCAAGCTGGACAAGGATTCATCTGTGCTAGGCTTGACAGGTTTTTGTTTAATTCTATTTCTGCTTGGGCCAATACTATGCCTCAAATGTCAGTTACCCATTTGGTCAGGAAGCCATCTGATCATGCTCCTCTGCTCTTGTCGCTGCATCATGCCAGTCGGTCTCCAGCTAGATTCGTGTTTCAACAGATGTGGCTCTGAATGCCGCTTCGGCTGAGCTTCGACAAACTCTTCATCGAGAATAATTGTTCTGGAGCCAAAAAGCAAGGGTGAACTGGCTCAAAAATGGGGACCGCAACACTAAATTTTATCACCTTCATGTTAAGCAGAAATGCAGGCGCATGTCCATTCAACGACTAAAATTATCTGACGGGATTTGATGTAGTGATGAGGACGTGTTGAAACAAACTGCAGTTAACCATTTCCGCTTGCAGTTTACTTCAGAGGAGCACCATGTTGATGAGTGCATTCTCACTGCTATCCCGCCTATGATTTCCATGGAGAACAAATGGTATGCTGACTTCCGCTCCTTCGGAAGAGGAAACAAAACAGGCGGTGTTCTCTCTGTCCAACACGAGTGCCCCTGGTCCCGATGGCTATGTGGGGGTTTTTTCTTATATTGCAGCAGATGTGGTTCTTGATGTGCAAGCTTTCTTCAGAGGCTTTCCTCTCCCGCAGGGAGTCACCTCATCTCTCATAGCCCTCCCTCACCCGGCCCAAAGGTGAAATCCCCCCCCCCTTCCTTCTCCGATTTCAAGCCAATTAGTCTCTGTAATTTGACCTATAAAGTTATGTCGCGGGTGATTTGTGCACGCCTTGCTCCTCTGCTCCCGCGTCTCATATCACCCCAACAAGGTGCTTTTGTAAAAGGCCGTAATTATCATTGATAATGTGCCGCTCTCTTCTGAGTTGTCGAAGGAAATTAACCGGAAGGTGCGTGGTCACCATCTGATTTTTAAACTTGACATGGCTTTTATTAGGCGTATGATCGTCTCAAATGGGATTTTCCCCTGGCTGTGATGGGTAAATTTAGCTTCTCGACGAGGATTTTGCTCTCTCGTTGGCATGCTTATATCAAACTGTTAGTTCTCTATCCTTTTTAATGGCTCCCCGGTCGGCTATTTCCGGTCATCTTTCAGTAGGGCTGTCAATGGGCCGGGTTCGGGCGATACTTAGGTCGACCTGGCTCGGGCCCGACTTATTACTATTAAAGTCCGAGTCTGGCCTGGGCCCGAGCTATGTCGGGCCGGGCCCAGAACTATTAAAAAATTATAAGGTCCGACTAAGGTCCGATCCGACCCGACAATTTAAATAATAAATAAAAATTAATATATTTAATAATATAAAACTTATAATGTAACTAAATTAACTAAAATTTTACTATTAATTACACAATTTGTGTGAAAATAGAGTTTTGAATTTTTTTAATTAAGTAAAATAATATAATTTTAACTAAGTAGTTTTTAAAATTTGAAGGAAGGAAAAAAAAGAGAACGAATCGGGCCGACCAGTGGACGGAACTTAAAGTCCGAGCCTAGTCTGTGGATCTAGTCGGGCTGGGTTTTTGGACCAGACTAAAAATTTACGGATCGAAAAAGGTCTTGCGACTCGACCCGAAATCGAGCTAGACCGGCGAGCCTGTCAAGTTGGCCCGACCCATTGACACCCATAATCTTTGTCACATTCGTCGGGTGGACCCTCTAGCTCCGGCCCTACTTATTTTAGTGGAGGAGGCGCTCGGTCGAGGAATTTCAACTCTATTTGATTCTGGTCAGATTCAATTCCTCGGGGATGTGTTGGAATATTATTAGGCGCTCGGATGTCAACGACCCGTTTGTATTTGCTGCAATTCTTGCCTTGATGCTCATCATCTGGGAAATATGGAAGGCTCGGTGCGCTATGCGTTATCATAATAAGAAGGTGAACATTTACAGTCTCAATAGCTCAATTGTGGAGCAACTCACATACTCCATCCAGCAGGCCACATTTCTCATAGGCCCAACCAGTGCCCAATGTGCTGCTTTGGATGCTATGAGTCTCTGGTTTAATGTGAAATGCGAGAGTCCTTTGATTGTTAGATGGTTGCCTCCCATCGCCGATTTTGCTCTTAATGTTGACGGCGCTTCCAAGGGCAATCCTGGCCCTGCAGCAGGTGGTGGATGTATTAGAGATAAGCAAGTTAAAATTCACTTTGATTTTGCTTACTTTTATGGAGATGGAAGTAACATTATCGTAGAAGCTCGCACTCTTCTTGATGGCATCCATAATGCGCTACTGCACTCCTTTCCCCTATCCCACTGCAACCTTTGAATATAAACTTCCTGAATTTGACTATAACGAAAGTTTATATAATCAACCTATGATTCCCCAATTCACAGATCATATCACTCTTGACTTAGATAACGAGGGAATGATGGAAGAGTCATACCAGGAGAACAAATTAGAGAGTGGTAGTAATAGTCTTGGCATTAATATGGAAGAACAGCCCGAGGAGTCCAAGCTCAATTCCATCTGTGAAGAGGGTAATGATGAGTTTGTAGATCTTAAGTTGAGGGGAGAAGAAGAGGAAGAGAATTTGTTAGTTAATAATCAAATTTCATTAACTATCCTTCTTGCATTTGATGGGTCCTTATTCCAAGTAAAGGACGAAAAAATGTGAGAGTGGAGAGTGAATTGAGTATATACATAAACCATTCTTCTAGGGTACGGAAGGAGCAAGGTACTCCGCTTTAAATGCACTTTGACTGGACATCTCTTGATCTAGGGGAGGGTGTAAATTTTTTTGCCAATCCTGACCTCGGTAAATGTAAACTCATCTTAGACACTTAGCAATTAGCCGATTGGTCAGGTCCACCTCAGCCCAATGAGCATCCTTGTGTTGAGGAGCATATTTTTTTCCTTTTTGATATTTCTTATCTCCTTGACACTAATCATTTAGTGGCAACCTCAAAAGCCCCTCACCCTCCAATCCATTTTTACCTCAATGATGTGCAAGTAAAATTTAAAATTGAGGTTGTGATTATTCCTCTTCTATTCTCTGACGGGAGGGGGGGGGGTTTGTTTGGCCTACTAAACCCATTATTCCTCTTCTATTCTCTGACGGGGGGGGGGGGGGGGGTTGTTTGGCCTACTAAACCCACCTTGGTATGATGTAATACCGGCAAGACCCAAAATAATGACTGTTGATTTTTACATGACCCCTACAGAAGAGAGGTTGTTAACATATGCACTGAATGACAAAATCAATAATACTAACAACCAACATACTTCTAGGCCACATATTTACATGCATAATCTTGTCTTCCCATGGTATAAGGGCTGGAATTTAAGAGATGATATGATAACATGGTGGCTCATTCTTAACGCAACTTGTTAGTTATGGAGCTTTATTACGTCGGCTGAAGATGATAAACTTAGCGCTCGTTGGGAGATAACCCATCATTTTTTTTCTCTAAAAATCTTAGTAAGTCATTTGTATTTTTTGTGTCTTAAGGAGTCTGGAGCACCATTTCAAAGGAAGCATTACCCCCTTACATTAGGTTGTATCTCTCCTTCCCTAATTTCTTTTGGTTACATATCTCATATCTTTCTTGCCATTGAGGATAATGTCACTTAAGTTGGGGGAGAGGAGTGTAGTACCCAATAAATTTTATCATGATTTAGTTCTATGATAATAAATTTGATTAAGAAATAATTGATTTGATTGAATTAGAGTGGTGTAGCACCCCTTATAAAATGTACATAATATAATAATAATGTTATTATTATCATTATTAGTATTATTAATATTTCAACTAAATTAGTATCTCAAATATATGTACATATAACTTATAAAAAAACCCCTATAGAAGGTTTAAGTGAAAGTAGAAATAAAGAGTCATTCATATAACAATTGAATTCCTAGAGTAGTTGGTTAAGACACTTGCCCTTTCACCTTGAAGTCCAAGGTTCGACTCTCACCATCCACATTTGTCTAAATTTTGCCCAAATTGCTTAATTACACCTTAACACTAAGATTAATTAATTAAGATTGTTACTATTCATATTTCGTTATTTTTGAGAGTTTTTATTTATTTTATATTTTTCCTAGATGGGGCCCATGATGATTAGAAATGGGTAGTTATTAGTTTTCTCAAATTCATTTTAGATAAATAGTTATGATTTTTAGTTTGGGCTGGTGAATAGTGCCATTCACATTCGTAAGAACGTAACTCTCTTCTTACCTTCCCCTTTTGGTAACTCCATGCCCCCCCCCCCCACCTTATCATGAGTGATTAAGTTTATGGGGAGGGTCCTCATGGGGTAGCCCATGCACTACGGGAGCATGTGGGATGTCGTTCTTTTTCCCTTCCTGCCAGCCTGCCTCATCCAATCTGAGTGCTTGGGACTTTGTTAAAGCCCTGGGGAGAGGGCTGGGTGTTGTTCAGAACGCCATCTACGGGAGGGAAGCAAGGCTCTGGAGAGTTCATGGATCCTGCAGAGGCTTCCCTGTTCTCCACGGTTTAAGGCAAGTTTAGTATCTCAACCATCTCTATTGTGCATGGATAGCTTATTAAACTTGTTAGAATTAAGTAAGAGGGTAGTTTGGTTAAGTGCAAGCAGTACTGTTTTGGGTTAATCTGTTATGATTTTGGTTTGATTTTAAATTGACTTCCACCATGGCTGTTTAAACTTTGTTACAGGATAAATTTTGTTTGAAAAACTCTATCTTATGAGTTAGTATAAGCATGTTAATTTGATAATAATGTTATCCTGGAATTGGTTAGTATAACAATGTTATTAAACTTACCTTAAAAGGTGTATAGATCCAAATATAGATTTTTCCTAAAAATACTCAAGAAGACAAAAGTGTTCTATAAATACGGATGTACCATTTTCTTATTTTTTTACATTTTTGTAAGATAGTAAAATTTCTACGTGAATAGTGTTTTCCGATTGAATGGTGATTTAAGTCATGCTTAAATCACTGATTAGGTCTTACAAATAATTTTATTAGCATTAGGCATAGAAGACAAAAGTGATCACCAATATGTTAGCAATTTAATACTATTTTTAGGAATTATTTATGGTATAACATTGTTAGCATTGTTAGTGCGATAATAAATTAATATAGAATTATACTATTTTCATTCATTATACCCTGGAACATTGTGTTAATATCCTGGAATTGTGTATTAACACCATGGAATTACATGTTAATACTCTGGAAATGAGAATGCCTTGGAGTTGTGGTATCCTGGATTGTAAATATAACTTGCTAATAATGATTGTCAATGTAAGCATGTTAATTTAATAACAATGTTAACCTAGAATTAGCTAGTATAAGCATATTAATTTGATAATAATGTTAACCTGGAATTAGTTAGTATAACCATGTTAACAGTGTTATCTTGGAACCAGTTAGTATAAGCATGTTAATTTGATAATAATGTTATCCTGGAATTGGTTAGTATAACCATGTTAATTTGATAACAAAATTATCCTAGAATTGCATATTTTGGTTTGATTTTAAATTGACTTCCACCATGGCTGTTTAAACTTTGTTACAGGATAAATTTTGTTTGAAAAACTCTATCTTATGAGTTAGTATAAGCATGTTAATTTGATAATAATGTTATCCTGGAATTGGTTAGTATAACCATGTTATTAAACTTACCTTAAAAGGTGTATAGATCCAAATATAGATTTTTCCTAAAAATACTCAAGAAGACAAAAGTGTTCTATAAATACGGATGTACCATTTTCTTATTTTTTTTACATTTTTGTAAGATAGTAAAATTTCTGCGTGAATAGTGTTTTCCGAGTGAATGGTGATTTAAGTCATGCTTAAATCACTGATTAGGTCTTACAAACAATTTTATTAGCATTAGGCATAGAAGACAAAAGTGATCACCAATATGTTAGCAATTTAATACTATTTTTAGGAATTATTTATGGTATAACATTGTTAGCATTGTTAGTGCGATAATAAATTAATATAGAATTATACTATTTTCATTCATTATACCCTGGAACATTGTGTTAATATCCTGGAATTGTGTATTAACACCATGGAATTACATGTTAATACTCTGGAAATGCGAATGCCTTGGAGTTGTGGTATCCTGGATTGTAAATATAACTTGCTAATAATGATTGTCAATATAAGCATGTTAATTTAATAACAATGTTAACCTAGAATTAGCTAGTATAAGCATATTAATTTGATAATAATGTTAACCTGGAATTAGTTAGTATAACCATGTTAACAGTGTTATCTTGGAACCAGTTAGTATAAGCATGTTAATTTGATAATAATGTTATCCTGGAATTGGTTAGTATAACCATGTTAATTTGATAACAAAATTATCCTAGAATTGCATATTTTGGTTTGATTTTAAATTGACTTCCACCATGGCTGTTTAAACTTTGTTACAGGATAAATTTTGTTTGAAAAACTCTATCTTATGAGTTAGTATAAGCATTGTAAAATTTCATATTCCATCCATGCGTTAGTATCACCATTTCAGTTTGTATTCGAGTTAGAATCTATCCAAATTCTTCTTAACTTGTTTATTGATCTCATTTGACCATATGGACACTGCTACTATAGAAGGGTCTGGGGCCAAACTGTAGAAATGCCCCTATGGGGAGGTCCTTCTGACCCCGAGGGCACGGGGGTGAAATCCTGGAGGTGAACTTGTTCACTGGTCAAGGTGGGGAATATCTTCCTCCGATTCTGCGCTGTAATCAAGACCTCATCGCCATTGCCTAGGTGATTTGGTATCTGTATCTGTTTCTGACCTTCTAATAGTAGTTTGGGCAATGTGTCTGGGTCATTCTGCCTCTTCTGTCTACCTCAGATCGGAATTGTGATAAAAATATGGCCTTTGGGCTTTTTGTTATATCTGTATCTGTTATCTGTCTTTGTTCTGCAAATTCTACTGAGGTTTGAACTCCACTTATGAATACCTACATTGATTCCCGTCTTCTTCAATCTTTCTTCCTGCATATTTGGATATCACTCCTGCATATTACGATTAGTTATGCCATAGTACACCGATATAGTCTTTGTTACAACTTGTGGTTTAAATTATGATAGTTTAATTTGTTATGCTGGTACAATAGACGTGTTTGAATTCTATTTCTTGCTAAGTCTACCCGTAGACTTACACTTGATATTTCAGGCGAGATTGCTAGTGGGAGCGAGGAAGTAGATCCGAGTGAGCCCGAGTCGGTGGCGCGGGCGTGATCTTAGTAGTTCTTTTCCCATTGTTGGATCTACTTGTTAGTTCTTGTAAACTTTAAGTTTCAATTCTGGATATTAAAATAAAATTTGTAAGACTTTAATTTGTTTGGCTATTATGATATTGGACATTGCTGATGGAAAATTATATTCTTCCGCTGTAAAAATTTATATGTTTTATTTGTGCATTCTCAACCCGTCTTCCGTTCTGTTGGGTATTTTCCCACTGTGGCGTCGCCCCTCGTATCCGACGGGAGTGTTATACTGAACCGGGTACGAGGCGGGGCGTTACAGAGAAGTGGTATCAGAGCGCCCACAGGTTGAGTCTACATGAATAAGATCATCAGCTAAGTCTATATCCCAAGATCTAAATAGCTCCATTAGTACACGATTAAGGAGTAAAACTAATAGATGGGTAACACTAATAAGGCTGTTAACGTGGCCGAACTTAATCACTTTCTTTCAGGAAATGGCACCTCGTCGTCGTTCCGCTCAGGATGAAGAGCCGAGGAGAGAAACAGAGGGCGGTCAACAAGGATTTCCGCCGCCACCACCACCGCCATTAGTTGATTATGGCACCTTCATGCAAGGACTGGTTCAAGTGATGCAGACCCAGGCAAATGCGCAGGCGGACTTGCAAGCTCAGATCCAAGCTCAGGCCCAAGCTCAACTGCATCAAGAGGTAGTACCAAGGGTGGCTGAAGGACCGTCAGCTATGGAGAGATTCCGGAGGATGAACCCGCCTTCTTTTAAGGGGGAGAGCCAACCCCTAGTGGCAGAGCATTGGCTGCGGTCTATGGAAAAGATTTTTCGAAGCATACATTGTGATGACGAGAAGGTCAACTTGGCAACTTTTATGCTGGAGGAACGTGCAGATGTTTGGTGGCATTCTGTGCTGAGGAACCAATTTGAAGATGGGGCTAGAGAGGTGTCTTGGGATGACTTTGTTCACCTATTCCGGGCGAAGTACATTCCCGAGCATATTCAAGATAAAATGGAGCAAGAATTCCTCACTTTGACCCAAGGGTCTATGACCGTGCTGGAATATGAAGCTCGTTTTGCTGAGTTGGCGCGTTATGCACCTCACATTGTGGCCGATGAGAGGAGGAAGGTGAAGAAGTTCGTATCGGGTCTTCGATCATCATTGAGGACAAAACTGGTTGCTTTCAACCACCACTCGATGGAAGAGGCTCTCGGTGCGGCGTGTCGGCAGGAAAGTGACATGGAGCTGTACCAGGAAGAAAAGAAGACCCAACTGAAGAGGCCGTCATCATCGTTTCAACGCAAGGATCGCATGAAGAAACCCTTTACTCAATCGTATCCTCAATCAACCATGAAACCATTTTCTACACAAGCAAGTGGTGCAGGTAGATCAGCAATGGATATCAAGAGTGAATGCAAGCATTGTGGGAAACGTCATGGAGGCAGGGAATGCTGGATGGTAACTGGGAAGTGCCTTAGGTGCGGAAGCTCGGAGCACAAGATCAGGGATTGTCCGAAGCAGCAGCTGTTTTCACCAGCTCAAGCTCCTGCAGTGACTGCAGCTGCAGCACCAATGAAGTCAGCTAAGCGTCCCCGAGCACCGGCACGAGTATTTGCATTGGCTGGAGAGGATGTGGAGCAAGCAGAGGACGTGTCAGAAGGTACACTTCTTGTATCAGGTTTCTATGCTAGAGTTTTGTTTGACACTGGTGCTACTCATTCATTTGTGTCTGAACATTTCTCCAAGATATTGTCTGATGATTTGGGTTTGACACCATCAATATTGGATGTGTCCCTTCAAGTGCACACTCCTGCTGGAGTTTTGTCCACTAAGAAGAGCTATCCCTCCTTACCCGTAGTTGTCGGAGGGAAGGAGTTGTCTGGTCACTTCTATCTATTAAAGATGAAGGACTATGATATTATCCTTGGGCTAGATTGGCTCGAGAGGCATTATGCTCTTATCGACTGCCGGAAAAAGCGAGTGGTCTTTCGCATTCCTGGCGAGAGGGAGTTCTTCCATCCTTTGCCTCAAAATAAGTCGGGGAAGTCTATAATATCTGCTATGAAGACTGCTCGACTAATAAGTAAGGGTGGTAATACTTATCTTGCTCTGGTGGTAACCTCAACGGAGAATCCTCAGTCTCCACAGCTGGGTGAAATTGAGGTAGTCCGAGACTTTCCTGATGTCTTTCCTGAAGATCTACCTGGATTGCCGCCTATGAGGGAGATTGAATTCTCTATTGATTTGGTGCCCGGTACGACGCCTATATCCAAGGCCCCGTATCGGATGGCACCTGCTGAGTTGGCAGAACTAAGGAAGCAATTGCAAGAACTTATAGACAAGGGCCTTATTCGACCTAGTGTTTCACCATGGGGAGCCCCAGTCATATTTGTAAAGAAGAAGGACGGATCACTTCGCCTATGCATTGATTATCGGAAGCTCAATCAAGTGACGGTCAAGAACCGTTACCCTTTGCCACGTATTGATGATCTGTTCGATCAATTGCAAGGTGCTTCGGTGTTCTCGAAGATTGATTTGAGGTCAGGTTATCATCAACTCCGGATCAAGGAGGAAGACATTTCCAAGACAGCCTTTAGAACCAGATATGGCCATTTTGAATTCTGGGTTCTACCCTTTGGTCTAACAAATGCTCCTGCAGCATTCATGGACTTAATGAACCGGGTGTTCAGGCCTGATTTGGATAGCTTTGTGGTTGTGTTTATAGATGATGTCCTAATTTACTCCCCTGATGAAGCATCACATAAAGAGCATTTGAGGATTGTTTTGGAGACTCTGCGGGCACACAAGCTGTTTGCAAAGTTCAGTAAGTGTGAGTTCTGGTTGAAAGAAGTTCATTTTCTTGGCCACGTAATATCAGGTAGTGGCGTGGCAGTTGATCCAGCTAAGGTTCAAGCCGTGCTTGAATGGGAAGCTCCGAAGTCCCCCACTGAAATTCGGAGTTTTCTCGGGTTGGCAGGCTACTACAGGAAGTTTATTAAGGGCTTTGCTTCTATCGCAGCACCATTGACGAGGCTGACAAGAAAAGGAGTGAAATTTGTGTGGTCCGAGGAATGTGAACAAGGCTTCCAAGAGTTGAAGAGCCAATTAACTTCAGCACCACTCCTGATCCTACCAAATAACATTGATATGTTTACCATCTACACTGATGCTTCTAGGGTCGGGATTGGATGTGTTCTCATGCAAGATGGTAGGGTTGTTGCTTATGCTTCTCGACAGTTGAAGGAGCACGAGAAGAATTACCCTACGCATGATTTAGAATTGGCTGCTGTTGTTCATGCTTTGAAGATCTGGAGACATTACCTTTATGGGGTTAAGTTTGAGGTATTCACTGATCACCAGAGTCTCAAGTACCTATTTTCTCAAAAAGAGCTTAATCTACGGCAAAGGCGATGGGTTGAATTTTTGAAAGATTATGATTTTGAGTTGCTTTATCACCCTGGAAAGGCTAATGTTGTAGCCGATGCGCTCAGTAGGAAGCGGACTTTAATGCAGCAGGATTGGAAAATGCTAGAAGATGTTGTGTGTTCTATGACATCAGTTGAGTCTCAGCTTTGCCAAGCCTTTATTGCTCAATTATGTATTGGGTCAACGGTTATGGAGCGAGTATTAGAAGCTCAGCCAAATGATCCCCAATTGCAAGGTATGATTGGTAAATCTGGGATTGCTCGAGATGAAGATGGTGTGGTCAGATTTCAGCATAGAATGTGTGTACCTAATGTGAGTGAATTAAAGAATGAAGTGTTGGAAGAAGCTCATAGGTCAAAGTTCTCCATTCATCCTGGTGGTAAGAAGATGTATCAAGATCTGAAACGGTCTTTTTGGTGGCCGGGTATGAAGAAGGATGTGGCTGAATTTGTATCCAGATGTTTGGTTTGCCAGCAAGTAAAGGCTGAAAACCAGAGGCCGTCTGGGTTAATGCAGAAGATTGAAATACCACAATGGAAGTGGGAAGATGTCACCATGGACTTTGTCACAGGGTTACCCCGATCAGCAAAGGTAATGATGCTATATGGGTGATCGTAGATCGATTCTCGAAGACTGCACATTTTCTGGCAATGAAAAAGAAGCAATCTATGGAGAGTTTAGCTCATCTTTATATTGATAATATTGTCAGATTGCATGGTGTGCCGAAGTCTATTATTTCGGATCGAGACTCTCGCTTCACGTCCCGATTTTGGCAAGGATTACAAAATGCTTTTGGGTCCCAGTTGAAACTAAGCTCGGCATACCATCCCCAGACAGATGGTCAGTCTGAGAGGACCATTCACACCTTAGAGGATATGTTAAGGGCCTGTGTTCTTGACTGGGGAGGAGATTGGGAGCGACATCTACCATTGGTAGAATTTGCCTACAATAACAGTTATCATGCAAGTATAGGCATGGCCCCGTTCGAAGCTCTGTATGGAAGACCCTGTAGATCTCCTCTGTGTTGGGAAGAAATTGGTGAAAGGCAGTTAATTGGGCCAGAAGTGGTACAAGGAACATCAGATAAGATTCAGCAAATTCAGCAGAGATTAAAGGCAGCCCAAGATCGGCAGAAAAGTTATGCAGACAATAGAAGGAAGGATCTAGAATTTGCAGTTGGAGAGCATGTTTTTCTCAAGATGTCACCAACTAAAGGAGTTTCAAGATTTGGAAAGCATGGGAAGCTGCAACCTAGATGTATTGGACCCTTTGAGATTCTGGACAGGATAGGAAACGTGTCATACCGGTTGGCCTTACCCCCATCAATGGTGGCCATTCATCCGGTGTTTCACGTATCCATGCTCCGCAAGTATGTTCATGATCCATCCCACGTGATCAGCTATGAAGGTTTGGAGTTCCAACCGAATCTGTCATTTGAAGTTCAACCAATCCAGATTTTGGATCGCAAGGAACAAGTTCTCAGATCGAAGTCCATTCCATTGGTAAAGGTTCTGTGGGGTAATGCGCTTCACGAGGAGGCGTCGTGGGAGCTTGAATTGGAGATGAAGAAGAAATATCCCCACCTCTTCGGTATGCACTTCAGTAAAACTTCGGGACGAAGTTTCTTTTAAGGGGGAGAGAGTGTAGTACCCAATAAATTTTATCATGATTTAGTTCTATGATAATAAATTTGATTAAGAAATAATTGATTTGATTGAATTAGAGTGGTGTAGCACCCCTTATAAAATGTACATAATATAATAATAATGTTATTATTATCATTATTAGTATTATTAATATTTCAACTAAATTAGTATCTCAAATATATGTACATATAACTTATAAAAAACCCCTATAGAAGGTTTAAGTAAAAGTAGAAACAAAGAGTCATTCATGTAACAATTGAATTCCTAGAGTAGTTGGTTAAGATACTTGCCCTTTCACCTTGAGGTCCAAGGTTTGAATCTCACCATCCACATTTGTCTAAATTTTGCCCAAATTGCTTAATTACACCTTAACACTAAGATTAATTAATTAAGATTGTTACTATTCATATTTCGGGTTGGGTTTTATTTTTGAGAGTTTTTATTTATTTTATATTTTTCCTAGATGGGGCCCATGATGATTAGAAATGGGTAGTTATTAGTTTTCTCAAATTCATTTTAGATAAATAGTTATGATTTTTAGTTTGGGCTGGTGAATAGTGCCATTCACATTCGTAAGAACGTAACTCTCTTCTTACCTTCCCCTTTTGGTAACTCCATGCCCCCCCCCCACCTTATCATGAGTGATTAAGTTTATGGGGAGGGTCCTCATGGGGTAGCCCATGCACTACGGGAGCATGTGGGATGTCGTTCTTTTTCCCTTCCTGCCAGCCTGCCTCATCCAATCTGAGTGCTTGGGACTTTGTTAAAGCCCTGGGGAGAGGGCTGGGTGTTGTTCAGAACGCCATCTACGGGAGGGAAGCAAGGCTCTGGAGAGTTCATGGATCCTGCAGAGGCTTCCCTGTTCTCCACGGTTTAAGGCAAGTTTAGTATCTCAACCATCTCTATTGTGCATGGATAGCTTATTAAACTTGTTAGAATTAAGTAAGAGGGTAGTTTGGTTAAGTGCAAGTAGTATTGTGTTGGGTTAATTTGTTATGATTTTGGTTTGATTTTAAATTGACATCCACCATGGCTGTTTAAACTTTGTTACAAGATAAATTTTGTTTGAAAAACTCTATCTTATGAGTTAGTATAAGCATGTTAATTTGATAATAATGTTATCCTGGAATTGGTTAGTATAACCATGTTATTAAACTTACCTTAAAAGGTGTATAGATCCAAATATAGATTTTTCCTAAAAATACTCAAGAAGACAAAAGTGTTCTATAAATACGGATGTACCATTTTCTTATTTTTTTACATTTTTGTAAGATAGTAAAATTTCTGCGTGAATAGTGTTTTTCGAGTGAATGGTGATTTAAGTCATACTTAAATCACTGATTAGGTCTTACAAACAATTTTATTAGCATTAGGCATAGAAGATAAAAGTGATCACCAATATGTTAGCAATTTAATACTATTTTTAGGAATTATTTATGGTATAACATTGTTAGCATTGTTAATGCGATAATAAATTAATATAGAATTATACTATTTTCATTCATTATACCCTGGAACATTGTGTTAATATCCTGGAATTGTGTATTAACACCATGGAATTACATGTTAATACTCTGGAAATGAGAATGCCTTGGAGTTGTGGTATCCTGGATTGTAAATATAACTTGCTAATAATGATTGTCAATGTAAGCATGTTAATTTAATAACAATGTTAACCTAGAATTAGCTAGTATAAGCATATTAATTTGATAATAATGTTAACCTGGAATTAGTTAGTATAACCATGTTAACAGTGTTATCTTGGAACCAGTTAGTATAAGCATGTTAATTTGATAATAATGTTATCCTGGAATTGGTTAGTATAACCATGTTAATTTGATAACAAAATTATCCTAGAATTGCATATTTTGGTTTGATTTTAAATTGACTTCCACCATGGCTGTTTAAACTTTGTTACAGGATAAATTTTGTTTGAAAAACTCTATCTTATGAGTTAGTATAAGCATGTTAATTTGATAATAATGTTATCCTGGAATTGGTTAGTATAACCATGTTATTAAACTTACCTTAAAAGGTGTATAGATCCAAATATAGATTTTTCCTAAAAATACTCAAGAAGACAAAAGTGTTCTATAAATACGGATGTACCATTTTCTTATTTTTTTTTACATTTTTGTAAGATAGTAAAATTTCTGCGTGAATAGTATTTTCCGAGTGAATGGTGATTTAAGTCATGCTTAAATCACTGATTAGGTCTTACAAACAATTTTATTAGCATTAGGCATAGAAGACAAAAGTGATCACCAATATGTTAGCAATTTAATACTATTTTTAGGAATTATTTATGGTATAACATTGTTAGCATTGTTAGTGCGATAATAAATTAATATAGAATTATACTATTTTCATTCATTATACCCTGGAACATTGTGTTAATATCCTGGAATTGTGTATTAACACCATGGAATTACATGTTAATACTCTGGAAATGTGAATGCCTTGGAGTTGTGGTATCCTGGATTGTAAATATAACTTGCTAATAATGATTGTCAATATAAGCATGTTAATTTAATAACAATGTTAACCTAGAATTAGCTAGTATAAGCATATTAATTTGATAATAATGTTAACCTGGAATTAGTTAGTATAACCATGTTAACAGTGTTATCTTGGAACCAGTTAGTATAAGCATGTTAATTTGATAATAATGTTATCCTGGAATTGGTTAGTATTACCATGTTAATTTGATAACAAAATTATCCTAGAATTGCATATTTTGGTTTGATTTTAAATTGACTTCCACCATGGCTGTTTAAACTTTGTTACAGGATAAATTTTGTTTGAAAAACTCTATCTTATGAGTTAGTATAAGCATTGTAAAATTTCATATTCCATCCATGCGTTAGTATCACCATTTCAGTTTGTATTCGAGTTAGAATCTATCCAAATTCTTCTTAACTTGTTTATTGATCTCATTTGACCATATAGACACTGCTACTATAGAAGGGTCTGGGGCCAAACTGTAGAAATGCCCCTATGGGGAGGTCCTTTTGACCCCGAGGGCACGGGGGTGAAATCCTGGAGGTGAACTTGTTCACTGGTCAAGGTGGGGAATATCTTCCTCCGATTCTGCGCTGTAATCAAGACCTCATCGCCATTGCCTAGGTGATTTGGTATCTGTATCTGTTTTTGACCTTCTAATAGTAGTTTGGGCAATGTGTCTGGGTCATTCTGCCTCTTCTGTCTACCTCAGATCGGAATTGTGATAAAAATATGGCCTTTGGGCTTTTTGTTATATCTGTATCTGTTATCTGTCTTTGTTCTGCAAATTCTACTGAGGTTTGAACTCCACTTATGAATACCTACATTGATTCTCGTCTTCTTCAATCTTTCTTCCTGCATATTTGGATATCACTCCTGCATATTACGATTAGTTATGCCATAGTACACCGATATAGTCTTTGTTACAACTTGTGGTTTAAATTATGATAGTTTAATTTGTTATGCTGGTACAATAGACGTGTTTGAATTCTATTTCTTGCTAAGTCTACCCGTAGACTTACACTTGATATTTCAGGCGAGATTGCTAGTGGGAGCGAGGAAGTAGATCCGAGTGAGCCCGAGTCGGTGGCGCGGGCGTGATCTTAGTAGTTCTTTTCCCATTGTTGGATCTACTTGTTAGTTCTTGTAAACTTTAAGTTTCAATTCTGGATATTAAAATAAAATTTGTAAGACTTTTATTTGTTTGGCTATTATGATATTGGACATTGCTGATGGAAAATTATATTCTTCCGCTGTAAAAATTTATATGTTTTATTTGTGCATTCTCAACCCGTCTTCCGTTCTGTTGGATATTTTCCCACTGTGGCGTCGCCCCTCGTATCCGACGGGAGTGTTATACTGAACCGGGTACGAGGCGGGGCGTTACAAGGATAGTTGCCAGTTGTTCACATTGTGTCAATTGTTCAAAAAAAAATCAACAAACAACGTGCTTCATGCTCATATTTCATGATGAGAAACTTTTCTAAGAATGATAGGACTTAGAGTTTTACGTATCATAGTAGTAAGTTAAAGGGGTGAATTAGTTGGTCATGTCTTTAGCATTTTCCTCGGAATACATCTAAAATTTTATTGAACTTACACACATTCGCAGAATAATGAGATTATTGGACTTTAAACAAACGGATGATGAGAATTTTACTTAGCACTTAGGGACGACTAATTTTCTGCATATTCTTTGAAGAGATATTATGAGGAAAAAACTACCTGCTGAAAATAAGTGCAAAGCACACAAAAAAAATATGAAAAATGTTCCTGATCTTAGTAACTGGGCCTGCTGCTCCTAAGATAAGAGTTGAAGTTTGCGTCAAACGATGAAGGGATGTGCAGCACCATGTCTTCAAAAAAAAAAGATAACGTGAACCTACTAGTAGTCAAAGATCTGATTAGAAGTATGTAGACTTGAAAATTATCCTTAAGTGATGGGTAGAAAGCTCATTCATCCCATTGATTAGTATCCACTAGTCAAGTTATATCACTCTTACACAAAGAGACATATAATTTTAAGTGTATCTTGAGGAAATATCTAAATGCATAGACTGATAAACTTTGTTCTTGACATATGCTACTTAAACTTGTAATACTCGAACAGTCTGAATCATGATGCATAATGCTCTTGCCATAAAATGTGATACATGAGCTCTTGCGAGTCCTAACTCATTAACTGTTTACATTGCTGGGGACTAGCAATGCTCAAGTTGGGGGTATGATAAGTGTCTATTCTTTTATGGTAATTCATGTCACACACACCATTCTAAGTGCATATAATTAGACAATTATGCAGATTTTATAGTTAATCTCAACTTCACACATAAATTGGGTCTTTCACGTAAATTAACTTAATTTGGTGTTATCATTCTTTTATATCCAAGGATTTCATTGCTTGTGCTAAGGAGTCTACCATTGAGATTGATGGGAATCAACATCGGGCACTAACATTTTTATTTTATATTTGTATCCTTTTGTTTGTATTTATACCCTTGGCTAATTGAGTTTACAATTGTAAGGCATTTAAGCCAAAGGGTTAGTCTTTAAAGTCATTGGGTTTCTATGTAAATTGCCAGTGGGTCCAGTAGGGTCCCCCACCCTCTTTCCCATTGGTCCACCTAGGTCCTAGGACCCATGTGGGGCTGGTTCAAAGTCCAAGATTAGACTTGGACCAAGGGGGAACAATGTGGAAGAAAATTCAAAATTGGACAAAGTAAAGTCTAAGATGCTTCCCCCTTATAATATAGTTTATTCCATGTTGTATTTTTATTTAATTTGGTCATTTGACCATATGGGAGAAGAAAATGCTATCCCTAGTTTACCCCTTCCCTCTCTCCCACGAAATTCTCAGCCCCCTACCCCTTGCCATTCACTATATAAGCCTATGTATAGTGTCATTAGAGATTTTAATGAAGGATTAAACATTTTTGCCAAGAGCAAGCCCTAGGGCACCCCTTTCTCTCTCCCACCCCCCTTGCAGATGGAGTTATGTGAATTTCTTGAGGTGTGAAGCCTCCTCCCCTCCCCCTCTTTGAGTGAGAAGCTCAGCACTGCCGCCGCCATCGAGCCACCGTCGCACCGCCACCACCACCGTGTCGAAGTTCTGTCCAGATCAGGACAGAAGGTTGAAGCCCAATTTTTATCTCCAAATCATGAGATCTGATCCAGCTTAAATTTTCAGTGTTTGTTCTTCTTGTTATCCCCAGTCTCTGTTTTAAATTTCGTGTCAGTCAGAGGTCATTTAGTATTTTTCCCGTATTTTTTATTCCACCCTTGACAGTCTGTCAATCAACAGATCTGCAGGATAGGAATATGTTCTTCTATTTTTCCCACCCTCTTATACATCTCCTAAATTCCCCAAAAATATCATATGTGTCCCTCACATACCCCCCTTCCACCATAATTTTTATGCAGTCTAGATCTATTGTTTTCCCTTCGGTCAAAATTCATTTTTAGGGGAAACTCAGTCTGTCATGTGTGTCTGTCAGTCCGAGCCAGCAGAAACCTTTAAGGGACAGTCGTTCTCAATTTTAATGCATTCACTTGATGGATCTGAAAAAATTATATGTTGTACCCTCTAAGTCCCCTATCCATCGGTACCAAGTTTAGGTTGATCCGACACCGGATCTGGCCGCAAGAAACTTTTCGTGAAGACGCGCAGTGCAGATCCGAGCCCAGCCAGCACAATCAGTCCGAGAATTAACTCCTCAAAAAATACGTCGGCACACACTCGGTCACCGCCGCTCCCGGGGATCGATCAGCAACCTTCTAGCAGTGCCCCAGCAAGCTACAGCAGCAGGGAGACACCCGGGCACCGCCGTCCCAGCAGTCGGACCCACCTGCCGTCCCGTGGGCCACGTAGAACCGTTCCGAGCAGCAGCCCGTCTTCGGCCCGAGAACCATCCAAATTGCTGCCCGTCAACTCGAGTTCGCTACTCTCGGGTCCCACATTGTTGCCCTTTACCTCCCTGCGTGGAGTGTGCCTTAAAACCATTTATGTAATTATTGTTAATATTTGTACACCGGGAGTACGAGTTTTGGACGGGATCATCTTCTCCACGCCCGGAGCGTGGAGGTAAACTTGCCACCCTCTTTATCGCATTTGCTTACCTCGTATATTTTTGAATGCCGCTGCTAGAGTGATAGGTAGTTAGCTCAATATTTATTTTTATCACCACCGCGAGAGTGAGTGAGTAAACCCGTCCCGTGACTCAATCCGAGTACATGCGAAAGAGCCGAATACCCTTGACTCATTGTCGGTTTCTCAACCGCGCACGATCTCGCACGTTTCCCTCGCATAGGGATGCCCAAGAGCTAGAGTCCCAGGTTCGCGTCCCGTCCCGCATCAAATTGGTATCAGAGTGTAAGGTTGAGTCTAGGGTAGTCTTTGCTTGAAAAAAAAAAAAAAGAGTCTAAGTCGGTCCAAGGTTGCATTTGTATTTCTTTATTCGGTATATTAAAAGGTGTTGCCTGAACGTTAGGTTACGCCCATCGGGAAGGTCGCACATTTGCGAGAGAGGATCTTCGGATCTCGTAACTCCGCCAAGTACCGGATATCGGTTGAATCTAGGTTTGTATTCGAGTCCGCATTTTACCCTTTTCACCATTTAGAGTCGTGTCTAGGTGCTTGCATTAGTCTTGCATAGAAGTTTTGCATAAAAAAAATAAAAAATGTGTTCCAATGCATGCCCACTCCTAGGGGAATCAATTCCCATCTTATGTGCAACTATGGCCAACCCATGTACCCCGATCAGACCCGTCCAAGGCAACAAGTCCGTGTTTGAGTACATTCGGGAGTATGATAAGTACCGGTTGGAATATGGAGTTGGAGAGGAGAGCACCACGATCGCATTTCAATTCTGGAGAGGTTTGCGGCTTCACTTCCAGTTTGAATGTCTTTGCCGTGACGCGTTCACTCTGGCGCAGTCTTATCTGGTCGCTCTAGAGGTTGAGCCTTTCGAGGCAAGGTTTGATGCCGACCTTCGGTGAGCATTTACCTCTCAGCCGAGTCCTGAGCTGGTCGGACAGCCTACTCCACGGCCTCCCCCACCCCAGTCAGGGAACCCCTCCCCTAGAGCTCCATTGCCATCTACGTCCAATCTTTATTCGGAGTCTCCTCATTTGGAGCCACCTCAGCCCGAGCCACCCGTGTTTCTAACGGGAAATCTATTCATCGCCGAGCCACTACTTAGTTGGCTCAAGCTCGGCTTGGTCCCTAGTCCACCTTCCTATCCATACATGGACCCTACACTACCATTAGTGCCGGTCAACTCATTTCATACCACATTCCGATCTAGTCACCATGTTGATACATTGGATGACCTTACTAAGGGTTTAGACTGGCAATGGAAGTTGACGCACTTATTGGCCCGAGGCTTCGACCAACCCAATAGTCGTAGCTTCACCCATCCGGCCTTAGGGTCCATTACCTCCGTGTGCACCGTGGGTCATGTAACCACGGAGGTTCTTTTATTCCTCCCCATGCCGGCCGAGCCGAACTTCATTCCCTTTACCCCGAGGGAGGAACCATACCTTCTATATGAGATCACCGTCCCCTATACCCTAGTGCATGAAGGTGACCACCTACACCTTCACGAACTTCCGACATGGGACCGTGACATGTGGGAACCCAGCTCGAGGGGTCACACTTTCTTTGATCCCTTCGACCCCTTCCCTAGGGAGCCTTATAACCCACTTTATCCATTCCATCTTGTTAGGGAAGTTCATTATCGCTCCCCTTCCCCACCGGTTAGTCCACCTACACTCCGCAAGGAGTCCATTCATTGGGGAAAGGAAGAAGGAAACTTTGGATCTCCTAGCCCTCCCAAGTCTCCCAAATCCAAAAGGCAGCCACATGCTAGGGGCATACTAGGATGTCTAGGAGTTCCCCATTCCGTCAACCATCGATTGCATCTAGTGTATGCATGGCACACATTCGGATGTCCTGATCCACCATTGCACGTGTATGGGTCGGACTAACAGTAGGTTTGTTTAGGGTCATGTGTGAGTCTTTGTTTCGTACCGTTTGTCTGTTGAGTGCATAGTGAGTCTGCATACATCAAGTCGAGTCAGTCTCATGTCAGCTCGCGATGTCAGACCCTTTCGAGTGTGAGACAAGTCGGGTCTAATGCGTACGTTGTAGACTTACTGGAATTTGGGATCGGCTCTACCTCAACATATTGGATCAAGTCACATAAAGGGACCCAGCGTTGATTCCTAGTGAGTCTTCGAGCCGTCTCCTCCCCTTTGAGAGTGACCCCACCCCGGAGTGTCCACCTCTAGCCTCATTCCCACAGCAGTGTGAGCATATCGAATATATACGGGATGAGCAGGTGACGATTACTTGGAGTGGAGCGTACTCCGCGCTTCCATGTTCGGTGATGGATCCGCAGGAGCCACACGAGCAGCCACACCCCTTACTCGACGGGGTTGAGTTCTTCCCACCCGGGGAGAATTGATGGGAATCAACACCGGACACTAACATTTTTATTTTAAATTTGTATCCTTTTATTTGTATTTATACCCTTGGCTAATTGGGTTTGTAATAGTAAGGCATTATAAGCCAAAAGGTTAGACTTTAAAGTCATTGGGTTTCTATGTAAATTGCCAGTGGGTCCAGCAGGATCCCCCACCCTCTTTCCCATTGGTCCACCTAGGTCCTAGGGCCCATGTGGGGCTGGTTCAAAGTCCAAGATTGAACCAAGACCAAGGGAGGACAAGGTGGAAGAAAATTCAAACTTGGACCAAGCAAAGTCGAAGATGCTTCCCCCTTATAATATAGTTTATTCCATGTTATATTTTTATTTAATTTGGTCATTTGACCATATGGGGGAAGAAAATGCTATCCCTAGTTTACCCCTCCCCTCTCTCCCACGAAATTCTCAGCCCCCCACCCCTTGCCATTCTCTATATAAGCCTATGTATAGTGTCATTAGAGATTTTAATGAAAGATTAAGCATTTTTACCAAGAGCAAGCCCTAAGGCACCCCTTTCTCTCTCCCACCCCCCTTGCAGATGGAGTTCTGCGAATTTATTGAGGTGTGAAGTCTCCTCCCCTCCCCCTCTCTGAGTGAGAAGCTCAGCACCACCGCCGCCGCCGCCATCGAGCCGCCGTCGCACCGCCACCGCGTCGAAGTTCTGTCCATATTAGGACAGAAGGTTGAAGCCTGATTTTTATCTCCAAATCAGGAGATCTGATTGAGCTAAAATTTTGTGTGTTTGTTCTTCTTGTTATCCTAAGTCTCCATTTTAAATTTCGTGTCAATCAGAGGTCATTTAGTATTTTTCCGGTATTTTGTTTCCACCCCTGACAGTCTGCCAATCAGCAGATCTGCAGGATAGGAGTCTGTTCTTCTATTTTTCCCGCCCCCTTATACATCTCCTATGGAGAGGGGAAAAATAACCTCCCAGACGGAGAGGGCAAACGAGGTCTGATTTGACCCAACGAGGCCCAGCTCCTTGAAGTGGTAGTCCCAAGGCCCACTAAATATAAAGCCTAATAACTCACTCGGATCAAGCACTTCCTAGGCGGCCTTTGGGTTGGGAAGTCCGAGCATCAGTTCGATCGGGAGAGCTCCTTCGGAGCCACGTATTCTTTGCCCAAACCACGCACTCATCGCTCGGGAGACCTCTTCTGGGCCAGTGCCTCTTGCTCAGGCCAACTGATGGAAGCTTATCTGTACGGCCGTTACGAGTCCCTTAATAGCGGGGAGCTCAAAGGGATAGGGGAGATCAAGAGTCCGCATGCTATAAAAAGTCCGCAAGGAGGACGTAACCCCCCCTGAAACTCCTCAGCTTACAGGGATCATTCACTCAACGAGCCACTATTTAAATTGGAAGAGCCCTATTGCAAAGAGGTAAGCCAAAAAAATCCTGAGCAGGAACCACTTCACCTTTTGGTGGAGAGAGATCTTGCGCTCCCATCTTCCTCCTAACCCCCCTTCGCACCAGTGCTCTACTACATTTGCTGACTTAAGCATCGGAGGGTCTTCCCCGGGGATCTATCCCTGGGCACCTCTGACTTGTTTCTCTCCTTGCAGCTCACACTTCAAGTATACGTGGTCATCTTCTTCCCCGCTCAAGAGTAGCGCGAGATCGTCCCTCTTTATCTAGCATCATCTGTGGGAAACGAACAAACAGCCATCATGGTGCGAAGAAGTTTTTGCAGGAGGACTGCCGAGACAAGGGAAAGGCCCTGGCGATAGAAGAAGGCGCACCTTCCCTCCCCACAGAGAATTCCCGTCAGGCAACCATGCCAATGAAATACCTCGTCGGTGGCGGGGAACAGCTTCCCGACGGGAGTACCGACGCCCTCCAAACCCTCAACGCAAAACTGGATGTCCTCGTGGATCTCATGAGGGCCCAGGCGGCCAGGGAGGAGAAGTCGCATCTCCCCTGGAAGAGCCCCCCCCCCCCCCCCCCGCGGAGATGCCTCCCAGCAAACATTTGAGGCCGTTTTACCCTCCGGGGGCGGCGGCTCATCCGCAACCAGTCAGGAGGACCATCGCATGCCCCTCCCCCAGAGCGGGAAGCCTCCTCCACCCCGAGGAGGGAGAAGTCCGGAGCACACCGACCATTCCCGAAGACCGAGGCCCCTGAGGAGTGCCGAGATAGCATGCAAGTGCTTCCCCCTATCCCCTCGGGCCAACGACAACCGGAGCTATCCCTCCGGCTGCGAGACTTTGAGAGGCGTTTCGCGGAGCAAGAGCGCGCCCTCTGCGCCTTGCAGAAGACCTCTCCTGTGGAGGACGAGGAGCGATCCCCATTTTTCGATTATATCTTGAAGGCCGAGATTTCCCCTAGGATCTCACTCCCAAACTTCAAGTCGTATGACGGCTAGGGAGACTCGGCCAATCACTACGACAACTTCGATGCCCTGATGACCTTGCATGGGGCGTCTGGCATAATCAAGTGTCGAGCGTTCGTGACCACTCTGGTTCAGGGCGCTCAGGCCTGGTTCAGGGCACTCGCTCCCGACAGCATCCACAACTTCAAGCAATTAGGGCGAGTGTTCAAGGCCCCGGTCGGTAGCGGGATTACTAGCCCTCAAGTAGGAACAGGGGGAGAAGTTGCGGGCTTATATCAACCGATTCAAATCGGAAGCCCTGCGCACCCCCTGCCTGGATGTTGCCTCGGCCATCACCGCATTGACCGGGGGTACCCGCAATGAGAACCTACGGCGCGAGCTAGTGCTTCATCCTCCTACCTCCCTCGCCAAGCTAGTGACCCTGGCCCTGCGCCATGCGGAGTGCGAGGAAGTCGTCAGCGCCTGCCGAGGCACGACAGGCTCGGGTCGGGAGGGGGACAAGAAGCGACCATCCGAGCAAAGGACGAGCCAAGGAAAAAGGTGGAACCAGGACGGAGACCGCAAAGAGCCATCCCATAAGTATGAGCGGTACACCCCCCTTACCGCTCCCGCTTATGAAATCTACGAAGACATCAAAGGCTCGGGTCTCCTCCACCAGCCCGAGCCTATGAAGGCCAAGCGCCGCAATCGTCGCAAGCATTTCCTGTTCCACAGCGATCACGGGCATCACACCAGCGATTGCCATCAACTTCAAGATGAGATCGAATGTCTCGTCCGCCAGGGACACCTATCCCGATACGTGTCCGGGCAGAAGGAAGACCGAGGCACCCCCGAAGAAATCGACAATGCCCCCCATGGAGTCCACATCAATGTCATCGCGGGCGGCGCGACATCAGGAGGATATAGCAGCCGAGGAAGAAAGCGTCACGCCGAGCGGGCAAGCCGAGCCTCTGTTGAGCACCCTAAGGCCCGCAGGTGAGTGAACCACAGGCCCTGGTATTCTCCGACCAGGACCTGGAAGGGCTAACCACCCCGCATGACGACGCTCTTGTTGTATCGGCTACAATAAACCATCGTAACGTAGATAGGATCTTAGTTGACAATGGTAGTGCCCCTGATGTATTATCCTATGAATGTTTCCTCAAGATGGGAGAGAATCCATCTAAACTCCGCCCAATCCAAACCCCCCTCTGTGGGTTCAACGGCCAGGCAACTTATCCCGAGGAAGCCCTGAGCCTACCAGTTACCATTGGCACCCCGCCCAAAATCGTTATGGTTATGGTAGACTTCATCGTGATTAAGGGAATGACGGCATATAATGCCATCTTCGGACGAGGTATCCTCAGCCGAATGAAAGCGGTGCCCTCTACCTTTCACCAAAAAATGAAGTTCCCTACCAAGTATGGCATGGGGGAGGTCCGGGGTAACCATGCATTGGCTAGACGGTGCTATATAATCTCAGTTGAAGCCACGAGGCAGGAAGGGAAAAACAAAGGAGTAAAGGGAGCCGAGGAGGGACCAACAACATATGAGCCTGGTGGCGAGTTGCTAACGGTCTTCCTCAATGGTGAGCCGACTCTAGGAGTCAAGATCGGAGCTGATCTACCACTTGAGGAATAGGAAAAATATAAAGATTTCCTTGTCCAGTACATCCAAGTCTTTGCATGGTCGGACGAGTATCTTCTCGGGATCTCGGGAGACATGGTGACGCACAAGCTCAACCTCGACCCAACGGTGAAACCTGTCCAGCAGCGTAGGAGAAAGCACGTCCCGGAGAAGCAAGCGGTCATCAAAGAGCAAGTCATCAAGGGACATAAGATTGGCCTCTTTCGAACGGTCCAGTACCCTATGTGGCTCGCCAACGTCGTCCTGGTGCCAAAGGCTTCAGGAAAATGGCGAATGTGCGTAGACTTCACCGACCTCAACAAGGCCACTCCGAAAGATTGCTACCCGCTGCCAAGCATCGATCAACTGGTCGACTCAACCTCTGGCAATGAGTTGCTCAGCTTTCTGGACACCTACTCTGGTTACCATCAGATCAGGATGAACTCGGAGGACATCAAGAAGACCGCCTTCATCACCGACTTCGGCGTACACTGCTACACTCGAATGCCGTTCGGGTTGAAGAACGCTGGAGCCACATATCAGAGACTGATCAACCACATCTTCGAGGGACAGCTCGGTCGGAACGTCGAGGCCTACATTGATGATATGCTCGTCAAAATGCCGAGGGTCGAAGACCATCTTGCCGACTTAGTCGAGACCTTTGACACCCTCCTGAGGTGCAACATGAAGCTCAACCCTACTAAATGTGCCTTCGGAGTCAGATCTGGGAAGTTCCTAGGCTTCCTGGTAACTCAGCGTGGGATCGAGGCCAACCCCGACAAGGTTCAGGCCATCTTGAACATGCGGCCACCCACCTGCATCAAGGACGTTCAACGCCTTATGGGGCGCATTGCTGAGCTCAACAGCTTCCTGTCCCGGGCGGCCGAACGATGCCTACCCTTCATCAAATTGTTGAGGGGACCCAAAATGGCATCTGCTACGTTCACCTGGGATGAGGAATGTCAGAAGGCATTCGCCGAACTCAAGGAATTCTTGCCCTCGCCCCCGGTGCTGTCCAAGCCAGTCTCGGGTGAAGCTCTACACCTTACCTCTCGGCGACCCCTTCCACAGTAAGCTCGATCCTAGTCAAGAACGATGCGGGGGTCAAGATACCGGTTTACTATACTAGCAAGGTGCTTAATGAGGCCGAAAGAAGGTTTCCCGTAACCGAGAAACTCGTGCTAGCGTTGGTTACCTCGGCCAAGCGCCTCCGACCCTACTTTCAAGGGCACTCCATCGTCGTATTGACCGGCGAACCCATGAAGAAGTTTCTCTTTCACCCTGAAGCCTCGGGATGCCTCATCAAATGGGCCATCATGCTCTTAGCCTACGATATCTCGTATCGCCCTCGCTCGGCCATCAAAGGATGGGCCCTCGCGACTTCATTGCTAAAAGCACGGTCCCGATTGAAGAAGCACTTTCACCTGCGCTCGGGCCCACTTGGGACATGTTCGTCGACGGGTCCTCCAACTCAGCGGGATGCGGCACTGGTGTCCTTCTCAAGTCCCCTGAAGGAGTGGAGCTGCGGTACGCCTTGAAATTTAATTTCCTAGCGTCCAACAACGCCTCCGAGTATGAAGCCCTTATCTCAGGGGCCAGGATGGCTCGACGACTGGGAGCCGAGCGAGTCAAGATCCACACCGACTCCCAACTGGTCGCTAGCCAGGTTAACGGTGATTACGAAGCTCGGGAAGGACAAATGATCAAGTACCTCTAGGTGGTCAAGAGGATGGCTCGACTCTTCGAGAGCTTTGAGGTAGTCCGGATAGCTCGGGAGGAAAACTCCCGAGCGGACGCCCTCTCTCGCCTGGCCTCCTCCCTCGACCCTGAAGGTACTCGGTCGGTCTTCCTCGAAGAGCTCGAGCGACCGAGCATCGAATCCGAGCTTATGACCGTTGACCCGGCACCCCCGAGCGACTGGCGGACCCCCTACATATCCTGGCTTCGGGATTCTCAAGAGCCCCCCGACCCTCGAGAGGCTCAAAAACTTAAGTACCAAGCTCGGCGTTTCATCATGCTGGACGATGCCTTGTACCGCAGATCTTTCTCCGGTCCCCTCCTCAAGTGCATCAGCGCCGACGAAGCCAGCCGAGCGATTCAGGAAGTACACAAAGGCATCTGCAGCGTGCACCAAGAAGGAAGATCACTCGCCAGGATCTTGCTTCGACAGGGTTACTGGTGGCCCACTCACCAGCGCGACTGCATGACCTATGTACAGAAGTGCGACCGATGTCAGCGCTTCGACCATCTGATCCACCAGCCCGCTGCGGAGCTCATCACCCTTGCCGAACCATACCCATTCGCTCGGTGGGGAATCGATATTCTCGGGCCATTCCCCACGGCTCAGGCTTAGAAGAAGTACGTCATCGTCGCCATCGACTACTTCACCAAATGGATCGAGGCTGAGGCCACCACCAGGATCACCGAATCAGTCATATGGAGTTTTGTTTGGAAGTCGATCATTTGTTGCTACGGTGTCCCCCGAGTGATCGTGAGCGATAATGGTCGACAATTTGATTCTCATTACTTCAAAGACAGATGTGCCGACCTAAACATTTGTAATCACTTCACTTCGGTAGCCCACCCTCAGGCGAACGGACTGGTCGAGAATGCCAACAAAACTATCTTAAAAGGCATCAAAACCAGGCTCGGCAAGGCTAAGGGAAGCTGGCTCGAGGAATTATCGAGCGTACTATGGTTGCACCGAACTACTCCGAGAATGGCCACCGGTGAAACACCTTTCCAGCTGGTGTATGGCACGGAAGCCGTTATTCCATTGGAGGTCGGCAATCCCTCTCTCCGAGTCACCCACTTCAAATCCGAGGTGAACGAGCAGAAGCTGCTGGAAAACCTCGACTTAGCGGACGAGATCCGAGAGATTGCACATATCCGAGCAATGGAATACCAATGGCGCATCACTCGATACTACAACTCTAGAGTCCGAGATAGACATTTCCAACTAGGGGACTTTGTCCTGAGAAAGGCCGAAGCCTCTCGACCACTGGAGGCGGCGGGGAAGCTAGCCCCTAACTGGGAAGGCCCCTACCGAGTTGTCGATACGCTCGGAAAAGGAGCGTACCGATTGTCCACCATGGAAGGAACACCCATCCCTCGGACATGGAACGCGACTACACTTCGCAAGTTCTACTTTTGATCATCTGGCAAGCATACACATGTAAGCAAAGTAGAATAAACGTCATTCTTCTCTTTTCATTAAACTTTGGTGTACATTAAGAAGGCCGCAGCCAATACAACATATAGTTCAGCAAAAAAATTACATCCACAGGTACTATGATGCGAGCAGAATGCTCGGCCAACTCGGTGAGCACTCCTACGTCCAGCCACCGACTCTGCCTAGTGCAGAAACTGGCTCGGATAAAGGATAGCTGACCCCGTTGGTTCGAGAAGCTCGGAGGAAAGGTGCCATAGGGATTGGAAGAAGAAGAAGGAAAACAAGAGAAGGCCTCCTCTGTTAACTCTTTGGAAGGAGGACGGAAGCCAAACAGAAAGAAAGCACCCTCAAGTGGTGCGAGCGAGGATAAAGGCATCCTCCAAAGAGTGAAAGAGAAGGGAGAAAAATAAAACGACAGAGATGGAAGAGGAGAGAGGAGGAGACTTAGGTGAGGAGGGAGCTTGAAAAGCTCCCCCTCCCCTCAGGATAGCGTTGGCGGGTCAGGGACAGGAAGGCGACATTCTCCAGCATGTCGAACCCTCTCCCAAACTGACCTCCGACTGTCGAACCCTCTTCCAAACTGGAGTAGCAGGAGTTTCCCTCCTACTGCCATCTACATCATCGTCTTCTGAAGCGCTTTCCATACTCCGCCGAGATAGACAGCACAACACTTCGCAGAAACGGAAGAAGGAGAAACAGTCAGGGATGGCCTTAAGCGATGAAAGGAAGAGGAGACGCCCCTAGGACCTTTTATAGACCGAAGGGGGAGCTGATCGCCTTAAATGACTCTCCCTTTAAAAACACGCTAAAGGAGCCTTCCCTAAGACGGTTACCTCATTTCACAACATAACCCCCCCAGCGAGACGCGCGAAGCGACAAGTAATTTATGGTGGCATGGAAAAGCGGAAAGGTGCCAGTGCTATGTTAGTTATCTGACAGATCGGCACGCGCGATATCTGCAGAGAAAATCGACGCCTTCCCCAACGACTATAGATATGGTAGTCAAATCACACCAAAAGCGGTAAGAAATAGTCAATTCAGCACTTACTATTGCCGCTACTATACTTTCCAAAAAATAAAAAGGTCTCACACGGCTACAAAAGAGAAAGAAAGAAAGAGCTTGTACATCAGGCCTCGGGCCCATCCCCAGGCTCGGTAGACAAGGCCCCCTCAGCACCAGACGATCTGCCCCAGTATTCTCGGCGACGACCGACCCAGGCACTGACCCCACCTGCGTGGGAACTGTCTCGATCGTGCACCCTCCCGAGGCTACTGGAGTTGGCGATCACTCGGACGAGACCGAGGACTCCCGACTCCCCTCCTCGCTCAATGTATAATGAGAAGAGTCGGTGGAACCCCAGTCCGAGTCATAGCATTGCCTGGAAGGAAAAATGAGCCCATACGCTTGGGCCTCCGCCTCTATGATGGCCCGATTGAAGCCCTGGGAGAAGCCCTTTCAAAGGCCCTGACGGAAGCCCGACTCGTAATAAGAGAAGGCGGTCTGGTGAAGAGCACCGTGGTAAGCATCTAGCATTATGTTGCTCGAGCACTTCCACCCCAGCCAGCTCCGCCTTCCTCTCAAGCTCGGCTATCCTCTATTCTGACTTGGACAGCCTCCTCTCGGCCTCGGTCCACGCATCCTCGGCCCCCCGGACTCGATCCTCGAGCCCCTCTCGCTCGGCCTTCCATTGCTCACCACGCTCGACCTGAATCCTACGCTCCGCCTCCAGGAGCTCATTCTTCCGATCGACCATACGACGGGCCTGGGCCAGCTGCTCTGCCAACGACCGAACCTCCACCTGGCTCGACTGCACCTGTGCCCGGAGCGAGGCCACCTCCCGACGAAGGTCCCCAAGATCGAGGGTCAAACGCTCGACCTTTCGATCAAGCGCACCATGGGCCCATGAAAGAGTCTCCCGCTTCGACTCCACCCGAGCGTACGCATCCACTGCCTCAGCTCCAAGCTGGACCAAGACCAGGCCACCTTCCGTAAGTTGCTTGAAAAGCGTGGAGGGAGGACCCTTCCAGAGTTTTTCTCGCACGACTCTTGAAGCTATGGAATGGCACCTCCGGTACAGAGAGGCCCGAACGTTGAAGGCACTGGTCGAGGGAGGGGAAATCCTCTCCAGAGTGATCAGGATTGGGGCATCTCCCCCAAGCAATCCCGCCTCGGGGGCCCCACCGGTCAGCTAGGGCTGGGTTGCCTCATCGCATACCTCCTCGGCCTCGGTCGGCTGCGATCAAGTTGCTTCATCCTGCGACCCTCCAGCCTCGACCGGCTCGGATCGGACCCCTCCGTCTAGCGCCCCCTCTGTTTCGCTCGACGCCCCAACGTCGGCCACAACCCCTCCGTCATCTGCTCCCTCTTGCTCCATGGAGAGAGAAGGCAACAGAGGAGCCTCATCGGCCGGGCAGAGCCTGCATTGAAGACCTCAGCACCTTCACCACGGGATCCTTACGCTTAACCCCCCGGCGTTCAGAAGCGTCATCCCGGACGACCCGCTTGCCCTTATCCCAGGTGCGGGATGAGCCCTCCGAAGCTCAAAGGTCACTCGGAGTCGGCGTATCATCAGCGTCGATGACCTCCAGCTCAACTGGCAATGTCTCATCCTCAACCGCTCGCCTCATGTCTAAACGGAGGAGAGTAAATTGTGAGAAGGAAGGCTGATGGGGACATCAAAGCAAGAGCCCTAACATTTTAATTTACATTTGTGTCCTTTAGTTTATTTTTATATCCTTAGGAAAGTATGTGAACAATTCTAAGGCTTTATAAGCCAATGTGTCATTCCCTAGTGTTGTCCCAATGAATTGGCAAGCAAGAGGGGGTGAATTGATTGCCGGGAAATTAAAATACTAGACAAGGCTAAAACCAGCAGATTAAAATAATTCCTCGCAACCACACGCAAATTAGAACAATTCCAACCAACCACAAGAAGAGAACTACAGTAGCGTTTGAGATATGGTATAGAGACTAGACAAATCCACTCAATCAAGGAGCTGAAAACTGAAAAGAACTAAATCGAACCACTCCTCAAGACAGATGGCAAGCAATTGCACAAGCATCAAACCACAGGACGCAAGGATATTTTTAGGTGGTTCGGATGCACTAGGTGCGATCCTACATCCACCCCTCTCAACAGAGAGGATTCCACTATGTATGAGCTATACAACCGTAACACTCACATATACACACATGAGGTCGATGACCTCAGTCCACACACACACATCTGAGCATGAACGCATGCATCACTCGGAGATAGGATCTCCCACCACACACACACATGAATATCTGAGTTCTGCAGTAAATGAAATCAGAAATACATTGAAGGATCAAATCTAAGACAAAACGACTATGGACGAGCTCCCCCTTTCTGATGCAAGTATTGGCATGAGATGATCCTGCAGATTGGGATGGCTGCTAGCAGAACCGCTGAAGAGGTTGACGCTTGGATGATGATCACAGCAGTCTGAAGGGTTCCCGGACTTGTATAAAGATGGAACTATCTGAGAATCACGACCTTTTCTTCAGGGAAGAAGCCTTTTCTCCAACTGGTTCGTCCGCCCTATTTCTTCGGATGAAACTCGCGCAAGCTCGTGCGACTGCTTTTCTCTCCAGGTCGTGTTATTCTAAACGCCCTAATCATTGGGCATTTATATCTTGGACGAGGGGGCTCTGATCTGGAGGAAAGAGAATAGGAATCTCTTCATGATTGGCCCTTCGAAGGTGACATGGCAGATGACTCATCCTAGATGCTTTCCTGCGATTAACACATAATAAATGGATTAGTTGCACTCATATTGTTTTAGGAAGGCTCAATAGGCTAACCCACATGTTAACAAGTTAAACCCATTGCAAACCAAGTGGATAGCATGTTAGGCTTGGCCCACAAATTATTAGAACAAATTCAGTTGTGAAATTCGGAGAAAATAGGCAAACCAGCAAGGGGGTCGACCCATCTAACCAAGTGGGTTGACCCATGTGTAAGTTACAGGGGTCGACCCCCCTTGACAGATGGGATGTCCCACCTGCGAAACAGAGGCCAAACAGACGCTGTGAATTTACAGGGGTCGACCCATCTGCCAGGGGGGGTCGACCCACTTGAGGTTAGACATGAAAAACACAAGAAACTTGACCCAATTGAATGGAATTAAATCATGAACATTTAAGGAGATGGGAAAGGTATTTCTTACCATGTTTGGGTATAGATTAACTACTTTTCTTACCTTTCATACAGATCACACTTTCCATTACCTTCACTGCATGTTTTGTCTATCTTGGGTGCAACACTTGAGTTGTTTCCCATCCTTCCCTGCAGCTTTCCAAAACTCTCAATAGAAGAGGTAGATATGGTTAGGATGAACGTTCTGATGTAGTTAGATATTTAGAAGATGATGAAAGGAGTAGCTCAATTGATCAACGGGAAACAAGACAAATCCGCATCATGGAGTTATAGGAGACTTGTGAACAAGGTGTTAAGTAACCTGAACACTCATAGTGCATTATTCTGATTATTAAGGTATTTTGTCATCGTCAAAACAACAGGGGCACAACAATCTCCCCCTTTTTGATGATGACAAAAGCCTAATGCAATTTGAGCTTACTGAAGGGAGATTATGAAATATAAAATTGAGTAAGTTTTCATTTTAATCACAACCACGCATATATACGAGCCAAGATTATTTTTGAAGATCATTTTTAAAGGAATGAGTTATTTAGAGGCATGAACCATGTTGTCATTATTCAACCATTGACAAGGAAAAAGATAAAAGCTTGAGCAAACCAGTTTTCAAAAGACACATGCATTTCACATATCACCCTATGAGCATATAAAAACATGAACATCAAAACATAGCTAGACATGTTCACAAAAGACTATCGGCAAATTGCATTCAGTTCTCCCCCTTTTTGTCATGAGCAAAAAGGAGATGTGTAGAGTAGGGTTACAAAGATAGACTAAGAAGACAGTAGAGATAAAGAAGCAAAAAGGTAGATAGAAAGAAGATGACCAAGGAGAGAGATTCTAAAATGGGCACACAAGCATCCAGTCATGCAGCTAAATATATAACATAGTGATGCGGGACGGACACGGGAGGCGACTCTACGTGGTATGGACCTCGGACTCTAGATGTGGACGCGACCAGCAACACACACCAGGGAGACACTAAGCCCGACACTACGAGCTCCTAGTGGTGAAACGTCGCTAACAGAAGTGGAAGCTCACTCGTCGTCCCAAGCGAGGGAAAGCACGGACCGTGCGCGGTTAAGGAACCGGCGGAGGTCAAGGGTAGTCCGACTCAACTTCTGGACTCGGATCGAGTCGCGGGACGGGTCACTCTCACTCTCACAGCGGTGACATGGACACACGTGCTAGTACCTACACTCTCGGCAGCGGCCTAAGACCGTATACTAGCTAAGCAATGTAACGCCAAGGAGTTAAGACCTTTACCTCCACGCACCCGGTGTGGCGAAGACACCCCGGCTGACTTACGGGCCCCCGGTTAACATAATTCACAGTGGTACAAAGAGATTCGACCCACTCCACGCAGGGAGGTAAAAGGTCACATGTGGGCCCCGGGGATCACGCAAATTAGGTTGACGGGCAGCATCTTGATGTCATCTTGACGCGCCGAACTCCGCGTTCTCGTGCTTTCCGGACGGCGAAATCAATGGGCCGTGGGGCCCACACGCTGTCCTGTCCTCCGGGTCTGGCGGAGTGGGTCCCACTGTAATGGGGACCCCTGGCAGCACGCTTCCCTGGACGGCGGTCAGTCGGTGACACTCACCGGAGGCCGGGTGCCCCGGTTCCCAAGTGGAGAGAGTGCTGTCCACGAGCTGATGTTGCTGTTTCAGCAGCGCGCGCTCCGGCGAAAACGGTCGCTGCGAACAGTCCCGTCGCCGGAATGCGATGAAACCAGCGCCGTTGGAAAGAGGATTCGAAATCCTTCAATCTAGGGCCAGTGGACTCTTCTGAACCTGCGCAGACCTGGGCTTTAACTATTTTTCACTTCTCTACTCCACAGCTCCCGAAATCTCAGATCAGCATATCAGTTTCCTGTAAATGGCCGTTGACCGCCTGTGAATTTTGAACAAGCTGCTGTGGTACTGCGTAGGCAGAACTCCGTTGGTGGCGATGGCGGTGCGGTGGCGGCTCGTGGCGGCGGCGGCGATCGTCGGAACCGATATACGAGGAGTCACACCTCAGAATGGAAGCCTTCACAGCATCCAAGGGGGGGAGGGAGGAGAGAGGAGGGGGCGCACCAGCCCTTGCTCTTGGAATTAGTTTGATTTAAATGGCATTAATTCATCAAAATGGGAAAATACAAGTATTTATGTGTTACATCTCACATCTATTATCCACCATTGGATCTAGGGGAAGGGGATGGAGGGCTGGGATGAGATGTGAACACCACACAAAAATTATATAAAAAAAACAAAGGGGGGGGGGGCGGCCTATTGACTATGGTGGCAAGGGGGGACAAGTTTGGTAGCCACCTTGGACTTTGAAGTCCACTTGTCTCCCATGTGCCTTTTACCATTCAAACTTCTAGATGCCTCCATTTGACATGTTGACTGACCCCACATGGGGCCCATGGGTTGAGGTGGATCAATGGGAGGGGCCTGGAGGTCCCGTGGGGCCCAGGGGTCCCATTTTGCAAATAAGCCCCTCGTACACTCATAATTACATACCGAATACAATGAAATAAACACAAATTACACACACATAAAGTCTAACTAAATATGATAAATGGGGAGGCTCAAGGCGGAGTCTCCAGGCTGTCTCCGAGCTAGATGGACACTGAGGTGGCTCGAGTCGTGCCCCGTGTGCGGTACCGGTGGCTCGGCGTGTCGCGCCGCTCAACTACTCGGGTGTCCGCACCAATTCTCCCCGGGTGGGAGAAACTCGACCCTGTCGAGTAAGGGTCTGCATTGCTCCTGTATCGCTCCAGAAGGTCCGAATCGATCCACTGCAACTCGCCATGTGTGACCCATGTGTCCTCAGTAGCGGGCCGTCCTCTCCATCGCACTAGGTAGCGCGGGTAAGATCCACTCCTGGTAACTATCACTTTGATGGAGGCATCACCCACGATTCCCTTTGGCTCGGGTCCACTTCTTCACACTCGGGAGCTGGTTGAGTTTTGGCCTCACTCTATTAAGGCCCCTTATCCATTTTGTAGCTTTCCTTTGAGTCATTTTGATGTATTTTCATTTTATTTGAGTCATTTCCCTAGGTCTTGCATTTATTTTCCTAAGATTGTGTGTCATTAGATGATGTAATGTGCTAATTGGGCCCAATTCATTGGACTAGGCCCATGTGCACCCCTTCCACCTTCGGTTATTTGCTATTGAGTCTTTTGTCATGGACTTTTGTAGAAATGTGGGTTTTCTATATATAGGACCCCATTTCCCCCATTTGAAATGAATGAATGAATCCTTTTGAGTTAAACTTGCCATTTGAGTTCAAATTGGAGTGATTCCTCTAGTTTTTGGGTGAGAGACCCTAGGGGAGAGATTCCCCACCCATTCCCCTCTTAATCTCTCTATTTCTCCCCTCTTTCTCTCTCCTCCAACCCCAATTCCGAATTTCCTTCTCTCTCCTCCCTTCCCTTTCAACTCCCAACCACCACCCACCTCCTTTAATGCCCTCCACTTCCCCATGGCCTCCTTTACTCCACCCCCCTAGTTCCTAGGTAGAAGTCTCCCCATTCCAACACCATTCTCCACCTTCCCACCAAATCTACCCCATTCCAATACAAACTCTCCACTTCCCCACATAATCACCCACCTTCCAAGGCCATTTCAAATTTGAAATTCACACTCCCTCCACCCACTTGTTCCCCCTCACCTTCCCCCCTCTCCCTCCAAGCCCCAAATTGGTAGCTCCTCTCTCACCAACAGAAAACACCCCCTTCCAGCTCCCATTCTATCCCTCCCTCACCTTGAAACACCCCATCCTAGACCCCCTCACAGCCCGGGCTTTCCCCACACTCATCCACCCCCATTTCCTCTCCCATATACCCCATTTCCCCCCCATCATCTTCAACCTACCGTTTCAGCTGACAACCTGCAGAAGTGTACCATCTTACAGCGGCGACCACGGCTTCCTCCCGATGAGTTTGAAGACCCAAGAGGCATCCACGGAAGCGGCTACCTGTCCTCTTCGCAACGATCGAGATCTCATCCCCATCGGAGATCGGTGCTGCTGTGGAGGTCCGTTCTTCCCCGACCGCGCAGTTCTGCTCCGGCTGAGGATCTGAACCGGACTAAAAGCTCGGCCACGACAAACCTTGGACGAACCAGCCCCGAAGATCTTCTACAAATATCTTCCTCCTCTAGTCTTCGTTCAGGATCAAGAAACGGAACCTCATTCGGCTGCCGGAGGAAGGAGTTATAAATTTTCTCCCCCGAGCTCTCCAGTCTTGTCTCCTGCAGTCTGCTCCGACCAGTGCGCACTCTTTAGGGTACACCGACTGCCCTCGACCTCTGATTGCAGCGCCGTCACCTCTGGCTGAAAGCTACTTTGACCACAAAGACGTCACCACCAGTTTCGTGCTGATCGGAGTTCGGGAGGGTGCGTGGCGTCCTCTGCAACCTGCTGCCAGAAGTCTGCAACTGTGAGTCAGAAAACCTGATGTCCTGTTCCAACCTCTGCCCCAGTCAACAACGGTATCAGAAGAAATTTAAGAAAATCTGAAGCGTTCCTGTCCCTGTTACGAAGCTTTTTCCACCAGTCTCGCCATCGGAAAAATTTGTGAGAAGGATCTACAGCAACCACACCAACACACTGTCCCTGTTCGTAGACAACCGGCAGATTCGGCAACCTCGCTTAATCGTCGTTCTTTACCTTACTTTCCCCACCCCGCTTGGCCGGCTGAAGGCCCCTCCCTGCGGGAGGTAGTATTGTTGTATTCACATTAACCCCCACCCCAAGATCCCCCTCCTGCGAGAGGCGTAGTTTTGTACATGGTTTCAGCAGGTCAAGCTTCACCGCCGCGGCGTGTGGGGAACCACCGCCTCCCCGCTCGCCCTCGTCTCCGACCGGGACCGGTTTCTTCAAACCGGTCGAGTAAGTGCCTCATCCTAGCTCATTAGTGTTGCTCTTTCAATATTTACGTCATGCGCCGCTGAATTTGCGAGGGAGCGCCCGATCCTCAAGTCCATGACTTAAGAGTGATCGCCGTGGGATAGTGTGAACCGGTGCCCTTGTGCACTTTGTCGGCCCCAATTGAATTGGGCATCCAAACCTTGGGAGTCAAACCTTGGCCTTGCTGGCCCTCTACCAGCAAGGGCCCTTTCCCATACCTCACACTTGGCATCGCCAAGTCACTCCGGGTATAGAGTGCGACGGGAGAGCGGTGGCCCTTAAGGCCCATTTGAATGCTTAATTGTGCTTGTTTGCCTAAGTCCGAGGTCGTGTCACATCACACTTGCTCGTCCAGTATACGATCTATATGCTCACGCTGCCGTGAAAAAGGGGCTGGAGGTGGAAGTGGACACTCAGGTGGGGGATCACTCTCAAGGGGAGGAGATGGCTCAAAAGGCTCACTAGGGATCACCGCTGGGTCCCTATATGCAACTAGATCTGATACATTGAAGGTAGAGCTTTTACCATATTCCTCGGGCAGGTCTACAACATACGCATTGGATCCAACGCATTTCAACACTCTAAAGGGACCGGCTCCGCGAGCTTGCAACTTCTTAAGGGTTCCAGAGGGAAACCGTTCAGGTCTTACCCTGATCATGACGTATTCGCCCTCGTGGAACTCTCGGTGGTGTCGGTGGGCATCGGCTAACTCCTTATACCGTGCATTGCTAGCCTCAATGTGACGACGGATGTCGTCGTGCAAACTCCTAACATGCCTAGCAAACGACTCGGCCGACTTCGACACTCTAGCATGGATAGGCATGGGGACAAGGTCAACGGGTTTCCTAGGCTTACGACATGTGACAATCTCAAATGGACTCATGCCGGTAGACCTATTCACCGAATCATTGTATGCAAACTCAGCCATGGGTAAAATGAGATCCCAATCCCCAATGCGGTCCCTGACTAGACACCTCAAAAGATCTCCCAGACTCCTATTGACTACCTCGGTCTGGCCATCTGTCTGGGGGTGATATGCAGTAGAAAACTTGAGGTGAGTACCCATCATATGTCATAGTGTCTTCCAAAAATAGGAAGTGAATCTAACATCACGGTCAGACACTATAGTGCGAGGCAACCCGAACTTGCACACCACATGCGTAAGGAAAAGGCGGGCTACCCTAGAAGCATCCGACGTCTTTGAGCAAGGAATAAAGAGGGCCATCTTTGAGAAACGGTCAACCACCACATAGACCGAATCATGCTTCCTAGAGGTACGTGGCAATCCCAAAACAAAGTCCATGCTAACATCCTGCCACGGGGCATCAGGCACGGGAAGAGGCGTATAAAGGCCAGAGCTTTGCTTCTTCATCTTGGCCGTAGCACAGGTACGGCACTGAGCCACGATGTTAGCAACATCGCGCTTCAAGCTCGGCCAATAAAATCGATGCTCCACTGCCTCAATAGTCTTGTTCAGACCAAAGTGGCCGGCTAGACCTCCCGCATGTAGTTCCCACACTAAGAAATCTTGAACCGAAGTTCGGGGAACACACAGCCTGCTACCTCGAAAGAGGTAACCCTCCTGAAGCACATACTCATCAAGGTCTCTCGAGGGTCCGGCCTGGAGAGTGGTAAAAATCTGACCGAAGTCAGGACAATCAACATAGGCGTCCTTCATCTTCTCTAACCCTATGACCTCGGCAGTCATGGTGGTAAGCAAACATGCTCGCCGACTCAGGGCATCATCCACCTTGTTTTCCACTCCAGCATTATGTTTAAGCACAAAGGTGAACTACTGGAGATACTCGACCCAACGACTGTGATGCGAGTTCAGCTTCTTTTGGGAGTGGAGATACCTCAATGCTTCGTGATCGGAGTATAGGACAAACTCCTGGTGTAAAAGATAGTGCCTCCAATGCCTAAGAGCCTGAACAACTGCGTAGAATTCTTTATCATATGTGGAATATCGCAGCTTCGCGTCATTCAGCTTCTCGCTGAAATATGCGATCGGGTGGGACTCTTGACTCAAAACTCCTCCAATTCCCACGCCCGACGCATCACAAGAGACCTCAAACACCTTCGAGAAATCAGGCAGTCGAAGGATAGGTGTCTGGGTCATGCGATCCTTGATGTCCTTGAAGGCGGCAGATGCGGCCTTCGTCCATACAAATGTGCCCTTTCGGATACAATCCGTGATCGGGGCGGTGACGGAGCTAAATCCGCGGATGAAGCGACGATAGAACGTCGCAAGACCATGAAAGCTGCGGACATCATGAACGGTACGGGGTTCCGGCCACTCAATAATGGCCCGGACCTTCTCTGGATCGGCAGAGACCCCCGTACTAGACACAATGAAACCCAAGAAGGTAAGCTGAGGTGTCATGAAGGCACACTTCTGTGGGTTCGCAAACAGCTGCTCTCGCCGAAGAAGTAGACAGACCTGCCGAAGGTGGTCTAAGTGGTCCCCTGTGGTGCGGCTATAGATAAGGATATCATCAAAATACACCACTACAAAGACTCCAATGAGAGGTCGAAGGACCTGAGTCATGAGTCGCATGAAAGTGCTAGGGGTATTGGTCAACCCAAAAGGCATGACCAACCACTCATATAGACCATCCTTGGTCTTAAATGCGGTCTTCCACTCATCACCTGGCCTAATCCTCACCTGATGGTAGCCACTCTTAAGATCGATCTTCAAAAAGATAGTGGCACCTGCCATCATGTCTAGCATGTCATCAAGGCGGGGAATAGGGAACCTGTACTTCACGGTGATTTTGTTGATGGCACGACTATCAATGCACATTCTCCACGTGCCATCCTTCTTCGGGGCGAGTAATGCGGGTACAGCACATGGACTCATGCTGTCCCGAACAGACCCTCTCTGCACTAACTCATCGACCTGCCGTTTAAGCTCGGCATGCTCCGTGGGACTCATGCGATAATGAGGAAGGTTGGGCAAAGAAGAGCCCGGAACAAGGTCGATGGCATGCTGAATATCCCGCATAGGTGGGAGTCCCTCGGGAAGATCATCAGGAAAGACATCAGCATACTCTTGCAGAATGGGAACAACCTCAGGTGGGAGCTCACCCTCGGAGTCCCGCTCCACCTCTCGGACCGTAATGGCAAACACCGGACAGCCCTGACTAAGCTCCTGCTCCATCTCCCGGGAGCTAATCATCATCAATCTCCTCGTCCAGGGCTCTCATGGGCTAGAGGTAACGGTCATAGCCCGAGCTGGGGATGGGGTACTAGGCCCGGGAACGGAAGGCTTCAGAGTACTAGGGCCAGTAGGACCCCTGACTGATGGGCTCCTGGGCCGAACGGGTTGGAGGGTGACCCGCTAGCCAGCGTGGTCGAAGGTACAGGTGTTCGACCGGCCATGGAGCGTGGCATCCCGGTCGAATAACCATGGCCTACCAAGAATGATACTGCCCACTTCCATGGGGAGAACATCACACCAGATCTCGTCATGGTAGGAGTGGAGCTGCAGCGGGACCAAGCACCGCAGTCTGACCGAAATGGAAGTGGTATCCACCCATGATACCTGATAGGGGCAAGGGTGGTCTACGGGTGTGAGACCAAGATGAGTGACAGCGTTCGTGGAGATTGCATTGATACAACTCCCGCTATCGATGACCACCTTGCAAATTTGCTTTCCCAGCCTACAGAATACATGAATGATAATAGTCCGTCGCCAGTCATCACTGACCTGTGGCTGGGTGAGGATACATCTGACGACCCCCACGTGGGTATCGTCCGAATGCTGGGCATCCTGGGCCTCACCTCCCATCTCATAGTACTCGTCAGCTAGCTCTTCATCGGCCTCATAGCTGACTAACTCGAGGCCCGTAGGGGTGGTATCCTCGGCCTGTTTGTCCCCAATGTGAAGAGATGGGCGGGTGGGACACTGGTTGGCGAAATGGCCAAACCCATTGCAGCGATAACACTGCTGCCGTGATCCACTAGGCTCCCCAATCATAGGTCCTTTACCTTTATCCTCCCGACGGATAGGAGGCGTAGGCAACAAAAGACGTGCAGGAGGTACGGGTGCCGGTGGACGGGCTATGGGTGGGGCTGTAAGATGCTGGGGACGAGGAAGGTCCCTCGGGGGTGGAGGACGAGGCCTAGGAGCAAACGGCTCGGGACGAGCAGGCTCCTGAGGTCGAGCCATGGGGGCCCTCGGATACGTGCCAGATGAGCCACGGGGCTCGACACTACGAAGGGGAAGAGAGCCCAACCGATGGGGTGACTCGAACTCGGCCTCGAATTGCTCCAATTCAAGAGCTATCTGATATGCCTGCTCCAAAGTGGTTGCATTGCGGCGAAAGAGTTCATATTGATAATTGGGCCGCAAACCTCTTCGAAAGCGGGATATAATCATAGTGCTCTCTTCCGTGACCCCACACCGTAAGTAATACTCATCGAACTCGGCGGTGTACTCGGTCACGGATCGGTTCCCTTGGGAGATGCTTTGCCACTTGTCTATGAGACGTTGGCGATATGAGGCGGGAAGGTACTTCTCCCTCAACTTAGTTTTCATATCATCCCAAGTACCGATCTGGGGTTGACGTCGCTGGTTGAGCAGGCTCTCCTCATTGATCCAATAAGTTTGGGCCTGCCCTTGCAGCTTCATCTTTGCGTATCGGACTCTTCAGTGGTCCGTCATCTCAAACCACTCGAAGTACCGGTCCATGCCGGCCTCCCAATCTAAATACACCCTAGGGTCCAAGGACCCGCTAAAAGTGGGAGGGTCCGCACGCACACCCCTAAGAATGCGGTCGTCATCCTCGTCATCACGATTCCGTCGTTGATGACGACGACCGTTACCTCCCTGATCATTATCGGAAGCATAATCATCCACTATAGGCGCATGTTGCCTCCCGACATCCTCCACCTGAGCCCTTGGCACAGCGGGTTGCTGCACCGGCTCTTGTTGGCCGTTCGTTGGCGCGGGTTGCGCCGCTACTGGGCCTCTCTCTAGGATGACAATTCTCCCAACTAGACCCTGGATGGACTGATCCGAAGACTCGGCCCGATCCTCGAGGGCTTTCATCCGCCCTTCTAGACACGTTCCTTTGCCATCCATACGCGTACTAAGACCATCCATACGCGTGTCAAGACATTCCATAATGGCTCGGAACATCTCGGCCGTCGAGGACTCATCTGAGCTACGGGCCCGGGAGTCCGCCATAGGTGGTGGTGGCGAGTATTGGGTACCTCGACGGGTGGGCATGTAACTGACACACGACCTAGAAGACACCGACTAATGCAAACACTCACTAAATGATGCACTTAGACCTAAACCAATATCCGGTACGTGGCGGAGTTAATCGATCCGAAGATCACTCCTGTAAGTGTGCGGCCTTCCCGATAGGCGTAGCCTAACGTTCGGACAACACCTTTTAATATACCGGGTAAAGGGTGCAAATGTAATTTAAATCACACTTTTTTTTGTTTTGAAAATAATGATGATCCTAGACTCGACTTAGACCATGATGCATGCAAGACATATGCAAAGACTACCCTAGACTCGACTGGCTCTGATACCAAACTGATGCGGGACGGACACGGGAGGCGACTCTACGTGGTATGGACCTCGGACTCTAGATGTGGACGCGACCAGCAACACACACCAGGGAGACACTAAGCCCGACACTACGAGCTCCTAGTGGCGAAACGTCGCTAACAGAAGTGGAAGCTCACTCGTCGTCCCAAGCGAGGGAAAGCGCGGACCGTGCGCGGTTAAGGAACCGGCGGAGGTCAAGGGTAGTCCGACTCAACTTTCGGACTCGGATCGAGTCGCGGCACGGGTCACTCTCACTCTCACAGCGGTGACATGGACACACGGGCTAGTACCTACACTCTCGGCAGCGGCCTAAGACCGTATAATAGCTAAGTAATGTAACGCCAAGGAGTTAAGACCTTTACCTCCACGCACCCGGCGTGGCGAAGACACCCCGGCTGACTTACGGGCCCCCGGTTAACATAATTCACAGTGGTACAAAGAGATTCGACCCACTCCACGTAGGGAGGTAAAAGGTCACATGTGGGCCCCGGGGCTCACGCAAATCAGGTTGACGGGCAGCATCTTGATGTCGTCTTGACGCGCCGAACTCCGCGTTCTCGTGCTTTCCGGACGGCGAAATCAATGGGCCGTGGGGCCCACACGCTGTCCTGTCTTCCGGGTCTGGCGGAGTGGGTCCCACTGTAATGGGGACCCCTGGCAGCACGCTTCCCTGGACGGCGGTCAGCCGGCGACACTCACCGGAGGCCGGGTGCCCCGGTTCCCAAGTGGAGAGAGTGCTGTCCACGAGCTGATGTTGCTGTTTCAGCAGCGCGCGCTCCGGCGAAAACGGCCGCTGCGAACAGCCCCGTCGCCGGAATGCGATGAAACCAGCGCCGTTGGAAAGAGGATTCGAAATCCTTCAATCTAGGGCCAGTGGACTCTTCTGAACCTGCGCGGACCTGGGCTTTAACTATTTTTCAATTCTCTACTCCACAGCTCCCGAAATCTCAGATCAGCATATCAGTTTCCTGTAAATGGCCGTTGACCGCCTGTGAATTTCGAACAAGCTACTGTGGTACTGCGTAGGCAGAACTCCGTTGGTGGCGATGGCGGTGCGGTGGCGGCTCGTGGCGGCGGCGGCGATCGTCGGAACCGATATACGAGGAGTCACACCTCAGAATGGAAGCCTTCACAGCATCCAAGGGGGGGAGGGAGGAGAGAGGAGGGGGCGCACCAGCCCTTGCTCTTGGAATTAGTTTGATTCAAATGGCATTAATTCATCAAAATGGGAAAATACAAGTATTTATGTGTTACATCTCACATCTATTATCCACCATTGGATCTAGGGGAAGGGGATGGAGGGCTGGGATGAGATGTGAACATCACACAAAAATTATATTAAAAAAACAAAGGGGGGGGGGGCCTATTGACTATGGTGGCAAGGGGGGACAAGTTTGGTAGCCACCTTGGACTTTGAAGTCCACTTGTCTCCCATGTGCCTTTTACCATTCAAACTTCTAGATGCCTCCATTTGACATGTTGACTGACCCCACATGGGGCCCATGGGCTGAGGTGGATCAATGGGAGGGGCCTAGGGGTCCCGTGGGGCCCAGGGGTCCCATTTTGTAAATAAGCCCCTCGTACACTCATAATTACATACCAAATACAATGAAATAAACACAAATTACACACACATAAAGTCTAACTAAATATGATAAATGGGGAGGCTCAAGGCGGAGTCTCCAGGCTATCTCCGAGCCAGATGGACGCTGAGGTGGCTTGAGTCGTGCCCCGTGTGCGGTACCGGTGGCTCGGCGTGTCGCGCCTCTCAACTGCTCGGGTGTCCGCATCACATAGTTAAGCAAGGAGGCTGCTAGGTAGGGTTAAACAAAATGGGCAGCTTCACATCAAAAACTGACAGAAGAGATACTCCTAGTCAGACTTGTCGGTTGGTCCTGAAACAGAATCCCAAATTTGCTAAAGCATTTGGGTTTGGGCATCAAGAGTCTTCGATATGGATTCAATTTGGTGCAGGAACAACTCATGATGCAGCTTCAGTCCACTCACATCCTCAGTCAGCTGATCGACCTTGTGTTCAATTTGATCGAGGCGAGATCCAAACGGCTCTTGTCGAGAACTGCTTCGAGTGGCTGGAGGGGGACTTGGAGGTGGCTCATCATCATCTGTAGCACCAGGCTCGTCTTCTTCATCATTGTCACCACTTTCCTCAGATTCCACTTGTTTTCCTTTGACCTTGTTCTGATTTCGAACTAACTGACCATCGGCATTTTTCTTGTAGCCCATGTTGTTGCAAAGACTTTGGGCAGTATAGACATCCTTGTCCAATAACTCTTCACAGATTTCTTTATCCAAGTCAATACGAAGATGCTTAAAAACAGCTGTTAACTGTGAAGCATACGGAAGACTGCGTCTCTTTTCTTTATAACAAAGGAGCATTAAGTCGAACATGGGACTGAAAAAATCCGCTATAATACCATTGTAAATGCAGTGGAACAAAAATTTATGAACGTTGTTGACTTTGTTCCTACTGCCTCCCCTGGGATAGATGATGGTGGTGAAGAGATGATGAAGAATGCGCTGAGCAGGAGGAAAAACATTTGCGTTCAGAGTTTTTGGAATCTCATATGTATCTAAGACGACTGAATCATCAATGCCCATCATAATTTTGTAAACTGAAACTGTATCCAATTTTGTATTTGCTATGTTGGTGGTTTGATGACTTGGAAAACCAAAGACTGTACTGAATAGCCCGGAAGAAACCATGACAGATTTGTTGTTTACTGCAGTGTAGAGCTTGTTGTTCTTTATCACCATATTTTGATAGAATTGCAGAACAAGTGAGGGATAACATTGCCGATGCTTAGACATAAACTGTATCCATTTTCCTTGGGTGTTTAGCAAATCAAATAGTTCAGGGACCAAATTGGTAACATCTTCAAGATCCACTGCCCTGGGACGCATGATTGGACGAGGATAGAGACTTTGAAATGTAGAGCCTTGCAATACCTCATCATAAATTCTCTTGGACCGCAACTCTGATTTCTGTCCAGACTTTATAGGGATTGCCTACGGAGCTTCATCCTCTGAGCTTGAAGAAGGTGGATCAACAGCATACGAGGATACCTTTTTAACAGCCTGACGCCTTGGATGCTTAGCCATCGCCTTTGTCCGCGGAGCCATTTGAAGAGCCAAGACTTGAACCGCAGGAACCTCGTCTTTCTCTCCTTGAGATGTAGGTGAGCAGCCGACCTTGGACGAGAGCTTCCCTCCACCAGTCAGGGTTCCTTGGCACCTTTGTGGGGAGCTGGAAGGAGAAACTTTGATGCCCGGAGAGGAGTGGTCGGCGGTAGCCGCTGGGATGTCCACCGGTGCGATGGTTTGCTGAAAAGGGGAAAGGAGAAGGCCTCGCGGTGTACAAGGGCTTGCGGCTGGTTTGAGGGAGGAGATGCCCCTTTTTAATAATGCACCGGTCAAAGAAAGGTTCAAATGGGTGTTTGACCGGGTAGCTTTTGGTGTGGTGACAAAAGGAGAAAAAATTTAAGGAGGGTTCGACCGTAAGGGACGACCCATTGGGCATCTCAGAGAAATGTATTAAATAGGAAAACAACAAATAGCAAAGTGATAACCCACTGGACCTGATGAGGGTAAAATAATTGCAACAAAGCAATAAATTTTGGTGTAGGCATAAAGAAAAGGATAGGTCCTAGTGAGAAATGCCACAGCAAAATCTGGAATTTTTTGTTTTTGAGACTGTCCAATATTGTCTAAACAGGGAATATACCAGACCATCAGTCTAATTGAAGCTGCACCTTATTTCAGTCAAAAGATCTAAACAGGCCCAAAGAAGAAAGAAATGCAAATTCTTGTTATTTCAGGCAAGATGTATTCAGACAATAATTACTAGTAGTGGTTTTATTGATAAATGTGTGGCACACAATTTTGCATATGCATGAGTAGTATAATGTGAGCAGTGATTGGACTCAGAGAAATACTTTATGAGTAGCATGGAAGGAGGAGTTTTGTGAAGGCTTTATGCAGTGATATGAATGCAGTTTTATATGGACGTATGAGATATGAAGGTAAAAAAAAGAGTAATTTAGAGATTGAATAAAATGCAGAAATGCCAGTCTATCTAAGTGCTCTCCACTCTGCATATTCCTAGTTCCCTTCTTAGGGAAGTGAATTTCTCTTTGCTAAGAGGTTTTGTGAAAATGTCCGCTAATTGTTTATCAGATTCAATGTATTTTAGCTTAAAATCCTTTTTATTTACATGGTCCCTTAAGAAATGATGCCGGATATCTATATGTTTAGACCTTGAGTGATGAGTTGGATTTTTAGACAGATCAATTGCACTTTTATTATCACACATGATGGGAACACAATTCAGAAACACATCATAATCGACTAGCTGGTGTTTGATCCAAAGGACCTGTGCACCACAACTGCCGGCAGCCATGTATTCGGCTTCGGCCGTTGACAATGCCACGGAATTTTGTTTCTTGGAGGCCCAAGAGACTAGGCAACCTCTGAGAAATTGGCATGTGCCACTTGTGCTTTTACGATCAAGAAGGCACCCAGCATAGTCGGCATCGGTGAAAGCCACAAGTTCAAAATCACATTTACGAGGAAACCATAGTCCTAGATCAGGAGTACCAGCAAGATAACGAAAAATCCTTTTAACGGTACTCAAATGAGACTCACGAGGACAAGCTTGATGCCTAGCACATAGACAAACTGCAAAGTGTATATCTGGCCTACTTGCTGCCAAATATAAGAGTGAGCCGATCATACCTCTGAATAGCTTTTACTCAACCTGTTTACCTTTGCAGTCCTTCTCCAGCTTTATACTAGTTGACATCGGTGTGGCGTAAGGCTTCGCACCCTCAAAGTCATACTTCTTTAGAAGCTCCAGCAGGTATTTCTTTTGATTGATGAAAATTCCATCCTCCCTTTGTTGAATTTGCAGCCCCAAGAAAAAATTTAGCTCACCCATCAGACTCATCTCGAATTCAGCCTGCATCAACTCAGAAAACTCCTTGCACAGTTTCTTATTAGTAGACCCAAAAATGATATCATCCACATAAACTTGAACCAGAAGCAAATCATTTCTAGAGTGTTTAGAAAATAAAGTCTGATCAACAGAACCTCTTTTAAAACCATGTTCAATCAAGAAGGAACTTAGACGTTCATACCAAGCCCTTGGGGCTTGTTTTAGACTGTACAAAGCTTTTTCTAGTTTGAACACATGGTCCGGGTTTTTTAAATCCTCAAAACCCAGAGGTTGCTCAACGAAAACTTCTTCCTTAATAAAGCCATTTAGAAATGCGCTCTTAACATCCATTTGATAAAGTTTGAAATTTTTTGAGCATGCAAAAGATAGAATGATGCGCACGGCTTCAAGACGAGCAACCGGAGTGAATGATTCATTAAAATCGATTCCGAGCTCTTGGCAATATCCCTTGCCCACAAGACGGGCCTTGTTCCTAACAACCACACCTTGATCATTTAATTTGTTTCAGAAAACCCATTTTGTTCCGATCACGTTGTGGTTATTAGGACGGGGCACTAGTTTCCACACTTCATTCCGTTGGAATTGGTGTAGCTCCTCGTGCATTGCCATTACCCAGAAATCATCTTTTAATGCATCATCAACACATTTGGGTTCAACTTGTGACGTGTGTGCAAAGGCATTCAGAGTAAGCAAGAGTTTTAAGGATGAGCGAGTTTTTATACCTTCATCTACCTTACCCAGAATGTTTTCTGCTGGATGGTCCTTAAGATATTTCCATGAGGGAGGCAGATCTGGGTGAGTTGGAGGTGCATCCTTCAATTGTTCTGTGCTATTTTCCTCAGCTTCTTGGTTCTCATCAGTTTTGGTTCCATAAGTGGATGGATCTTCTTGTTTTCCTTGATTTGTGTCCCCTTGAGTTTTGTCCTGCAAAAAATCTGATTCTTCATTAGATAAAGTGGAATTCTTGGAAATACTCTCATCAACAATCACATGTGGACTCTCTTCTATCACTAAGGTTCTTTTATTAAAAACTCGATAAGCCCGTGAATTGTTAGAGTAACCTAAGAAAATTCCAACATCACTCTTTGCATCAAATTTTTCTAGATCGTCCTTACCATTATTCAATATGTAACAAGTACTCCCAAAGGTCTTAAAGTATGAGATGTTCGGTTTCTTACCTTTGTAGAGTTCATAGGGTGTTTTACTTACAAATGGCCTTACCATCGTGCGGTTTATAATGTGACATGCCGTATTCATCGCTTCAGCCCAAAAGTATCGAGGAAGATTCCACTCACTCATCATAGTTCTCGCCATATCTATTAGTGTGCGGTTCTTCCTTTCAACCACGTCATTTTGTTCCGGCGTCCTTGGTGCAGAAAAATTATGAGTGTATCCTTCACTCATGCAAAATTCATCAAAGTTAGCATTGTCAAATTCACGCCCATGATCACTTCGTAAACCAGTAATCATATATCCTTTCTCGTTCTGAACTCTATTGCAAAAAACTTGGAATTCCTGCAAAGCATCACTTTTATTACTCAAAAATAGAACCCATGTGTAGCATGAAAAATCATCAACAATGACAAAACCATAACACTTACCTCCTAAACTATGAGTCCGAGTTGGACCGAATAGATCAAAATGCAATAACTCCAAGGGGCGAATGGTGGAAATAATGTTTTTGGACTTAAATGAATCTCTAGTCTGCTTCCCTTTGGCGCATGCTTCACTAACCTTATTTACACTTGATTTTATTTTGGGAAGTCCTATGACAAGATCATTTCTGCACAATTTTAAAATAACACCACTGCTAGCATGTCCTAACCTCCGATGCCAAATCTAAAAACCGTCGGCATCGTTAGCAACTAAACACAAGTGATTGCATGGAATCTCATTCAAGTCAATTGTATATACATTATTTTTCCTAAGGCCTAGAAATTTTATTTCGTTAGTGTGACTATCTACAATTGTGCAGTATGAAGATTCAAAAATTACTTTGTGTCCCCTATCACATAACTGACTAATGCTTAGAAGATTGTGATTGAGTCCATCAACTAATAGAACATTGTCGATGGTATTGGAGTTATTTACACTTACCTTGCCAATACCAACGATCTTACCTTTGTCGCTTCCTCCAAATGCAACAAGACCTCCTTCTTTCTCTTTGAACTCAGCAAAAATCTTTTTGTTTCCGGTCATGTGCCTCGAACAGCCGCTGTCTAGGAACCAATATGAATCTTCGGCTTTGAGGTATCCCTACAACAAAACTTGAGCTCAAGGAACAGGTTTTGGTACCCAAGCTAAGTTGGGTCCATGCTTGTGAGATTTTTTATTCATGAAAGCATTTCTTGACTTTCGAGCAAAAAACTCATCATCTAGAATCAATGTATGGCAATATGACATGACATGACCAATGCGACCACAATAATGACAAAAGATTCTATTTCTTCTTGAGTTTCTTTTCCTTGAGTCTGAACATTCTTGTTGTTGCTTAGCTGAGTTATCTTTGATTTTCTCATGCGAGGAAGTTTTATCACTAGTAGCGGGAACAAAGAACACAAAAGATGTCATCAACTTACTTTCAAATGATTTCTTCTTGATTGGTTCATAACCGATTCCTTCCTTTTGAAAATTTATTCTTGTTCCAAGAACCTTCTCAAGGTTATCCCTTCCTCCAACAAATCTGGCCAAGTCATCTTTTAACTTGTCAATTTCCTGGTTTAAGGTGAGAATCTTTTGATTGGATTGATCTAACTTAGCATGACACACTGAGATTTGGTCCTTCAAAATTTTATTGTCATTCCTCATTCTTTCATTTTCATTTTCAAGAGTGTGAATTCTAGCATTCTTCTCTTCACTACAACTTTCATTTTCAGAGTTGTGAAGCTGGGTATTCTTTAGATTTTCAAGTTCATCTTTGAGTTTCAACTCAATCTCCTCATGGCTTTTAATCTTTTCAAGCATGACTTCATTTTCATCCTTCATTTTTGCACAAGCCTTGATTAATTCAGCAACTTTTTCACTTGAGACATTAACTTGACTCATAGACTCAACTTTCCTTTTCAGTTGTTTATTTTCAGATCTCATCTTCTTAAACTTGGCATAAAGAGCTACATATTCAGACTCCCACTATTCTGGAGTAAGAGTTTCTGAGTCAGAATTTACCTCCTCTGAGTCTTCCTCATGTGCCATTAGACACATGCTCTTCATTAGCTCCTCCAGCTCCGCATCATCCTCATCATCTTCGTCCTCTTCATCGTCACTCCAAGTAGCGACCATTACCTTGGGCTTCTTCTCTTTGTCCTTATATCTCTTTTTTAGCTCCGGACATTTGCCACGCATGTGGCCAGGTTTTTTGAATTCATAGCATATTACATCCTTAAGCTTGCTTCCTTGGGCTATTTCTTGAATGGTTTCTTAAATTTTCCTGGAAACTTCTTTCTTGCTCTCAGAAATCTTCTTACCTTTCTGGTCAGCATTGCAACATCTTCCTCTTCATCAGTATCTTCTGTGGAATCCTCATTGCTTGAACTGATGTGTTCTGGATTTGCCTTTAGTGCAATCGTCTTTTTCTTCTTGCCTTCTTCTTCAGTTCTCTTGACATTGACCTCGTAGGTCATAAGTGACCCATTCAACTCATCCAAAGTCAACACTGACAAGTCCTTTGAATCTTCAATCACCGTGGCTTTAGTGTGCCACGCCGGTGATAAGGATCTCAACACCTTGCGAACCAATTCTGAGTTGGAGTAGTCCTTCCCTAGTGCCTTCAGCCCATTTGTGATTTCTACAAGTCTTGCGAACATTTCTGATATGGTCTCCTCCGGCTTCATCTGGAATAGCTCATAGTCTCTTATCAACAAATTGGCCTTTGTTTCTTTGACTTCTGACGTCCCTTCATATATCAGCTTCAATTTGTCCACATTTCTTTAGCACTGTTACACATAGAGACACGAGCATACTCGTTAGGATGAATGGCGCACTGGATAATATTCAGAGCATTAAAGTTAACAGTAGCATGTTTAATGTGTTCATCAGACCATTTCCCTTCATCAGGAGGTAGAGCATGTGGACCCTTGTTGACAACGGTCCAGATCTCATGACTTTGAGCGCGAAGAAATACAGTCATTCGATTTTTCCAATAACTGTAGTTCGTCCCGTCAAAGAATGGCGGTCGATGAATCGAATGCCCTTCGGGCATCATCCCTTTGTTTGCCATTTCAAAGGATCACTCTATGAACCGTGGGGTTCAGAAGAAAAGAGCCGAGGCACTGATACCAATTATTGTCCCAATGAATTGGCAAGCAAGAGGGGGTGAATTGATTACCGGGAAATTAAAATACTAGACAAGGCTAAAACCAGCAGATTAAAATAATTCCTCGCAACCACACGCAAATTAGAACAATTCCAACCAACCACAAGAAGAGAACTACAGCAGCGTTTGAGATATGGTATAGAGACTAGATAAATCCACTCAATCAAGGAGCTGAAAACTGAAAAGAACTAAATCGAACCACTCCTCAAGACAGATGGCAAGCAATCGCACAAGCATCAAACCACAGGACGCAAGGATATTTTTAGGTGGTTCGGATGCACTAGGTGCGATCCTACATCCACCCCTCTCAACAGAGAGGATTCCACTATGTATGAGCTACACAACCGTAGCACTCACACACACACACACGAGGTCGATGACCTCAGTCCACACACACACATCCGAGCATGAACGCATGCATCACTCGGAGATAGGATCTCCGACCACACACACACATGAATATCTGAGTTCTGCAGTAAATGAAATCAGAAATACATTGAAGGATCAAATCTAAGACAAAACAACTATGGACGAGCTCCCCCTTTCTGATGCAAGTATTGGCGTGAGATGATCCTGCAGATTGGGATGGCTGCTAGCAGAACCGCTGAAGAGGTTGACGCTTGGATGATGATCACAGCAGTCTGAAGGGTTCCCGGACTTGTAGAAGATGGAACTATCTGAGAATCACAACCTTTTCTTCAGGGAAGAAGCCTTTTCTCCAACTGGTTCGTCTGCCCTATTTCTTCGGATGAAACTCGCGCAAGCTCGTGCGGCTGCTTTTCTCTCCAGGTCGTGTGTTTTCTAAACGCCCTAATCATTGGGCATTTATATCTTGACGAGGGGGCTCTGATCTGGAGGAAAGAGAATAGGAATCTCTTCATGATTGGCCCTTCGAAAGTGACATGGCAGATGACTCGTCCTAGATGCTTTCCTGCGATTAACACATAATAAATGGATTAGTTGCACTCATATTGTTTTAGGAAGGCTTAATAGGCTAACCCACATGTTAACAAGTTAAACTCATTGCAAACCAAGTGGATAGCATGTTAGGTTTGGCCCATAAATTATTAGAAGAAATTCAATTGCGAAATTTGGAGAAAATAGGCAAACCAGCAAGGGGGTCGACCCATCTAACCAAGTGGGTCGACCCATGTAGCAAACAGATTCTGTTTCCAGAATCTGTAAGTTACAGGGGTCGACCCACCTTGACAGATGGGATGTCCCACCTGCGAAACAGAGGCCAAACAGACGCTGTGAATTTACGGGGGTCGACCCATCTGCCAGGGGGGTCGACCCACTTGAGGTTAGACATGAAAAACACAAGAAACTTGACCCAATTGAATGGAATTAAATCATGAACATTTAAGGAGATGGGAAAGGTATTTCTTACCATGTTTGGGTATAGATTAACTACTTTTCTTACCTTTCATACATATCACACTTTCCATTACCTTCACTGCATGTTTTGTCTATCTTGGGTGCAACACTTGAGTTGTTTCCCATCCTTCCCTGCAGCTTTCCAAAACTCTCAATAGAAGAGGTAGATATGGTTAGGATGAACGTTCTGATGTAGTTAGATATTTAGAAGATGATGAAAGGAGCAGCTCAATTGATCAACTGGAAACAAGACAAATCCGCATCATGGAGTTATAGGAGACTTGTGAACAAGGTTTTAAGTAACCTGAACACTCATAGTGCATTATTCTGATTATTAAAGTATTTTGTCATCGTCAAAACAACAGGGGCACAACACCTAGGATTGTTTGGGTTTATATGCAAATTATCAGTAGGTCCAGCCAGGGGGCCCCCACTCCTTCCCCATTGGTCCACCTAAGTCATGTGGGGCTGGTCAACCATCCTAGGTGGCTTCTAGATGGTTTGACATTCAAATGGACACATGGGAGACAAATGGACCAAAAAGTCCAATTTGGAAACTCCCTTGGTCAAGGCGGCGCCCCCCTCCACTAACCCATTTTTATTTTTGTTTAATGTGGTTCCAAACCACATGGGAGAATAAATTATGGTCTCCCCCATTTACCCCTCCCCAAAATTAGATCTGAGGTTAGTTTAAGTCTTTTTACACTTTCTATAAATACCTTGTAATTTTTGAATTACTTAGCAATTAATGAGAAGAAAATACCATTTGTTGCTCCAGCCCAAGGGTGCCCCTCTCTCCCCTTCTAGAGGTGTGAAAGCTCAGATTTCAGAGCTGTGAAGCCTCTCCTCCACCACCACCCTGAGTGTGAAGCTCAGCATCGACGTCGCCGCCGCCGCCATCGAGCCGCCACCGCCGCTACGTCGGAGCTCTGTCCAAATCAGGATAGAACCTCACCTCCGGATTTTTATCTCTGGTTCTTGTTGTCTGATCGAGCCCTAATTTTGAGAGTTTGTTCTGTCCATCTCCCTTAACCTCCAGTTCAAATTTCGTGTCATTTGGAAGTCATTTGATATTTTTCCCATATTTTTGTTTGTCCTCTCAATAATCTGCCCTTTTGCAGATCTACGGGATAGAGTCACCTTGTCGCATTTTCCTCACCCCCTTAAAAGTTTTTAGAAAATCCCAAAAAATTACTCCGTGTTCCACACATATATCCCCTTCCACCATAATTTGCGTGGAGTCTAAAATTCATTTGATCCTCGGTCAAAAGTCAGTTTCAGGCAGATCCCTTGCTGCCCTATGTGTCTGTCAGTCCCAGTCAGAAAAAGAAACAGTCATACAGTCGTTTTCATTTTCAATCCGTCCGCTGGATGGAGCTGTCAAAATTATTTGTTGTAGATCTATGAGTTCTCTTTCCAACGGTACCAGCCACGCCTCGATCGGCCTCCGGATCTGAGCGTCGTAATTCGTGTCACCGAGGCCTGCATATCTGTTCCATGTGCAGGTCCGAAATTACAGTCTAGAAGATATTCAGAAATAAATATCAAAAATCAACTTTAGGAGCCACCACTTCAAGGTGTCGTTGAGGGATGTCCTGCCATCGTCCCAGCCAAGCGGTGCCTCCAGAAGATCTCAGGAAGGCGACGTTCCTTTGGAAACCGTTGCTTGCTGTCCACTGAGTCAGCAACCGAGTTGGCGCAGCACCGAGTTGGAATAGTGCCGAGTCAGACCAGCACGCCGAGTTCGTGCCGTACGCACCTCCAGATTGCTGCCCGTCAACCCAGGGTCGGTCCTCCCGGGCCCCACTTGTAGCCTTTTACCTCCCTGCGTGGAGTGGGCAAAAAAATTCACTGTTGTAATTAAGTTTTACCGTTGTTATCGGGAGTTACCATACTTGGCCGGGAACGTCTTCCCCACGCTCGGAGCGTGGAGATGCACTCGCTACCCTCCTCGTAGGCATTGCTTTACTCGTATATTTTTGTATATGCCGCTGCATGAGTGGTAGATTATCTAGCTTGTTATCATTTTATCACCACTGCGAGAGCGAGAGTGAGTGACCGTCCCGTGACTCAATCCGAGTTAACGCGGAAAGGCCGATACCCGAGACTCACTGCCGGTTTCTCAACCGCGCACGGTCCACGTCTTCCCTCGCTTAGGGGCGATCGCGAGCTTGAGTCCCAGGTCGCGTGTCCGTCCCGCATCAATTTGGTATCAGAGCGCCAGTTGAGTCTAGGGTAGTCTTTGTGTCTAAGTCCGCAACAAAAAAAAAAGAGTTGTTTACGTCTAGTCATCGTCTAAGTCGGTCTAAGGTTGCAACCGCATACCATTGTTCGGTATATAAAAAGGTGTTGTCCGAACGTTAGGCTATGCCTATCGGGAAGGCCGCACACTTGCGCGAGTGATCTTCGGATCGGTTAACTCCGCCACGTACCGAGTCTTGGTTTAAGTCTAGGGTCCTTAGTGTGCATGCATTCCAACCTTGCATAGTTAGTCTAGTGTCTTGTCCAAGTGTTGGTATGTCTAGCATGTAGTTCCCCCAAATTTCCATGGATTCTCCATCACTCGGGCAATATGGCCGTTGGTCCACCCATGGGCTTGGCAACCACCCTCTCCACTTCCGTAGGCCCGAAGCCTCGGATTTTTATGGCTCCAATGACCCGGGCGACTACCTCAAGTGGGAGGCCGCCATGGACAACTATTTTGAATGTTACACCATGTCCGATGCCACGCAAGTCAGTTTTGCCCAAGAGAGGCTTGTCCACAAAGTCGCCTGGAGATGGGAGAGCATTGAGCGCATGAGAGAGGTTAGGAGGTAAAGGCCCATCGAGTCATGGCATGAGATGAAGGCCGAACTTAGGAAGGTCTACTTACCCGGCCCGGTCACCTCCAACCGACCACACCCAACCACCTCCACCCAAGTGGGCCATAATCGGAGGCAAAGCGCCGCGCATGTAGAAGAGCGTAGGTCCATGACTAAGCCAAGTTCATATGGGAGAGTCCATCACATCGCTCCTACTCCAAACCCCACCATTGCCGAACTCTTCCAAATCATTTCGGATAGAGTGGATAGGAGGTGTGATTATATCGAGTCCCTGGTTTCCCCTTGCCTACCTCCTAGACAGAATGGAACTAAGCACGAGCCTAAGGAGGTAGCAACCGGTAGCCCCAACCCGATGTCATCTAAGGTGCCACCACAAGGCCCTCTCCCCATCATGACGGGTCAAGATCAACTTACCAGGGAGCGTAGTGGGTCACGATAGCAGTGTTATCGCTGCCAGGGGTTCGGCCACTTTGCCGGACAGTGTCCCACTCGGACATCTCTAGCCCTAGGGGACAAAAGGGTGGGAGAAGCCTCACTCTCCGATCTTTATTCAGAGCCACCTCAGCCAAAGCTACCCGTGTTTCTAACGGGAAAGCCACTCATAGCCGAGCCACTCCTTAGCTGGCTCAAGAATGGCATGTCCCCATCTCCCTTCCCATCCATGGACCCTATCCTACCTCTAGTACCAATCAATTCATTTCACACCACTTTCCGGTCTAGTCACTATGTGGATACATTGGATGACATTCTTAAAGGGTTAGACCGGCAATTGACATTTACGCACTTGTTGGCTCTAGGCTTCGACCGACCCACAGGTCGTAGTTTCACTCATCCCGCTTTAGGGTCCATCACCTCCGTGTACACCGTGGGTCATGTTACCACGGAGGTTCTCCTACTCCTCCCGTTACTGGCCGAGCCTAACTTCATACCATTTACCCCGAGGGAGGAACCCTACCTCCTATATAAGATCGCTGTCCCCTCTATCCACATGCATGAAGGTGACCATCTACACCTTCAAGATTTCCAAATGTGGGACCATGACTTATGGAGGTCCAATTAAAGGGGTTATACCTTCTTTGATCCCTTTGATCCCTTCCCTAGTGACCCACCTTATCCATTCCACCTCATTAGGGAAGCCGCATATCACACCCCTACCCCGTAGGCTAGTCCACCTATACTCGCACGGAGTCTGTTCATCGGGGTAAGGAGGAAGGTGAATTCGGTTCTCCTGATCCTCCCACATCCAAGCCCAATGTCCATAATTGGTGCATCGTAGGATGTCTAGGAGTTCCCCATGACGTCAACCTCCGGTTACATCAAATGCATGCATGGCACACATTCGGGTGTCCTGGTCTGCCGTCACACATGCACGGGTCGGACTAACATTAGGTGTGTCTAGGGTCTTGTGTGTTTGTGCATACATCAAGTCAAGTCAGTTTGTATGCTCGCGTTGTTAGTCCCTTTCGAGTTCGAGACTGGTCGGACTTTGGGATCAGTTCTACTTCATATCGGATCTAGTCACTTAAGAGACTCAGCGGTGATTCCTAGTGAGTCTTTGAGCCGCTTCCGTCATTTGAGAGTGACCCCACCCCGGAGTGTCCACCTCTAGCCTCCTCCCCAGCAGCGTGTGCATATCGAATCTATACGGGATAAGCAGGTGTTGATTACTTGGAGTGGAGCGTACTCTGCGCTTCCAGGTACGATGACGGATCCGCACGCGTCACGAGTAGCCACAGGCCTTACTCGACGGGGTCGAGTTCTTCCCACTCGGAGAGAATTGATGGGGACATCAAAGCAAGAGCCATAATATTTTAATTTACATTTGTGTCCTTTAGTTTATTTTTATATCCTTGGGAAAGTATGTGAACAATTGTAAGATTTTATAAGCCAATGTGTCATTCCCTAGGATTGTATGGGTTTATATGCAAATTATTAGTAGGTCCAGCAAGGGGGCCCCCACTCCTTCCCCATTGGTCCACCTAAGTCATGTGGGGCTAGTCAACCATCCTAGGTGGCTTCTAGATGGTTTGACATTCAAATGGACACATGGGAGACAAATGGACCAAAAAGTCCAATTTGGAAACTCCCTTGGTCAAGGGGGCGCCCCCCTCCACTAACCCATTTTTGTTTTTGTTTAATGTGGTTCCAAACCACATGGGAGAATAAATTATGGTCTCCCCCATTTATCCCTCCCCAAAATTAGATCTGAGGTTAGTTTAAGTCTTTTTACACTTTCTATAAATACCTTGTAATTTTTGAATTACTTAGCAATTAATGAGAAGAAAATGCCATTTGTTGCTCCAGCCCAAGGGCGCCCCTCTCTCCCCTTCTAGAGTTGTGAAAGATCAGATTTCAGAGGTGTGAAGCCTCTCCTCCACCACCTCCCTGAGTGTGAAGCTCAGCATCGCCGCCGCCGCCGCCGCCGCCGCCGCTACGTCGGAGCTCTGTCCAAATCATGATAGAACCTCACCTCCGGATTTTTATCTCTGGTTCTTATTGTCTGATCGAGCCCTAATTTTGAGGGTTTGTTCTGTCCATCTCCCTTAACCTCCAGTTCAAATTTCGTGTCATTTGGAAGTCATTTGATATTTTTCCCATATTTTTGTTTATCCTCTCAGTAATCTGCCCTTTTGTAGATCTATGGGATAGAGTCACATTGTCGCATTTTCCTCACCCCCTTACAATTTTTCATAAAATCCCAAAAAATTACTCAGTGTTCCACACATATATCCCCTTCCACCATAATTTTCGTGGAGTCTATAAAATTCATTTGACCCTCGGTCAAAAGTCAGTTTCAGGCAGATCTCTTGCTGCCCTATGTGTCTGTCAGTCTGAGTCAGAAAAAGAAACAGTCATATAGTCATTTTCATTTTCAATCCGTCCACTGGATGGAGCTGTCAAAATTATATGTTGTAGATCTATGAGTTCTCTTTCCAACGGTAGCAGCCACGCCTCGATCGGCCTCCGGATCTGAGCGTCGTAATTCGTGTCGCCGAGGCCTACAGATCTGTTCCATGTGCAGGTCCGAAATTGCAGTCCAGAAGATATTCAGAAATAAATATCAAAAATCAACTTCAGGAGCCGTCACTTCAAGGAGTCGTTCAGGGACATCCTGCCATCGTCCCAGCCAAGTGGCGCCTCCATAAGATCTCAGGAAGGCGACGTTCCTTTGGAAACCGTTGCTTGCTGTCCAGTGAGTCAGCAACCGAGTTGGCGTAGCACCGAGTTGGAATAGTGCCGAGTTGGACCAACAGGCCGAGTTCGTGCCGTACGCACCTCCAGATTGCTGCCCGTCAACCCAGGGTCGGTCCTCCCAGGCTCCACTTGTAACCCTTTACCTCCCTGCGTGGAGTGGGTAATAAAATTCACTGTTGTAATTAACTTTTACCGTTGTTACCGGGAGTTACCGTACTTGGCCGAGAACGTCTTCCCCACGCCCGGAGCGTGGAGGTACACTCGCTACCCTCCTCGTAGGCATTGCTTTACTCGTATATTTTTGTATATGTCGCTGCATGAGTGGTAGATTATCTAGCTTGTTATCATTTTATCACCGCTGCGAGAGCGAGAGTGAGTGACCGTCCCGTGACTCAATCCGAGTTAACGCGGAAAAGCCGATACCCAAGACTCACTGTCGGTTTCTCAACCGTGCATAGTCCACGTCTTCCCTCGCTTAGGGGCGATCGCGAGCTAGAGTCCCAGGTCACGTGTCCGTCCCGCATCAAAGGCACTTACCTGATAAGAGGAGAACAAGTCCGTGAGACCCTTACCTGTCGGCAACAGTGCTCGAGAAAGGTACTCCTCGATGTTGGATGAGGTCACCAACTCAGCAGTCGCCTGGCGATTCTGCTGAAGAATAGCAGCATCCCTCTCCACCTCCGGGGAGACATCTATTTACTTCGGAGGGATATTCGGGTGAAAGTTGGGCACCGTTGAAAAATCCCAGACTACACTGACCGCGGACGCACCCACCCAGAAATATTGAGTCTTCCATCCCTTATGAGAAGAGTCCTTCATGGAAAGAGACACGCAACTCCTTTTTCGCTTCGCCTGGACGAAGAAGAAGCCCTTCCCCGCATGAAGGTTCTCCTTCAGCTCGAAAAAATAATGGAAGAGGTCCAGCGAGGTATTCACCCCACTCTGGCCATAGAGGAAAATGAAGGAGAAGGTAAGGGTATAAGAGTTGGAGACTAGTTGAACCGGAGCCATCCGGTAGAACCGGAGCAAATCGGTGACAAAGGAATGGAGGGGTAGGCGGAAGCCTCTCTTCCAGGCCAAGAGAAAAGAGCAGAAGAGGCCAGAACGAGTGGCCAGACTGGACTCGTGAGGTTCAGGCACCAAAAACTAGAACCGCCAAGGCAACCCATACTGCTTCTCCAGTTGCTTTACATCAGCCTCACCCAGCTCGCTACGGATAGGCTCCGACGGTACCATAAAAGCCCTTGGGGCCTGTCCTTCACCTCGCCCCTCGGCCTCAAGATTCTGGTCCGCTATGGAACAGACAGAAGAACTAGAAGAAGAAGGGGAAAGCTCCAGACCAGAGGACTCTGGAGGAGAAGGAAGCTGACGGATCGCCGCCACGGCAATCTCTTCCAGCTCCGTGAAAGCCACTGCAATTCTCTGCTCCTCCGAACTGCTCTCATGACGCATGAGCCCCCCTCAAAATATAAATGCAATAGAAGGCAAAACCCTATACCCCGGAGATAAAGGGACGCAAACAACGCGCAATGCTTATAACCTTTAGCTGGAAGCAGCGCGGCGTTCCAATCTTCCGTAGAGGGGCCTTCTTGCAATAATTTTGAAAACTATCATCATGACGGGCGTATTTTTAGGGCAAGCCACATCATGTGGCCCCTACCAGAGAGAGATCTCTACCTAACCAGAGCCACAAAAAGTCCAGCCCAAATGCTACTCGTCCGAGCCTAATTTTGGCTGGGGAGTAGGAGGGGGACAAGTGGAGTGTGAAAAAATAACCACCTAGATGTAGGGCCAAATGAGATCTGATTTGACCCAATGAGGCCCAGCTCCTTGAAGTGGTAGCCCCATGGCCCACTAAATATAAAGCCTAATAACTTACTCGGATCAAGCACTTCCTAGGCGGCCTTTGGGTTGGGAAGTCCGAGCATCAGTTCGATCGGGAGAGCTCCTTCGGAGCCCCATATTCTTTGCCCAAAGCACGCACTCATCGCTCGGGAGACCTCTCCTGGGCCAATGCCTCTTGCTCGGGTCAACTGATGGAAGCTTATCTGTACGGCCATTACGAGTCCCTTAAAAGCGGTGAGCTCAAAGGGATAGGGGAGATCAAGAGTCCGCATGCTATAAAAAGCCCGCAAGAAGGACGTAAACCCCCCTGAAACTCCTCAGCTTACAGAGATCATTTACTCAACGAGCCACTATTTAAACTGGAAGAGCCCTATTGCGAAGAGGTAAGCCAAAAACAACCCTGAGCAGGAACCACTTCACCTTTTGGTGGAGAGGGATCTCGCGCTCCCATCTTCCTCGTTACCCCCCCTTCGCACCAGTGCTCTACTACATTTGCTAACTTAAGCATCGGAGGGTCTTCCCCGGGGATCTATCCCTGGGCACCTCTGACTTGTTTCCCTCCTTGCAGTTCACACTTCAAGTATACGTGGTCATCTTCTTCCCCGCTCAGGAGTAGCGCGAGATCGCCCCTCTTCATCCTAAAATCCCCAAAAAAATCATATGTGTCTCTCACATACCCCCCCCCCTTCCACCATAATTTTTCTGGAGTCTATATCTATTGCTTTCCCTTCGGTCAAAATTCATTTTTAGGAGAAACTCAGTCTGTCATGTGTGTCTGTCAGTCCGAGCTAGCAGAAACCTTTGAGGGACAGTCATTTTCATTTTCAATCCATTCACTTGATGGATCTGAAAAATATATATATTGTAGCCCTCTGAGTCCCCTATCCATCGGTACCAAGTTTACGTCGATCCGACACCGGATCTGGCCGCAAGAAATCTTTTCATGAAGGCGCGCAGAGCAGATCCAAGCCCAGCCAGCACAATCCGTTCGAGAATTAATTCCTCAAAAATACGCCGGCATACACTCGGTCACTGCCGCTCCCGGGGATCAATCAGCAACCTTCAAGTAGCGCCCCAGCAAGCCGCTGCAGCAGGGAGACACCCGGGCACTACTGTCCCAGCAGTCGGACCCACCTGTTGTCCCGTAGGCCCCGCAGAACCGTTCCGAGCAGCAGCCCGTCTTCGGTCCAAGAACCGTCCAAATTGCTGCCCGTCAACCTGAGTTCGCTACTCTTGGGTCCCACAATGTTGCCCTTTACCTCCCTGCGTGGAGTGGGCCTTAAAACCATTTCTGTAATTATTGTTAATATTTGTACACCGGGAGTACGAGTTTCGGCCGGGATCGTTTTCCCCACGCCCGGAGCGTGGAGGTAAACTCGCCACCCTCTTTATCGCATTTACTTACCTCGTATATTTTTGAATGCCGCTGCTAGAGTGATGGGTAATTAGCTCGATATTTATTTTTATCACCGTTGCGAGAGTGAGTGAGTGAACCCATCCTGATGGGGGCATCCCTTGCCCCTCCACATTTTTTCGAGGCTCAGATTGTTCGTCGGCATGTGCCATTGTGTTCGTCGTATTTTTCTGAGTCTAGTCATGTAATTTTTATATTTTATTTGAGTCATAATTATGTAATTTTCTCTTTATTTGAGTCAGGTACCTAGGTTTAAGGGTCAATTACCTAAGTTCTCAGTCATTATGTTGATTAGATAGGTTTATGGGCCCAATTCATTAGGCTAGGCCCAGGGGCGCCCCCCTTGGGACAGGCTGGTCAATTATGGATTTTTCAGGGTCACTTTGGTCCTAGGAAAAGTATGGAGTCTATAAATAGCCCTCTTCCCTCTCTCATTTGTAACATTTGATGATCAATGAAATTAAAAATTCCCTTGGAATTTTATCTTCCCTCTCTTTCTTGAAATATCTCTCTCATATCTCTCTCTCTCTCTGAGGGGGTCACCCCTCTCTCTCTCTCTCTTCTCCCACCCCTAAATTTCAAATTTTCTCTCTCCTCCCCATTCACCTCTCATTAATACCCCTCCCCCTTCCCCATACACTCATTCAACTCCCCCCCAACCCCAAGGTGGAATCCTCCAATCCTTGCTCCACCCTCCAACCACCAACTACCCTCTTCCCTTCCCCAAGCACCTCTCCACATCCCCAAGGCTGAAGGGGCTTCACCCAAGACCCAAATTTGAATCTCCCTCCCTTTCTGGCAGCCCCATACCCCTCCCCAACACCCCCTTCCTACCCTGGTCACCCTCCCCATTCCCCCCTAGTTTCCCTTGGCCATCCCACCCTCATACACCAAACCCTAAACCTTCATCCTATTCCCAGCTCACAGGCAGTAGAGTACCAGCTATTTTCTGAGGCTGCCACGACATCACCAAGAAGCTTAAGAGGGCATACCATATACTGTTGGAAGCGTCTCCCTGTCTTATTCGCAACGGCGGTGGTCTCGTCCCAACCTGAGCTCGTGGTTGCCCGAGGGAGCCGATCTCCCCACACTGCGTGTTTTCCTCCAGACTGGCAACCTAAAGCTGCTTGCAGAGCCTCCCACGGACAACCCCTTGAAGATCTGGAGGCGGGGCTTGGCTGAGTTCTTCTACGACAAGTATACTTTTAGAATCAAGAAGCGGCACACTATTCGCCATCCGGAGCCAAGAGTTCTCTTTTTTCTCCCTCGAGTGCGTTGTTTTGTTCCCTCTGGGACTGAACAGACACCCTATCACTATTCTGGATCTATCTATCTATTATGACCTCCTCTGGCACCCCCATGGGTCTCCGTTCGAAGAGGGCTCGACAAAGAAACCAGCAACTCTGGCCCCGCCTGAATCAGAGCTCAGGAGCGCCCGTGGTGACCTCGTCTTCCTGCTGTAGTGGTACCGTAGTAGTCAGAATCAGAGAATATAGGCCATGTTCATGACCCTGCCCCATCCAACGCCGTCATCCAGAAATTCCCCCAAAATTGGGCGTCCTCCTGGGTCAACTACGAAGATTCTCCACCTGGTTTTGTCGACAACGGGGTCCAGGAGAGTCCGCAGCGGCGCCGATAGTGACAGTCTGTCCCCTGTTCCTGAGAGTGGACAGATTCGGCAAGCTTCTTATCTTAATCCTCTAAGCTAGTTTTTTTCCCCTCCCCACCTAGCCGGCTGATCGCCCCTCCCTGCGTGGAGGTACATTTTGGTTGTAAAACACTTCCTCACTCCTAGTCTACCCCCCTTGCAAGGAGCGTAGTGATTATAAATTGACAATTCACAGGTTTGAAGCTTCATCGGCTCAGCGTGCGGGTAAGCCCACGCTTCCCCGCTCACCCCCGTCTCCAGCCGGAGTCGGCATATTCACGCCGACTAGGTGAGCCTCGGTTCCCCTCTTGGTTGGTTTCAATTCATTGTTTAGCATAATATTATCTCTATTGCTTCGTCAGACGGAGAGTGAGAGCTCGGCCCAAAATTGCTATTGACGTGAGTGATCATCGTGGGCGAGTTGTGAGCGATCCCCTACATCCCACCCCCTTGGTGTGCTGGCCGCCCGTGAATTGGGCATCCCTAGCCCATTTGGGGTCCTCCCCAAGCTACCCAACCCTTGGAGCATCAAGGTCCCACCTCAGACCCTCTCCATCATCGCCGAGTCGCCTACATGCACTAGTGTGTGCTACGCGAACGTGTTCGCTAGAGTGAGTCCGCTGCTCAAGTTGCTTGCTTACAATTTAGGTCCATAGGTGGTGTCACATCATGTCCCGTGACTCAATCTGAGTACACACGGAAGAGCCGAGTACCCTTTACTCATTGCCGATTTCTCATCCGCGCATGATCCCACACGTTTCCCTCGCATAGGGATGCCCCCGAGCTAGAGTCCTAGGTTCACGTCCCATCCCGCATCAGAGATGTCTTGTGACTTGGCAGTAGAGTTACCGACGGGTGATTTTATGATCACTCCTTAGTGTTTAGAGAGGGTGCTTGTGTGGATTGAATGACAGAATATGCCAGATGTAGAGAAGACTGCCTTCAGTACCAGATATGGGCACTATGAATTCTTGGTGATGTCGTTTGGGCTCACCAATGCTCCAGCGGCGTTCATGAACTTGATGCACAGGGTGTTCCATCCTTATCTGGACCGATTTATGGTGGTGTTTGTAGATGATATTCTTGTTTATTCCCAGACTGAGGAGGAACATGTTCATGACCTAAGAATTGTGTTGCAGACATTGCAGGAACACCAACTATATGCCAAATTCAACAAATGTGAATTTTGGCTACGGGAGGTACATTTTCTCTGGCATGTTATCTCGAGTGATGGTATTTCTGTTGACCCAGCTAAAGTAGAAGCAGTGGTTCAGTTGCCAAGACCAATGTCGGTGTCAGAGATTAGAAGCTTTTTAGGCATGGCAGGCTATTATAGGAGCTTTATTCAGGACTTCTCTTGAATTACTACTTTGATGACCAAGTTGACCCGGAAGGATGTGCCTTTCATTTGGACCGATGAGTGTGAGCAAAGCTTTATGGAGCTGAAGAGATTGCTCACCACTGCTCCAGTTCTTGTATTGTCTTCTGGTTCCAGTGGTTTTGTGGTTTGCACCAATGCCTCCAGGGTAGGTTTGGGCACAGTATTGATGTAGAATGGTAGGGTGGTAGCTTATGCGTCCCGCCAGTTGAAGTTGCATGAAGAGAATTGTCCCACTCATGATATTGAGTTCGCAATAGTAATTTTTACATTGAAGATTTGGAGGCACTATTGGTATGAAGAGAAATTTGAGATTTTTACTGACCACCAGAGCTTGAAATATGTGTTCACTTAGAAGGATCTCAATCTCAGGCAGAGGAGATGGATGGAATATATGAAAGATTATGATTTCAACTTATCAGTCAGGTAGGATGAATGTGGTGGATGATGCATTAAGCAGGAAGGTGACAGTTAGTCACTTGATGATGAGAGAGTGGAAGCTGTGGTAACAGGTGCCAATGGAAACTTTCAGGAACAAGGTTTCTTAGGATCGGGGGTCAGATATTCTTGCTAGCTTGACTCTCACGCCAGTTATCCGTCACCAGGTGATGGAGGCTCAACGTGTGGACCACAAGCTACCTCACATTTTGTCAATGGCCGAGGTGGAGTTTGGTGATGATGAGGTGGTGAGACTTCGAGACAGGTTGTATGTTCCAGTTGAAGAACAGGTGAGGAAGGTTGTTTTGCAGGAGGCGCATGGTTCCTGTTATGTTATGCATCCCAGAGCAACGAAGATGTATCGCAATTTGAAGAGGCAATTGTGGTGGCCAAGTATGAAGAAGGATGTTGTTGAGTTCGTGGCCAGTTGTTTAACATCTCAGCAGGTGAAGGCAGAGCATCAACGGCCAGGTGGCACTTTGCAACCTTTAGAGTTTTCTACGTAGAAATGGGACCGTATGACTACAGATTTTGTGGTTGGTTTGTCGAGAACTCAGGGTGGCCATGATGATATTTGGCTGCTAGTCGATAGGTTGACTAAGACTGCCAAGTTATTGCTAATCAAGGTGAGTTGGGGAGTCCACAAATTTGCCAGATTGTTCCATTGCATGGCATTCCTATTTCTATTGTGTCCGATAGGGATCCTTGCTTCACTTATGGTTTCTGGATGAGCTTTCAGAAGGCCTTGAGAACAAAGTTAGCTCTTAGCTCAGCTTATCACCCTTAGTCTGATGGGCAATCGGAGAGGACTATCCAAACCTTGGAAGATATGTTAAGAGCTTGTTGCCTAGAATGGCAAGGGTCATGGATTCATCATTTGTCGTTGGTGGATTTCGCTTACAATAACAGCTATCATTCTAGTCTGGGCATGGCGCCTTACGAGGCCTTGTATGGGCGACCATGTCGTACTCCACTTGACTAGTTTGAGGTTGGTGAATGAGTTATGATAGGACCAGAGTTAGTGCAGCAGTGTGTGGAGGTGGCGCAGCTAATTAGGAAGAGATTGCAGGCAGCCCAAAGCCGATAGAAGAGTTATGTCGATCAGTAGAGGTGACCTCTTACCTTTGAGGTGGGAGACCGGGTGTTCTTGAAAGTCTCTCCTATGAAAGGTGTGCTATGATTTGGCAAGCGTGAGAAGCTAAGTCCCCGCTATATTGGGCCTTTTCTTATTGTGGAGCGTGTTGGTCCAGCAGCATATCGATTGCAGCTACCTCCAGAGATGGATGCAGTGCATGATGTGTTACATGTGTTGATGTTACAAAAATACATGCCCAATGATTCTCATGTATTGGAAGACTAGGTGTGGCCTGAAGTGATGCCAGATTTGTCTATCCCTGAGTACCCCATTCGTGTTGAGGATCGGCGTGAGCAACGGCTAAGGAACAAGGTCATACCTTTCGTTAAAGTGGTTTGACAATGCCACTCAGGAAATGTAGCAACTTGGGAGTGCAAGGATGAGATGCAATAATGGTTTCCATATCTATTTGACAAAGATCTCCCCTTAGACTGATTATATTTTAGTGTAAATTTCGATGATGAAATTTTTGTAAGGAGGGGAGGACTATAATACCCTGAATTTTGGATTTCCACTTAATAGGTGTCAGATATATTTTTCATGAATATTTTAAGAGCCATGGATTTCTGAGATATTATTTTAAAGATTTTAGAAGAAATTATGAAATTTTTATTAAAATTTTGGAGTTTATTTAATTAAATTAGGGAAGAATGGGCATATTGATAATTTTACTCTTTTTGAGGGTTCTGGGCAAACCCCAAACTCTTTTTTTAAAACCCATCGTACACCCCCTCTCTCATCACTGTTTCACTCTCCCCTTCCCCCGTTCCACCACTGTGTGGCTCCCCTCTCCCTCTGGCTATAGACGATGGGTAGCGAGGAGGCGCGGCTGGGCTTTGCCAGCGGTGGGAGGCAGTTCGTGAGGGCGTGGACGAGGAAGATCGTGAGGGTGGGTCGTAGTTTCCGAAGCTTCACTGGTTTTATGGAGAGAAACGGCAACGATCAGAGCGATCTAAGGTGGTAAGGCGGTGTCTCGAGTAGGGAGACAGACCCTTCCACCTTCCCCGCGTGTTTTCACACCAATCCGTGTAGATCCGGGTGATAATGAGCGGATTTCGTTTCATTTTGGGGAAAATCGAATGATTCAGAATAAGCAACAATTTTGTGGTTTTGATCGATGATTTGTGGCCCATTGGGTTCCAATGGCTGTGTTGGGGGTCGAGGATCGATTCCCCATGCTTCTCGCTCGCAATGGGGGTGAGTCGGGCGTGGAATGAGGCCCAAAGGGGTCTTCCCGTTCGTCCGTCGTTGGAATCGGTCGACCAATCGGGTGATTCGGTCGACCTATTCCAGGTAAAAGAACATCAGGTTTGCTGGTGGGTTCGGTCGATCGAACCAGGCGTTTCGGTCTACCGACCTGGGGTAAAGGTCGACTGACCACAGGGGGCGGTGTGGACACGTAAAATTACACGTTTGTGCATCCCTTCTGGCCCCGCACCGACGTCGGAACTAAAGAAAGAAAACCCGGAAGAACTGGCCGCCCAAGACTCCAGGGAATGCTACCGTCCGACAAGTCCTCACATCTGCACGGGTGCATTAAATGACGAGGGAAAGGCATGATGCCCTCCTGAATTTATACACTGCCATGAACCCACCTTCGGGTCTCTGACGGCGAAGAATACCCCATGAGGCTCACAACTCCCGAGTTCCTGAGAGAAATAAATCAACGGGCTTCACCCAGCATGCTTGCGAGCGCCCTCTAACGGCACGCTTGCGAGCGCCTCCCAATGGCACACTCAAGTGGCCTCTACATGGCACACTCTCTCGCCAACTCCAGCGGCACACGCACTATGTGTCCGACTGGCACACCCTGGCCCTTCAACGGCACACTATCTTGTGCCCTTCAAACGGCACACTATCTTGTGCCCTCCAACGGCACACTGCCGAACGGCTTCGCCAGGCACAGTAGCCTGTGCACCTTTAACGGCCCACCCGCGTGATGCTCCACCGGTACATCCGCGGAGGCCTCCGCCCGACACACCCGCGAAGGGTCTTGCCCGACACACCCTCGTGTGGCTTCGCTCGGCACACTCGCCCGGCGTCTCAGCACGGCACACTCTCGTGAGGGACTGCGGGATGGCCTCAACGGCACACTCACTGTGCCCCTTCAATGGCACACTCTCATGCCCCCTTAACGGCACAATCTGTTGTGCCCCTCCACCGGCACACCCTCAGTGTGCTCCATCCGGCACGCTCGCTGATTGCTCCACCGGCACGCTTCAAGTAGCCCTTGGCCGGCACACTCGCAAGCCATCTCGTCGGTACACCCTACTCATCACCCGGTGGGGGCTTACAGCCCGTCAACCCGGTGCAGTCCACCTTCTTCATTACCCAGCGAGGCTGTCAAGCCCCTTACCCGGCACGTGGCATGCCCCTCTTCGTCCTGTGAAGCGTTCCAGCCTTTGGACCGGTGCCAACCAGCGACAAACCCACTGGTCAATGCGTGTGGCCCTTGGCGCGCAGCAAAATCACATCGAAGCTAGCCAGGATCTCACCAAGCTGTCGACCTCCGGCTCGAATACGCAGGCGACCAGCTGACAGGTACAAGATCGAGGTCAACCTCGGATTGATCCGCCTCGGGAGCGGTCATCAACGATGGCAGAGGTATAAAAGGTCCTTTGCAAGAAAACAAGAAAAGGGGGACACAGCGCAAAGAGAGAAGAGGAGCTCGTTGCTCCGACCACCGTCGGGGTGAAGAGAAGAAGAAGAAGACCAGAAGAGAAGAAGAGAGAAGGGGCTTGTTACTCCAACCACCGCCGTTCGTGCAAAAGAGTGAGTGAAGAGAAAGCAGACAGAAGAGAAGAAGAGTAGGGTGAGCGAAGAGAGGGAGTGGGGCCAGGGAGGGGAGGATCTGGTGCTCTACCACTCCCCTCCCCACGCTGTATATTCATTTCTTTTGTTTCTTTTTTGTTTCTTTTTCTTTCTTTCCCCTTGAGTTGTATCGGCCATAGTTCCCTGTGAATGAAATGCACCACTTTGTCTTGTTATGCCCAGCCTCCACCGTTGGTCTTCTCGTTCTTTTATTTTTCTTTCTTTTTTTGGGGTTCTCTTTCTTTCTGGTGGCTTTCCCTCTGAACTATCGCTGAGTCTATCCAACTTGATGGGTAGTGTCTCCGGCGTGATGGCATTGAGCCAACCTCCTTCCCGTCGCGTTGCAACAGAGTCACCTCCGCATTCCCTCAGAGGCTGAATTTTTGAAATGCCCCTAACCTGGCCTTGTCCGGCACACTCTTCCTGTGCCTTGCCCGGCACACCCCTAGCCTGCCTTGCCCAGCACACCCTGGGCTTGTCCCTGCCGGTACACCCCCCCAGCATGGCTCGCCTGACACACCCTTCGGCTTGCCTCTGCCGGTACACCCCTAACCATCCTTACCTGGTACACCCTTGGCTTGCCTCTACCGGCACACTCCTCCCGTGCCTTGCCTGGCACACCCTTGCCTAGCCTCACCCGGCACACCCCCGGCTTGCCTGGCCCGGCACATTCCTCCTGTGCCTTGCCCGGCACGCCCCGGGCCGACCTTGCCCGGCACACCCTGGGCTTTTCCCTACCGGTACACCCCCCCAACTTGGCTCGCCCGACACACCCACAGCTTGCTTCTACCGGCACACCCCTAACCTTTCTTACCCGGTGCGCCCTTGGCTTGCCTCTGCTGGCACACCCTCCAACCTGCTCACCTGGCACACCTGTGGCCTGTGACCAGTGGCCCCCCTTCTTCTCACCCATCTAGTGATCGTTAGGTCCAAGGCCCGCCCGGTGTCTTTCACTCGTCGATTTTTAAGTTTTTCGAGGTTTTCTTAAAGGTGTTGCTGCCCTTGCACACACCTGGACTTGTTGGGTCACGCCACTCCTTGTGGGCGTGTACCCCTTACACCCCCCTACTCTTGGGACAAGGGGAGATGCTGCCAAATTTTTAGCCAAATTAATATAATAATAATAATAATAAAAGAAAAGCAACAATGCAAAAGGAAATAATAAATAAACAAAATAAACAACAATGAAGCGGCTTTGCCAAAATAACAAAGAACCACGGAGACCCCGAACGATTGAACACCCGCATCTTTATAACGAACTACCGAACATAACCACGAACATGATCTACATGAATGAAAGAAAATCAAATCAGAACCTTACGCATATGTTTCATTAATAAAAGAAAACTCCTTACACACATCTCGTGAATAAAGGAACCTTCCCCTTGATTCAGGCCTTCCTGCATCGACCTCAGGACCCTTTCTGCATTAACTTTCCCTCTTGACCAAACAGCTCACCTGCGTCGACCTTCCTTCAAAGTGCTGAAACCGGCATGCACCCCAACCACTCCACCTCCCACGGTACACCCCGCTGCACTCCGCGGTCTCCACCCGGCGCGCTCACCGCGCGCTCCACCCGGTGCACTCCACGGTCTCCACCAGCAGGCCACTCTTGGCCTTCAAACGGCGTACCCTCGCCCGGTGCGCCTCCTGATGCCTTCAGCCGGCATGGTCCAAGCGCCGTTCGCCCGGCACACTGCCGAATGCTCTCCACCCGGTGCACTCCACGGCCTCCACCGGCACGCCACTCTTGGCTTTCAAACGGCATACCCTCACCTGGTGCACCTCCTGATGCCTTTCACCGGCACACCCCAGCACCGTCTACCCGGCACGCCGCCATACCCTTCAACCGGTGCGCTACCGTTGGCCTTTAAACTATACACTCCTCGCCCGATGCACTCCCTTGCCCGATACACCTGAAATGCAATAGGATAATAAAAAGAACATAACAATAAAATCATAATAATACTAATAAAAAGAATGATAATAAAATAAATAAAAAAGGAGATATAATGCACTGGTAATAAAAGAAGAATCAATGAACAACATAAAAAGAATAAAAAGATAAATAATAATAACAATAATAATAATAATAACAATGAATAGAACAATACGGCTCTCATCATCCCCGGATCCTTTGCATGGGAATATTGATAAGGCCTCCATGGGTCACGCTTGGACCTCGGGCTCGTCCCAATCATGGTCGTTGTCTGATCCATACCCTGGGCTTACAGCCTGCTATCTTCGAATATGTCTTTGTTTTGGGATCTAATCCCGAGACATCCTCCCACTGTCCTTCGGCACTGGAAATATTGATGATGCCCACGCAAGCCTTGCTTCGACCACGGGAGCCTCCCCAGTATGGTCGCGGCTTGGTGTTGCACCGGGCCGATAAACTTACTGGTTTCTGACCATTCTCATCGGGATTTAACCGAATGTCTCCCATCCCTTTGAATAATAAATTTGCCTGCCCCGGCATACATATGCTCCGGTTTTCCCGTGACGATTACGATATTCTCAAACCGGACATTCGTCTGAATATTAAATGGTCCCCTGAGTGACCGACATGTTTCAAATGCTTGCTTCCCTAGACATAGGGCTTTCCAGTTGATTCAAGATCGTTATCATCTTGTTTCTCCCGATATAATTTTCTGGCCATGAGGCCCTTATTCCCGACGATTAATCAAGGGTGTTCCCCTCTCCGAGGGGATGTAAATGACGCCGTGACTTTTATGACGCGACGAGTTTTGGTCCCGACATGAACTATACAATTGTCTGATTAGTCAGATCGAGCACACCCAGGGCTTCCTTGAAGCCCGAATAAATCGTCACTTTGTGACTGGCACGCCCTTACACTTAATAAACCAATAAACGAACGAACTTAATAAACAAATAAAACCACAATTTTAATTTGAATAAAAAGTGTGTCCACAAGTCTGGCATGCCCGGTGGGACATCAAACCACCCTTCATCTCTTCGTCGGGATTAAGGGCCTTATGGCCTCCTAATAAACGACGTTTGCCTGCTTTGATGAATTGCAGGTGCTGTCTTTGTCAACCCTATGGGGAGAAAAGCCGGACTAGGCGAAATTATCCTTGTGGCCTCGAAGATGCTACTCCGAGGCACATGCAGCTTCCAGGAATCATGAAGAGCACTAAAAAAAAGGAAGGAGAAAGAAAGAAGAAGGGAGGAGGAATCAAACCTCCTTTCTCTAAGAAGAAAAGGAAAGAAAAGAAGGAAATAAAAAAGAAGAGAAAGAATCGACGAGAGAGGCTTGTACGACCATATCCGTCGAGACATGTGCTGAATAATGATTACCACTGTGAGATTGATGCGGTGGAGCGAACCACTCGCCCCCTCCCTGAGGGGGTGAGCGCTCTCCTGTGCATCCGCCTTGGTCTATTATGAAAAAAAAAGGAGAGAAGAAAAGAGATGACAAAAAGGAAGTTGGCAAGCATTGCCGACCAAAAGAACAAGAAGAAGGCCGGTATCCCGTCCGGCTCTAGGAGGGTCCAAGCCCGCGGTGCAAGGCCCCGGCCAGTCCCACCTTCCTGTTGCTTCTATCTGGCATAAGACGGCCCCTCGAGTGGCTGTTAGAAGATCCAACAAGCCGTAACTGTAGCTTGATGAATTCCTGCCCGCTGTGGGGAATGCTTTATAACAACGAGGCCAAGCATGGCCATGACTCCCGAAGAGAGCATGCATCTACCCCACCATGGGGGCATAAGAAGCAAAGACTCGACCCCACTATGGGAGCATAAGAAGCAAACACACCCCGCCATGGGGGCATAAGAGGTAAGAAGTAGCAGAATCTGCCCCGCTCTAGGGGCATAAGAAACAAAAAAGTATACCCCGACCTAGGGGCATTCGAAGAAGGAATACCCCCCCAGCCTGGGGGCATGAGAAGCGAAAGCTGCACCCCGCTCCAGGGCATTTGAAGAAAGGAATATACCCCGCTCTGGGGCATAAGAAGCAGAAGAATTCACCCTGCCATAGGGGCATAAGAAGCAAAGATTATACCACGTCGTGGGGGCACAAGAGGCAAGAAAGTGTACCCCGCTCTGGGGGCATATGAAGAGAAATACGCCCCGTCTTGGGGGGTAGAAGAAGCAGAATCTACCCCGGTCTGGGGGCATAAGAAGTAAAAGATACACCCCGTGCCGGGGGCATATGAAGAGAAATATACCCCGCTCTAGGGCATAAGAGGCAGAAGAACACACCCCCACTTGGGAGCATATGAAACAAAAGCTACACCCCGGCTTAGGGGCACCTGAAGAGAAATATACCCCGCCATGGGGGCACAGAAGCAAAGAGACACACACCCCATATGGGGGCATACGAAAGAAAAGCTACGCCCCGGCCTAGGGGCACATGAATAGAAATACACCCCGACTCGGGGGCACATGAAGCAACATATACCCCGGCCTGGGGGCACATGAAGAGAAACACACCCCAACTCGGGGGCACATGAAGAAACATACCCCGCCATGGTGGCATAAGAAGCAAGAATACACCCCCACCTGGGGGCACACAAAGAAAGAAACACACCCCACCTTACGTGCGCAAGAAACAAACATGCCCCAGTGTGGGGGGGTAGAAGAAGCAAGAATTTACACCCCGCCTGGGGGCATAAGAAGTAAAAGAATACACCCCCGCCTGGGGACACACAAAGAAAGAAACACACCCCACCTTAGGTGCACAAGAAACAAACACGCCCCAGTGTAGGGGGGTATAAGAAGCAAAAGATACACCCCCACTTAGGGGCATTTGAAGAAGAAACATACCCCGCCACGGGGGCATAGAAGCCATAAAGATGCACCCCCGCTTAGGGGCATTTGAAGAAGAAACATACCCCGCCACAGGGGCATAGAAGCCATAAAGAATATACCCCGACTTAGGGGCATCTGAAGAAGAAACATACCCCGCCACAGAGGCATAGAAGCCATAAAGAATACACCCCGACTTAGGGGCATTTGAAGAAGAAATACACATCCCGCCTGGGGGCATAGAAGCCATAAAGAATACATCCCAGCTTAGGGGCGTTTGAAGAAGAAACACACACCCCGTCTGGGAGCATAGAAGCCATAAAGAATACACCCCGCCTGGGGGCACAGAAGTAAAGAGGCATACCCCCCGACCTAGGGGGCAGATGAGGAAAAGCACACCTCAACCGAGGAGGGCAGATAAAAAAATATACACCCCAGTCCGGGGGCGTTAATGAGAAAAGAAGAGCAGAACAAAAAGAACAGTCATGAGGCGGACGTGGTCTTTGCACCCGCCTCTTCACAATGAAAAAAAGGGAAGAGCAGAAAAGAAAGAAAAGTCATGAGGCATATGTGGTCTTTGAACCCGCCTCTTCACACAAAAGAAGAAGAGAAGAAAAGAAAGAAAAGTCATGAGGCAGATGTGACCTTCGAACCCGCCTCTTCACACAAAAGAAAAAGAGAAGAAAGGAAAGAAGGTCTTGAGGCAAACGTGATCTTTTACCTTCGGCATTCAACCATCCAACAAATAGACCTCTCATGTGGTCAACATCACGACCTTTCGTTCAAGCCGACAGATATTGCGCCATCGGGGAGTTAAACCAAAAGATGTTCCGCCATCGGGGCGTTAAACCAAAAGATATTCTGCCATCGGGGCGTTAAACCGAAAGCCATTCCACCATCGGGGCGTTAAGCCGACAGATGTTCAGCCATCGGGGCTTCAAGCCGACAAATATTCACCCATCAGGGCTTCAAGCTGACAAATATTCAGCCATCATGGCTTCAAGTCGACAGATGTTCATCCATCGAAGCTTCAACTGACAGATGTTCAGCCATCGGGGCTTCAACCGAAAGATGTCCAACCATCGGCCTCAGAGTCGACAACTTCTCAATTATCAGCCTCGGAGCCAACAGCTATCCAATCATCAGCCTCTAAGCTGACAGTTATTCAAATATCGGTCTCTAAGCTCATAGCTATCCAATCATCGGCCTCTGAGCCGACAGCTGTTCAATTATCGGCCTTTGAGCCGACAGCTATCCAATCATCGGCGTCTAAGCCGACAACTTCTCAATTATCGGCCTCTGAGCTGATAGCTATCCAACCATCGGCAATCTAGCTGGCAGCTACCCAACTATCAGCTTTTAAGCCGAGAGCTCCCCGATCATCAGTGTCTAAGCCGACAGCTTCTCAATTATCGGCTGCTTCTCAACCATCGACATTCAAGCCGACAGATGTTGTAACGACCCGAGAATCTGATTACCGGGAAGGCCCGATAACCCGAGACTCGCATCGCCGCCCACGAGCCGGGAGGGCTCGGAAGGGCTAAAAGGAGTGTGGAGGCACAAAGAAATAGGAAATAAAGTAGGACAATACAACAATAACAAGCTGAAAGAAAGAACAACAACAGCTACAATAGAGTCCAGTCCAACCGAAAGTACAGTCTAAAGCAGTAAAGCGTACCACATGCCAAGTGAACACTCGGCCCGACAAGCTGGCAACTGAAAACCTCCGCTCCGCACCCTCGAACCTCGAGGAAGAACAGCTACACCTGAAAAGCAGGGAATGAGTCTCCAGAACAGAGACTTAGCAGGGATCCCGCAGAACCCCAACCGGAAACAACGGCGGTAGCGGAAAGGAGAGCTACAACTACAGCAGGAACAGCAAACCAGTGGCCGGTCAAAACTCGGCACTACAGCTACTCCTACTGCCAGAAGGCACGCCTCGATCACGCAGTCGAGGCTACCGAACCACGCTAGTACCGCCTACCGAAGTAACAACACACGGCAACCATGCCGCAGAGGCCTGTCCCCCGGACACAGCCGACCTGGACACACTGTCCAAGGTGCAACCCCGACCATCCGATCGCGGGTACCGCACCACAAGACGGAACCTCGGTAAAGCCACTAGCACTAGACTCACGGCGCGAAGACCAGCACACGCGCCACGGCAAAACAGCTGAAGGACTCAATGGTCGACACGATCGAAAACCCGAAGGTCAAAGCCACGAAAACTGGTAGTCTGTCACTCCGTACTCGACAGGAGTACCACTCACTAGAAGCACAGCCGGTAGCATCCCCTGACGTCTTACACCGCACCGCAGGTGAACCGCCTGACGTGGTAGGTCCTACCCGAGGCGCGAACACCGTACAAGTAACCACAAACAAGTGACTAGCTGGGGTCACGCCCGTCGACGTGCGTCCACAGTCCCCAACCACGTGTGCACACACAGACCACGCGTCCTAGGTCTGGCCCTCTGACTGGTTTTCCCCCGCAGCCGGACTCTGGCTACGACGAGGGTCCCGACGGAAACTAGTCTAAAACCGCCCTCTAGGTAAACCCGTACACCACTCCCTGGTGCGACCAGCACACGCGTACTGGTAGGCTACGACTAGTGGAGGGTCACTGAAGGAGTAGACTCTCAACGGAAAACAACGTCTGCATCCGACGACGTACGGGGACCAGCCCACGTACCGGCCCCGTCACACGGTGACCACAGTCAGAGAAGAAACAGGACTTGCAGTCCACGGTCACACACGCAGCCTGCGCGAGAGTCGAGAAAACCCAAGTGACGCTAAGTCACTGGACTCTGGACAGTCCTCTAGACACACTACATCCAACGGTCCTTGAGTCACAAGACTCGGGGTCAAGACCGTTGTACGCGACAGCACAAGGCCGTCAACCTAGTCCAATCTCTAGGTCTAAAACCACGGTAGCACGAGTACCGAGAGAACACACGAGTCGCCAAGACCACTCCCTCGGAGAGGGAACGCAAGGGACTAAGGCCACCCACACGGGCCACACGGAAAACATAGAAGCACGATTCCCAAGGTAGCACACAAGCCGCCACGACGATTTCCCATCTTGAAGCAAGCGGGAAACCTCCAGCCCCAGGCCGGATAACTGGACTCGCAGTCCAAGGCCAAACACATGGCCCACACGGGAATCGCCTTCCAGAGAAACCCACGATATGCGGGGGAGACCCCACCGCACACACACCGACACACGGTGACTCGATCAAGCGTAACACAAGAGCCCGGAACACGTGGGGTCACCCGGACCCACCACACCTACGGGCATGCTAATCGAGGCAACACGGTCCCTCCCGACACCCCAAAAACATGGACACAGAACCCATGGGGTGTCCAGGACACTCACAAGGCCGGAGGTCGACCACTGGGTCCCAACCGGGTCGACCGGAGACCAACACAATGCGAACGGAACGCTAGAGGTCACCCGGACCCTTAAGCGCATGGGCATGCAAAACGAGGTAAGCAGAACCTCCAGACACCCCAAAACACGGTCACGGAACTCCACTGGGTGTCCAAGGCACACACGGCCCACGAGGAGCACGATCAGCCGCAGACCGCCCGCCCCGGGCAGCCCGGCTGGTCACCTCCAAGAACGCGTTGTAGGTCCATAGCGCGTTCAAGCAGAACGCGCTATGCACCTATAGCGCGACACGACAGATCGCGCTAGGTTCACCTAGCGCGACAAGGCAGAACGCGCTAGGGACCCCTAGCACGACAGGGCAGAACGCGCTAGGACCCCATAGCGTGACAAGGACCGCCTTACTGTTCATCTTCTCCGATGAACACGCCCTATCGGGGCAGCGCGACGAACAAGAACGCGCTACTGGAGTATAGCGCGTTCTCAGTCCGCGATGGAAAATGGAAGAAACCGCGGGAAAAGCCATGCCACGCCCCGTTCACCCCCAGGTGAAGGGGAAACAAAAGGGGAAACCTTCCCCAAGCCCCTAGGCATGCATCTAAACCCCTGGATCGCCCAAAAACACCATAGAACGGGAGATCCGGCTCACACCCCGAAAACACACATTTTGCCCAAAACGCCCCGTTTAGCCCGCTCGACTCACCACGGCCTACGAAACTCGCGGGAAAGGAAGTACATGGGCTGAGGGTCCATCACCCTACCTCCACCGAAGATTACGCGCACCGTGGACACCGATCCACGAAGAAAATGCCGTGAAACCCTCGCCGCTCCACGAACTCGCGGTCGAGCTTCCACGCGTCCCCACCACCTCGATCCTCATCCATCCTCGCCCGTGCCTCGCCCGCGCCATCCCCGCCTCACCCGTACTCCGCCCCGTCGGCCGCCGGAGAGAGAGGGAGAGAGGAGAGAGCGTGAGAAGAGAGAGGGAGAGAAATGAGAAATGAGAGGGGGAGAGAGAAAAGGTTTATATATAGGAAAATCTGGAAATTTGGAAAAAAAAACAAAAAAATAGAAAATTACACCCTCGCGATCCTCGGAGCGCACCGATCGCAACGGTACCACTCGCGCCTAGGTGAACGGTCCGGTTCACCCGCAACGAGGTTCCGAAGGGAAAGCCGAAGCCCACGCCGGGAATCGGAAAACACACGCAGAAAAGCCGCGGAATGCCTCCGGGCCTCCGAAACGACTCCGGATCGCGCCGATCCGAACACAAAAGATGTCCGAAATGAAATTTCAGACACAGCAGAGTCAGACAGTCCGAGAAACCAGATCCGGGACCCACGAACGAGGATCCGAAAAACCCGGGGCATTACAGCCCTCCCCCCTTAAAGGAATTTCATCCTCGAAATTCAGGACCAAGCACGAAGTCACAGGGGAAGAACACTGAACGAACTGACAACGCTGTCAGAGCCCCAGCACAGAAAATCTCGATTCTCATGAAAACACCGGTCCTGAGGGACACAGCCAGACTTACAATCACGAACAACACCTCGCTCCTCGCGCCGAGCACACCGGCCAACGGAGCAGGCATATACCAAAGGACACAGTCCGGCATCACCTCAGACACAATCTCGCTCACCGAGGAAACACAACCCTCGACACGAGCAACAGTTACCGATCCAACCTATGGTTGGCAGACAAATTGCACAACAGCTTCGCAGCTAGCTGACAGATCGCATACCCTCCTCAAGGGAGCAACCAAAACAGAGCCTCCACCAGCTCAAGTAGTCATCTCAGCAGACCGCAACCAGCTCATCGGCTCAACACCAAGAAACACCTCACACATGGCAAGCCGAAAGTCGGACACAACACAGTGCCAACTCTTGTCAGAAGACAACCTTCGACAAAGCCCAGGTTCCATCCGGAAAGGCACATTACAGAAACGACCACCAAAGGTCTCGCTGGCACACGGCTCTCGCCACGCTCGAGTCCCAACAACCAGCATCTTCTGTCTCTGAAAAGACCATCCACTGGTCACCAACTGCTCGCTCAGCTTCTTCCTTCTTTCCTGGTCCTCGACCGGGTCCAAAGGAAACATTCCAAACCTCAGCAAGCCATCTGTCGACTCACACACAGACCGAAGCCACATCTCGAGCAGCACTCCCCTCGGACACAGCATCCGAGCTCGAACATCGCTCCAACTCGACCTTCTCGGGGAGCATGACGAAACCAAATGACGGATCCCGGTGTCTTCAATCATCACCCTACTGGACTCAGACTTACAGGGGAACCACCCCATGCTAGTCACCAACCCAGGGATAACCATTGCGACACCAACGTCCTATCAAGGACCATCCTCCGACGCTAACCTCACAAAAGGCCTCCGCCCACAGGCATCACTCCTCCATCTGGTCTCATCAAATCCTTCGATCAATGCAAGTGGACACCTGCCAATCCCGATTCTGCCCTTACCACAGAGCCACGGGACACCACCTGAATAGTGCTCACGGGTCCCCAAGCAACAAACATCTTACCGCCACAATCCGACAAGACCGTAGAACCAACGGGAGCCCACAGCCTGCCAGAGATCACTTCTCCAAAAATGATCTCATCCGAGGACGCGACTGGGAACACAAGTCGGACACCAAGCCACCGACTCTGACCAACACATCCTCGACCACCGTCAGGCAACATCCTCAACAACCTTATCCAGGTCCAACACCGACGCCTGACATGGCTTCCAACACAGGAACAGGGTACTCATGCGGCACACTAGCCAACACATTCCCCAACACTCCATCCTGCCAGTGCCAAGCACCACGACTTCTCGGGCAACGGCACGGCAACAACCCATTTCACACCGAGGAACCAATCCTCCGATGCTCAACACAAACTCAGGAATCCGCCCGTAGCAACCAACGCTACGATCCTGAACCAATGGGTCACAAGCCCACCACGCTTCCGCTGCGCACTCTGATCCGCGCACACAGCCGAGAAAGCAAACAGCGCCCAACCAGCACTCGTCCTTCCGGAAAAGCACCAGCACACCCTCACACGACAAGGGAACGGGCACAACTTCTCACAGGTAACCACCTTGCCAAAACAAGGAGCACGTCTCACACAGACTTCATGGCACACAAGGCTAACCAATCCGAACACAATGCAAGATGACGAACCTTAGCCCAAGCACAATCTCTCCAACCAAAGGAGAAACCAGCACACTTCCGACCAATGGAAGAACTCCACGCTCGACCTGACCTCAAACCTCGCGCACATGCTAGAAACGGCACCATCTAGCACCAAGGAAAACCATCGCTTCCATCAGGTCAGCGCCTCCGACACACTCGACGAGTGTCACGTCGGACCACAATCACAGCATCTCTCGATGCACCGCTGTTGTAATTCCTCGAACTGCAACACACCACGCCAAGAGCCGCAACACGAGCCATAACCGACAACCGCCGACGCTCATCCTCGAGTCCCGAACTCACCGCGGAGCCTTCCCATCTCAAACCAACTCCAGGGCGAACACAACCCATCCACTGACAGAAGCACAGGAGCAAAGACTTAACGGGACATCTCTGCCTAATCTTGCCTCGAAATCAGCAGAACAACCGGGACCGACACGTCATTTCTGACGCCACAGAGCACGACAGGAACATCAGGCTCGACGAGACAGCAGCTCACCGAGAAGATATTCCGCTCACCCGAGCACACTTCTCGATCAGAACACCTCAGGAGCTGGACAAACCTCAAGCTGGAGTGGCCAAAACCGACAGCAGCTCCCTCAGAGCACGCTCACGGCCACTTAACCACGAACAGTCCGCACCAGCCACCTGACCACGCTGCAGGTTCCTCGAACGCAGCACCGCGAGCTCACGCCTGCCAGCAACCTCTGCCCAACGCAGCACAACCAGGGCCACCACCGATGAGGGAGAAGGCTCTCGACCTCGATCCTTAGACCCCATGCTGGCACGAAAGCCGCGGACAGCAACCACATTCACAGCGCCGCACAGCGCACTCAAGCTCTCAAGCGGGAAATAAGGCGAAAAGCGAACACAAAACCCTAAGCCAGCTGCCGACTGTACTGGACCTTACGGACTCTGATCACTGCAATGTTTCAAATTCCTATGTACGCCCACAACCACCGCTCTGATACCAGCTGTAACGACCCGAGAATCTGATTACCGGGAAGGCCCGATAACCCGAGACTCGCACCGCCGCCCACGAGCCGGGAGGGCTCGGAAGGGCTAAAAGGAGTGTGGAGGCACAAAGAAATAGGAAATAAAGCAGGACAATACAACAATAACAAGCTGAAAGAAAGAACAACAACAGCTACAACAGAGTCCAGTCTAACCGAAAGTACAATCTAAAGCAGTAAAGCGTACCACATGCCAAGTGAACACTCGGCCCGGCAAGCTGGCAACTGAAAACCTCCGCTCCGCACCCTCGAACCTCGAGGAAGAACAGCTACACCTGAAAAGCAGGGAATGAGTCTCCAGAACAGAGACTCAGCAGGGATCCCGCGGAACCCCAACCGGAAACAACGGCGGTAGCGGAAAGGAGAGCTACAACTACAGTAGGAACAGCAAACTAGTGGCCGGTCAAAACTCGGCACTACAGCTACTCCTACTGCCAGAAGGCACACCTCGATCACGCAGTCGAGGCTACCGAACCACGCTAGTACCGCCTACCGAAGTAACAACACACGGGAACCATGCCGCAGAGGCCTGTCCCCCGGACACAGCCGACCTGGACACGTTGTCCAAGGTGCAACCCCGACCATCCGATCGCGGGTACCGTACCACAAGACGGAACCTCGGTAAAGCCACTAGCACTAGACTCACGACGCGAAGACCAACACACGTGCCACGGCAAAACAGCTGAATGACTCAATGGTCGACACGATCGAAAACCCGAAGGTCAAAGCCACGAAAACTGGTAGTCTGTCACTCCGTACTCGACAGGAGTACCACCCACTAGAAGCACAGCCGGTAGCGTCCCCTGACGTCTTACACCGCACCGCAGGTGAACCGCCTGACGTGGTAGGTCCTACCCGAGGTGCGAACACCGTACAAGTAACCACAAACAAGTGACTAGCTGGGGTCACGCCCGTCGACGTGCGTCCACAGTCCCCAACCACGTGTGCACACACAGACCACGCGTCCTAGGTCTGGCCCTCTGACTGGTTTTCTCCCGCAGCCGGACTCTGGCTACGACAAGGGTCCCGACGGAAACCAGTCTAAAACCGCCCCCTGGGTAAGCCCGTACACCACTCCTTGGTGCGACCAGCACACGCGTACTGGTAGGCGACGACTAGTGGAGGGTCACTGAAGAAGTAGACTCTCAACGAAAAATAATGTCTGCATCCGACGACGTACAGGGACCAGCCCACGTACCGGCCCCGTCACACGGTGACCACAGTCGGAGAAGAAACAGGACTTGCAGTCCACGGTCACACACGCAGCCTGCGCGAGAGTCGAGAAAACCCAAGTGACGCTAAGTCACTGGACTCTGGACAGTCCTCTAGACACACTACATCCAACGGTCCTTGAGTCACAAGACTCGGGGTCAAGACCATTGTACGCGACAACACATGGCCCACACGGGAATCGCCTTCCAGAGAAACCCACGATATGCGGGGGAGACCCCACCGCACACACACCGACACACGGTGACTCGATCAAGCGTAACACAAGAGCCCGGAACACGTGGGGTCACCCGGACCCACCACACCTATGTGCACGCTAATCGAGGCAACACGGTCCCTCCCGACACCCCAAAAACATGGACACAGAACCCATGGGGTGTCCAGGACACTCATAAGGCCGGAGGTCAACCACTGGGTCCCAACCGGGTCGACCGGAGACCAACACAATGCGAACGGAACGCTAGAGGTCACCCGGACCCTTAAGCGCACGGGCACGCAAAATGAGGTAAGCAGAACCTCCAGACACCCCAAAATACGGTCACGGAACTCCACTGGGTGTCCAAGGCACACACGGCCCACGAGGAGCACGATCAGCCGCAGACCGCCCGCCCCGGGCAGCCCGGCTGGTCACCTCCAAGAACGCGCTGTAGGTCCATAGCGCGTTCAAGCAGAACGCGCTATGCACCTATAGCGCGACACGACAGATCGCGCTATAGCCCTATAGCGCGACAAGGCAGAACGCGCTAGGGACCCCTAGCGCGATAGGGCAAAACGCGCTAGGACCCCATAGCGCGACAAGGACCGCCTTACTGTTCATCTTCTCCGGTGAACACGCCCTATCGGGGCAGCGCGACGAACAAGAACGCGCTACTGGAGTATAGCGCGTTCTCAGTCCGCGGCGAAAAATGGTAGAAACCACGGGAAAAGCCATGCCACGCCCCGTTCACCCCCAGGTGAAGGGGAAACAAAAGGGAAAACCTTCCCCAAGCCCCTAGGCATGCATCTAAACCCCTGGATCGCCCAAAAACACCATAGAACGGGAGATCCGGCTCACACCCCAAAAACACACATTTTGCCCAAAATGCCCCGTTTAGTCCGCTCGACTCACCACGGCCTACGAAACTCGCGGGAAAGGAAGTACACGGGCTGAGGGTCCATCACCCTACCTCCACCGAAGATTACGCGCACCGTGGACGCCGATCCACGAAGAAAACACCGTGAAACCCTCGCCACTCCACGAACTCGCGGCCGAGCTTCCACGCGCCCCCACCGCCTCGATCCTCATCCATCCTCGCCCGTGCCTCGCCCGCGCCGTCCCCGCCTCGCCCATACTCCGCCCCGTCGGCCGCCGGAGAGAGAGGGAGAGAGGAGAGAGCGTGAGAAGAGAGAGGGAGAGAAATGAGAAATGAGAGGGGGAGAGAGAAAAGGTTTATATATAGGAAAATCCGAAATTCGGAAAAAAAACCATAAAAATAGAAAATTTCACCCTCGCGATCCTCGGAGCGCACCGATCGCAACGGTACCACTCGCGCCCAGGTGAACGGCCCGGTTCACCCGCAACGAGGTTCCGAAGGGAAAGCTGAAGCCCACGCCGGGAATCAGAAAACACACGCGGAAAAGCCGCGGAACGCCTCCGGGCCTCCGAAACGACTCCGGATCGCGCCGATCCGAACACGAAAGATGTCCGAAATGAAATTTCGGACACAGCAGAGTCAGACAGTCCAAGAAACCAAATCCGGGACCCACGAACGAGGATCCGAAAAACCCGGGGCATTACAGATGTCGAGCCAACAAGCAACTCCACCTTTGGCCTTTGGCCACCCAACAAAAATCAAGAGGCCTTTCCTGTAGTCGGCATCATGACCTTCCGTCTAGGTCGACGCACAAACCCATTGTCGATGGCACTCTTACCATCTCAGCCGACAAATATCTTCCCTTCGGCCTTCGGGCCACTAAAAAAGAATTAAAGAAGAGACCTTTCACTTTAGTTCAGACCCTTCCCCGGCCAGATAATTAAAGAAGAGACCCTTCCACTTTGGTTCGGATCCTCCCTCGGCCAGAAAATTAAAGAAGAGACCTTTCACTTTGGTTCGGATCCTTCCTCGGCCTGAGAATTAACAAAGAGACCTTTCACTTTGGTTCGGATCCTTCCCCCGACCGGTGAATTAAAGAAGAGACCATTTTACTTTGGTTCGGACCCTTCCCTGGCTAGAGAATTAAAGAAGAGACCTTTCACTTTGGTTTGGATCCTTCCCCCGGCTAGAGAATTAAAGAAGAGCCCCTTTCACTTTTGTTCGGACCCTTCCCCGACCAGAGAATTAAAGAAGAGACCTTTCACTTTGGTTCGGATCCTTCCCCGGCCAGAGAATTAAAGAAGAAACCTTTCACTTAGGTTCGGATCCTTCCCCCGGCCAGAGAACAAAATGGGACCCTTCTCTTCGGCTCTTGTAGCCTGCTTCCCAAAATTTCGGCTCTCGTAGCCCGCTTCCCCAATTTTGGCTCTTGTAGCCTGCTTCCCAGAATTTCGACTCTCGTAGCCTGCTTTCCCAATTTCGGCTCTCGTAGTCTGCTTCTCAGAATTTCGGCTCTCGTAGCCCACTTCCTCAATTTTGGCTCTCGTAGCCAGCTTCCCCGATTTCAGCTCTCGTAGCCTGCTTCCCCAATTTCGGCTCTTGTAGCCTACATCCTAGAATTTCGGCTCTCGTAGCCCGCTTCCCCAACTTCGGCCCCATAGCCTGCTCCCAACTTTGGCCTTCATCGCCTGCTTCCCAACTTGACCTCTGTAGCCCGCTTCCCAATATCTTTGGCTCTTGTAGCCTGCTTCCCAGAATTCGACTCTCGCAGCCCGCCACCTCAACTCGGGCTTTCACAGCATGCTTCCCAACTTCGGCTCTTGTAACCCGCTTCCCAATATCTTTGGCTCTTATAGCCTGCTTCCCAGAATTTGGCTCTCGCAGCCCGCCTCCTCAGCTCGGGCTTCTATAGCCCACTTCCCAGATCTTGGCTCTTGTAGCCCGCTTCCCAATATCTTTCACTTTTGTAGCCTGCATCCCAGAATTTGACTCCCGTAGCCTGCTCTGATCAATTTTGGCTATTGTAGCCCACTTCCAATATCAACTTCGACTCTCGTAGCCCGCTTCCCCAATGTTCTTTCGGCCCTTGGTGGTCTCCTTTCTCAGCACCTTGGCTGTTGCATTGACTCTATATGCACATACAAGATGCCTATACATAACGATAATATGTTCTTACGCAAAAAAAGAAAAAAGAAAAAAAAGAGAGAGAGACAAAAAAAGCTTGGCTATCATGCTTGCATGCTTGCTTATAATATAGAATAATACACCTCCTTGGAATTTTCTAAGACCATGTTTCCTTGCTAAATAATACCGCCCCGATTCCGGATGCATGTGAGTCACGGCATACGCTCGAAGAAAACTCAATTATGGCGGGTGCACACGTCAAGGGGAAGAGTCATGGCTAAGTTGTTAAGCCCAACTCACGAGATAAACCTGAGGCACAACTCCCCACTTCACACTTAATGTGTTCAGTGGTCTTCAACCATAGGGATTGCCCGACTTTCTTCTTAGCACTCTACAGATGCTTGAATTTGTAACGCCCCGGATTTTTCAGATATTTTTCGGATCATTTTCGTGGGTCTCGGATTGTGTTTTGTGCTTTACACGTATTTTTCACTAATATGCCTTCGGAACCTTGTGCAATTGTGTTCTCTGACTCCAGGACGTGACCAGTGCATTGTGCTCTTCCCAAGGATCGCGGAGGAAATTTTTAGTATTTTTTTTGAATTTCTGGAACTTTTGGATTTTTCTATATATATTGACCTCCTTTTCTCTCTCCCCATCTCTCATTTCTCTCTTCCCTCCATCTCTCTTCTCACACTCTCTCCTCTCTCCCTCTCTTCTCCGACGGCCGACGGAGGTGGACAGGGGCGAGGCGACGAGGATTGTGGGGCGTGGAGTGGCAAGGATGGAGCGAGGATCGCGATGGTGGAGGCGGTTCGTGGGATCGCGAGCCGGCGGAGCTTTAACGGCGTTTTCTTCGCGGATCGGCGTCCACGGCGCGTCAAATCTTCGGTGGAGGTAAGGGGACGGATCCTTGACCCTTGTACTTCTATTCCCATGATTTTGGTAGGCCGTGCAGAGCTGAGCGGGTTTATTTGAGCGGTTTGGGGAAAAGAGCATGTTTTGGGGTGTGAGCCCGATCTAGTGTTTTAACTGTATTTTTGGGGTTTAAATGGGTTCTCTCGGTGCTAGAGAGGTTGGGGACTAGTTTCCCCTTGTTTTCCCCTTCACATGGGTGTGAACGAGGCATGGAATAGGGTTTTCTACAGTGTTCGCCGTTTCTGCGCTCGGGACGACGTAGCTGTCGCTGGAAAGACTGATAGGGTGCCAAGCGGTCATGTGGAGACCGCTAGGGGTCCTCTATGTCGGTTAGAGCCTTGCGGTCGCGCGATGGACCGCCAGGGCACCTTAGCGGTCTGGTGAAGACCACTAGGCTCTACCTTGCAGTCCGAGGGGTGACCGTTTGACCGTGATTTGGTCGATTAGAGGTCACTGGGGTAGCGGTCTTGCGACTGACCGCTAGGCATCGCTTAGCCATCAGGCAAAAGACCACCACTCTGCCTAGCGGTCTGAGAAGTGACCGCTAGGGGTTTGCGAGTTCCTGGAGCTTAGCGGTCCAGGAGGTAGACCCCTAGGCTGGCCTTAGCAGTCCAGGGGTAGACCGCTAGGCTCCCTAATGGTCCAAGGGTAGACCGCTAGGCGATTTTTCATGTTCTTCGTGTCCGTTTCGCATTGTGTTGGTCTCCGATCGACCCGGTGGTGACCCAGTGGTTGACCTTCGGCCTCGTGAATGTCCAGGACACCATAGGACCTATGTTCATGTTTCTGGGGATGTCCGGAGGTGTCGCATTGTCTCGATTAGCGTGCCCATGTGTTTGGAGGGTCCAGGTGACCCTTTGTGTTCCGGGCCTTCGTGCTCTCGTTAGGTCGAGTCACCCCATATCGGTATGAGTGCGGTGGGGTCTTCCCGCACGTCGTGGGTTTCTCCGGAAGGTGGTTTCTGTATGGGCCAGGTGTATGGCCTTGGACTGTGATCCAATCAACCAGCCTGGGGCTGGAGGTTTACTGTGTGTCCCTTGGATGAGGGAGTAACCCGGCAGCTTGTGGGCTACCTTGGGAACCGTGTTACCGTGGTTTTTAGACCTAGGAATAGGCTAGATTAACGGCGTGGTGCTGTTGTGTACGACGGTCTTGACCCGAGTCTTGTGACTCAAGGACCGTCAGATTTAGTAGGTCTAGTGGGCTATCTAGAGTCTGGTGGCATCGTGCCACCTGTTACTCCGTGTTACTCGCAACGGGTGCCTGAGTGGCTTTCCGTGTTCACATTTAGTGACCTCTCACTGGTCGTAGCCTTCTTACGGCACGCGTATGCTGACCCACCTGGGAGTGGTGGAGCGGCTTACTCGAGAGAGACGATTTTTAGGCTGGTTACCGTAGGGCCCCTCGCCTTTGCAGCCTGAGTCTGGCTGGGGGGAATTACCAGCTAGAGGACCTGACCTAGAGTGGATGGTCTGTGTGTGCACACTTAGTTGGGGGCTGTGGACCCACACTGACGAGCGCGACCCCAGCTAGTCCTTGTTCTGTGTTCCTGGTTACTTGTACGGTGTCTCAGTCTCCGCCTGGGGCGTGATAGCGAGACACCTGAGGCTGTGGACTAAGCCGTCAGTGGATGCATCCGGCCTTCCTTCTGGTGGTCAGTGCTCCTGTCACGTGACGTGAGTTTTTCACGAGTCGAGTTCCGCTTCACGTCGGCGAACGTGGTGTTACGTGGAGTTTTGGGGGTTTTCCCGATGCCAAGGTCTAGGGGTTCTGGTGAGCATCACCGAGGGCTTTCCCTTAGACAGCGTTGAGTTACCGACAGCGTGGTTGTTTTCCCCCGTAGCGTGGCTAGGGTGGTTCATAGTCTGGTGTTTTCCCGACTCGAGATCGGGGTGCGTGCTTTCCGTGTACAGTAGGAGTAGCTGTAGTGCCGAGTTTTTACCGGCCACCGGTTCGCTGTTCCTGCTATAGTGTAGCTGCTTTCCTTTCCGTTACCGCCGTTGTTTACAGTTGGGGTTCCACGGGATCCCTACTGAGCCAGTGACAGGAGGCTCACCCCTACTTTTCAGGTGCGGCGGTTCTTCCTCGAGGTTCGAGGGTGCTGTACGGAGGTTCTTAGTCACCAGCTTGCCAGGCCGAGTGTTCACTTGGAGTTTGGTACGTTCTTCTACCTTAGACTGTACTTTCTGTTGGACTGGACTCTGTTGTACCTATATATTTAATTCTGTTAATTGTTGAATTATCCTGCTTTATTTCCTATTTCTTTGTGCCTCCACACTCCTTTTTAGCCCTTCTGAGCCTTGGCTCATGGGCGGCGGGCCAGGATTCGAATGGTATCAGGTTCCTTTCCCGGTATCCGGATCTTGGGTCGTTACAGTTGGTATCAGAGCGTGGTTATGGACGTACATGAGAATTTGAGATATTATAGTGATCAGAGTCTGTAAGGTCCAGTACAGTCGGCAGCTGGCATAGGGTTTTGTGTTTGATTTCCTCTTGGTTTCTCACATAAGAGCTTGAGTGCGCGGAGTGTGCTCTGAGGGAGTTGTTATTAAGTTTGGCCACCCTAGTCTGAGGTTCTATCCAGCCCCTGAGGCGTTAAGGTTGTGGTTTGAGGTGGCGGAGTGGGTGCTCTGGTCGAGAGGTGTGCTCGGGTGAGCGGAGGATCTTCTTGGTGAGCTGCTGATTTATCGAGCCTGATGTCCTTGTCATGCTCTGTGGCGTCAGAAATGACGTGTCGGTCCCGATTATCCTTGCGGATTTTGAGGCAGGATTGGGCATAGTTATCCCAGTAAGTTCTTGCTCCTACGCTTCTGCGTGTGAATGGGTTGTGTTGCCTTGGGTTTGGTTTAAGATGTGAAGGTTTTGAGGTGAGTTTGGGACTCGAGGATGAGCGTTGGCGGTTGTCGGTTATGGCTTGTGTTGCGACTCTTGGCATGGTGTGTTGCAATTCGAGAAATTACAGTGGTGGTGCATCGAGAGATGTTGTGATTATGATCCGACGTGACACTCGCCGAGTGTGTCGGAGGCGCTGACCTGACGGGAGTGATGGGTTCTTGATGATGGGAGGTGCTGTTCCCAGCGTGTGCGAGGTTTGAGATTAGGTCGAGCGGGGGGACCTTTCATTGGTCGGAGGTATATTGAGTTTTCCCTTGGTTGGAGGAGGTCGTGTTTTGCTAAGGTTCGTCATCTTGCATTGTGTGCTCGGATTGGTTGGCCTTTGTGTGCCATAAAGTCCGTGCGAGACGCGTCCTGTGTTGTTGCCGGTGAGAAGCGTTGCCCGTACCCTGATGCGTAAGGGTGTTGGCGCTATTTTAAAAGGACGAGTGCCGGCTGGGCAGTGTTCTTGAGAATTCGCGGTTGGTGTTATGGTTTTCGATGTGTGGAGGATCAGAGCCTGCGGTGTTGCAGAGGATTGTTGGGATGGTGGATCCCGAGTTGTCGTCGTGTTGGCTGTGCGCGTGGATCAGAGTGCGAGGAACGTAGCGTTGGTTGCTATGGGTTGATTCAGAGGATGTGTTGAGCGTCGGAGGATTGGTTCCTCGGTGTGGGACGCGTTGTTGCCGTGCCGTTGCTTGAGGCATTATGGTTGTGGCATTGGCTGGATGGAGAGTTGGGGAAATATGTTGGTGAGTGCGCCGCATGAGTACCCTGTTCTTGTGTTGGAAGTTGTGTTCTCGATTGAGATCGTGTTCTGGAGAAGTGATCTCTGAGAGATTACGAGTCCCTATTGGTGGCTGCGAGTGGCTGGTCAAGTTGACCGAGTGGTCGACAATGGTAAGATGTGTGTTGTCTGGGGACCCGTGTGCATTGGTCGTGGCGTCGTCGACTAGGTTGTTGTGATGGCATGTAACACTTGGTTGCCTTGGAGTTGTGTGCCGTGAATTGTTCAAGTTGTGTTTCGTGGCTCTCTAGTAAGAGCGAGAATCGGGATTGGCAGGCGTCCATCGGGAGTAGTCGAGATAAGTTGTGATTGGATAGCTTTGGACGGTGGTCGATGTCTGTGCTAGGTCCTTGAAGAGAGGTTGACGTGGAATGGTGGTCCCTGGTTTGCGACCAGCAAGGGAGGATTCCCCTGTAAGTCTAAGTCGAGTGATGTGAGGACCATGGAGAGATCTTGTCATGTGATTTCGCCGTGCTCTCCTGAGAGGGTAGAGTTGGCATGATGATAGGTCTGGATGCGGTGTTGGTCTGAGCGTGAGTCAGCGGATGGCCTGTCACGAGTTGGATAGTGCCCGTTAGGTTGGTGGAGGTTTCCCGTTGATGAGTGTCTGGTGACCGGTGTATGGTCTTTCATAGAAAGAAGATGCTGGTGGTTGTACGTCGAGAACGGTGAGAGCTGTGTGCAAGCGAGGCCTTTGGTGGTCGTTTCCGTGATGTGCTTTTCCGGATGGGATCTAGGCTTTGTCGAAGTTTGAGTTCGGACAGAGTTGGTCCCGTGCTATTGTGGTGTTCAGCTTGCCAGGTGTGAAGTGGTCCTTGGCGTGGAGCTGACAGATTGCGGCGGTCAGCTGGTAGAGAAGTTGACATTTGGTTGGTCCGCTGAGCATGGTTGGTTCGGTGGCTGTTTCTCGTAACGAGGACTGTGTCTCCTCGGTGAGCGAGATGGTGGCAGGGGTGCCATGTTTGGTTTTCATTGTGACTGAGGTGATGCCAGACTGCGTCCTTTGGTGTGCCTGCTCTGATGCCTGGTGTGCGCGGCGTGCGGAGCGAGGTGTCGTTCGTGATTAAGGTTTGGCGGTATCCCTCATGATCGGTGCTTTCGTGAGAATCGAGGTTTTTCTGTGTTGGGGCTCTGACAACGTTGTCAATTGGTTCGGTGTTCTTCCCCTGTGACTTCGCGCTTGTCCTGAATTTCGATGATGAAATTTCTTTAAGGGGGGAGGACTGTAATGCCCCGGATTTTTTGGATATTTTTCGTGGGTCCCGGAGTGTGTTTTATACTTTATACGTGTTTTTCCCTTATATGCCTTCGGAACCTTGTTCAGGGTGAACCATTGTGTTCTCCAACTCAAGGACGTGACCAGCACATTGTGCTCTTCCCAAGGATCGTGGAGGAAATTTTTAGTATTTTTTGAATTTCTGGAATTTTTGGATTTTTCAATATTTATTGACCTCCTTTTCTCTCTCCACATCTCTCATTTCTCTCTTCCCTCCCTCTCTCTTCTCACGCTCTCTCCTCTCCTTCTCTCTTCTCCGATGGCCGATGGAGGTGGACAGGGGCGAGGCGGCGAGGATGGAGCGAGGATCGCGATGGTGGAGGCAGTTCGTGGGATCGCGAGCCGGCGGAGCTTTCACTACGTTTTTTTCGCGGATTGGCGTCCACGGCGCGTCAAATCTTCGGTGGAGGTAGGGGGACGGATCCTTGACCCTTGTACTTCTATTCTCGTGATTTTGGTAGGTCGTGGAGAGCCGAGCAGGTTTATTTGAGCGTTTTGGGGAAAAGAGCATGTTTTGGGGTGTGAGCCCGATCTAGTGTTTTGACCTTATTTTTAGGGTTTAAATGGGTTCTCTCGGTGCTAGAGAGGTTGGGGACTAGTTTCCCTTTGTTTTCCCCTTCACATGGGTGTGAACAGGGAGTGGAATGGGGTTTTCTACACTATTCGCTATTTCCGTGCTTGGGATTGTTGTGCCCCTTAGGCACAAGCATATGATATTTTGTTTTGATGATAGCAACATAGTGATTGTGCTTAGTATACATTGCCCTGCTGCATTGCATGCGTTCAGAGTCAGTACATTGCTTAAGTCTGTACAGGGTATTTCATGCATGCTATCAAGCCAGCACAAGTCCATACATCCGCATGCTATCAAGTCCACACAGTCTATACATTCTGTTGCATCGCATGCTTGCCTTATGCATACAGAGTCTATACATTCTCTGCTGATGTGTTTATGCTGCAGCTCATTAAGTCTGTACATTCTTCAGGTGCATCATCTCAGCAAGTCTATACATTGGACTTGAGCATATAGGAAGTCTGTACAGCCCATGAATTAACGCTAAGTCTCAAAGTCTGTACAGCCTTTTGCATTGCACTTAAAGTCTATACATTGGCAAGTCTGTACATCGGCTTGTTCATGCATTCATTTCAAGTCTGTACATCCACCAGCTGAACTGAGCAAAGTCTATACATCCGATAGTTCAGCTCGTGGCTAAGTCTGTACAGCCAGTGCATATGTTAAGTCTATACATTGCATCTTTACCTACGTTCTGAACTGAGCAAGTCTATACACTACTTATCCTTACCTACGTTCAGAACACCAAGTCTGTACATTGGGCTTTCACATAAAGTCTATACATCCCTTAGCTAGAACTGTGCAAGTCTATACATCGCCAAGTCTGCACATGCAAGTAAAGTCTGTACAGCGTCTAACGTCTTACCTTAAAGTCTATGCATCGGCCAGGCAAGTCTGTACATTGCATCGTCTCACCCAGCGTCTCATGCAAGTATGTATAGCCGTGTGAGCATCAAGTCAGTGATTGTTAAGTTGTGTCTCACTTAGCGTCTATGTGCAGTCAAGTCTATACATTGCATCAATGTACAGACTTTAGACATGATGCAATGTATAGACTTGATTGCACATAGACGCTAAGTGAGACACAGCTTAACAATCACTGACTTGATGCTCACACGGCTGTACATACTTGCATGAGACGCTGGGTGAGACGATGCAATGTACAGACTTGCCTGGCCGATGCATAGACTTTAAGGTATGCACAGAGATGATGCATGAGACGATGCGATGAACAGACTTTCCTGGCCGATGCATAGACTTTAAGGTAAGACGCTAGACGCTGTACAGACTTTACTTGCATGTGCAGACTTGGTGATGTATAGACTTGCACAGTTCTAGCTAAGGGATGTATAGACTTTATGTGAAAGCCCAATGTACATACTTGGTGTTCTGAACGTAGGTAAGGATAAGGAGTGTATAGACTTGCTCAGTTCAGAACGTAGGTAAAGATGCAATGTATAGACTTAACATATGCACTGGCTGTACAGACTTAGCCACGAGCTGAACTATCGGATGTATAGGCTTGGCTCAGTTCAGCTGGTGGATGTACAGACTTGAAATGAATGCATGAACAAGCCGATGTACAGACTTGCCAATGTATAGACTTTAAGTGCAATGCAAAAGGCTGTACAGACTTTGAGACTTAGCGTTAATTCATGGGCTGTACAGACTTCCTATATGCTCAACTCCAATGTATAGACTTGCTGAGATGATGCACCTGAAGAATGTACAGACTTAATGAGCTGCAGCATAAACACATCAGCAGAGAATGTATAGACTCTGTATGCATAAGGCAAGCATGCGATGCAACAGAATGTATAGACTGTGTGGACTTGATAGCATGCGGATGTATGGACTTGTGCTGGCTTGATAGCATGCATGAAATACCCTGTACAGACTTAAGCAATGTACTGACTCTGAACGCATGCAATGCAGCAGAGCAATGTATACTAAGCACAATCACTATGTTGCTATCATCAAAACAAAATATCATATGCTTGTGCCTAAGGGGCACAACATTCTCCCCCTTTTTTATGATGGCAACAAAGTGACAGTGAGTCACCAACCAAAATTTCTCCCCCTTTGACATGATCTAAAAGAAAGAAAAACATGAGTGCAACATGCAGAATACATTGCAGATTTCCCTTAGAACAGCTCAAACTCCCCCTGAATGAATAACTCCCCCTGAAATTATTTCTCCCCCTTTGAGAAGGAATATGGATGGATGAAACAGATAATCAAAAGGTAGAGAAGGTAGGAGGGTCAACAGACAACAGCTGATGCATTGGTTCAGAAAGTGAGCATGATTATAGATAACTGTTAAAGCATAAGAATCAGTAATTTACAGTCTTGAAAGAATTCATGTTTAACAGTGATAAAGATAGAGTAAAGCAGCTGACCATTGAAAAAGAGTTATAGACTCCATTTATAGCAATGAATCTAGGGTACATGATTTTAATAGATAAGTCAGAAACAATACCCTTTGTGATTAAACATGGAAGTTTAAGAAAGGCAACTTGAATATGTATTGAGAAAAAATAATTTACACTCAATGACTTTTGATTTCAAAGGGTTACAGCAGTTTGTTTTTCACTTTTTTTTTTAATTTTTCAGAAACTGAGCTAAGTGAATAGACCAGTGGCATTTATGCTGTTGACATTAGGTGTACACCTTGATCAGAGGCAGGTACCCCCAGTTACTAGGCATAAACTACTAGATCTATTTCAGATCAAGACCTACAAGGAACAATTTTCACCTTTGACATTAAGGGCACACCTTGATCAGAGGCCAGTACCCCCAGTTACTTGGTGAAGACTCCCCCTATAGATTTGACCCTATGAACAGAGATAGTCTGAAGCACTTCATGACTTATGAATTCTCCTGCTTCTTTGGAGGAGATCACAGTTTCTCAGTGCAATTCAGCCATTGCTCTGTCACTGTGTTCAGCTCTTTACATTTATGATATTATTTACTGCTGCCCTTATTTCTTTTAGAGTGATTGTTTAAAAAAACAGTACACACTCTATTTACCTTTTCTAGACATTTCCAGTTTAACACTTTCAGGCATTAAAAAAACTTTTTCTATTCTAACCATGAGACAACGATTAAGAGCTATAAAAGTTTTCTTTTATCTCAAGTTCTGAAGTGCAGACACTTAACTCTTCAATTTATAAAGGTTAAACCTTTAGTTCCTCTCAATTTGCAAGTGTGATTCTTATAAGTGGACAATTGTAATGACCACAACTCAATGCACTAAACCAGAAGCAATACTGTTGTTCAGTGAAGGTTAGGGAAATGATGGAAATTGTTAAAAAAGTGGTAGCAATAGGCATGAAAGTCCAAGAGCATCTGATGTCAAAGATTATGAATGGAGTAAGTGGGAACAATGAGGAGTGAAAAAGATTCAACGTACTAAACATAACTCTCAGCTCCCCCTGACACCATGATAAAAAAAATGCTATGCAATGAGTCATTTCTTTTTAAAATTTTCAAATTCAATGATATGTAGTACACTGCTCTATATGAAGACTGGACCCTATATACCATAGTGGTCATGCAAAGAAATGCAGTGCAAAGCAGTCTTATATGCATTAAACAACTTCCTTGATGCAAATGATATATGCAGACATTAGACACATGCATCAACTATATGCATTAAATGAACCATACAAACTCAGTGCAACACATGAATAAGTGAGCTCAGTGTAAAGTGCATACATGCACAAACATGAGAGAAGCATACTCGATGCAATGTATGAACAACCATGAACATGTGTTTAAGTAAACTCGGTGCAGGGTATGCATTGACTACAAAAGTGGTTGTGCAGTGCATCTAGCATGTTATGTCCACAGTGCAATATATGGCAAGAGAAGAGCATCAGATATGTGCAGAATTAAATTCAGTAGCTGAGTCTGGAATGCAGACTGATCAGCTAGACAAGAAGAGAACATCAGAAATTAAACAACCAAATCAACATGACTTTTTCAATTCTGAAGGTAAATCACTTACCTGCTTTACCTTACTGATTTATTTTTACCCTTGGTGTTGCATCAGATTGTTGACAAGGCCTCCAATTTCTTTCAACTTTTAGAATTTTAGGCCCTGCCTCTTGTCATATGTCTGGAGTATCTATTCCTGTTTCATCATTTTGTTCCCGGCTACCAGGCATACCTGCAAACACACTTAGGGAGCAGATTTTGGAACCCAAGATAGTTTGGGCCCCAAGACAGAAATAGACATCTGAGAGTGGAAACATGACAAAAGCTGTTTAGGGATCCACATTTGTGTGAAAGTGGATGGTTTGGTGGATTCTATAGCTTGAGAGTTCTTTTTGTTATTTTTCTTTTTCTCAGCACCAACAGGTTTAGCTTTCTTTTTCTGGTGCTGTGATGGTTTTTGTGTGGTCCTGGCATTCATTTTATTAGAAACATTGTTGTTTTTCTGCCAGTGCCTTGGCCAATGAGTGTACTGGAAGTTCTGGCCCAAATTGGTCCTAGGCTGACCATAGAACAGCTATTGACTAGGACTCCATGTCCTAAAGTGACTATCCCATCTCCTAGCTGGCTGAGATCTATAGGGCTGAGTGGGAAAATTCTGATACCTAGACCTCATGTACACAAGATTCCACCCAAACCTATTAAGTGGATGTGAGTGAATGTGATGATAGACTTGGGCTCGAGGGAAATAGGGATGTGCAAACTGGTTCCTAGCTACACTTGGTCTCCCTGCCACCTTTGACCCTCTAGGTTTCTGCACTGACTTATATTGGGTCTTTTTCTGAGCAGTTGATGGTGGTGGAGACTTAGCAGCCTTAGACTGGGGTTTTGATGTGCTAGCTGGCTGACCCCTAGCCTTGGACTTACCCTTGGGAGAAGAGCATGCAGCTCTAAGCTCTACAACTTTCTGCTTTCCCTTGTCCTTAGCACTGGACACTTTTGATTTTACATTATTGAAAGCAGATTTTTCATTGACCATTTTTATGAGTGGTCCTTTATTCTTTTCTCCCACGAATGAAATGGTTTTCAGTTCAAAACTCTTTTTAGCTGAGGGATTAAAACCGAGACCCTCCTTTCTGAAGTTGACTTTTGACCCTAGCAAGGCATTAAGATTTTCCATTCCTTGGGTCATGCTTTCAATGATTTTCTTTTTGTCAGAATTTTCATTTTCCAGATTTTCAATAGTTTTCTTCAATTCAGCATTCACTGACAAGATAGCTTCATATTTTTCAGTTGAAATCTTTATTTCATTTTCAAATTTCTGAATTGACAATTTCAACTCATCAATGACATTTTTCAGCAACTCATTTTCTTTCCTACAATCAATCAAAACATATTTTAATTCATCAAAATCAGAACATGCACTTTTCAATTTGTCATTCTCTGATTTTAAACATGCAACTTTATCAGAAAGTGTTTTATCATTAACCAGAGAATTCATTTTCTTCTTCAAGAGTCTGTTTTCCTTCTTAATATCATTCGCTTTATCTAACAGTTCTCCATAAGCATCTTCCCAATCAGAAATAGTATAATGTTCGAAAGGGGATGATACCTGATCAGACTCTTCTTCTTCTTCTCTTCCATTCCTGGCCATCAAGCAGATGTCCTTTTCTGATTTCTCACTATCTGAGGAAGTGCTCAGCGTGCCTTCTTCCTCATCACTCCATGTACTGACCATGGCCTTTCCCTTTGGCACTTTCTTCCATGGTCTTCCTTTGATTTTCTGTAACTCTGGACAATCAGCCTTCATATGGCTAGTCTTCCTGCAATGATAACAAGTATTATCGTCAGATTTTTCAACAGGGTTAAATTTATACCTGTTTTGCTTCCTGCTGTGGTGTTTTCTGTAGACATTTTTCCCTTCTGTTCTAAGAAATCTTTTGAACTCTCTTGTAATCATAGCTAGTTCATCCTTTTCAAACTCCGATCCAGATAGGCTCCGATCACTAGATGATCCATTGCATCTGGACTGTTTGGAACAGTTATGCTTGGCCTTCAGAGCAATAGGCTTCTTGTATTCGAGCTCTTCAGCTTGTAGAAGATTCATCTCGTACGCCATCAAAGAGCCTATCAGCTTATTACGTTTCATCTTTTGTAGGTCTTTTGACTCCTCAACCACAGTTGCTTTGGTATGCCATATCAGAGTCAACGATCGAAGGATCTTCCTCACAACTTCATGATCAGTATAACTTTTTCCCAGATTTCTTAGACCATTTGTTATGATGGTCAGACGAGCATACATTTCAGTCACTGTCTCACCGGACTTCATCCGAAATGCTTCATACTTTGTCACTAACATATTAGCTCGTGTCTCGCTCACTTGAGACGTTCCCTCATAAATGACCTCAAGGGTATCCCACATCTCCTTTGCCGTCTTGCAGGATGACACTCTATCAAATTCAGTGGGATGGAGTGCACACTGAATGGCGTTGATGGCGCTCCAGTTCAGAGTGGATTTTCGGATTTCTTCTCTAGTCCACAATTCCTCGTTCTCATGTAGCTCATAAGGACCTTTGCTTATAATCTTCCAGATATCGTAATCTTTGGCTCTGAGGAAGACCTGCATCCGGTTCTTCCAATATGGGTAGTTGGATCCGTCAAAGAATGGTGGCTTTGTGGTGGACTGTCCCTCTGCTGTTAACCCTCTAGCATCCATGGTCGTTCCTCTTTAGGATGTTAGTCCTACACAAAGAGTTAGGCTCTGATACCAATTGTTGGGACGCTAAAGGTGATCTAGAGGGGGGTGAATAGATCAGTCACCCGTTAAAAACTATTGCAGCAGATTCAAATGTGGAATGAAAACTTCTGCTGAACAGATAGAGGGCACAAAGCAAATACTAGCCAGAACTGAAGCACCGTCCTAAGCAAACATCTACTGCACAAAGAACAGAAATATAGAAGCGATGCAAACCACAAAACAATCACACAGTAGACAAGATATTTTTAGGTGGTTCGGTCCTCCAGACCTACATCCACCCCACACTCAACCCGAGTGTGGATTACTGCTGACTCAGAGCTTGAACCGCTGGGCCTCACAGCTTGCCTACAACCCGCTGAGCCTCACAGCTTGCTGTCCGAGGTATCCACCTCGCCTGCTGAGCCTCACAACTTGCTGTCCAGAGGAATCCTCCTCTGCAAAACCGCTGGACAATACAGCTTAGCCGTCCAGTGGAATCCTCCACTGCAAATGCTGACTAACAGCTTGAACACAAGAGTTTCAAAAAATAAAACAAAAACAAACGAAAGATAAAATGTATCCCTGCAGGGAATGTAGCTCAAACAAGTGAGCAATACTCAGATCTAGTTTTGAACCAAAGATCTGAGGAACATCTATCTCAACTCTCTCTCTCTCAACTCTCTCTCTCAACTCTCTCCTTCTTCTCTTTCTTTTCTCTTCTGCTGGATCGTGGAAGCTCTCACTCTGCCTCTGCTCCTTTTTATCGATCTTTTCTCTTCTGCTAGATCGTGGAAGCTCTCACTCTGCCTCTACTCCTTTTATCACGATCTGACTTCTCCTGAGGAAGAAGCTTCATATATATATAGCAGCAGCTAGGGCGTGTGTCTTCCACATTTCTCACCCAGAAGGTTCCTCCACGTGTCATCATCCTGTCAGCCCTTTCAGCCTCGGATCACGTGCCTTCATTAAGCTTCACGAGCAGTACCTGTCAGATAGAGAGAATTATCAGTTTGAGTAAGCAAAGTGTGTAATGCAGTGTGTAGACTTTGCAATGTATGGACTTTGCAATGCGAAGTGTTAAAGCATGGGAACACAATGCATCATGTACAGACTATGCGATATGCAACCAGACGATGTCTAGACTTTGTTAAATTGATGCTCAACAAAAAGATGCCTCTTTCCTAGGCGTCAGTTTCAGAAGTGACGCCACTGTTGATGGGCGTCAAATTCCGAGCATAGTGGGCTGTATAGACTTTCTATGGCATCGAGGCAACTATGACGATGTGCAGACTCTGTATGCAACTAGCCAATGTATATACTTGGCATTATGAAGCACACAGGCTGTACAGACTTGTGCAAACGCTGCAAGTGGACAATGTACAGACATTGTTTTAAACGATGCACAATGCATAGTGTATGGACTTAGCGTGAATGCAAGAAGATGATGTATAAGGCGGTACATACTTGATGGCATGCATCAATGTACAGACTTTAGACATGATGCAATGTATAGACTTGACTGCACATAGACGCTAAGTGAGACACAGCTTAACAATCACTGACTTGATGCTCACACGGCTGTACATACTTGCATGAGACGCTGGGTGAGACGATGCAATGTACAGACTTGCCTGGCTGATGCATAGACTTTAAGGTATGCACAGAGACGATGCATGAGACGATGCGATGAACAGACTTGCCTGGCCGATGCATAGACTTTAAGGTAAGACGCTAGACGTTGTACAGACTTTACTTGCATGTGCAGACTTGGCGATGTATAGAGTTGCACAGTTCTAGCTAAGGGATGTATAGACTTTATGTGAAAGCCCAATGTACAGACTTCATATTCTGAACGTAGGTAAGGATAAGGAGTGTATAGACTTGCTCAGTTCAGAACGTAGGTAAAGATGTAATGTATAGACTTAACATATGCACTGGCAGTACAGACTTAGCCACGAGCTGAACTATCGGATGTATAGACTTTGCTCAGTTCAGTTGGTGGATGTACAGACTTGAAATGAATGCATGAACAAGCCGATGTACAGACTTGCCAATGTATAGACTTTAAGTGCAATGCAAAAGGCTGTACAGACTTTGAGACTTAGCATTAATTCATGGGCTGTACAGACTTCCTATATGCTCAAGTCAAATGTATAGACTTGCTGAGATGATGCACCTGAAGAATGTACAGACTTAATGAGCTGCAGCATAAACACATCAGCAGAGAATGTATAGACTCTATATGCATAAGGCAAGCATGCGATGCAACAGAATGTATAGACTGTGTGGACTTGATAGCATGCGGATGTATGGACTTGTGCTGGCTTGATAGCATGCATGAAATACCCTGTACAGACTTAAGCAATGTACTGACTCTGAACGCATGCAATGTAGCAGGGCAATGTATACGAAGCACAATCACTGTGTTGCTATCATCAAAACAAAATATCATATGCTTGTGCCTAAGGGGCACAACATTCTCCCCCTTTTTGATGATGGCAACAAAGTGACAGTGAGTCACCAACCAAATTTTTCTGTACATTGATGCATGCCATCAAGTATGTACATCCTTATACATCGTCTTCTTGCATTCACGCTAAGTCCATACACTATGCATTGTGCATCGTTTAAAACAATGTCTGTACATTGTCCACTTGCAGCATTAGCACAAGTCTGTACAGTCTGTGTTCTTCATAACGCCAAGTCTATACATTGGCTAGTTGCACGCAGAGTCTGCACATCGTCATAGTTGCCTCGATGCCATAGAAAGTCTATACAGCCCACTATGCTCGGAATATGACGCCCATCAACAGTGGCGTCACTTCTGAAACTGACGCCTAGGAAAGAGGCGTCTTTTTCTTGAGCATCAATTTAACAAAGTCTAGACATCGTCCGGTTGCATATCGCATAGTATGTACATGATGCATTGTGTTCCCATGCTTTAACACTTCGCATTGCAAAGTCCATACATTGCAAAGTCTACACACTGCATTACACACTTTGCTTACTCAAACTGATAATTCTCTCTATCTGACAGGTACTGCTCGTGAAGCTTAATGAAGGCACGTGATCCGAGGCTGAAAGGGCTGACCGGATGATGACACGTGGAGAACCTTCTGGGCGGGAAATGTGAAAGACACACGCCCTAGCTGTTGCTATATATATATGAAGCTTCTTCCTCAGGAGAAGTCAGATCGTGATAAAAGGAGCAGAGGCAGAGTGAGAGCTTCCACGATCCAGCAGAAGAGAAAAGATCGATAAAAAGGAGCAGAGGCAGAGTGAGAGCTTCCACGATCCAGCAGAAGAGAAAAGAAAGAGAAGAAGGAGAGAGTTGAGAGAGAGAAGAGTTGAGATAGATGTTCCTCAGATCTTTGGTTCAAAACCAGATCTGAGTATTGCTCACTTGTTTGAGCTACATTCCCTGCAGGGATACATTTTATCTTTCATTTTTTTTTGTTATGTTTTTCGAAACTCTTGTGTTCAAGCTGTTAGTCTGCGTTTGCAGTGGAGGATTCCACTGGACGGCTAAGCTGTATTGCCCAGCGATTTTACAGAGGAGGATTCCTCTTGACATCAAGTTGTGAGGCTCAGCAGGCGAGGTGGATACCTCGGACAGCAAGCTGTGAGGCTCAGCAGGTTGTAGGCAAGCTGTGAGGCCCATCGGTTCAAGCTATGAGTCAGCAGTAATCCACACTCGGGTTGAGTGTGGGGTGGATGTAGGTCTGGAGGACCGAACCACCTAAAAATATCTTGTCTACTGTGTGATTGTTTTGTGGTTTGCATCGCTTCTATATTTCGGTTCTTTGCGCAGTAGATGTTTGCTTAGGACGGTGCTTCAGTTCTAGCTAGTATTTGCTTTGTGCCCTCTATCTATTCAGCAGAAGTTTTCATTCCGCATTTGAATCTGATGCAGTAATTTTTAACGGGTGACTGATCTATTCACCCCCCTCTAGATCAACTTTAGCGTCCCAACAGGGATGACCTAGCGGTCGTTCCAGCGACCGCTAGGGTGCCAAGCGGTCATGTGGAGATCGCTAGGGGTCCTCTATGTCGGTTCGAGCCTTGCGGTCGCGCGATGGACCGCCAGGGCACCTTAGTGGTCTGGTGAAGACCGCTAGGCTTGGCCTAACGGTCCGAGGGGTGACAGTTTGACCGTGATTTGGCCGATTAGAGGTCGGTGGGGTAGCGATCTTGCGACTGACCGCTAGGCATAGCCTAGTGGTCAGGCAAAAGACCGCCACTCTGCCTAGCGATCCGAGAAGTGACCGCTAGGGGTTTGCGAGTTCCTGGAGCTTAGCGGTCCAGCGGTAGACTGTTAGGCTGGCCTTAGCGGTCCACGGGTAGACCGCTAGGCAGTTTTTCATGTTCACCGTCTCTATTTCGCATTATGTTGGTCTCCGGTCGACCCGGTGGTAACCCAGTGGTTGACCTTCAGCCTCGTGAATGTCCCAGACACCGTGGGACCTGTGTTCATGTTTCTGGGGGTGTCCAGAGGTGGCGCGTTGTCTCGATTAGCATGCCCATGTGTTTGGAGGGTCTGGGTGACCCTTTGTGTTCCGGGCCTTCGTGTTCTCGTTAAGTCGAGTCACCGCATATCGGTATGAGTGCGGTGGGGTCTTCCCGTACGTCGTGGGTTTCTCCGGAAGGTGGTTTCCGCGTGGGCCAGGTGTATGGCCTTGGACTATGATCCAATCAACCAGCCTGGGGCTGGAGGTTTCCCATGTGTCCCTTGGATGAGGGAGTAACCCGACGGCTTGTGGGCTATCTTGGGAACCGTGTTACCGTGGTTTTTAGACCTAGGGATAGGCTAGATTAACGGCGTGGTGCCGTTGTGTACGACGGTCTTGACCCGAGTCTTGTGACTCAAGGACCGTCAGATTTAGTAGGTCTAGTGGGCTGTCTAGAGTCTGGTGGCATCGTGCCACCTGTTACTCCGTGTTACTCGCAACGGGTGCCTGAGTGGCTTTCCATGTTCACATTTAGTGACCTCTCACTGGTCGTAGCCTTCTTACGGTACGTGTGTGCCGACCCACCTGGGAGTGGTGGAGCGGCTTACCCGAGAGAGACGGTTTTTAGGTTGGTTACCGTAGGTCCCCTCGCCTTTGCAGCCTAAGTCCGGTTGGGGGGAATTACCAGCTAGAGGACCCGACCTAGAGCGGATGGTCTGTGTGTGCACACTTAGTTGGGGGCTGTGGACCCGCGTTGACGAGCGCGACCCTAGCTAGTCCTTGTTTTGTGTTCCTGGTTACTTGCACGGTGTCTCAGTCTCCGCCTGGGGCGTGGTAGCGAGACACCTGAGGCTGTGGACTAAGTCGTCAATGGACGCATCCGGCATTCCTTCTGGTGGGCAGTGCACCCGTCACGTGACTTGAGTTTTTCGTGAGTCGAGTTCTGATTTACGTCGGTGAGACGTGGTTTTACGTGGAGTTCCGGGGGTTTTCCCGATGCCGAGGTCTAGGGGTTCCGGTGAGCATCACCGAGGGCTTTCCCTTAGACAGTGTTGAGTTCCCGACACCGTGGTCATTTTCCCCCGTAGCGTGGCTAGGGTGGTTCGTAGTCTGGTGTTTCCCCGACTCGAGATCGGGGTGCGTGCTATCAGTGTACAGTAGGAGTAGCTGTAGTGCCGAGTTTTTACCGGCCACCGGTTCGCTATTCCTACTGTAGTGTAGCTACTTTCCTTTCCGTTACCGCTGTTGTATACAGTTGGGGTTCCGCGGGATCCCTACTGAGCCAGTGACAGGAGGCTCACCCCTGCTTTTCAGGTGCGGTGGTTCTTCCTCGAGGTTCGAGGGTGCTGTACAGAGGTTCTTAGTCGCCAGCTTGCCGGGCCGAGTGTTCACTTGGCGTTTGGTACGTTCTTCTACCTTAGACTGGACTCTGTTGTACTTGTTTATTTAATTCTGTTAATTGTTGAATTGTCCTGCTTTATTTCCTATTTATTTGTGCCTCCACACTCCTTTTTAGCCCTTCCAAGCCTTGGCTCGTGGGCGGCGGGCCAGGATTCGAATAGTATCGGGTTCCTTTCCCGGTATCCTGATCTTGGGTCGTTACAGAATTCCTACACTCCCGTGAAAGGTAATCGTGAGGGAAAGAGCTGCCTACCCCCATTTAAAAAAAAAAGATGCATGAATCCTAGTAGCCGGGAAGCCCCACTGAAACAAATGAGGAAACTCGCGCGAAATGGTGAAACAAACTTTAACAAGGACGAAGCTTAGTAGCCGGGAAACTCGCGTCAAAGGGTGGAATCCATAATAGAATTATAATAAGGACGAATCCTGGTAGTCGGGAATCCCCATTGAGACAGATGAGGAGACTCGTGCCGAACGGTGAAATCCGCTACCAAAATAAACATATGAGGCTGTACGAAGCTACCGAAATCGAGAGCATGAAACCCATGTGTAGGCGCTAGAGTAATCCTCGAGTGTTATTGGAAAACCTGCATATCCTTATGTTTAGGGCCCCTTGTTCACATGTTTGCTCCTCCACGCCATAGAGAATTACCTCGGGTGAAATGCGTGAATTTAAGCTATGCATGCAAGACATGCGATATTCTCTTGACAGGTGCACCACCCCTTAGTTGTGCCTCCTCGCCCGCACCGCGTCTGCGAATTATGGGCAATGTCCCTATCTCATCCCCTATAGAGGGAGCTACCTTATGTATATTTATGTTATGCCTGCCGATGAATGCCTGCATGCTTGAATAAAAAAACAAAACAAAAATAAAAAAAACTCAATTTCTGCTATCCCAGTCTACTTTCCCAGCTTTGGCTTTTAGAGCCCAATCTCGGCCCCCACTGCCTGCTTCCCACCCTCGTGGCTTGCTAATCTCCCAACTTCGGCTTCTGTAGTCCGCTTCCCCAATTTGGGCTTTCGCAGCCTGCTCCCCAATTTCGACTGATGGGAATCAACTCCAAGCATGTACATTTTATTTTTGTATTTATGTCCTTTTATTTATTTTTATATCCTGGGGAAAGTAGATACGTAATTGTAAGGCTTTATGAGCCAAGTTGTTATTCCCTTAGGATGTTTGAGTTTTTATGCAAAATGTCAGTAGGTCCAGCAAGGGGGCCCCAGTCCTTCCCCATTGGTCCACCTAAGCCATGTGGGGCTGGTCAAAGTCTTAGGTGGCCTTCTAGATGGATTGACTAGTCAATTGACTCATGGGGAGACAAGTGGTTTAAAATTTCAAAGGAGGCTACCTACCTTGTCCCCTTGGTCAAGGGGGCGCCCCCCCCCTTTTGGTCCAATTTTAATTTTTGAAAAAAATGCTATTAGAACTAATTAGTTCTATACCTTGTTTACCCCTCCCCAATTTAGATCTGAGGGCATAATTGGTCATTTTCCTTTTATTATATAAGGTATGTATTTTCCATTTGTGTGAATTAATGAGAAGAAAAATTGTGTAATGCCTTGGAGCTTGGTGCGCCCCTCCCTCTCTCCCTCTGGTTTCCCTCTGGTTCCTCCAATCTTCAGGGTGTAGAACCCTTCTATCTTAGCCCCTCTACCTCTGATTTCTATCTCTGCCGCCGCCGCCGTTCGTGCCGCCATCGAGCCACCACAAAGCAAGATCTGAAGTGTTGTCTTGGGTTCTGTTTTGCTGGACAGGGGTTCACTCTGGGAATTGTAGCTCCCGACTCCGACATCATCTAGATCTGAGATTTCAAGGGTTGGTTCCCCATTTGATTCCCAACCTCCAGTAAAATAATCCCATCATTTACATTTCTTTTTATATTTTTTCAATTTCGTGTATTTCCACCTTCCAATTCTGTCCCAATTTAGATCTGTGTAACAGCAGCTGTATCTTTCTAGGTTTCGACCCCCTTCTTGATTTTTGTTTGAATCTCTAAATTTATTGGAGGTTCTTTCCACCACCCCCACCATCCAAAAAATTTCTTGTGAATTTATAATCTCGTTCATATTTTATAAAAATTCACTTTAGATCCCAACTTCTGTTCTGTCTCTGCTGTCCAGATCCGACCACCCAGTACTAGAAAATACTTTTCCCTAGTCAAATCTCCACCAAACCTTTCATAAAGTATATCCCCATTTTCCTCTCTTCGCCCTCTACCACTTTTATGAAGAGCTCAACAGCTGAATCGGAGGTCTATAATGCGGTCAATGCCAACTCTCAGGAAAACTTAGTTCTGCCCTGAGATTTTGGGTCATGTCAACCAGCAGCTTGGAAATTCGGTCAAGGCCAGATATGGAATAGCCAATTTTTTCTCTCTGGTCATAGATCGAAGGGTTTCGAAAGAGCTTTCCAGAGGTACCTCTTGTGCATCGATCCGACATTGGGGTCGATCACAGCATCAATTTTTGTCAGGACGCGTAGATCTGAAACAGAATTCAGAGCCGTGGGCAGCAACTCCAACTCGCACCGATCGGAGCCTCCTCGCCTTCTGCGAGGTGAACCAGTGCGCCGCCTTCCCAGGGAGCGCCCCTCCGGACGTCTCCGTCATAGCGGTGCCGCTCCGGGCCCACACGGCCCCACTGACCAGCATGTGGGTCCCACGATCGTGAGTACATGTGCCGCCGAAGCTATACAAGAAGCTGCCCGTCAACCCGAACCCGCTACTCCCGGGTCCCGCTGTGTCGCCCTTTACCTCCCTACGTGGAGTTGGCAGTAAATCGTTGCTGTAGTTTATATAATTCATTGTTCCGGGAGTACGAGATCGACCGGGATCGTCTTCCCCACCCCCGGCGCGTGGAGGTATCGTGTTTGCTTCTTACTTGGCATTTGCTTTATTCGTATATACTTGTTTATGCCGCTGCTAGAGAGCATGTGTTAGGGTCATTAGCTCGATATATTTATTTCACCGCTGCTGTGAGAGAGAGTGAGACCGTCCCATGACTCGATCCGGGCACGAATTTGTGAGTTGACCACCCTAGCTCTTTGCCAGTTTCTCAACCGCGCACGTCTGACGCTTCCCTCGTTAGGGACGATCGCGAGCTTTCTTAGAGTCCGAGAATCGCATATCCATTGGTCTCGAGTCCGTGGTCCGTCCCGCATCAGTTTGGTATCAGAGCGCCAGTTGAGTCTAGGGTGTTTAAAACAAAAAAAAAGTGTCATTTACGTCTAGTCATCGTCTAAGTCGGTCTAGGTTGCATTTGCATCCCATTAATCGATATATCAAAAGGTGTTGTCTGAACGTTAGGCTACGCCTATCGGGAAGGCCGCACACTTGCGCGAGTGATCTTCAGATCGATTAACTCCACCACGTACCGAGTCTTGGTTTAAGTCTAGGGTCCTTAGTTTGCATTAGTTAGTGCATTCCAACCTTGCATAGTCGGTCTAGTGTCTTGTCACCGTGTGCCTGCATGTCCACTACCCGCCACCCCCATGGCCGTTCCCCAAGACCATGCGTTTGAGTGGTCATCCCTGGTGGCCCGATTCAATGCCTTCATGGCCCGACCCTTGGATTTCACCTATCTCATTACTAAAGCCACTCTACCCAATGGGTCCACAACGGAACTCCATTTCACCGATAGGGAGTCGGATAATTGGGTTTCTCTTGATATCGTGGAGTCCCTCTCCAAGATGGGCGAGATTATCCGCGATGGTGATTTTGATTTTGTCGAGTTCGAAAGGATGATCGGCTCTGAATTTTACTGCGATGGCGCATGGTGCAATATTGGTACGCTAGCAGGACCGTGCATTGTATTAGGGAGACCATGGTTGGAAGAGAGGAGAGCGACCTTCGACCGGGATAGGAGGACCTTCACCTTATATCCACCTCACCTACCCGGCGAGTTCGTCTTCCATGACGACATTCAGCCGACCACCTTTGTGTCACCAACCACCCACCCCTATCAGTCCGCTCCGCCTACGGACTCATGTCCACTACCTCTCCCGGAGCCCAACCATGTGGGTCCTAGTCATTTCTCCGATCCGTGTCCTTCACATTCCCCTACCATATAGGACACACATACCGAGGATGTCCCACCCGGGCTCATTCTAGTGAGTTATGAGGCTGACCAAGAGTTGGTCGAGGAGTACCTTGCTAATGTTTCGGGGTTAGAGAGTGAGCCAATAGAGGGCCAGGGGCTGTCAGTCACCCCACTCCCACCGGTCATCCCGGACCTGTCTATCTTGCCAACCTTGTCGTCGGTGGACCCCGCCATCCCACTTCTGCCCGTCTCTCCTATGGTAGCGTAGCCACTAGTGACTACCGTACCACTGTCGACCCCCTATGTTAACACGGTATGGTTTGATTTCTACCATGCGTACGAGAAACAGTGTCCGGACTTCATTTTTGTCGTGCTTCACACTAGACGTCCGGATTATATTCCCGTCACCCACCCCCTGATCCTCCCACACTTTCATACCCGAGGACGAGTCTTCTCGAACCAGAGACGGTTGACGAAGGATGGAACTCATGGCATTAAGTTGTGGGTTAGTCTCTCTTTACGCGTAGTGTATGTAGACGGTGACCATCATCCTTACCGAGTCGTCCTTCGTGTGTCCCTTGTGTTGTGTCTCTATGTCGTCAGTCATAATAGTACTAAGAATGTTCAAGTTGTCTAGAGTCATGCATGAGTCAGTTTCTTGTTTGTGTGGTTTGTGGTCTATCGGAGTCTGCATGTGTCTTGTGCAAGCTCGTTGATGTCAGTCTCTTAAGAGGCGAGTGGACTCGCTCGAGGAGTATGGGAACAGCTCTACATCTATGCCCCGGATCTAGTCACCTACAGGGACCTAGCGGTGATTCCTAGTGAGTCTTCGAGCCGCCTCCTCCCCTTGAGAGTGACCCCACCCCGAAGTGTTCCACCTCTAGCCTCTTTCCATAGCAGCATGTGCATATCGAGTATATACGGAATGAGCAGGTGACGATCACTTGGAGTGGAGCGTACCCGTGCTACTTGGTACGGTGACGGATCCACCGGGATTACTCGAGCAGCTGTACCCTTTACTCGACGGGGTCGAGTTCTTCCCACCCGGGAAGAATTGATGGGAATCAACTCCGAGCATGTACATTTTATTTTTGTATTTGTGTCCTTTTATTTATTTTTATATCCTGGAGAAAGTAGATACATAATTGTAATGCTTTATGAGCCAAGTTGTTATTCCCTTAGGATGTTTGGGTTTTATGCAAAATGTTAGTAGGTCCAGCAAGGGGGCCCCTAGTCCTTCCCCATTGGTCCACCTAAGCCATGTGGGGCTGGTCAAAGTCTTAGGTGGCCTTCTAGATAGATTGACTAGTCAATTGACACATGGGGAGACAAGTGGTTTAAAATTTCAAAGGAGGCTACCTACCTTGTCCCCTTGGTCAAGCCCCCCCCCCCCCTTTTGGTCCAATTTTAATTTTTGAAAAAAATGCTATTAGAACTAATTAGTTCTATACCTTGTTTACCCCTCCCCAATTTAGATCTGAGGGCATAATTGGTCATTTTCTTTTTATTATATAAGGCATGTATTTTCCATTTGTGTGAATTAATGAGAAGAAAAATTGTGTAATGCCTTGGAGCTTGGTGCGCCCCTCCCTCTCTCCCTCTGGTTTCCCTCTGGTTCCTCCAATCCTCATGGTGTTTCTATCTTAGCCCCTCTACCTCTGATTTCTATCTCTGCCGCCGCCGCCGCCGTTCGTGCCGCCATCGAGCCACCACGAAGCAAGATCTGAAGTGTTATCTTGGGTTCTATTTTGCTGGACAGGGGTTCACTCCGGGAATTTTAGCTCCCAACTCCGACATCATCTGGAGCTGAGATTTTCAGGGTTGGTTCCCCATTTGTTCCCAACCTCCAGTAAAATAATCCCGTCATTTATATTTCTTTTTATATTTTTCAATTTCGTGTATTTCCACCTTCCAGTTCTGTCCCAGTTCAGATCTGTGTAACAGCAGCTCTATCTTTCTAGGTTTCGGCCCGTTGAACAAAAAAGAGAGAGGAAGAGAAAAAGAGAGAAGGAAAGAAAAAAAAAGAGAAAAAAGTGGAGAAGAGAGAAGAGAAGAAAGGGAACACCCTGTGAGGGCAAGTGCACCCACGTGCACCGCCGGTCTCACCCTTCGCCCGCGCTACCCGTGGGTGGGGGGCATTTGTGGACGCGTAAAATTTCACGTTTGTGCATCCCTTCCGGCCTCGCACCGATGTCGGAACTGAAGAAAGAAAACCCGGAAGAACTGGCCGCCCAAGACTCCAGGGAATGCTACCGTCCGGCAAGTCCTCACATCTGCACGGGCGCATTAAATGATGTGGAAAAGGCATGATGCCCTCCTGAATTTATACACTGCCATGAACCCACCTTTGGGTCTCTAACGGCGAGGATTACCCCACGAGGCTCACAACTCCCGAGTTCCTGAGAGAAAGAAATCAATGGGCTTTACCCGACACGCTTGCGAGTGCTCTCCAACGGCACGTTTGCGAGCGCCTCCCAATGGCACACTCAAGTGGCCTCTACACGGCACACTCTCTCGCCAACTCCAGCGGCACACGCCCTGTGTGTACGACTGGCACACCCTGGCCCTTCAACAGCACACTATCTTGTGCCCTTCAAACGGCACACTATCTTATGCCCTCCAACGGCACACTGCCGAACGGCTTCGCCCGGCACAGCAACCTGTGCACCTTTAACGGCCCGCCCGGGTGATGCTCCACCGGCACATCCTCGGAGGCCTCCGCCCGACACACCCCCGAAGGGTCTTGCTCGGCACACGCTCGTGTGGCTTCGCTCGGCACACTCGCCCTGCATCTCAGCACGTCACACTCTCGCGAGGGACTACCGAATGGCCTCAACGGCACACTCACTGTGCCCCTTCAATGGCACACTCTCGTGCCCCCTTAACGGCACAATCTGTTGTGCCCCTCCACCGGCACACCCTCAGTGTGCTCCATCCGGCACGGTCGTTGATTGCTCCACTGGCATGCTTCAAGTATCCCTTGGCCGGCACGCGCGCAAGCCATCTCGGCGGTACACCCTACTCATCACCCGGTGGGGGCTTACAGCCCGTCAACCCGGTGCAGTCCACCTTCTTCATTACCCGGCGAGGCTGTCAAGCCCCTTACCCGACACGTGGCATGCCCCTCTTTGTCCGGTGAAGCGTTCCAGCCTTTGGACCGATGCCAACCGGCGACAAACACACTGGTCAATGCGTGTGGCCCTTGGCGCGCAGCAAAATCACATCGAAGCCAGCCGGGATCTCGCCAAGCTATCGGCCTCCGGCTCAAACACGCAGGCGTCCAGCTGACACGAACAAGACCGTTGTCAACCACGGATTGATCCGCCTCGAGAGCGATCGTCAACGACGACAGAGGTATAAAAGGCCCTTCACAAGAAGACAAGAAAAGGGGGACATAGTGCAAAGAGAGAAGAGGAGCTCGTTGCTCCGACCACTGTCGGGGTGAAGAGAAGAAGAAGAAGACCAGAAGAGAAGAAGAGAGAAGGGGCCTGTTGCTCCGACCACCCCCGTCCGTGCAAAAGAGTGAGTGAAGAGAAAGAAGACAGAAGAGAAGAAAAGGAGGGTGAGTGAAGAGAGGGAGTGGGGCCAAGGAGGGGAGGATCTGGTGCTCCACCGCTCCCCTCCCCACATTGTATTTTCATTTCTTTTGTTTCTTTTTCTTTCTTTCACCTGGAGTTGTATCGGCCATAGTTCCCTGTGAATGAAATGCACCACTTTGTCTTGTTATGCCCAGCCTCCACCGTTGGTCTTCTCGTTCCTTTCTTTTTCTTTCTTTCTTTGGTGTTCTCTTTCTTTCTGGTGGCTTGCCCTCTGAACTATCGCTGAGTCTATCCAGCTCGATGGGTAGTGTCTCCGATGTGATGGCATTGAGCCAGCCTCCTTCCAGTCGCCGTGGCAACAGAGTCACCTCTGTGTTCCCTTGGAGGCTTAATTTTTGAAATGCCCCTAACCTGGCCTTGTCCGGCACACTCTTCTTGTACCTTGCCCGGCATACCCCTAGCCTACCTTGCCCGGCACACCCTAGGCTTGTCCCTGCCGGTGCACCCCCCCAGCTTGGCTCGCCCGGCACACCCTTCGGCTTGCCTCTGCCGGCACACCCCTAACCTTCCTTACCCGGTACGCCCTTGGCTTGCCTCTGCCGACACACTCCTCCCATGCCTTGCCTGGCACACCCTCGTCTAGCCTCGCCCGGCACGCCCCCGGCTTGCCTAGCTCGGCACATTCCTCCTGTGCCTTGCCCGGCACGCCCAGGGCCTGCCTTGCCCGGCACACCCTGGGCTTGTCCCTGCCGGTACACCCCCCCAACTTGGCTCACCCGGCACACCCTCGGCTTGCTTCTGCCGGCACACCCTCCAACCTGCTCACCCGGCACACATGTGGCCTGTGACCAGTGGCCCCCCTTCTTCTCACCCATCTAGTGACCGTTAGGTCCAAGGCCCACCCGGTGTCTTTCACTCGTCGATTTTCAAGTTTCTCGAGGTTTTCTTAAAGGTGTTGCTGCCCTTGCACACACCTTGACTTGTTGGGTCACGCCACTCCTTGTGTGCGTGTACCCCTTACACCCCCCCAGCTCTTGAGACAAGGGGAGATGCCGCCGAATTTTCACCAGAATTAATATAATAACAATAATAATAAAAGAAAAGCAAAAATGCAAAAGGAAACAATAAATAAACAAAATAAACAACAATGAAGCGGCTTTACCAAAATAACAAAGAACCACGGAGACCCCGAACGACTGAACACCCGCATCTTTATAACGAACTACCGAACATAACCACGAACATGATCTACATGAATGAAAGAAAACCAAATCAGAACCTTACACATGCATTCCATGAATAAAAGAAAACTCCTTACACGCATCTCGTTAATAAAGGAACCTTCCCCTTGATTCAGGCCTTCCTGGATCGACCTTAGGACCCTTTCTGCATTGACCTTCCCCCTTGACCAAACAGCTCGCCTGCGTCGACCTCCCTTCAAAGTGCTGAAACCGGCATGCACCCCAACCACTCCACCTCCCACGGCACACCCCGCTGCACCATCGTGCCGGTGCACTCCGCGGTCTCCACCCGGTGCGCTCACCGCGCGCTCCACCCGGTGCACTCCACGATCTCCACCAGCAGGCCACTCTTGGCCTTCAAACGGCGTATTCTCGCCCGGTGCGCCTCCTGATGCCTTTAGCCGGCACGCTCCAAGCGCCGTTCCCCCGGCACACTGCCGAATGCTCTCCACCCGGTGCACTCCACGGCCTCCACCGGCACGCCACTCTTGGCCTTCAAACGGCGTACCCTGGCCCGGTGCACCCCCTGATGCCTTTCGCCGGCACACCCCAGCACCATCTACCCGGCACGCCGCCATACCCTTCAACCAATGCGCTATCGTTGGCCTTTAAACTGTACACTCCTCGCCCGGTGCACTCCCTTGCCCGGTACACCTGAAATGCAATAGGATAATAAAAAGAATATAACAATAAAATCATAATAATAATAATAATAAAAAGAATGATAATAAAATAAACAAAAAAGGGGATATAATGTATAGGTAATAAAAAAAGAATTAATGAACAACATAAAAAGAATAAATAGATAAATAATAATAATAACATTGAATAGAGCGATACGGCTCTCATCATCCCCAGATCCTTTGCATGATAATATTGATAAGGCCTCCATGGGTCACGCTTGGACCTCGGGCTCGTCCCAATCATGGTCGTTGTCTGACCCATACCCTGGGCTTACAGCCTGCTATCTTCAAATATGTCTTTGTTTTGGGATCTAATCCCGAGACATCCTCCCACCGCCCTTCGGCACTGGAAATATTGATGATGCCCACGTAAGCCTTGCTTCGACCACGGGAGCCTCCCCCAGTATGGTCACGGCTTGATGTTGCACCGGGCCGATAAACTTACTGGTTTCTGACCATTCTCACCGGGAATTAACCGAATGTCTCCCATCCCTTTGAATAATAAATTTGCCTGCCCCAGCATACATATGCTCTGGTTTTCCAGTGACGATTACGATATTCTCAAACCGGACATTTGTCCGAATATTAAATGCTCCCCTGAGTGACCGACATGTTTCAAATGCTTGCTTCCCTAGACATAGGGCTTTCCAGTTGATTCAAGATCGTTATTGTCTTGTTTCTCCCGATATAATTTTCTGGCCATGAGGCCCTTATTCCCGGCGATTAATCAAGGGTGTTCCCCTCTCCGAGGGGATGTAAATGATGTTGTGACCTTTATGGCGCAGCGGATTTTGGTCCCGACACGAACTACACAATTGTGTGATTAGTCAGATAGAGCACACTCAAGACTTCCTTTAAGCCCGAATAAATCGTCACTTTGTGACTGGCACGCCCTTGCACTTAAGAAACCAATAAACGAACGAACTCAATAAACAAATAAAACCATGATTTTAATTTGAATAAAAAGTGCGTCCACAGGCGGTTGACTGGTTTCTGATCAGAAACCTTCTGGGAAATTTGGTCAATCGATCCCCTTGGGCTGGTCGACCGACACTCCTAGTCCCATTGTAAAAAATGGCCTATTCGGCCCTGAAAATTCAGATTTTCACCCTAGAACTTGAATGGAAGTATTTTTGGATAAAATAAATAAGAAATTAGCCGTGTAAACACCGCGAGGGCCGTCTCATGGTGGGACGCCAGATGACTCAGTTTAAAACATGTGGGTACACCCCATGGTGGGGAAATATGATTGGTTTATGGTTTCTGACATAGCAACCTCGGCGACCTCGTGCCTTGTAGACTTAGACTCCTGTTCCGTGCGACGAGCGTATGTCCACGACCGGTGACATGTTAGTGGTTTCATAGCGGGTCCTTGCTTTGAGTGACCTTTTCCCACTAGTCGTAGCATGCCTGGGCACACATGTACCGACCCACTTGGGAGTGGTGGAGAGCTAGACCTGGGAGAGACAGTTTAGGGCTGATTTCCGTAGGACCTCCCACTATGGAGGCTAGTGTAGAAACCCGATAAATTAACATGAGTAAATATATAATCTTCATAAAATAATTACATTACATTTTTACTATATGAAATAAACTAGATTATTGAATTTACTTGAAGTAAATGGAAATTAAATGTTTTAACCCTTAGAAAAATTATAGGAAGCCCAATTAAAGTCCATAGAATGGATTAGGATTACTTTTGTCTCATTGGGTAATAATGGGCTGGATTAGTGGTTAAAGAATTTAATAAAGGATAATTAGACCTTAAATTCGTCCCACATGTTAAATAACTTTTTAAAAGGATTATAATAACCTAATTTCTAGAAGGTTGACACAAAAATCAACCCTTACCTAACAGTCCACCTTGGATCAGCCATTTTTACCTTGATTTCACACCAAATGGAGGCTACATTAAGAAGAAAAGTTGGAATTTTCTAAAAATTCGGAGTTAAAAAGTTTGGAATTGTTAGGCAAAGAATCTTGACAAAATAGGCCAAGTTTTGGCTATAAATAGAACCCCATTCGACCCTCAAATCATCTTCTGGAGGTAAAGGCTATGCTGCTACGGTGATTGGAGGAGATTTGAAGGAAGAATTTGGAGAAAGTAATGGTTTCTTATTATTCCGGCCTATTTCTTACCTCTTCTTAGATCCGCTCTAAGGTAGGTGTCTCTCAGGCTAAATCTCAATTGAAGCATGCTATCTTGTGTATTTTTCAGTGTTCTTTCCATTGATACTTGTTTCCCTAAATTTCGTTAAGAAATGAGCAAGTTATAGCCATTTTATTGGAGGGGTATCCCCGTTTTTCAACAGAACCTGAACGGGCTGCACCTCAGGGGTGCGTTCATGAACGCACTGCCCCGACAAGGTGCGTTCCTACAGACCCTATTTTCCCACCGTCCTTTTTTCAAAAAAATAAAATAATATATATAAGTTCAATATCACGCTACCCAAGGATGGCGCGATCTTCAGATCGCGCTAGTAGGGACCAATGCGTTCTTAAAAATTACCCGGAATGCCCGGGGGTCAAAATAAAATATTTTGAGTATATATATAAATATATGTATATATAACTTATGAACGCGACCGTAAGATACAGCGCATTCATAGACAGAAATTAAAACCTCTTTTCTTTCAAAGAAAATGAAGGAGAATTAACACTATTATTTTTAGCATAATAAATTATTTTTATCATATTATCAAAAAATTGAGGTATGAAAATTACTTTTAACATGTTAAATCTATTTCTTATCATATTATTAGTAAATTGATGTATGATTAAATACTAATGTCAAATTTCAGGATTTAATTTATAAGTTTATATTTCCTAACTAAACCTTGATATTTTATGACTCTGATATTTCTAAAAATTTTAACAGAATAAATAAAAACCGACACTATCACGTTCATAACAGAATTTCTGATTTTGTATAAAATCATCGTTATAACTAAACTAATGCATCTCCAGTGTATTAAAACTATCTATAATCATTATTCAAATGTACACCAGATTAAGTTAAGGAATTAAAATAATTCTACTAATTCTATTTACTTAAATTTTCTTCTTACTTACCTTTCATTTTTAATCTCCATGACTTAATGTCGTTAAACATGATGTCTTCAATCTGTTTTCTGCTTTCTTGCAAATGCTATAACTTTTTGTCAGATCTGTACTTATTTACAAAAAGCTTTACCTTGAAATTCATTGGCCATAAAAATTTAAGTGGATGTCTAAATGTACTTGGAATCTTTGATTCATGACCCAATACCTGATATTAATGGGGCCCGGTCTGGTCCTGGGGGGAGCGCCCGAAAGTACTTGTGCCCATAGGAATTGATTGACCACGGTGTGGCATTGCATTGAAGTGCTTGACTTGCTACATTTATTTACGACATTCCACAGTTCTTTACTTGTTTACTTGTACTTGAATTACTTGAAATTACATGAATTACTTGACTTGCATGAAATGGCCAAATTCTCTGAAATTCTCTACATGTTCAAAATTCATTACTTAAATTTTCTCTTGATATCTTGTTATCTCGATTACTTGAAAATTCCTTAATTACTTGAAAATTCTAATCACTTGAAATTCCTTCTCGTATTTCATGTTCTAATTACTTCTCGACATAACATGGAAAATTACCTAAAGTGTTAATTACTTTAAGATTGCCTGGATTAGAGATATAAAATCCTACTGAGCTTTTTGCTCACCCTACGTTTTCGGTTAATGTTGCAGGAAGTTTCGACAATGAACAAGGGAATGGACAAGAGTGAATGAGAGATCTAGTTTTCCTAGGTTTTTGTCGATCATTATTGCTCTTACAAGGATTATGTATTTGGAGATTATAACATGCCTTTTAAGGCTTATGAGTGATATTGTAAAACCTTTATTTGGATGAATAAAAGTGTCATTAACTACTTATCTCTCTGTCTTTAGAATTAAATATGTACATGCTCTGGTCGACATGAGTGACTCGACTCGTCGCGTCCCGATTTTCCGCGTCGGGACGTGACAGTCTTTGTGGTATCAGAGCAAGTTACATAAAACCTAGGGTATTTCTCAAGTCATAGGTTTCACAAAATTCCTTCTTAAAACATAGGTTTCCCTTGATATAGGTTCTTGAACCAAGGGATCCTATCCAAAATCTTAAAACTTCCCGGTAAGATTGGGTAGAACCATGGGCTAAGTTTTAAAAGAATGATTCATCAAGAAAATAAATAAAATATTTAAGCCTTGTAATTGTGGTTGCAGGCTTAATTCTTGCCAATGGCTGCCGAGAGAGCTCAATGGCGTGAAATGCAACGAACGGTGCAAGGTTTGACTCAAGCTCTCCAGCAGGTTGCTTAGGGAGGAGCAAACCGAGGAGTCGGAGACTTACATAAGAATTTCAGGAGCATGAACCCTCCCAAATTCACAGGATCCGCGGACCCGGATGAGGTCGAACACTGGGTAAAGGAGATCGAGAGGATATTCCGAGTCATGCAATGCGCTGACGAGGAGAAGGTCCTACTCGCTACCTTTCAACTGGAAAGGGATGCTCGTGCTTGGTGGGAGTCGGTCGAAGCAACTTTACCGCACGACCAATTATTATGGGATGAGTTTGTGGAGCACTTCAACAATAAATATTTCTCCGATCGGGTGCAAGAAAGGAAGGCCGCCGAATTTGCCGCCTTAAAGCAAAGAAGTTTATCAGTGGCTGATTATGAAGCCCAATTCTCAAGGTTGTCTCGGTACGCGCCACACCTCGTGGGTACCGAGAAAATAAAGGCAAGGAGATTCTTAAACGGCTTAAAGCCGCAGTATATCACTCAACTCGCCCCGATGGATATTCAAATATATTCTGATGCAGTAAGAAGAGCCCAACTCCTAGAAGATGCAACGGATTTATCGGATCGCATCCGAGGAAGAGAAGCCAAGAGAGAGCAAGTTACTGGGTTTGGCAGTTTCAAGCCCTCCTTCGAGAAGAAGAGACCCAATGACGGGCGCAACTTCAATAAAGACAAGCGTAACTTTCAAGGGGACAAGAAGCCGAGAACGTTCGACAAGCAAATTGTTTCTATCTCTACACCATCAAAGGAACTATGCAAATATTACGAGAAGCCCAGACACAAAGCCGAGGAGTGCTGGAGAAAACTCGGTGCATGTCTTCGATGTGGGAGTCGGGAGCATAGGATCCCGAATTGTCCTCTTCTCAATGAGCAAGCTCCACCAGAAAAGCTTCCCATTGTTGTCAAAAAACAAGGGAGACTCCAAGCTCTTAAGGATGTGGAACCTATTAAAGAAGGAGGCGTCGTGGAAGGTACTCTTTCTGTGTACTCAAGACCTGCCTCTATCTTATTTGACACCGGAGCTACGCAATCATTCATATCTAGGAGCTTTGCTGATATTTTATCTATAATGCATGTTCCATTAGGATCTAAACTCATTATTACTACCCCTATTGGAACGAGAACGGAGATTAAACATTTCTACCCTACTAGTGAAGTTCTAATTAGCGGTCACAACTTATCCGCTGATTTAGTATGCATGGAGATGGAAGGATATGATATTATATTGGGAGCCGACTGGCTATCTACACATGGTGCTAGTGTCAACTGCAAGTTGGGTATGGTGACTTTTATGGGTTACCCCAACCTCTTATTTTCTGGTGTCAGGCATTCTAGACACATATCACTTATTTCGGCCCTTAAAGTCGAAAGATTATTAAGGAAGGGTTGTGATGGGTTCTTAGTTTCTATTACTATGACTGAGCATACGGAACCCATTCTAAAGGATATTCCTATCGTTCGGGGTTATTCTGATGTATTTCCGAACGAGTTGCCTGGTATTCCTCCGGAGAGAGAAGTTGTCTTCTCTATTAATTTAATTCCGGGAGCTGCACCAGTTTCTAAAGCTCCGTATCGGATGTCTGTCGTAGAAATGAAGGAGTTAAAGGAACAACTATTGAAGTTACTGGAGAAAGGATTTATCCAACTAAGTACTTCACCTTGGGGAGCCCCGATACTATTCGTCAAAAAGAAGGATGGTTCAATGAGATTATGTGTTGACTATCGGTAATTGAACCAACTCACAATCAAGAATAAATATCCATTGCCAAGGATTGATGAATTATTTGACCGGATTTCTGGAGTTTGATATTTTTCAAAGATTGATCTCAGATCTAGTTATCATCAGTTAAAGATCAAGGAAGGGGATATTCACAAGACAGCATTCCGGAGTAGGTATGGGCATTATGAGTTCACGGTTATGCCTTTTGGCCTAACCAATGTGCTTGCCGCATTCATGCAGTTAATGAACAATGTATTCATGCCATACCTTGATCAATTTGTAGTTGTCTTTATTGATGACATGCTGATCTACTCCAAGACTAAGGAAGAGCATGAAGAACATCTCAAGAATGCCCTTCAATTATTAAGAGATCACAAGCTTTATGCAAAACTTAGTAAGTGTGATTTCTGGTTGGAGGAAGTATCCTTTCTAGGTCACATAATTTCCCGGGACGGTATTACTGTCGATCCTTCAAAGGTCGAGGCTGTCAAGAACTGGGAAAGACCCACTAGTGTGACAGAGATCCGAAGCTTCTTGGGATTGGCAGGGTACTATAGAAGATTTATTAAAGACTTTTCCAAGATCGCGGTATCTTTGACAAGATTGACGAGGAAGGAGAATCTTTTTATATGGTCCGAGGAATGCGAGAAAAGCTTTCAGACCTTGAAAGATTGTCTGACTATTTCCCCTATTCTCACATTACCTACGGAAGGAGGAGGATTCGAAGTTTATGCTGATGCATCTGGAATTGGCCTAGGTTGTGTATTGATGCAACATGGCAAGGTTATAGCCTATTCTTCAAGACAATTGAAAAAGTACAAGGAAAATTATCCCGTGCATGACTTAGAGCTGACTGCTGTGGTCTTTACTTTGAAGATCTGGCGACATTATCTCTATGGCGAGGCCTTTATTGTGTATTCTGATCACAAGAGTCTCAAGTACTTATTCTCTCAAAAGGAGCTCAATATGAGACAAAGACGGTGGTTGGAATATTTAAAGGATTTCGATTTCTCTATACAATACCACCCTGGAAAGGGTAATGTTGTGGCTGATGCACTTAGTCGGAAGCCAATGGCCTTATTATCAAGCCTGATGATTAAAGAATGGCATCTTTTAGAACAAATGGCAAACTTAGATCTCAATATGGAGGAGAAGGAAGGCGGAGTCTTGATTGCAAATATTAGACTCCAACCCGAGCTACTCTTAGAAATTAAAGAGCGGCAAGATGAGGATCCGTTGATCGTTGAAATTAAAGAGAAACTAGATCAATGACCGAATTTTCTTATGGTAGATGATGGAAGGCTACTGTTCAAAGGAAGAACCTGCGTACCCTATTGTTCTGCTATCAAGAGTAAAATCTTGGAGGAAGCACATCGATCGAGGTATACTATTCACCCTGGTGCTACAAAAATATACCAAGATCTCAAAAGAACTTTCTGGTGGCCTAATATGAAAAGAGAGATAGCCGAGTTCGTAAGTCGATGTTTGGTATGCCAACAAGTTAAGGCCGGACACCTTAAATCGGCTGGCAAGCTCAAACCTCTCGAAATACCAGAATGGAAATGGGATAGTATTGGAATGGATTTCATAGTTGGATTGCCGAAGACCCGAAGTGGATTTGATGCTATATGGGTAATTGTGGACCAGTTAACTAAGTCCGCTCACTTCTTACTTATCAAGACCAAATGGGCCGTGGATGTTCTAGTCGCCCTATATATCAAGGAGATTGTAAGGCTGCACGGTATTCCAAGTACTATTATTTCGGATCGAGATCTGAGGTTCACCTCTCACTTCTAGAAGGGTTTGCAATCATCTATGGGTACTAGGCTAAGATTTAGCACTACTTTCCACCCACAGACTGATGGACAAACCGAGAGGATGAATCAGATTATTGAAGATATGTTAAGAGCCTGTATGATAGACTTCGGTGGTAGTTGGCATGAACATTTACCATTGACTGAGTTTGCTTATAACAATAGCTATCAGTCTAGCATACAAATGGCACCTTTTGAAGCATTGTATGGCAGAAACTGTAGATCACCTCTATGCTGGAGCGAGGTTGGAGAAAAAGGATTGCTTGGTCCTAACATTGTCCAAGATACAACTCACAAAATCCAGTTAATTCAAGAAAGGCTAAAGGTTGCTCAATCACGGCAAAAGAGCTATGCCGATAATCGGAGAAGAGACCTCGAATTCTAAGTGGGGGAGCATGTCTTCTTAAAAATCTCACCCACACGAGGAATTAAAAGGTTTGGTATCAAAGGAAAATTGAGTCCAAGATTTATTGGCCCTTTTGAGATTCTGGAGAGAATCAGCGAAGTAGCATACAAGCTAGCTTTGCCTCCTCAATTGACTGGTGTTCATGATGTATTCCATGTATCCATGCTGAAGAAGTACGTGTACGATCCTTCGCATGTGATTCAATTTGAAGATTTGAGGCTACAAAAGGATTTATCATATGAAGAAAGACCAATCAAAATATTAGATCGGAAGTTACACCAGCTGAGGAATCGAGACATATCGATGATAAAAGTCCAATGGAGCAAGCATGGATTTGAGGAAGCTACCTGGGAATATGAAGAGTCAATCAAGAAGAAGTATCTGGATTTAATCTCAGGTTAGAACTTCGACCTTTCTATCTGATTTTTTGAATTTTAATTCGATAATGTGAATTTGGAGGACCAAATTCTTTTAAGTGGGGGAGGATGTAGAAACCCGATAAATTAAAATGAGTAAATATATAATCTTTATAAAATAATTACTTTACATTTTTACTATATGAAATAAACTAGATTATTGAATTTACTTGAAGTAAATGGAAATTAAATGCTTTAACCCTTAGAAAAATTATAGGAAGCCCAATTAAAGTCCATAGAATGGATTATGATTACTTTTGGCCCATTGGGTAATCCATAATAGGCTAGATTAGTGGTTAAAGGATTTAATAAATGATAATTAGACCTTAAATTCGTAGCACATGTTAAATACCTTTTTAAAAGGATTATAATAACCCAATTTCTAGAAGGTTGACACAAAAATCAACCCTTAACTAACAGCCCACCTTGGATCAGCCATTTTTACCTTGGTTTCACACCAAATGGAGGCTAGATTAAGAAGAAAATTTGGAATTTTCTACCAATTCGGAGTTAAAAAGTTTGGAATTGTTAGGTAAGGAATCTTGACAAAATCGGCCAAGTTTTGGCTATAAATAGAACCACATTCGACCCTCAAATCATCCCTGGAGGCCAAAGCTATGCTACTGCGGTGATTGGAGGATATTTGAAGGAAGAATTTGGAGAAAGCAGGGGGTTTCTTATTATTCCGGCCTATTTCTTACCTCTTCTTAGATCCGCTCTAAGGTAGGTGTCTCTTAGGCTAAACCTCAATTAAAGTATGCTATCTTGTGTATTTTTCAGTGCTCTTTCCATTGATACTTGTTTCCTTAAATTTCGTTAAGAAATGAGTAAGTTGTGGTCATTTTATTGGAGGGGTATCCCCATTTTTCAACATAACCTGAACGCGCTGCACCTCAGGGGCGCGTTCATGAACGCGCTGCCCCGACATGGCGCGTTCCTACATACCCTATTTTCCCACCATCCTTTTTTCAAACAAAATAAATAAATAAAATAAAATATATATAAGTTCAAGATCGCGCTACCTAAGGATGGCGCGATCTTCAGATCGTGCTAGTAGGCGCCAGTGCGTTCTTAAAATTTACTCGGAATGCCCGGGGGTCAAAATAAAATATTTTGAGTATATATATAAATATATCTATATATAACTTATGAACGCGACCGTAAGATACAACGCGTTCACATACAGTAATTAAAACCTCTTTTCTTTCAAAGAAAATGAAGGATAATTAATACTATTATTTTCAGCATAATAAATTATTTCTATCATATTATCAGAAAATTGAGGTATGAAAATTACTTTCAGCATGTTAAATCTATTTCATATCATATTATTAGTAAATTGATGTATGATTAAATACTAATGTCAAAATTCAGGATTTTAATTTATAAGTTTATATTCCCTAGCTAAACCTTGATATTTTATGACTCTGATATTTCTAAAAATTTTAACAGAATAAATAAAAACCGACACGACCACGTTCATAACAGAATTTCTGATTTTGTATAAAATCATCATTATAACTAAACTAATGCATCTCCAGTGTATTAAAATTATCTATAATCATTATTCAAATGTACACCAGATTAAGTTAAGGAATTAAAATAATTCTACTAATTCTATTAACTTGAATTTTCTTCCTACTTACCTTTCACTTTTAATCTCCACGACTTAATGTCGTTAAACATGATGCATTCAATCTGTTTTCTACTTTCTTGCAAATGCTATAACTTTTTGTCAGATCTGTACTTATTTACAAAGAGCTTTACCTTGAAATTCATTGGCCATAAAATTTTAAGTGGATGTCTAAATGTATTTGAGATCTTTGATTCATGACCCAATGCCTGGCATTAATGGGGCCCGGTCTGGTCCTGGGGGGAGCGCCTGAAAGTACTTGTGCCCATAGGAATTGATTGACCACGGTGTGGCATTGCACCGAAGTGCTTGACTTGCTAGATTTATTTACGGTATTCCACAGTTCTTTACTTGTTTACTTGTTACTTGTACTTGAATTAATTGACTTGCATGAAATGGCCAAATTCTCTGAAATTCTCTACATGTTCAAAATTCATTACTTGAATTTTCTCTTGATATCTTGTTATCTCGATTACTTGAAAATTCCTTAATTACTTGGAAATTCCAATCACTTGAAATTCTTTCTCGTATTTCATGTTCTAATTACTTCTCGACATAACATAAAAAATTATCTAAAGTGTTAATTACTTTAAGATTGCCTAGATTAGAGATATAAAATCCTACTGAGCTTTTTGCTCACCCTACGTTTTCGGTTAATGTTGCAGAAAGTTTCGACAATGAACAAGGGAATGGACAAGAGTGAATGAGAGATCTAGTTTTCCTAGGTTTATGTAGATCATTATTGCTCTTACAAGGATTGTGTATTTGGAGATTGTAACATGCCTTTTAAGGCTTATGAGTGATATTGTAAAACCTTTATTTGGATGAATAAAAGTGTCATTTTCTACTTATCTCTCTGTCTTTAGAATTAAATCTGTACATGCTCTGATCGACATGAGTGTCTCGACTCGTCGCGTCCCAATTTTTCACGTCGGGGCGTGACAGCTAGAGTCCAAGCTGGAAGGAAAACTAACTAGAGAGTCTGACGTAGCACAGTCAGTCAATGTGTGCACACGTGGTCGGGGACTACGGACACATGGTGACGAGCACGACCCCGACTAGACCCTTGTCTTGTGTTACTATGTACGATGTCTCAGTTTCTGCCTAGGGCAAGTACAGAGACACCTGAGGCTGTGGACTAAGTCGTCAGTAGACACATCCGGTCTTACTTCTAGTGGACAGTGCTCCTATCACTCGAGTGTAGTGACCCTAGTTTCCTACCGTTGCGGTTTAGCGTTCGGGCGGCCGAGGGTATCCTATTATATGACATTGGCATGTGGTTTGTTTTGATTGGCCATGGTACATGTGTGCTGAGGTTACTTTCCTTTAATTACTATTTACTATTCTGGTTATTGTTCTGAATTGTTACTTGTTGCACCGTGTACTTATCGTTGTGAGATGGGGATCCGTGAGACCCCTACTGAGTCGATGAGATGAGGCTCACCCCCTTTTATTTTCAGGTGAGGCGCGGCTTGCACGTTATGCTTCTGAGGCTTCGCGTGGAGCTGGTTGTTAGAGTTAGTACTAGTTTGCCATAGGCGGGGTATGCCCTGTGGTCTTGTACCCTTTTTGAGTTTACTGCACTTATGTATGGGCATATAGATTTTGGACTGTATAATTCTTAACCATATAATTATTTAATTCTTGCACTAATTATGTTAAGTATTGTTGAGTTGCAATTATTTTAGATTCTTATGTACTACCATACCATCCCTTTAACCCTTCTTAGCCCCCGGCTTGTGGGTGGCGGGTCAAGATCCAAGAATATGCAGGTCTTTCTCAGTATTCGGATCTTGGGTCGTTACACTAACCTATATACATCTCCCTCCCCTCTCATCCTTCACAACCCAAGGGCATGACAGTTGTGGTATCAGAGCCTAGGTTTTTAAAGACCCTAGGTTTTAGGCTCCCGTGACTATTAGGACGTACGACCTACCTATAAAAGTGTCCTACATATAGGGCTGTCAATGGGTCGGGCCGGCCCGACAGGCCCGTGGGCCTGGCCCGATTTTGGGCCGGGCCGCAAGATCTTTTTCGGCCCGCGGACTTTTAGTCGGGTCTAAAAGCCCAGCCCGACTAGGCCCGCGGGCCAGGCTTGGGCTTTGAGTTCGACCTGCGGGCTGGCCTGGCCCGTTCCTTTTTCTTTATTCTCACTTCAAATTTTAAAAATTTCTTAGTTAAAATTATGTTATTTTACTTAATTAAAAATTTTAAAACTCTCTTTTCATACAAATTATGTAATTAATATTAAAATTTTAAATAATTTAGTAAGCTTATAAATTTTATATTAATAAATATATTATTTTTTATTATTTTATTTAAGTTGTTGGGTCGAACCGGGCCTTAGTCGGGATTTGTATTTTTTAAATAGTGTCGGGCCCGACTCAGCCCGGTCCGATATAAGTCGGGCCCGAGCCAGGCTCGGGCTTTAATATTAACAAGTCGGGCCCGGGCTGGGCCGACCTAAGCCCAGCCCGGGCCCGGCCCATTGACAGCCCTACCTACATATAAGTATCTTATAGTTGACCGATGAGTAGAGCCTTGGTATGTGTTAAAATAACCATAGTTCTAGAAAATAAGATAATTAATTATTAAATTGTATTTTCAAAATTTTACTATAATTTTTATGGTGCAGGTATAGACAAGAGGAAGTTACTTGAGAATTTGAAAAGGTATTTAAGAAGAACACCTAAAATTATTCTCAAGTTAGTACTCTAATATATACTGCTCTCTATTTTAATTATCAAATATCATGTGAATTTGGAGGATCAAATTTCTTTCAATGAGGGAGGGTGTAGCATCCCGACTAATTATCTGATTGAATTTAATAAATAACAAAAAAATAAAAAAAGATAAGTAAGAATTATTATTATAAATTAAGTTTAGTAACTTATCATAAATAATTAAGAATTTAGATAAGTCTATATTTAAATGAATAAAAGATAAATAAAAAAGAAGAATTAAATAATTAGTTAAAATATAGTAAATAAATAATCGATTAAAGGTTCAGTTAAATTGAGGAATCAATCGATTAAAAACACAACTTAATAAAAGTCAATCGAATGAACAATAATAATAATAATAATAGTAATAGTAATAATAACAGTCGATTAAAAAGAGACTAAATAAGAAAATAATTGAGTTTTAATTAAAGTTAAAATACGTTAGCTGAATTTTGAGCTTGACTCAGCGGAAGATTCTCACTCATAGGGGTAAAATTAAAAAGAACCACTTAATTATGAAATTACCTTTTATTTCATTGAAACATGCCCATTCCTAACGTAAACTCAATTTGGCATGTAGAACATTTTAATTAGTACTACTAATGATGTTGCTTATTAAAAATGTTATCATTTTAATGATGCATTTATTTTCTTAAAAGGATAAACCCATAAATGAAATGAAAAGTAATATTGTAATATGAATTCCACCATTTAAATCAGTTAGTTAATAATGTTGTGTATCAAACATTTTATTATTTTGACAATATATTTAAATTATTTAATTAATAATGTTGTAATATGAATTCCCTGCGGCACCATAGCTTCGTCCCCCCATCACCACGGCCAGTTCTAGCATCTAGCGACACCGCCGGCTGCCCACGCTTCGTTGCTGGCCCTCCATCCTCTGCCCTTTGTCTCTTCTGGTTGTCTTCCTCTTCCTCGGTCACGGTTGCAGATCTCTGTTCAGCACCCCTACTATCCAGGCCATGGGCAACCCTCCTGCAGCACTGTGCTCCTTAGTCCAGTCGTGGACAGCTAATCCTGCCACCAGCACTCCATCACTGGGCCCCGACCTCTATCGGCTACCGTAGCGGCGGTCCTGGCTTGAGTTCTCCTTCAGCACTTGTCCTTCAGCCATAGTCGGGTCCCCCTTCGCTAGCCCACCAACGTCGTCCGCCTTAAGAAGCCACAGTCGGCCATGTCCGCCATGATTATTGGAAATTATGTTACTAAAAATAATAATAAAGAACAAATGATTAACAACAATTAGATCTAAATAAATAAATAAGCTAGAAACATAATCTATCACGTCGAATTGTATAGTCGCTAGAATTAAGAGTTCTATTGCCACCGAACGTGTGGGTCTCATGGCAATGACCTCCTAGAGATATGACGACCTTCGGATAGGTAATCTCTATAGGCGCCGGAAAGAAGGGCGACGCGTGCGATGGGGCGTGCATGCCTACCTCTCCGAACTATGCTACTGATGCCTAAGTGCACGGGTTAGAAATAAAGAAATAGTGATCGCCAGAGGCTTATACCTGAGCCTCACAGGGATAGGATGATCGCAATGCCCTTGAAGTGCGAGATGTGGGTTCTTCCTGTCCTCGCTCTCGACCGGCCAAGAACGGGGAGCTATGCGAGTCGACGACGAAGTTCCTGCAAATTAACCAGCAAATAACGAAAACAAACCCATTAGACTGTGATAGTGTAGTATATGCTCAAATTAATCAAAGAGAAAAACATGCAAATGGAGGTGGTCGTACCGGGAAGGGGGTTGGGAAGGGGGATGGCCGAGACTTTCGACCATCCGTCTTCCCTATGTTTTGGGAGAAAACCTCTTAGGAATAAGGATCTAGGAAAAACTAATATGCATGTAATGCAGTGAAATGAAGTAAAACGCAACAAAATAAAGAACAGAGGAGGAAAGATGGGGCTACCTGTCGACCGAAGGAAGGCAGCCAAGCGTATGACCGTTCAAAGGTGGTAGGTGGCCATGTTGATGGCCGCCTCCTGCAATTGGAACTCTCCCGCGGCAGAGCTCCTCGACTGTGGGTTCTACTGCTAGGGGAAGGTTGGGAAGGATACTCTCGGCCTCACAGCTCTCTCTACGCTCACCGAACTACCAACCTCTCCTCCTCCCGAAATGTCCAACACCCCCCCCCCTCGTCATGAGATGGGTTTCGGAACCGGTTTTGTATGTGGGGGGGATTTCTCTCCAAAACCCTTCGAAGATCGATTCTTTGTAAGCTTTGACCCATTCGGAGGTGATAACACGTGTGACTTCGTGCGCCTCGACCTCCTGAGTGGGAGTGGTTGCGGAGGATGTGCCCGGAGTGGGCGGATAATGGAGTTGACGTACGGTTACCAGGAGGCGGCCTAGTCGATGGCCATTCAAAGGAGGCTGGGCGACTAACGGTGTGGCCATTCAAAGGAGCTGGGCGGCCAGGAGTCTGGCCGCCTTGAGGTATGGGCGGCCAGCAATCTAGCCGCCTTGGCTTGGCTGGGCGGCCAGGTGTCTAGCCGCCTTGGGAAGTGTACCTTGGCCGCCTAGGGATCAGTGCAGGGAAACATATTAATACCTCAAAAGTTGGATCCGCGAAGGGACAGGGTGGAGCCTACCTAAACAAGGATGAGACCCCACGCTCTCAATCATCCAAGAGAAAAAGCATCACTTCTATGATGGCTAGATAAGGTCCGCGTGATGTCCAAAATTAGGCATCTATAATCCCCTCTCTCTCATCAGCACATCCTTGAAGAGAGCTATTTCTCTTATAGTTGTAGCTTCACGACTCCACACATGTCGGTAAATCTTTCAAACGTACAATGTGGGCAAGGTACCACCCTATCTCTTGAGTCTTAGATTCATTAAGAGTATAAATTCACCTTAACTTTTTACTTCTATATGAGCACTAGCGTCATAGAGATGAGAGCAAAATATATTAGTGCTCCAAATAATTACCGATCAAGTTTATTTTTATCCATTAAACCTTCGTGAGGTTGGATTACCACCGTGGTAAATTTTTCTTTTATAGGCTCAATCACATCCCCCTCGATGCATCTAGAATCACCGTTCAAGATAAGCCTTTTGTGAACACATCTATAATATTTTCCTCTAGTTTCACAAAATTCAAAATATCAATTATTATTTCGTGTCACCTTTTTAAGTGTTTATTTACTTTCACGTCAACATTTGTCTTCATGCACGTAATATAAGTACAACCGATAGTTATCAATGGAATATCAACTAAAATGTGTACGTAAGAACCAAAAAATTGGAAGAACACATTCACCAAATATTTTATGGTACACACGCATCAGATAAATTCATGAGAAATATTTTAAGGTATCTTAACTTTTACAAAACGCACCCACATTTTTCAAGTTTCATATGGTGTTGAGTCGTTGAAAATGAATTCTATATAATAAGATGTCATAAAAGCCTATTCCCACAAGTTCTCGGGCATCACAAACTCTATCAACCAATTTCAATGATTATTTGGATACTTTGACACCAATAGAAATTTTGTATTTTTCATAACGTTGAAGTACCCAGTTTTCTGTCTTTTAGAAAATGGCCGAATTAGCTTGCCCTACAAATAGTCTAAAAGGAATAAAAATGGTTTTTTCTGGCTACATTGCATGTTGTGCAGTAAGTGGAACTCTTCCTTAAAACAATTTCAGATACAGGGTATCAGGTTGATCATTCTGTGGGCCATTCCATTCTACTAGTTCATATACATACTTATCTACACACACGTGTGTGTATAGATATATATCTATAAACATGTCTAATTGATTAATGCATTATTTATACATAGGCATTCTTAGATACTAAATTTTGTACAAGTATTCCATTACATACCACAACATCTACCTTGGAGTGGATGCCCAAAGACTGTATGCACATGTTTTTTGCATACACTGGGAAGTAGGTGCAAAGAATCCCAAGAAAACATTTTGTCTTAAACTCTACTGCGACCATTCAAATTTCAACAATTATATAATTGATTAATTATTTTATTTTATTTTGATTTTAGAACTATCACAAAGTAACTAAAAAATGCACAACTCAATGAAAATAGAAATTAAATAATTGTTTTTTAACAAAAACAATTTCACTATGTCAAAATTATTTTCAGCAAAATAATAATAATTAGCTTTTCAACAAATATAGACTCCCACCACGTACTAGCATCTCTCTCTAGTTGGAACGTAGCCATTAATACTTTATCTTGATCAGAGCATTACATGACTCTAAATATCCTCTACATTTCTTTGACCTAATGTTCAGGTTCGTCAGGGTCAGTGGAACCATTGAATCTCGCGGGATTCATTCATCTAAAGTTTCGGTGCATGCCTCCATCACCATGATAAGCTCCTCCTTGAGCTACATGATGTATGCTTGAGTTAGTCCTTGGACAGTCCTTTACATTTTCCTCCACTGGACATGTTCAGCTGCCATTTCAATAGCGTTCTAAACTCCTGCAAAACAACTGCAAAAGTTAACTATATCCTTTTATATAATTATGATATTTTAATATGGTATTTTAATACTTAACTCAAGTTTCTACCCAATCTCACCCGCCAATTATCATAGGTCACAGGTCTAAAATTCCAGTGGCATAAAGCCTATGGTCTAAAAAACCTAGAGTCTTAATGACCTAGGCTCTAATACCACAAAACTATCATGCCCCGATTACAAAATATCAGAACGTGCAATTGTAACAAGTCAGTAAGGACAAGCACTAAAAATGAACTAAGACAAAACTTTATTAGAAAACAACTCTAAATTTTAACAAAAATGGATCCAACAAGGTTTATACCAAGTCTGAGTTTATAGAATACCATCTCAAAATCCAATACTATTACAATGAAAGTACAACTACAACAACTCTCTAATAACTGGACGATAAACGAGAAAAAGGTCACATAGCACTCTCTATCACACTTTTCCATTCTCATATGAGTTGTTACTATCTTCGTAATTTTATGAAAAATAGTCATGTACATTGGATGAGTGAACACTCGTAGGAATTATATCTCTTGACCAAGAAATATAAGTGATGAACATCTTAACAGAAATGCAGTGGTACTAAATGGTAAAACGGTGCAAAAATCAATAAATTAATTAACATGATGGTATAATTTGAGAGATAAATTCCAAGCTGTAAAGAACGAGTTATAACGAATCAAGGAATATCAATTCAAGAAATTATAATAAGAGGGGTTCCTAGAGGTAACCAGTCTACACTCAAGAGGTGACTCCCACTATGTGACAGTTTGCTCCTTTCAGACTCAAGAGGTGGCTCCCATAGCGTAGCGCTTTGTCCTATATAACACATAGTTTCCAATGAGTCAATAACAATAGATAACATATAATAAAGGATGAACATGCAACGAATGAATATATTGTAGATTTGGCCATATAGTATTTGAATTTTAAAAATATATACCCTTTCAAGTCAAGAATATCAATTAATAGGTCAATCAATCATTTATATAACATGAGTATCAATCAATCATATAACATACAAGTGAATTGTCTAGATCAATCATGCATATCAGTTGGTGTAATGTCACAGCTGATCATTCAACTCCCATGGGCACAAATACTTTCGAACATTTCGTCCAAGACCAGATCAGAGCCCCAGAATTTGCCATCATTGAGTGTCAAGTGGACCAAAAGTCCCAAGTAATTTCTAGACAAATTCCAGTAATGATGGCCAATAAATTTTAAGAATTATGTTCATGAAAAGAGACAGCATATAACCAAATACTCAGGTAGGAATGACTCTAGAGGTGGCCCCTACATGCTCAAGAGGTTATCCCCGTTATGTAACACTTTACTCCATTTTGAACTCAAGAGGTGACTCCAATAGCCTAGCACTTTACCTTGCATGGCACTTAATTCCTATATTTATGAATGGTGTATATGGCTATGGTATAAAGAAGAATTCAAGGAAAATCAAACTTCATGTACTACAAAGTAGAGACAAGTAGTGTACATGGAAAGTATAAGAATAACATGATAATTCAAAGGAATCAAATTCAAATGACTAGAAGGACCAATTCAAAAGAATGAATTTCTAAATACGGTAACAAATCTTACTTTACAAAAGACTACCCATAAACATGGGTTAGTTCAAGCTTTTCACAGTTAGGTACTCATGAAACAGTAATAAATGGAGGCTAGTATTTGCTAGTTCATTTCAATGTAAGGGAATCGATAGAATAGGAGCCAAGATGGAATGTAGAATCAGGGTCATCAATTATGCACAAGATTTAAGAATTTAACATGATTTCATGAGTTCATTCTTGTCAATTTTAGTCCAAACAACATGATTAAGGTAGAAACATGATTTTGAAAATAATTTATATTATTTTAAAAAAAATTCTAAATTACATTATATATGGACGACACGTTTCAGGTGGTCAACGGTAAATCGCATCAGAGCAGAGCGACGCGTTCAAGATAATTAAGTTAAAATTTTGAAAATTCAAAAATAAATCGTGTCCTATCGGAGAGATGCATTCAAGTAAATTGATTTACAAGCATAGGGCCACGTTCAAGATAATTAAGTTAAATTTTCAAAAAAATTACAAGTAAATCACATCCAATCGAATAGACACATTCAAGTAAATAGAGTCCAAACAGAGCGAGGCGTTCAAGATAATTAAGTTAAATTTCCAGAAAATCAGAAGTGAATCACGTCCTGTTGGAGCGACGCGTTCAAGGCTCAACAGGTTCAAATCGTGGTTGTGCGAGTGGGCTCCTTGCAACAAGCTCAGTGTAAATTCCATCCATGTGGTAAGATGCATTTTAAAACAATAATAAAAAATTTTAATGAACGTGGACAGTCGGGCTGTTGCGTTCTGAACGCAGTCTCTGTAAGGGTCGCGTTCTTAGTCCGAACTAGAAAATAATGAAAACGTGGTATCTTGACTTTAGAGTCCAAAATTAACATTAAATATAATATCATGATGCACAAAACTTGCATAAAATCGAAGTACTTATGAAAATGAACATGTATGAAGATCTAATTAGGTTTAGCTTGAGAGAAAACATACCTAATTGAAGATCAAAGGAAGAAGAAGAAAAACGAGAAAGAACACTCTTCAAAGTCCAATTCTCTCTCTGCTCACGCCCAACAGCTTCAATTTGGATTTGGCTGGGGTAAAATCATGCCCTATTTATAGGCTAGAACCTCCAATTAAATTATAATGGGTTTAATCAAGAGTTTGCTATTTCACCCATCCTCATTTGACGAAGAACAACAATTTCGACGCAGAATTTGACGCCGTAAATTTGATTTCCCACCTAATGACGTATGTAGTGACATTTTTGAAATAATTAGAATTAGGTTAGGGCTAATAGTTAATCATATCATTAATCTAATTCCTACAGTGTCGCTACATTATTTCTACAATGTCGCTATAGTACTGACGACTTCGCCTTCTCAGAATTGAGTCATGAATTACATCGTTCACGTTTCCCATGAGATTAGGGTTTGTGTTAATGTATTCAATACTTAAATAAAAATATTTTATAATTTTATTTATTTTCATCTTTCATCATTTCTTTTTATTTATATATATGTATATATATTTCCAAGTTACTATATCCTCCCCCACTTAAAAGAATTTGATCCTCCAAATTCATATGATCTATTTATAAAAATAAAAAGAATACTAAAATACTAACCTGAAAATAATTTTAGATACTTCTTCTTAATTGCATCTTCTAATTTTTAAGTAGCCTGTTCTTGTCCACGCCTACTCCTTTGAATTTTTACCATTGGTATAGCTCTATTCCTTAGTTGATGCAATTTCCAATCTAGCACTTTGATAGGCCTTTCTTTATAGGTTAAATCCTTTTGCGGTGCTAGGTTATCGTGTTAGATTACATGAGAAGTATCATATACATACCTCCTTAACATAGATACATGAAAGACATTATGCACTCCGATCAACTGCGGAGGTAAGGCCAACCTATAAGCAACTTCCCCAATTCTTTCTAAGATTTCAAAAGAGTCAATGAATCTTGGACTTAGCTTTCTTTTAATTCTAAACCTTTGAATTTCTCGATTTGGTGATATCTTTAAGAACACATGATCACCAATCTAAGATTCTAGGTCTCTCCTTCTGTTGTCTGCAAAACTTTTCTGTGTAGGCTAAGCAATCTTTAATATGTTTCTGATGACTTGGATCTTTCGTTGTATGATAGACAATCTCCGGACCTAATAGTTACTTTTCTCTAACCTCATCCCAACATACGAGTGATCTATAACTCCTGTCATACAATGCTTCAAAAGGTGCCATTTGAATGCTTCAAAAGATGCCATTTGAATGCTCGATTGATAACTGTTATTGCAGGCAAACTCAATCTGGGGTAAATGTTCATGTCAGCTGCCTCCAAAATCAATCATGCATGCTCTGACCATATCCTCTATAATTTGATTAGTCCTTTCAGTCTGTCCATCTGTCTGGGATGAAAAGTTATACCAAAATTTAATCTTGTTCCTAGAGATGATTGCAATCTCTTCCAAAAGTGAGATGTAAATTTAAGATCTCTATCAGAAATTATAGATGAAGGTATACCATGTAGCCTTACGACCTCCTTGATATAAAGTGCTGCCAATACATCAACTGTGACGGCCCAGAGCTCCGGATATCGATATACCGATAACATCGATACGCTGATACCAAGAACTAGGGAAGCCACCCAAGAGGCTGATGAGGCCCCTGAAGGGTTAGTGGAGTTTGTCGAGGGGATGTATAACGAATTGCAATCACAAGAGCGCATATTCAATTTAAGCAACAAGATTTAACAGAAGTGCGGAAGCAATTTTTAAAATAAACAGAGTGCTAAATATATAAACTAGTCCAGAGGCGCAAGAGTGTTAGTCCAGAAGTACAGCTACTCGGGGCATACCCCGGCAAAAGTACACAAGAAGGCCAAAAAGGGAACCCGTCTACTGCTGGCAGCTAAGAACGGTCTCCGAGCACACGGGAAACACCGGGAGACGGCGGGCGCGGCTCACCTGAAAGGAGAAAGGGTGAGTCACAGCCAGACTCAATAGGGGTCACGCGGATCCCTACCTCGTGCCAAACATGCAATCAAGCACAATTAAAGCAATTAGAGCATGCATTTAAATAAACAAACAGGCAATGGCATGATTAAAACTGAAGGCTAAAAGCTGTAAACCTAACTGAACAGGTATAACAGTTAATACATGCCAATAACAGTATAATTCTAAACGACAGAAACTAAATCTACCAATAGAACATGCCTCAACTAACCAAGCAACAGGGAGCAGGACAACCATTGGGAAAAGAAACCAGATGCGTCTACTGACGGCTTACACTGCGTCTCTAGCACTCGCAGTCGGTAACACGACAAGCTGAGTGCGTAAACAGTACCAAACCAAGTAACTAGTCAGAGTGACACTCGTCAGTGTCAGTCCAAAGCCTCCGATCACGTGTGCACACACTGACTCTCGCCTGAGCCAGGCCCTCTAGCTAGTTTTCTCCCTCGGCAGGACGCTACCGCTGGCCGGGAGCCCACGGAACTAGCTTACTAACCGTGTGATGGGAACACCCCTCCGCCATCCCCAGGCGGGTTGGCAACTCAAAGGCCTTAGGGCTACAACAGTGGTTCCATCGCAAGGAAAGAAAAGCTACTCTATTGGGATCTATAAACATGCCATTGTTTTATAAAATAACTCAAACATGGTGTATAATCATTGTGGAAAGCATTAAAGAATGAACAGGTGACTTTTGCCAGCTAACAGGAGTGTGACGGTCTGATGCCACCGCCTCACAAGGCGTGACGGTCGTGGGGTGGTGCGTTACATTAATTGTGACGCATTCCCCAGGGCTGTTACATTTAAAGGAAAAAGGGGCGTGACGGTCTGCTGCGACCGCGTCACAGAGCGTGACGGTCAGGGGAGAGTGCGTTACATCGATTGTGACGCATCCGCCCCTGGCCGTTTGAGCCACCCGAGACTAAAATTTTATCCACAGTTTTTAATCGTTCAAACACGGTGTAACGCGCTCCCGGAGGCGCGTTACGACGCCCTGACGGTCGCCCGACAGGCCGTCAGGCCAACCGCCATACCGGGTCGAGCATAGACCAAAGAAACGTAACGGTCGCGGGCGCGGCCGTTACACACACTGTGACGCGCCCGTTAAGGTCCGTCACAGGGCCGTAACGCGTCCCATTGGGACCGTTACCAGTGTGACGGTTCCTGACAGGACCGTCACACCGTCTGGGTTACGGACGGGTTATACTTGAAACCGACTTCCCTCCCGGGCGACCGAAATCGTCGGGTAACGTCGAAAAACCTATTTTCCTGTCAAACCACACGTCCACAACAACAATATACTACTAGAAACATCCAAATACAACGCCTACAATGGATTAAACGTGAAGAACGGAGCTTAAGCCTAAAAATGAAATATCTCTAATATGCATTCCATAGGAGCTTAGCAAAGAAAACATGCTATAGGGAAGGATCCTAGGGAGTGCGGGATTCCATCCCCCTACCTCGTTCAAGCCGGAACGGCCGATTAAGCCACATGCAAGGGAAAGGAACCACCGAGCCTCCTCGCCCCGTCTCGCTCCCACGAGCCTCAAACCACATCGAGGTGGGCGTCAACGCGCTCCACTCGATGCAAGGATTCCAATGGCGTGCTCAACGCCTCGAACCGCCGTCGATTCGCCCGATTCCCCTAGGAAGGAGGGAGGGGCGATTGGAGGTGAGAGAGAGAGAGCGTGAGAGAGATCGACGAGGGGAGAGAGGGGGGTGAGGAAAATGGGAAAAAGAAAAAAAAGAGTTAATATATATAATATATTTATTATATATGAAAACCTTATTTTCTCCATTTAAAATCTCAAATAATTCCGATTAAATCCTGAAAAATACTAGAAAAATTCCTAAAAATCCAGGAAAATAGCCAGAAATTCCAGAATAACTTCTAGGTCCGAACCACTTAGGACCAATTAAGGTACGGGCCTCACAGTCCCTCCCTCCTAATAAAAATTTTGCCCTCGAAATTTACAATAGCGGATAAGGAGGAAACTGAGAAAAAGAATTATACCTTACTGGAATAAGAAAGAAAAAAGCTGACGCATCTCATCTTCACATTCCCAAGTAGACTCATTACCGGAGTGGCGCTGCCAAGCGACTCTTACCAGAGGGATAACCTTGTTTCTCAACCGCTGCTCACGACGGTCTTCAATCCTTATAGGAAACTCTGGCGTAGATAAATCAGCAGTCACTTCGGGCCAAACAGAGTCATCTAGGACATGGGATGCATCAGATACATATTTCCTCAACTGAGAGACGTGCAACACATCATGAATAACTTGCATAGCTGCTGGTAGTTGCAGTCGATAAGCTACCTGACCCACGGATTCTAAAATAGGAAATGGGCCAACATAACGCGGACTGAGCTTTCCACGCTTCCCAAATCTGGAAACACCTTTCATCGAAGATACCTTGCCAAAAACCATGTCTCCAGGCTTAAACTGCAGTGGACGTCTGCGCTGATCTGCATAGCTTTTCTGTCGACTCTGAGCTGTCAACAATCTCTGCCTGATCAGATGAACCACATCAAAACATTATTGCACCATGTCAGGTCCCGTCAAAAGTCTGTCCCCAACATCAAACCAGTTCAAGGGAGTACGACAAGGACGACCATACAGCGCTTCGTAAGGAGCCATGTCGATGCTGGAATGATAACTGTTATTATACGCAAATTCAACAAATGGCAAATGTTGATTCCACGAACCTTGCCAATCTAGGCAACACGATCTCAACATATCTTCCAGGGTCTGAATAGTCCTTTCCGACTGTCCATCCGACTGCGGATGATACGCTGAACTGAAGGCTAACTCAGTGCCCAAAGCTTTCTGAAAACTGCGCCAGAAGTCGGAGGTAAACCATGGATCACGATCTGACACAAGTGAAATAGGAATTCCATGCAGTGGCACAATCTTTTGAATATAAAGCTCGTCCAACCTCTGCACATTCCAGGAAACTTTTATCGGCAACAATTTGGCAGTCTTAGTTAATCTGTCAACAAGCAACCAGATACCATCAAATCCCTGTGAAGTCCGAGGCAAACCCACCACAAAATCTGTAGTGACATGATCCCATTTCCACATAGGAATTTCTAATTGCTGCAGCAATCCACCTGGCTTTTGATGCTCGGCTTTAATCTGCTGACAAGTCAAGCACTTAGAAACAAATACAGCCACATCTTTCTTCATGCCTGGCCACCAAAACTACTTTTTCAGATTCTGATACATCTTAGTGGTGCCTGGGTGAATAGCAAAGCGGGATCCATGGGCTTCACTCAGAATCACAAGTCTCAATGCATCATCAGCGGGAATATACATTCTGCCATGAAAACTGACAACCAGCTCATCATCAAATTCAACATCGTATCTTGATATAACACGAGCCAAATCAGGATCAGCTTGCTGAGCTTCTTTAATCTGCTGATATAGAGCTGAACCCAAAGCCAAACTAGCACAAACTGCTATTGTCAGATCGGCAGGGATATCCACACTGAATGCCTCACTCGGAAGTTGTTCCCACAATTTCCATTCATGAAGCAACAGATAACTGACTTGCACTTTCCTGCTCAGAGCATCAGCCACTACATTCATTTTACCGGGCTGATAGGAGAGTGTAAAGTCATAATCTTTCATGTATTCCATCCAGCGACGCTGTCTGAGATTCAGATCTTTCTGGGAGAATATATACTGTAAACTCTAGTGATCAGTAAAAACTTGAAATTGCTCACCATACAGATAATGTCTCCAGATCTTTAAGGCAAAAATAACTGCACCTAGCTCCAGATCATGCGTGGGATAATTTTCTTCATGTTGTTTCAATTGTCGAGATGCATAAGCGATGACATTCCCATGTTGCATCAGCACCGCACCCAAACCCACTCGAGAAGCATCTGTGCAAACCACAAATCCACCCGAGCCGGATGACAAAGTCAACACTGGAGAAGAAGTCAAGAGCCTTTTCAATTCAACAAAGCTATCCTCACACTGATCCGACCAGACGAAAGGTACATCTTTACGAGTCAGTCTAGTCATTGGTGCTGCAATCTTTGCAAAATCCTGGATGAATCTTCAATAATACCAAGCCAAACCTAAGAAGCTTCTGATCTCTGTCACAGTTCTTGGTCTCTGCCAATTTAAAATAGCTTCAATCTTTGCGGGGTCTACTGCTACGCCATCACCAGAAATCATGTGGCCAAGAAAGTGAATCTCCCGAAGCCAAAATTCACATTTACTGAACTTTGCATAGAGCTCGTGATCGCTCAGAGTCTGCAGAACGATCCTCAAATGCTGCACATGATCTTCATCAGAAGCAGAGTAAATCAGAATATCATCAACAAATATTACCACAAACTGATCCAGATATGGCCGGAAAATACGCTGCATTAGGTCCATGAAAGCTGCTGGAGCATTTGTTAAGCCAAACGGCATTACCAGAAATTCATAGTGACCATAACGAGTACTGAAAGCTGTCTTCTCCACATCAGATTCCCGGATCCACAATTGAAAATAGCCAGACCGAAGGTCAATCCGTGAAAAGACAGTAGCAGACTGTAACTGGTCAAACAAATCATCAATCCTGGGAAGCGGATATTTATTCTTGATAGTCACCTGATTCAATTGTCTGTAATCAATATAAAGCCTCGGGCTTCCATCTTTCTTTTTCACAAATAACACTGGAGCACTCCACGGAGAAAAACTGGGGCGGATATAGCCTTTTTCCAGCAATTCAAGCAACTGTGCTCGCAGTTCTTTAAGTTCAGCTGGAGCCATTCGGTACGGTGTCTTTGCTAACGGGGCTATACCTGGAATCAGTTCAATCACCAATTCTATCTCTCGCTCTGGAGGCAAGCCTAGCAACTCATCAGGAAACACATCAGGGAACTCACAGACAATAGGAATATCACTGACGTTCTGTCGTGGCTTCTCAACAGCAACCACAGAAGCTAAGAATCCATGGTAACCTGCACTAAGCAATCTACAGGCTCGAATAGCAGAAATAATCAAGTGAGAAGAGCGGGATCGAATACCTTGGAAATAAAATGCTGATTTTCCATGTGGCTGAAAATAGACTTTCTTCGATCTGCAGTCAACCACAGCTCCATATTGCTCCAACCAATCCATACCCAGAATGATGTCATAATCTGCCAGCTGCAATGCATATAATCTCACCGGCAACTGATGATTATTAATCATAATAGGAGATTCTTCCAAACACAGAGGTGTGATCATAAAATCTCCAAAAGGCATTTCAACATATAATTCACAGGTCACTTCTGATGTCGGCTCCTCGATACATGCAATGAAATCCTCAGAGATAAAAGAGTGAGAAGCACCAGAATCAAATAAGACACGTGCTGAATGACCATAAAGCATAATCGTACCTTCAACCTGTTGGAGTTAGATGGAAGGCTCTTTCACCACAGAATGTGGATCTAGAAGGGGGGTTGAATAGATCAACAGGCTAATTAAAAATTATGCCTAGATTCAAATGCGGAATTAATAGAACACTGGACAACCACAGTCAAAGCACCGAATGATGGAAACAAGATCTGCTAAACAGACAAGCAAACACACGAGAGGCACAAAGACTTTTAGGTGGTTCGGTCAATCCGACCTACGTCCACCCCACATTCAACTCGAATGTGGATTACTACTGATACACAGCTTCAATCTATTGGGCACTACAGCTTATCCCGACCAGAGGAACACCCTCTGCAACAGCTGAGCTTCACAGCTTGCTCTGCTGGGCACTACAGCTTAGCCGACCAGAGGTAACACCTCTGCACACCGCTGCCTCACAGCTTGACACCGCTGACTAACAGCTTGATCGAACAAAAGTTTTCAAAGGAAAAATAACAAGACTGAAACGCAAGAAAAACACAATCGAATGGAAGAAAATCAAAACGACTGTAGCTCAAAGTGAGCAATATCAGCTCTGGTATCTGGACCAAGACGCTGATTCACAAGCTCTCATATCACTCTCTCAACTCATTTCTTCTCACTTTCTTTTTCTCTCCTTTTCTTCTCTTTGGATCTCGATGGCTCTCTGCTGTCTCAAATTTGTCTCACTGTATAGACTTGCCACACTTCGATCAGCCTTCAACAGAAGATGAAGACTTCTATATATACAGCAGCAGATTGGATAAGGGCGCGTGGCTTCCACGTTTTCCCGCCCAAGGAATTTGCCAGATCCGAGGTGCTTTCATCCACGTGGCAGCATCTGATCACCTCGTCCTCCTAGGATCACGAGCCATGTCAGCAATATCAGTAGCAGATCCCTGTCAGACAGAGTATCGGATTATCAGGTTAAGTGAAGAACTCTGTACAGACTTATAAGATGAACTGCATTGTATAGACTTCATTGTATGGACTTGTGAACTCGAATGCAGTGTACAGACTCTGCCCAATGTATTGACTTCATCTATGTGAAGCTATGCGATGTACAGACTTCATATGTGAAGCAGCCGCTGTATAGACTTAAGCAATATGAAGACTTGACAGACAACTGACGATGTATGGACTTCAAGTGTGAAGACGTTGTGAATGCAAATGTAATGTACAGACTTAACATATGTATGAGACTCTAAGAGAAATGGGCGATGTATAAACTTCATCAGACTTCACTCGATGTACAGACTTCACGAACGATGCATGCACAGACTTCCTGAAGTGTGAAGGAGTTAAGTGTATAGACTTCATCATGTGAAGACTTGAACAAGGCATGTATAGACTTCACGTCGTGAAGCAATGTATATACTTAGCTGAAGAAACTCTGTACAGGCTTGACCAAGGCAAGGCAATCGAGTGTATAGACATCCACAATGTACAGACTTGCCAAGCGAAGGGGCTGTACAGACTTAATGAATGATGCAAGGCAAACGAATGTATAGACATTCAATGTATGGACTTGCCAAAAGAAACTCTGTACAGACTTTGATCAAATCAAGGCTGCTAATGTATAGACTTAACAGTCGCCCTGGCTGTACAGCCTTGGTCACAAGCTGAACAGTCGGTTGTATAGACTTGCACAAACCAAAGTCTGTACAGACTTGAAATGAAAACCAATGTATAGACTTTCAAAGCTGAACGTAGGTAAAGAACCCAATGTGCAGACTTGGAATTGCAATGTAGGAACATATGCCAATGTACAGACTTTGGCAAGCAACGATGTACAGACTTGGCCAAACATTCTGATGTATAGACTTGAGGCATGGAGGCCAATGTACAACTTGGAAAGCTAAGGCCAATGTACAGACTTGGAAAGCTAAGGCCAATGTACAGACTTCACCTCGTGCAAGCTATAGAGAATGAATGTATAAACTTCATGAAACGCTAGACACTGAATGATGTACATACTAGAGCAATGTATAGACTTAGCTTCGTGCATGCTACAGTCCAATGTATGGACTTTGAACTTGATGCAACATGAACAGTGAATGAATGTGTAGACTATGAACACTTTGAACTCTCTGAACTCTATACAGACATTGCAATCGACAGGCAATGTATAGACTTGCAAGCCTGAAGGCCAATGTATGGACTTGCACAGTAGCCCAATGTATGGACTTGACAGGGCTGAATGAGTGAATGAGCAAGCCACAATGTGCATAATTCACGATGTGTGGACTTGAGTGAGCGTGCAAGCCAACAGCCAATGTACAGATTTCCTCGTGCAGGCAATGCAGCAATGTATATACTATGAACTTGAACGTGCAGTGTTTAGACTATGCTATGCAGTGTATAGGCTATGCTAATCTGAGGAGTCGACCCATGTGAACAAGGGGGTCGACCCACAACTGTCCAGACTACACAATGAAATGTATGGACTCTATGTTCATGCTGCAATGCAATGTAGACATGTGGGTGTGTGCACGACAGTATAGACTCTGACTGCATTATATACACAGACAACCTGATAAAAACAATTTCATCAAAATAAGAACAGTTGCCAATCAACCAACACAAGCTGTTGCCAATGAAGTAAAATACATTGTCAACATCATCAACACAGAGGAGTCACAACACAACCAGATGGGATGCAATCGCTTCAGCTCGAGAAATGTGAGAAACCTTGCCTTTTTGCTTCTTTGATCCTGCCGAAGACTGCTGGGAAGACGCTGAAGCTTGAGAATAAAATTGCTGCTGAGGTTGAGGTAAAGGAGGAGGTCTAAATTGCGACTACTGAGGCTACGAAAATTGAGGAGCTTGCATCGGTTTCGGCCTCAACGGGCAATCTCAAACCACATGACCTGGCTAGTCACAACGGAAACAGATAATAGGAAGAGAACACGGCTGTCCCTGATGCCTTCCACCACACCTCACACATGTCCTCGGTTGATTGACAGAAGAACCTTGACGAGTTTGGGAAGAAGGCGTTGTCTGCTGCTGAACAGTACCTGTACCAGATGACGGCTGCTGAAAAAACTTCTTCTTCTTCTTACCATATCTCTTGAACTTGGGCTTGGAAGGGGAAGAAACACTGCCAACATCTGGCGCAACAGAAGAAACTCCTGACACTGGCGGCTGATAAGTCTGCGGAAACTGAACCGTCGGCTGAACCGACCCAGCTTGAGAATATCCTCATGGTCTCGCCATCTCTAGCTCGAGTGCCACAGCTACCTGGCACGCACCGTCAAGATCAGCAACACGACTCGCAATCAATGGCAACTTCAACTCTGGCCTCAATCCTCGTAAGAACTGCTGAGTCTTTAGAGCCTCATTTGCAAGCACATGGGGCGCATATTGACCCAATTCCATAAATTTGTTCCGATATTGAAGCACAGTCATGTCACCCTGAATTTATTCCATGAACTGGTACATCTTTGCCATTTGCAAACAGGCAGGAGTATAGGCACGCTCGAAGGCTGCAACAAACTCTGCCCAAGTGATCTGCCGAAGGGGCCTGGAATGAAAAGCAATCTGCCACTTGGCTTTCCACCATGTAATAGCTGTACCTTGGAGTTGAAACGCTGCTAGCATCACCTTTTCATCCTCCGCGCACTCCATGGATAGGAATACGCGCTTGATCGCATCCAGCCACTGCCTCGCTACCTCTGGGTCTGCCCGTTCGTCAAAAGCGGGCGGATTAAACAGGAGAAACTCTTTAAGAGCCTTGCCGCGACTACCAGGCACTTCGACTTGAGAAGCAACGACTGGCGCTGGAGGAGGAACTGCAGGAACTGCAGGAGGCTGAGCAGAACCACTCTCTTCCCTAGGCGCATGTCTCAGAACTCGAGGAGGTCTTCCTCGACGAGGCGACATTATTACACTGCCGAACACATAAAACAACAGCAAATCCATCAATCTTACGGAAAACATCCTAAGCCGGCAATAGATGACACAATAGGACTAACTTTGGACAAGTGTAAATTCCAATTCCTTATACAAATCCTCAACTTCGCTCTGATACCAACTGTGACGGCCCAGAACTCCGGATACCGATATACCGATAACATCGATACGCCGATACCAAGAACTGGGGAAGCCACCCAAGAGGCTGATGAGGCCCCTGAAGGGTTAGTGGAGTTTGTCGTGGGGATGTATAACGAATTGCAATCACAAGAGCGCATATTTAATTTAAGCAACAAGATTTAACAGAAGTGCGGAAGCAATTTTTAAAATAAACAGAGTGCTAAATATATAAACTAGTCCAGAGGCGCAAGAGTGCTAGTCCAGAAGTATAGCTACTCGGGGCATACCCCGGCAAAAGTACACAAGAAGGCCAAAAAGGGAACCCGTCTACTGCTGGCAGCTAAGAACGGTCTCCGAGCACACGGGAAACACCGGGAGACGGCGGGCGCGGCTCACCTGAAAGGAGAAAGGGTGAGTCACAGCCAGACTCAGTAGGGGTCACGCGGATCCCTACCTCATGCCAAACATGCAATCAAGCACAATTAAAGCAATTAGAGCATGCATTTAAATAAACAAACAGGCAATGGCATGATTAAAACTGAAGGCTAAAAGCTGTAAACCTAACTGAACAGGTATAACAGTTAATACATGCCAATAATAGTATAATTCTAAATGACAGAAACTAAATCTACCAATAGAACATGCCTCAACTAACCAAGCAACAGGGAGCAGGACAACCACTGGGAAAAGAAACCAAATGCGTCTACTGACGGCTTACACTGCGTCTCTAGCACTCGCAGTCGGTAACACGACAAGCTGAGCGCGTAAACAGTACCAAACCAAGTAACTAGTCAGAGTGACACTCGTCAGTGTCAGTCCAAAGCCTCCGACCACGTGTGCACACACTGACTCTCGCCTGAGCCAGGCCCTCTAGCCAGTTTTCTCCCTCGGCAGGACGCTACCGATGGCTGGGAGCCCACGGAACTAGCTTACAAACCGTGTGACGGGAACACCCCTCCGCCATCCCCAGGCGGGTCGGCAACTCAAAGGCCTTGGGGCTACAACAGTGGTTCCATCGCAAGGAAAGAAAAGCTACTCTATTGGGATCTATAAACATGCCATTGTTTTATAAAATAACTCAAACATGGCGTATAATCATTGTGGAAAGCATTAAAGAATGAACATGCTACTTTTGCCAGCTAACAGGAGTGTGACGGTCTGATGCCACCGCCTCACAAGGCGTGACGGTCGTGGGGTGGTGCGTTACATTAATTGTGATGCATTCCCCCAGGGCCGTTACATTTAAAAAAAAAGGGGGCGTGACGGTCTGCTGCGACCGCGTCACAGAGCGTGACGGTCGGGGGAGAGTGCGTTACATCGATTGTGACGCATCCGCCCCTGACCGTTAGAGCCATCCGAGACTAAAATTTTATCCACAATTTTTAATCGTTCAAACACTGTGTAACGCGATCCCGGAGGCGCGTTACGATGCCCTGACGGTCGCCCGACAGGCCGTCAGGCCAACCGCCATACCGGGTCGAGCATAGACCAAAGAAACGTAATGGTCGCGGGCGCGGCCGTTACACACACTGTGATGCGCCCGTTAAGGTCCATCACAGGGCCGTAACGTGTCCCATAGGGACCGTTACCAGTGTGACGGTTCCTGACAGGACCGTCACACCGTCTGGGTTACGGAGGGGTTATACTTGAAACCGACTTCCCTCCCGGGCGACCGAAATCGCCAGGTAACGTCGAAAACCCTATTTTCCTGTCAAACCACACGTCCACAACAACAATATACTACTAGAAACATCCAAATACAACGCCTACAATGGATTAAACGTGAAGAACGGAGCTTAAGCCTAAAAACGAAATATCTCTAATATGCATTCCATAGGAGCTTAGCAAAGAAAACATGCTATAGGGAAGGATCCTAGCGAGTTCGGGATTCCATCCCCCTACCTCGTTCAAGCCGGAACGGCCGATTAAGCCACATGCAAGGGAAAGGAACCACCGAGCCTCCTCGCCCCGTCTCGCTCCCACGAGCCTCAAACCACGTCGAGGTGGGCGTCAACGCGCTCCACTCGACGCAAGGATTCCAACGGCGTGCTCCACGCCTCGAACCGCTGTCGATTCGCCCGATTCCCCTAGGAAGGAGGGAGGGGCGATCGGAGGTGAGAGAGAGAGCGTGAGAGTGAGATCGACGAGGGGAGAGAGGGGGTGAGGAAAATGGGAAAAAGAAAAAAAAAGGTTAATAAATATAATATATTTATTATATATAAAAATCGTATTTTCTCCATTTAAAATCTCAAATAATTCCGATTAAATCCTGAAAAATACTAGAAAAATTCCTAAAAATCCAGGAAAATAGCCAGAAATTCCAGAATAACTTCTAGGTCCGAACCACTTAGGACCAATTAAGGTACGGGCCTCACATCAACCGTCTATTTACTCTTGATGGGTAGGAAGTGAGCAGATTTGGTCAACTAGTCCACTATTACCCAGATTGCATCAAATCTACCTCTAGTCTTGGGCAATCTTATGATAAAATTCATACCGATACTTTCCCACTTCCATTCTGGTATCTCCAGAGGCTTCAATTTTCTAGCAGGTCTGAGATGTTTTGCCTTCACCTATTGACATATCATCATTCAATGGCTCACAAATTCAACTACTTCTATTTTCATGTTTGGCCACCAAAAAGTTTTTTCTAAATCTTGGTACATTTTAGTAGCTCCTGGACGAATGGTATACCTAGATTAGTGTGCTTCTTCTATTATCTTCTTCTTGATCTCAACACAATCAGGCACATAAGTCCTTCCTCGAAATGGTAGTCTTTCATCATTGACCAATTGGAAATTAGGTCTTTCATCCAAGTTCTTTTTAACTTCAACCAATAAGGGATAATTACCTTGACGCTCCATAATCTCTGAAATCATATTATATTTTAACCTGATGTTGGCAATCAAGACTCACTCCTCCTTTTTCTCCACATTTAAGTTTAATCTTTCAAATTGCTCCAACAAACACTAGTCATTAAGCATGAAACTTGATAATAGAGCCATCGGCTTCTTGCTAAGAGTATCTGCCACAGCATTACCTTTTCTAGGATGATATTGAATGGAAAAGTCAAAGTCCTTCAAATATTCTAACCACCTTCTTTGTCCCATGTTGAGATTCTTCTGAGAAAATAAATATTTCAAACTAATGTGGTCAGAATAGACAATGAACTGCTCACCATATAGATAATGGCTCTATATTTTGAACGCAAAGTTTATCGTCGCCAATTCCATATCATGAAATGGGTATTTGTCTCATGCTTCTTCAATTGTCTGGATGCATAGGCAATCACCTTGTCTTGTTGCATTAGCACATAGTCTACACCAATTCCCGATGCATCGGCACATACCTCAAATCCTCCTTCCTCAGTGGGCAGAGTAAGAATAGGTGTAGTTGTCAAGCATTCTTTTAGAGTTTGGAAACTCTTTTCACAATGTTCAGTCCACTAATATGGACTTTCCTTCCTGGTCAATGTAGTCAATGACATGGAAATTTTAAAGAAATCTTTAATAAATCTCTTGTAATAACCGGTCAATACTAGAAAGCTTCAGATTTCATCACATTAGTATGCCTTTCCCAATTATTTATAGCTCTTATTGAAGGATCAACAACAATACCTTCTTTAGAAATCACATGGCTAAGAAATGAAACTTATTCCAGCCGAAACTCACATTTGCTCAATTTGACATACAACTAGTTATCCCTTAATATTTGTAAGGCAATCCTCAAATGAGCTTTGTGTTCTTCTTTGGTCTTGGAGTAGATCAATATATCATCAGTGAATACTACCACAAATTGATCTAAATAAGGTCTAAACACGCTATTCATCAATTGCATTAATATTGCAGATGCATTAGTCAACCCAAAAGACATGAGAACAAATTCATAGTGTCCATATCTGCTCCTGAATTTGTCTTTTATATATATATATATATATATATATATATATATATAGAGAGAGAGAGAGAGAGAGAGATCTTATTCCTTAATCCTTAACTAGTAGTAACCTGACTTGAGGTCAATCTTGGAGAAATAATGAGCTCGAGAGATCTGATCAAACAATTCGTCAACCCTTGGCAGAGGAAATTTATTCTTGATAGTTAACTGATTCAACTACCTATAATCAATTCATAGTCTCATAGATCCATCCTTCTTTTTCACAAATAGGACAGGTGCTCCCCAAGGTGGTGTACTAGGCATGATAAACTCTTTCTTTAACAATTCCATCAATTGCTCCTTTAATTTCTTCAACTCAGTGAATGACATTGTATAAGGAGTCTGAGATACAGGGGCTACTTCTGATATCAAGTCAATTGAAAAAGAAATTTCTCTCTCAAGTGGTATACCAGGTAACTCCTCGGGAAACACATCAAGGTATTCCCTAACAATAGAGATATCTTCTAGAATGAGTTTCTCGGGTTTGGTTACAATGACAGAAGCCAAGAATGCAACACATCATTTCTTCATCATTCTTTGGGCTTGAAGGGCAGAGATGAGAAATAAGTGTCTAGGATGGCTATCTCTAGGGGGAATCGGGGTTTCCTGACTCACCAAAATTTGGGGTTTCCTGACTCACTAAAGGTTACAATTCTTTACCTGCAATCCACCTTAGCACTATAGTTGGCTAACCAATCAACACCTAAAATTACATCATACCCCTCCATGTTTATACATATAAAATCAGCGGCTAAGTTGTGGCCACTAATCAGTACTTCACTAGAAGGGTAAAAATGTTTAAGCTCAGTTCTAGCTCCTAAGGGTGCGGAAATGACAAGTTTGATTTTCAAAGAAACATGTTTTTCATGTAAGGTGGTAGCAAATTTTGGGATATGAAAGAATGGGTGACTCTAGTGTCAAACAGAATAAAAGTTGTTCTAAAATTGATAGTGAGGGTACCCTCCACTAGTACTCCTCCTTCTGCAGGCTTGAACTCCATTATAGCTTGAAGTCTTCCTTGAGGCCTTGATCCATCTTACGAAGACTGGCCTTTCATAAAGGAGCAATTGAAAATTTGATGGTCCTTGCTTTTGCAGCGTAAACACACTCCTTTCCTTATCTAGCATTCCTCGATTTTATGACCAGTCTTGTCACAATACTTACAAATCTCTTTGGATGATGACGTAGCAAGGGTGACATGCATGTTTCCTTCTCTGGGCTTCTTGTCCTTATGAAATTCTTTACCTCCGTTTGGTCTTTTCTGTCCAAATGTTGGCTTGAAGTTTCCGGAGCCAATAACTTGCTCCTTTACCACTCTTCCCTTGATTCTTTCAACCATAGCATCTTCCAACAATTAGGCTTTCCTGACCATTTCAGTGTAGGTTTGAATACCCATGGGTGCTAGTTGAGGAATATATTGAGGTCTCAACCCATTCATGAACCTTTTAACCTTCATTCTCTCTGTGCTAACTAAGTGTGGTGCATAACGGGCCAGTCGAGAAAATTGGGCTTCGTATTCTGTTATTGTCATATTTCTTTGTTTTAGGGAGGCAAACTCCGTCGCCTTCCTCTGTCGGGCTATCTTCAAAAAATACTTGTCATTAAATGTTCCAAAATTTCATTCCAAGTTACTTGGTCATCGTGCAATGTCACTTCTATAGAGTCCCACCAAGTCCTAGCATCTCTCTCCAGTTGGAACATAGCTAATAAGACTTTATCTTGATCAGAGCATTGCATGACTCTAAATATCTTTTTGAACCAATGTTCAGCTTCGTCAAGATCAGTGGAACCATTGAATCTCAGGGAATTCATTTCTCTAAAGTTTCGGTGCAAGTCTCCAGCACTATGATGAGCTCCTCCTTGAGCTACTTGTTGTAGGGTTTGAGTTAGCCCTTGGATAATCCTTTGCATTTCCCTCTACTGGGCACATTCAGTTGCCATTTCGATAACATTCTAAACTCCTACAAACCAACTATAGAAGTTAATTATATTCTTTTCTAGAATTATGGTCTTTTAATACTTAGCCTAAGTTTCTACCCAATCTCACTAGTCAATTATCATAGGTCACAGGTCTAAAAATCTGGTGGTCTGAAACCTATGCTCGAAAAAACCTAGAGTCTTAATGACCTAAGCTCTGATACCACAAAACTGTCATGCCCTGATTGTAGAATACCGAAATGTGCAATTGTAACAAGTTGGTTGGGACAAGCACTAAAAATGAAATAAGCTAAAATTTTATTAGAAAAGAACTCCAAATTTTAACAAAAATGGGCTCAACAAGGTTTATACCAAGTCTGAGTTTACAAAATGTCATCTCAAAATCTAATGCTATTCCAATGGAAGTACAACTACAATAACTCTCTAATAACTAGACAATAAATGGGAAAAAGGTCACATAGCACTCTCTATCACACTTGCCCATTCTCATCTGAGTTGTTACCATCTTCATAATTTCCTGAAAAATAGTCATATACATTGGATGAGAGAACGCTCAATAGGAATTACATCTTTTGACCAAGAAATATAAGTGATTAATATCTTAACAGAAATACAGAGGTACTACATTGTAAAATAGTGCGAAAACCAATAAATTAATTAACATAATAGTATAATTCAAGAGATAAACTTCAAGATGTAAAAAATGAGTTATAACGAATTAAGGAATATCAATTCAAAGAACTGTAATAAGAGGGGTTCCTAGAGGTAACTAATCCAAGCTCAATAGGTGGCTTCCTCTATGTAGTATTTTACTCCTTTCGGACTCAAAGGTGGCGCCCATACCGTAGCACTTTGTCCCATATAGCATATAGTTCTCAATGAGTCAATAATAATAGATAGGATATAATAAAGAATAAATAACTCTGCCATGGCCGGTCCCAAGCCCGGATGAGAAAAGAGGAGGGTTTGCGTTAGGTCGACAGCCAGCAGTAAAATTTTGTCACATCTCCAACATGAATTCTGATCCAAATACATTTTATGCTAATGCTAGGGCGTTCCCCATAAGCGACGCGTTACATCGGAACCCGGATGGAATGACAAGTGAGCAAGGGCTAGCTAGGGCGCGACGCGTTACATCGGAACCCGGATGGAATGACAAGTGAGCAAGGGCTAGCTAGGGCGTTCCCCGTAAGCGACGCGCCGCAATGGCGCCCGATTGCGGTGTCAAATAGGCAAGGGTTCTCGTGTGGGGTTGGACGCACACGGGTAAAGAAGCAAGTCCAAAAACATAGGATCCGTCTAGCTACTTGGAATATAGGAACTTTAACGGGTAAGAGTTTAGAATTAGTTAAGTTAATGAAGGACAGGAGGGTTAACATAGCTTTCCTACAAGAAACTAGGTGGAAAGGACATAAAGCTAAAGACATTGATGGATATAAAATTTGGTATACGGGTAATAATAACTCTAGAAATGGTGTTGCTATAATAATAGATACAAACTTAAAAGATAGAGTTGTGGAAGTAAATAGATTGGGGGATAGACTAATGGTAATTAAACTTATCTTAGGTGAGGATATTTTGAATATAATTAGTGCATATGCACCTCAAGTAGGATTAGAAGAGAGCATTAAAAAGCAATTTTGGGAGGCTATTGATAGTTTGATCCAAAATATCCCTAGTGAAGAGAGAATCTTTATTGGAGGGGATCTTAATGGTCATGTGGGTATAGATAATAGAGGCTATGAGAGGATTCATGGAGGGCTTAGTTTTGGCAATAGAAATGATATGGGTAACATTATTCTTGATTTTGTTATGGCCTATGATCTAGCAATTATTAATACCTTCTTTAAGAAGCGGGACGAACACTTAATAACATACAAGAGTGGAACACATATAAGTCAAATTGACTATTTTCTCATTAGGAAGGTCGATAGAGTTTTATGTAAAGATTGTAAAGTTATTCCTGGTGAGAGTCTAGCCCCTCAACATAGGTTGTTAGTAATGGATGTCACTATCCCTAAATTCAAAAGAAAGATCATTATAAATAATTATTCCAAGATTAAATGGTGGAATTTAAAAGGTAAAAGTTTAGAAACTTTTAAAAATCATCTATTCAAGGAAAATATTTGGAATTTAGAACAAGAAACTAATGTAATGTGGAATAATGTTACAAATTGTATAACGAGGGTTGCAAAACAACTCTTAGGCGAATCTAAAGGTAAAAAGAATTTAGAAAAAGAGACTTGGTGGTGGAGTAAGGAAATCCAAAATACCATTAGAGTAAAAAAAGAATGCTTTAAAGTTTGGCAAACTAACAAAAATGCTCAAATCCTAGAAGCCTATAAAATCGCTAAAAAGAGAGCTAAGAAAATAGATAGCGAAGCTAAATCAAAGGCATTTGAAGATTTATATAATAAATTAGGAACCCAAGAGGGTGAAAAGGACATATTTAAACTTGTTAAATTAAGAGAAAGGAAAACTAGATATTTAGATCATGTTCGGTGCATTAAAGGTGAAGATCAAAGGGTTTTAACTAAGGATCTTGAGATTAAAGGGAGGTGGCATAGCTATTTTCAGAAGTTACTTAATGGAGATTCCGTCAAGGATTTATCTTTAGAAGGTACCCAAGAGTCCATAATATTTGATAAATATCAATATTTCAGGCGTATTAAGATATCAGAAGTGGAGGATGCTTTAAGGAAAATGAAAGTGGGCAAGGCCTTAGGACTAGATGGCTTACCTATTGAAGTATGCAAAGGCCTAGGAGATATTGGTATTCAGTGGCTAACTAAATTTTTTAATAAAATTTTAAAGGAACGGAGAATGCCAGAAGTTTGAAGAAAAAGTGTTGTAGTTCCTTTCTATAAAAACAAAGGAGATATTCAAAGTTGTAATAATTATCGTGGAATTAAGCTTATGAGTCATATTATGAAACTTTGAGAAAGAGTAATTGAAAAATGCCTCCGTTGTATGACTACTGTATCGAAAAATCAGTTTGGTTTTATGCCAAATAGATCTACTACAGAAGTTATTTTCTTGCTATGGCAGCTAATGGAGAAGTATAGAGAGATGAGAAAAGATTTGTATATAATTTTTCTTGATTTAGAGAATGCGTACGATCGACTACCGAGAGAATTGATTTGGTGGACATTAAGAAAGAAAGGAATCTCTCAAGGATATGTTGATTTGATTAAGGATATGTACGGCGGTGCTATTACTAGTGTTCGAACTATTGCTGGGGAGACTGGTAAATTTCCCGTTTCTATAGGTTTGCATCAAGGTTCTGCACTAAGTCCGTATCTCTTTGTCTTTGTTATGGATGAAGTAACTAAACAATTGCATGAGGATATCCCTTGGTGTATGCTATTTGCAGACGATGTTGTTTTAATTGATGAGAGTATTGATGCTCTAAATGCTAAGTTAGAGTGTTGGAGACTTGCCTTGGAGTCTAAAGATTTTAAAATTAGTAGGAATAAGTCAGAGTTTATGCACTGTAATTTTAGTAATGGGAGAGTGGTTCAGGAAGACATGGTTCTAATTGATGGACATAACATTCCGAAGAGTAGTAGTTTTCGATACTTAGGATCTATCATACAAGAGAATGGGGAGATTTATGATGACGTTACACATAGGATTAAGGCAGGCTAGTTAAGATGGAGAAGTGCATCAGGTGTCCTTTGTGATCGTCGTATGCCTGTGAAACTCAAAGGGAGGTTTTATAGAACGGCTGTGAGACCTACTTTGTTATATGGTACCGAGTGTCGGGCAGTACGAAGGAACACATCCACAAAATGTGTGTAGCAGAGATGAGGATGTTGAGATGGATGTGTGGCAAGACTAAGAAAGACAAGATTAGGAATGAGCGCATCCGTAAGGACTTAGGGATAGCTCCAATTGATTGTAAAATGAGAGAAAATAGACTCAGGTGGTTTGGACATGTGTTTCGTCGCCCTAACTCAGCGCCGGTTAAAAGATGTGACCAAATCTTAGTGGATGCTAGTAAAAGAGCTCGAGGAAGGCCTAAAATGAGATGGTGCGATGTTATTAGGAAGGACATTAGTTCCTTGAGTTTAAATATGAATATTACACTTGATAGAAATCTTTGGCGGAACAGGATTCATGTAGCCGATCCCAATTAATTGGGATAAGGCTCTGATGATGATGATGATGATGATGATGATAAAGAATAAATAGGTAACAAATGAACATATTGTATATTTAGCCATATATCATTTGAATTTCAAAAACATATACCTTTTTGGGTCAAGAATATCAATTGATAGAAATCAATCATTTATATAACATGAGTATCAATCAATCATATAGCGTGTAGGTGAATTGTATAGATCAATCATGCATGTCAGTTGGTGCAATGCACACCTGATTATTCTACTCCCATGGGCACAAGTACCTTTGGACATTTTGTTCAGGACTAGATGATGACCCCGAAATTTGCCAGCATTGAGTGTCAAGTGGACCAAAAGTCCCAAGTAATTTCTAGATAATTTTCAGTATTGATGGCTAATAAATTTCAATAATTATGTTCATGAAACGAGACATAACATATAACCAAACACTCAAGTAGGCAGGACTTTAGAGGTGGCCCCTACAGGATGAAGAAGTGGCTCATACTATGTAACACTTTGCTCTATTCCAGACTCAAGAGATGGCTCCCATAGCCTAACACTTTACCTTACATGGCACTTAGCTCCTATGTTTCCAAATAGTGTATATGACTATGGTATAAAGATTTCAAGGAAAATCAAACTTCATGTAATACGAAGTAGAACAAGTAGTGTACAAGAAAGTATAAGAATAACAAGGTAATTCAAAGGAATCAGATTCAAATGACTAGAAGGTCCAATTCAAAAGAATGAGTTTCTATATACGGTAACAAATTCAATTTTATCGAAGACTTGTTGAATACGTGTGCACCATGATTACTGTTATGGTTTTGATGATAGCAACTACTATAAGTCACACTGTGGTGCATCTTTTTAAACAATCATTCATTTCATCGAACATGTTGTGTGCATGAGCAGTGCATGGTTTTGATAGCAAATACTAAGTCACACTATGTTTGCATATGACGTCATTGTGCATCTGTTTAAACAGTTAGTCATTTCATCGAACAGGTTGTGTGCATGAGCAATGCATCAGTGTATATCACTGTTCATATCTTGCATTGGTCCATTCATATAGTCGGTGCATCTCTTATGCTGCTACACATAAGGTCTGTTCATTTCACTGTTTGCATCGGAGCATTGTTTGTCATTCGCATATCAAAGTCTATACATCCATTAACAAGTCTATACATTGGTTGCATAGCTTGCCATGCAAAGTCTATACATTCTCCATGCATCTTCATTACTAAGTCTATACATCCTGCAACTCAAAGTCTATACATCATCCTGTTACAGGCACATCAAGTCTATACGTCCATACAGCCAGCAAGTCTATACATCAGCAAGTCTGTACATCCTTCACCAACAACTCTATACAGCCAGCAAGTCTATACAGCCAACAAGTCTATACATCCTGCAAACTCAAAGTCTGTACGTTGGCTGCTAGCACAAACTCAAAGTCTATACGTTGGCTGGTAGCACAAACTCAAAGTCTATACATTGGCTGGTTGAAGTCTGTACAATGTATAGTTGCTCCAACACAGTTGCTCCAACATAAAGTCTGTGCATAGTCAGTGCATTCGGTTGCTTCATGGCAAAGTGAAAGCCATATGATCGCGTCCAAGCCTTGATGCAAATCTCTTCCACAAGCTTCATTCAAATAGCCAAGGTCACTGCACAAGATGAGAGTCCAAAGATAAAGATTCAGTTGGTACTTTCTAGACCAACAAGGATGAAGTTACAGACATGAACAGGCTGCTAATGGACACAAGCGACGGAGCTGAAGCGGCTAACGGACCGACCCAGGATGGACCGGGGTCTGCCCAGCTGGCGGTTGACCGCCAGCACAGGGGCGGTCGACCGCCCCAGCCAGAGATTCCCAGACTACACGAGTTTCAGCTGGCGGTTGACCGCCAGCCATTAGCGGTCGACCGAAAATCCCAGGGACCGCCCGTTTGCAGATTTCTCAGTAGAGGTCGACCGCCAAAAGCTGTAGGTCGACTGCCAGCCCCGAGCCATCAATTGTTGACTTTTGTTTCCACTTCGAAAAGGGCCATTCAACATGGATTTGTTTAATCCAAAAGTCACCTAATCACCCATGATTTATGGATCTGGTCTGGGGCTTGTCTATAGACCATTCAAAGTCTATAAAACTAATACAAGAGGGTTAGAAACCCTAGTTGATGTAGTTGATGAAGTGAATCAAAGAGAGCTCAAGGGAGGCCATTTTGAGGGTATTGTAGCACCTACGTGAACAGTACTTCGGGCTGGAGTTCTTCATCCTTCCAAGGTGATTCAAGCTCAGATCTGAAGCCAAGCAACCTCTAAGCAAGCAAGAAGCATTCAAGGCTCTCAAAGGTGATCAAAGCTACATCCATACACCTCTTCATCAACTCAAGGATATTCAAGAAAAGATCAAGCTACATCCAATATCGTCTCCATCAACTCAAAGGGATCAAAGGAAAATCAAAGCTCTTCATCAAATCCTCAAGAGATTCAAGCTTCAGCAAATCTCAGACAAGATATTTTCTCTTAAGCATATTCTATATCTTGTTGAGTGTTTTTCATAAGTTGTTCTTTTTCCATTTCATTCAATCTATTGAAACTGAAGATCGTCCCTACCGGTGGTTAGTAGGAAGGCAATCGGGAGTTCTCTGATCTACGGTGTAGCCGTCCCTGTCGGCTTTGTGTGTAGGAAGACAGAAAGAGGGTTTTCTCTGTTCTGTGATTTGGGGCGTGTCCCCGGTCAAGCTGTGAGTCAGCAGGAAAGCCTCACCGGGTTTTGGTGAGGGGTGGACGTAGGTTGCAGGGTTGCAACCGAACCACCTTAAAAATCCCTGTGTTGTGGGTTGTTTATTGTGTGTGATTGCTCTATATCTTCTACCCCCATTCACAGGTTCGTGTGGTTCCATACTTGGTAATCTTGTTTACACACTCAAGCACTCAGATTTGCACCTTCGGTTTTATCGACGGTTTAATTGAGCTTAGCACTTTGACTGCATCCCTTGGGCGGCCTGCTGCACCCTTGCACACAGGCGCCTATGTGAAAGTATTGCTAAGTGTTTCCTTTGCTTAGACTCGCATGCATCTTAGTTGATCACCACTGCATTCACACACATATGAACTTTGAGTGATCAACATAGCACACACACACGTACGGTTGTTGTAAGCTATTGCATGTTCTGTGCCACTCTACTTAATTCCGCTGTGCATTGTGTCTAAGTGATTCATTCGCTTTATAGGAGTGGTTCATGCTTCCGATAGCTAAGAGTTTTAAATAGGCCAAAGCTTTTGATATGATCTATTCAACCCCCCCCCTTCTAGATCCGTTTACACCTCGCGGGACCCAACAAGTGGTATCAGAGCGAGGCTCTGTCATTCCCAGATCCAACGATTTGCAGGGAAAGATCCCGGTGTTTGTTATTTAGATGGCTTCATATGCTACACATGCTTCGATGGCTTCTCTGCCCATTTATGATGGTTCAGATTTTTCTACATGGGTTGGAAGAATGTTCATCTATGTTAGCTCCATGGATCCACAATTGTGGACTCTTATATACAATGGTCCTCATGAGCTGCCATCAAATTCAATTGATTGGTTAGTCGATCATGAGATCAAACACAATGATAATCGTCTTGTATATAACTTAATTATAGCTGCAGTTGATCTGAGACTAACTCATCTTGTGTCCTCTTGCAGCACAGCCAAACAAGTATTATACAAGTTGGTGAAAATCGATGAAGGGAAGGAACAAGAACAAGAATGCTTCATGGCCGACCGTGCAGAACAGTCCAGCAATACATCCTCATCACATGTAAACTCTGACTCCGAGGAATTCACTTTTGAAGAGCTTATGGAAGCCTATGATGAATTGATCACATAATACAAAAAGGTCAAAACAGAAAACAAAAATTTGAAAAAGGATCTCAAGAAAATTAACCAAAATGAAAGCTCGATTTGTAAAAAGTGTTCTATTTTTAAAGAGCTTAACGACACTCTCTCAGTTGATCTAGATACGCATAAACAAAGCATTGCATGTCTAAGGGAAGAAAATGAAAATCTTCATGATGAAATCACTAGGTTGGAAGAAATTGTAATAAAACTTTAAAATCAACCTAAGTCAATCTCTAATGATCAAACTATGGCCGATGGGCTAATCTATCATGAGAAGTTGATTGAAGGAAACAAAAATTCTGTTTCATGCTCTGCTAATTTTGTATGTGAAAAATGTTCATCCTTGAGAAACATAAATGTTGGTCTCCATGATGATCTTGAATGGCAACAAAAACTGATTGATTCTCTGAAAGAAGAGAATAGAGAGTTGTTGGAAAAGAAAATTGAACATGAAAAAGTTGAAGAAGAATTGCATGAAAAATTGGTTGCACATGAAAAAGGCAAATCTGTCATTAATGATCACTCTGAAACATTGCATGCTCTCGAACAACAAAATCAAAATCTTAAAGCAGCAAATGACATGCTCAATGAGCAATTGGCAGCATGCGAAGAGGGCCTTGTTGAATCTAAACAGCACATTTCCTCACTTGAAAATGAAATTCAAGGTCTGAATGAATTCCTGTCATTATTTGTTCAAATCCAAGATTCTGACTCACCGGAAGCCACCACTTCTTATGGTCACCAAAAAGGGCATACTGCTCAAAAGAAAAGTAAAATTCAGCATGCTCATCCAAACATGCACCATAACATGTCCTATGCTAAATACCATGCTTTCCACAAAATGACTGTCCATTGTTATTATTGTGGTAAACATGGTCACACTATGCATGATTGTTTTATCTTGAGAAATGATGAGCTTATAGCAGAAGAACAAGTGGTGAAAGAGCAAGGAAAGAAACATGTCAATACTGGCAGAGGACCTACTCAGCAGACATCTGCACAGAACTGCATGGGGAGTCAGAAGAGTCGATACTCCCATACAAGCAGGCCGACACTCTCTATGGCTTTAAACAAAAATCTTCCTCCTTTCTACTCTCACTGTGGTAAGTCTGGCCTTACTGCCCAAGAGTGCTGGCACTTGAAGGGAAAGCATCACCTTCATACCATGGAAGGTAAATCCCATGCTCATCCACAAAAACAAAATGCACATGCTCACGCACGTGAACATAAAAAGAATGCTCAATCTTTTGTGCACTGTTTTTATTGTGGGAAAAATGGTCATGACATGTATGATTGTCATACAATGAGGAAGGATGATCTGATTTTCCTGAAAAAGATGAGCCACATTAGGGAATATGACAAAGCTTCTAACCCACAAGGACCCAAGCAATCTTAGGTACCTAAAAATTTCAAATGAGAATTTTGGGTGCAGGATGCCTTAGAGCTGAACAAGGGATCATAAGGTAAATAAAAGCTCAAGGCACAGGTATGTACATAAACCTTTTAGGTTTAGTCATCTTGCATGTTTAGGCTTTACATGTAGATAGTGCATCATACGTCTGCCCAATGTCACGTTGATGTGATGATGAGTTGTTTGCTACCTGATATCAGCCACTTGAAATTCTTGGACTTTGGTTTTGATGATGCATGTCATGGCTGCATTTTCAACTCGTTATTCATGTTAGCATTATTCAAAAGGGGGAGTCTAGCAATTGACATCATCATGTTGTATTCAGTTCAAAATCAATTGTGAATGATTTGTGTTTGCATCATATTGTGATCACACATACCTTAATGCACATCATGCTTAGTAGACACAAAAATGCACAATTATTTTGCAGCACCTTCATTGCATTGTGTATTCACATAAGTCTTAGGCTGCATAATTCATTGCCAACCCATGCATGTATTCAAGGGGAGTCAACATCAATCTAGCTTGAATCATTTTACATCATTTCACTCTTGCACGGCCATGGTATATCAAATGTTGATGTATGGAAAGGCAGGCTATGCTTGTCTGGAAGCACTCAATATGCGTGATGACCAACCTCCGCCAAGTATCATGTGCCACTGTCGCATATAGGCCATATAGCTATGGGGAGTTGTCTCTTTGCAGGATTCATGCATATGTTTCATCTTCATTCTGTTGCATTTAATAAGTGTGCATGTTGGGTCATGCCTTTCATGTCTGCCAAATTCATGTTTGATCAGGTCATCTCCTACATGGTTCTAGTCAACCTCTCCTTGACATTCGTCATTCCACTTAATTGCAAACATAACTCCTTGAGTGCATTCATTGCATATTCTTAGGGGGAGTCGTGTTGTTTTTCTTGGTTCATTCGTCCTTTTTGCATCTGAACCTCAATGGCCTCCAGTGTGATAATAAGTTCAAGAGACAGACATCACTATGGTGTGAGAGCTTTCTATTATATGAACTGATGATTGTCTATTCAATGAAAATGGTTCAGATTTAATGATTTCCTTGAAGTTCTGATATATCTTTTGAAATCATCTATATTCTGTGGTTTTAATAGACCTTAACTAGAGATTGCATGTTGTGCCTTGAATGACTATCCTGATATCTGAAAATCCAAACGTCATGACAACTTTGGAGATACTCTAGAGCTTAGTATTGTTTCTAAACATCTTGATGAGCTGGAATTCTTGAAAAATCAATTTGACAGAGCAATGATATTATTGCACGGAGAAATATGTCACGTCATCAAATCAAGTGACGAATGACATGTCATGATGTGCCCCTGTTATCTCTGTCTTAATTCAATTGGACTCTAGGCAGAGCAATGGCATAATTGCTGAGAAATATATCTTCTCATCAAAGAAATGAGTTTGGATATGTCATGACGTGATTTTGCTATCTCTGTTCATTCTGAAGCATAACCGTCAGTCTTGCCAAATACCTAGGGATACTGGCGTCTAAACAACGTGTATTCTTACGGCTAGGAGGCATGTACTAGACCAGACTGCTCGTAAAATATGAGTCTTGTGCCTTCAAATGCAAAAGATACTGAAAATCACATTTGCTGTGATCATAAAATTCCATGATCTAATCATGATTGTTTAGCTTCAATACTAGTTTTTATGCTATTTCCTTTGTAGTTCTTGAATATGGATGTATAAGATAAAGGAAGGTTAAACACTGTCATGATATGCGCTTCTGGTTCATTTCTATTAAACCATGGATGTCGATGCATTTTGAACTCTATTGATGATCTTGGTTTTCATTAGCTTTAAACCATATATATTACTCCCGGCATGTTTCTAATTTCCATATAATGGCTTGCTCTTCCAATACCATTCCACTCTGATCTCTAGGACTTTTGTCAACCACTGTACCGTATCCCTCCTTTTTGTTGTTGGCAAAGGGGGAGAATGTCTTGTTGTGAGTCTATTGCTGTGGACTTGGGAGAAAGGGGGAGATGTTGCCTAATGTTACCTTTGTGCGTTGTCAAAGGGGGAGAGTGCATTGTGGATATGGGAGAATCTAAGGGGGAGAGAACCTTCATTTATGATGAGGGTTTATGCATAGCATTCATACACTTTACTTCTCTATGAATACGTATATCCATGCATACATATCTGCATTCACATGCTTCACTATCATGGATCTTGAGCTGCACATGTTACAAATGTCATAAACTTTGCATTCTTGGCTATTTCTGCCATATAATGACTCACAGTGTTGCCATCATCAAAAACGGGGAGAATGTTGAATATGTGTGCACCATGATTACTATTATGGTTTTGATGATAGCAACTACTATAAGTCACACTGTGGTGCATCTGTTTAAACAATTAGTCATTTCATCGAACATGTTGTGTGCATGAGCAGTGCATAGTTTTGATAGCAAATACTAAGTCACATTGTGCTTGCATATGACGTCATTGTGCATCTGTTTAAACAGTTAGTCATTTCATCGAACATGTTGTGTGCATGAGCAATGCATCAGTGCATACCACTGTTCATATCTTGCATTGGTCCATTCATATAGTCGGTGCATCTCTTATGCTACTACACATAAGGTATGTTCATTTCACTGTTTGCATCGGTGCATTATTTGTCATTTGCATATCAAAGTCTATACATCCATTAACAAGTCTATACATTGGTTGCATAGCTTGCCATGCAAAGTTTATACATTCTCCATGCATCTTCATTACGAAGTCTATACATCCTGCAACTCAAAGTCTATACATCATCCTGTTGCAGGCACATCAAGTCTATACATCCATACAGCCAGCAAGTCTATACATCAGCAAGTCTGTACATCCTTCACCAGCAAGTCTATACAGCCAGCAAGTCTATACATCAGCAAGTCTATACATCCTGCAAACTCAAAGTCTGTACGTTGACTGCTAGCACAAACTCAAAGTCTGTACGTTGGCTGCTAGCACAAACTCAAAGTCTGTACGTTGGCTGGTTGAAGTCTGTACAATGTATAGTTGCTCCAACACAGTTGCTCCAACACAAAGTCTGTGCATAGTCAGTGCATTCGGTTGCTTCATGGCAAAGTGAAAGCCATATGATCGCGTCCAAGCCTTGATGCAAATCTCTACCACAAGCTTCATTCAAATAGCCAAGGTCACTGCACAAGATGAGAGTCCAAAGATAAAGATTCAGTTGGTACCTTCTAGACCAACAAGGATGAAGTTACAGACATGAACAGGCTGCTAATGGACACAAGCGACGGAGCTGAAGCGGCTAACGGACCAACCCGGGATGGACCGGGGTCTACCCAGCTGGCGGTCGACCGCCAGCACAGGGGCGTTCGACCGCCCCAGCCAGAGATTCCCAGACTGCACGAGTTTCAGCTGGCGATCGACCGCCAGCCATTAGCGGTCGACCAAAAATCTCAGGGACCGCCCGTTTGCAGATTTCTCAGTAGAGGTCGACCGCCAGAAGCTGTAGGTCGACCGCCAGTCCCGAGCCATCAATTGTTGACTTTTATTTCCACTTCGAAAAGGGCCATTCAACAAGGATTAATTTAATCCAAAAGTCACCTAATCACCCATGATTTATGGATCTGGTCTGGGGCTTGTCTATAGACCATTCAAAGTCTATAAAACCAATACAAGAGGGTTAGAAACCCTAGTTGATGTAGTTGATGAAGTGAATCAAAGAGAGCTCAAGGGAGGCCATTTCGAGGGTACTGTAGCACCTGCGTGAACAGTACTTCGGGCTGGAGTTCTTCATCCTTCCAAGGTGATTCAAGCTCAGATCTGAAGCCAAGCAACCTCCAAGCAAGCAAGAAGCATTCAAGGCTCTCAAAGGTGATCAAAGCTACATCCATACACCTCTTCATCAACTCAAGGAGATTCAAGAAAAGATCAAGCTACATCCAATATCGTCTCCATCAACTCAAAGGGATCAAAGGAAAATCAAAGCTCTTCATCAAATCCTCAAGAGATTCAAGCTTCAGCAAACCTCAGACAATATCTTTTCTCTTAAGCATATTCTATATCTTGTTGAGTGTTTTTCATAAGTTGTTCTTTTTCCATTTCATTCAATCTATTGAAACTGAAGATCGTCCCTACCGGTGGTTAGTAGGAAGGCAATCGGGAGTTCTCTGATGTGTGGTGTAGCCGTCCCTGCCGGCTTTGTGTGTAGGAAGACAGAAAGAGGGTTTTCTCTGTTATGTGGTTTGGGGCGTGTCCTCGGTCAAGCTGTGAGTCAGCAGGAAAGCCTCACCGGGTTTTGGTGATGGGTGGACGTAGGTTGCGGGGTTGCAACCGAACCACCTTAAAAATCCCTGTGTTATGGGTTGTTTATTGTGTGTGATTGCTCTATATCTTCTACCCCCATTCACAGGTTCGTGTGGTTCCATGCTTGGTAATCTTGTTTACACACTCAAGCACTCAGATTTGCACCTTCGGTTTTATCGACGGTTTAATTGAGCTTAGCACTTTGACTGCATCCCTTGGGCGGCCTGCTGCGCCCTTGCACACAGGCGCCAAGGTGAAAGTATTGCTAAGTGTTTCGCTTGCTTAGACTCGCATGCATCTTAGTTGATCACCACTGCATTCACACACATATGAACTTTGAGTGATCAACATAGCACACACACACGTACGGTTGTTGCAAGCTATTGCATGTTCTGTGCCACTCTACTTAATTCCGTTGTGCATTATGTCTAAGTGATTCATTCACTTTATAGGAGTGGTTCATGCTTCCGATAGCTAAGAGTTTTAAATAGGCCAAAGCTTTTGATAGGATCTATTCAACCGCCCCCCCTTCTAGATCCGTTTACACCTCGCGGGACCCAACAAGACTAAGCATAAACATGGGTTAATTCAAGTTTTTCATAATCTGGTGCTCGTAAAACAGTAATAAATGGAGGCTAGTATTTGCTAGTTCATTTAAATGTAAGGGAATCGATCGAATAAGAACCAAGATGAAATGTAGAATCAGGGTCATCAATTATGCACAAGATTTAAGAATTTAACACAATTTCATGAGTTCATTCTCTTGTCAATTTTAGTCCAGACAACATGATTAAGGCAGAAACATGATCTTGAAAATAATTTACAATTTTTTGAAAAATTTTCTAAATCACATTCTGCATGGACGTCACGTTTTAGTTGGTCAATAGTAAATCGTGTCGAGCAGAGTGACGCGTTCAAGATAATTCAGTTAAATTTCTAAAAAATCAAAAGTAAATCACGTCCTATCGGAGAGACGCGTTCAAGTAAATCGCGTCTCAGCAGAGCGACGCATTCAAGATAATTCAGTTAAATTTCAAAAATAAATCATGTCCTATCATAGAGACCTGTTCAAATAAATAGCATCTGAGCAGGCAACACGCTTAAGATAATTAAGTTAAATTTCTAAAAAAATAGAAGTTAATCACGTCTTATTGGAGTGACACATTCAAGGCTCAACAGGTTCAAATCGTGGTTGTACGGGCGATCGTGTTTCAACAAGCTCAGTGTAAATCAGGTCTATGTGGTAAGATGTGTTTTAAAAAAATAAAAAAAATTAGTGAACGTAGTCAGTCTGGCTGCCTGCAGATGCCTAATGTCGGACATCCCGTGGACTTTGATTTGACAGCCATATAAGTGATGCTACTATTTTTTGGATTGGATTGATTTCGTGAGTTTCAAGTCCAGTTGTGGACATGCGAAATTGCACCCTCATACGTCCCAACTAGTCTAGCATTAACAACGACTCCAAATAGAAAAACTACGGGGAAGATGGGCCGTCCGGACTCCCCGAGCACACACACACACTGCCGTGGAGCTGTTCCCAGAATCACGACAGTGATGAGAACTCAACCCTCAAGAGCCCCACAATCCATGGGCCTCGAAGAAAATCAAATAAGCCATAACTCGCGCTCACAACGGGCTCATAACTGCCCATTTAGGCCTTCAGCGGCACGCCCTTTACGCCCTTCAGCGGCACACCCCTTTTGGCCCCTCAGCGGTACCCTCTTTGACCCTTCAGCGGTATGCCCCTGGGCCCTTCAGCGGCACACCTCATGTGCCTTCAACGGCACGTCCCATGTGCCTTCAACGGCACTCTATTTTAAGCCTTCAACGGCACACTATTTCGGGCCTTCAATGGCACACTATTTTGGGCCTTCAACGGCACACTATCTCAAGCCTTCAACGGCACACTATTTTAAGCCTTCAACGGCACACTATTTTAAGCCTTCAACGGCACACTATTTCGGGCCTTCAAAGGCACACTATCTCAGGCCTTCAACGGCACGCTATTTTAAGCCTTCAACGGCACACCATTTCAAGCCTTCAGCGGCACACTTCTTGGGTCTTTCAGCAGCACACCTGCGAGGCTCTTCAGCGGCACGCCTGCCTTAGCCCCAGCGGCACAGCGTTCAGCTCATCCACGCCGGTCAACGCTCGTATCCCTCGGCGCGCAGCGAAGGCATGGCAAGCCCATACCTGCACCTTGCTGGGCTGTCCTCACCCCACCTACTCCCGTCCTCGGCATTCATCGGCCTGACCAGGGGTATAAGAACCCCTCGCTCTGACAAGTAAAGGGGGGAGGAAGGGAGACGAAAGGGACACACCAGGGAACACACAGAAAGAAGAGACGAAGAGAGGTGGGGACACCCACAAGCAAGAGAGGAAGAGAAGGGAGAAGAGAAGAAGAAGGGCTCCGGTGTAAGTCCCCTCCGACGACCACCGGGCAGAAGAGAGAGTAAGAGAGAGAGGGAGCTTGATGTAGCAGGGGAGAGTGGGGGAAAGAGCAGTGGGTTGTCGCCCCTGCTTCGATCTCCAACACTTTCTCCCTTTTTTTTCTTCTTCTTCTTCCCCCGTTCTTTGTTCTTCGGTTGTCTCTCTTGCTCGTAGTCTTAGCTCGAGCATGCTTCACAATGTATTTGACCGGCCATGGTCATTTCCTTTCTTTTATGAATGAAAGTCGCCCTCCTTGGGCTCCCTATTGCTTCCGTTGGTTTGCGCCACCGTGTTCTTGACTGTCCATTTCTTTTTCCTTCTCCGGCGTTTGCTTTGAGTCTTCGCGTCGATGGTTTCTTCCGGATGCCGCACCAGCTTGAGTGGTCTGGGGCCACGAATCTCCCCCTGCAAGGCCCAATGCCTTCATCCGTGCTAGCCCCTTGGGCCATTCCCCCCTCCTGTCGAGGTTTTCTGTGGGTTTGATCAACCTAGTAGCCCTGCCCCTGCCAACCCTTTTGCAGCCTTGCCCGGTGCACTTGCACCCTCCCTCAGCGGCACACCCATTTGGGGTTTCAGCGGCACACCCCTAGTCTCCCTTCAGCGGCACACTTGCCGTTTGACCCAGGCCGACATACCCCCCATCAACCTCTAGCGGTACACCCCTCCCTGGTGCCTTCAGCGGCACACCTAATCTCTCTAGCCCGGTACGCCTCCCAGACGCCTTGTGCTCGTCCCTAGCCGGCACGCCCTGACTAAACCCCCCCGGTAGACCCTATCCAGTCTTAGAGGCGTCTCCCACTCATCGTTTCTTCCGGGCTTTCCGAAGTTTTATAAAAGGTGTCGTCGCCCCTGGCACGCACCTCCAGTTGTCGGGTTCCGCCACTCCATGTGGGCGCGTTCCCTTTATCTCCCTTACGCTCGGGTCAAGGGGAGATGCTGCCGAATTTTTGGTAGAAATGATAATAATGTGTTTAAAAGGTAAAAGAAACCACGAACGAATGGAACGCTCGGCGATAAAACATTCTAACCGAAATGAGGTACTGCGGGCAACGTGAGAGAAATCGGATTAAATGACGATGTGATGAATTAAATGCTCAATCTGTAAGGAAGAGGTCGGGGGAAGAGGGAGAAAAGATTTGTATAAACCTATATAGAGATCAAGGAAAATAAGAAAAGAAAAGCCTTAAAATAAGTAAAGGAGGAGTGGGCCTTTGCCGGACGCCTATTCCAGCTTTCGCCGGTACACCTTGTCAACCCTCCACGGCACACTCCCTTACCTCCTTGAACCCCCCAGCGACACGCTTGGCATGCCTTTCCTCGGTAACCCGGCGCCTTTGTGCACCGACCCTGGCCTAGCCCGGTACATATGTGCACGGACCTCATTCTTCACGCGCATAGTCCTCGTGACTTGCACTGGCTCTGGGCCCAGGGCTGCACCGACTACAGCGCCCCGCGAACCGTACGGACTTCGCCCCGCGGGCCGTACAGACTTCGCCCCGCAGGCCGTATAGACTTGGCAAGCTGTACAGACTTCGCCCTACAGGCCGTACAGACTTCGCCCTGCAGGCCGTACAGACTTTGCAGGCCGTACAGACTTCGCCCCGCAGGCCGTACAGACTTTGCAGGCCGTACAGACTTCGCCCCGCAGGCCGTACAGACTCTGCAGGCCGTACAGACTTCACCCCGCAGGCTGTATAGACTTTGCAGGCCGTACAGACTTCGCCCCGCAGGCCGTACAGACTTTGTAGGCCGTATAAACTTTGCCCCGCAGGCCGTACAGACTTTGCCCCTCTATAGCCCAAGACTGCACAGACTTCAGCCTGCAAGCTGCACCGACATGCTGACGGCCCAGACCTGCACCGACCTACCTTCAGCCTTGGCACACCCCGCACCGACCCAGCCCAATCTCTATCCGGCGCACTCGTTGATACCCTCGCCGGCATGCCTTCAGCCGCCCTTGCCCGACGCACTCTCTATGTGATGCGAGACGAACCACGGACACGACAAGCTCGCGATCGTCCCTTAACGAGGGAAGCGTCGGACGTGCACGGTTGAGAAACCGGCTAGAGCTAGGGTGGTCAATTCACAGTTTCGTGCCCGGATCGGGTCACGGGACGGTAACGCTCTCTCTCGCAGCAGCGGTGATATAAATATAAAGTGAGCTACGATCCTAGAACATGCTCTCTAGCAGTGGCATAAACAAGTATATATGAAAATAAGCAAATGCCGAGTGTAGGGAGCGAGAACGATATCTCCACGCGCTCGGCGTGGGGAAGACGGACCCGGCCGAAACTCGTACTCCCGGAACAATAATACACAATATTACAGCAATACATGTCGTTGCCCACTCCACGCAGGGAGGTAAAGGGCTACACAATAGGGTCCGGGAGGATCGAATTCGGGTTGACGGGCGGCTTCTCGCGTTGATTCGGCAGCACCCGAACACTTGACGGTGGGGCCCACGTGCTGTCCGGAGGGACCGTGCGGGACCTGGTGTCACCACTATGGTGGGGACACTTGTGGAAGTGTTCCCTGGGCTGGCGGCATGCTGGTTCGCCGGCCGGAGGCCAGGCGGCTCCGTTCGGCACCGATCGGAATGACCGGCCACGGATCTGCCGGTTCTATTTTTCGGTGCGCGCTCCGGCGAGAACGAACGCTGCGATCAGCCCCGACGTCGGAATGCGACGAAACTGGCGCCGTTGGAAAGCTTCTTCGAAGGGCTTCAACTCACTGTGATTACAGAAAAATAACAAAGCCTGCACTTCCAATTGGCGAATTTTGAAGGTTGCTGTTGTATAGTGGCTTAACTCTCAGATCTGCAGGGCTGTCCTCTGAGAACTGTCGTTGACCGCAGGGTAGATGTCCGATTCAGCTCTTGAGGTCTTCATCAAAGGTGTAGGAAATTGAGCTAGGAAGACGGCAAAACTAGTTTGGACAAGTTTGGATGTGGCAACGAATTGATAGGATTTTTTTTACTAACAGTGGGTCGGATCTGGAATCTGACTAAAGGCACTGTAGCAGAGATAGAACATGAATTTTGAAAAAATGGATAGAGGGCAGATCAAAAATCAGGAAAAATGATGGATGTATGGGATGATGGACAGAACTCCCAGTAAAATTGGGAGGGTTTGGAAAATTCAAAAAGGTGGTCGGAGATGGGAAACTCAGAGCTGTTGGCACTGTAGACAGAGACAAAACAGATCTGGGAATGCAAAATGAACGAAAATGGAAAATTACTAAATGGAGGAGTTTGGATGGGAAAATTTAGGTGGAGGTGGGGATTCAAGGCAAGAACACACCCTCAAAATTTCAAATCCATCTCAGCTCGTGGATGGCATCAAGAATTCACGAACTACACCCCTATCCAGCAGGACAGAAACTTGAAGACGGCTCCGCGGCGGCTCGAAGGCGGCACGAACGACGGCGGCGGCGGCACCGATGAAGATCAGAGGTTGAGAGGGGGAGATAGAAGATAGATACACTCTAGAATTACAGAGGGGCTGAGAAGAGAACTCCAGGAGAAAGGAAGGGGGCGCAAGCTTCAAGCTTTCCAAACAATTTTCTCTTTTTTCACTAATTTTCACATGAAAATACAAGCTTATATATGCTTCCAACCAAATCCAACCTCAACCCTTGGATCTTGGGATGGGAGATGGAGGGTCTGGATGGCATGCCACAAACACACAAAAAATACAATAAAAAATTGAAGGGGGGGGCGGCCTATTGACTATGGAGTGGCAAGGGAGACAATTTGACTTGGTAGGTAGCCTACCAAGGAAAAATCACCCCCTTTGTCTACCCATGTGGCAATTGACATTCAACTCATCTAGAAGGCCACCTAGGCTGGTTGACCAGCCCCACATGGTTTAGGTGGACCAATGCGAAAGGGCTGAGGGCCCCCTTGCTGGTCCTACCGGCAAATTACATAGAAACCCACACAATCTACGGGAGTGACGCATTGGCTGATAAAGCCGTACAATTGTGCGTATACTTTCCCGTGGATATAAAAATAAACTAAAGGACATAAATGCAAAAGTAAATGTACATGCTCGGCGTCGATTCCCATCAACTCTCCCCGGGTGGGAGGAACTCGACCCCGTCGAGTAGGGGTAGGGATGCTCGAGTATTCCGGCGGATCCGTCACCGTGCCAAGTAACGCGGGTACGCTCCACTCCAAGTGATCGTCACCTGCTCATTCCATATATACTCGATATGCGTGAACTGCTATGGGCTAGAGGTGGACACTCCGGGTGGGGCACTCTCAAAAGGGAAGGGAGCAGCTCGAAGACTCACTAGGAATCACCGCTGAGTCCCTGTAGGTGACTGATCCGGGTAGATGTAGAACCGATCCCATACTCATCAAGTGAGTCCAATCGCCTATTACTCATAAGAGAACGACAACAAGCTTGCACAAGACACATGCAGACTCTCAAACTTACACACAAACCATGCAAACAAACCACACAAAAAAAAATACACACTGACTCATGCACGACTCTAGACTAAGGTGGTGACATCAAGCCCACTAGGTGGCGGCATCCTGGGCGGCCGGAGAGCCGTCCAACCCTTCCCCCCCAAGGCATAGTACTCATCGGCTAGTGCCTCATCGGCCACGTAATTGACATACTCAAGCTCGGGAGGTACGGATTCTCCAACACCTAGGGCTAGGGTGGTGCGAGCGGGACACTCGCTGGCAATGTGGCCAAACCCGTGACAGTGGAAACACTGCACTCTCGACCGACTACTCTCTCCTATAAAAGGGGCCTTACCCTTATCATCCCGTCGGGTAGGGGGTGTAGGCAGCAATGGGGGAGATGTAGGTGCATTGGACAATAGTGGAGGGGGTGCCGGTGCCAGAGGACGGGCTATAGGAGCCGGGGGACGGGCAACGGGTGCCGATGGTCGGGGTGGAAATAGATCCCGGGGTGGAGGAGGGCGAGGCTGTGGAGCGAAGTGCTCCTGACGGTTGGGCTCCTGAGGTCGAGCCATGGGAGGCCGCTGATGTGGGCCTATAGAGTGACGGGGCTCGGTACTACGGAGGGGGGTGGGGCCCAACCGATGGCTAGACTCAAACTCTCCCTCAAATTGCTCCAACTCGAGAGCAACCTGGTATGCCTTTTCCAACGTCTTGGCATTGCGGCGGAAAAGCTCATACTGATAGTATGGCCGCAAACCACGTCGAAAGCGGGAAACGGGCATGGTACTCTCCTCCGTGACACCACATCGTAGAAAGTACTCATCAAATTCAGCGATGTATTCGGAGACGGACCGGTCTCCCTGGCTAAGACTTTGCCATCTATCGATGAGTCGCTGGCGGTATGTGGGAGGAAGGTACTTTTGCCAAAGCTTATTCTTGATCTCGGCCCATGTGTCAATCGGGGGTTCTAGCCGCTGAAGTAGCAGGCTCTCTACATTCTTCCAATAGGTTTGCGCCTGTCCCATGAGCTTCATGGTGGCGAATCGGACCCTTCGGCACTCCGACATATCATACCATTCAAAGTAACGGTCCATGCCGAACTCCCAATCTAGGTAGACTTTCGGATCCAAAGACCCGTAAAACGTGGGAGGGTCCGCTCGCACGGTCTTAAGGACCCTATCATCCTCATCTCTTTGTGGCTGAAAGCCATGACGGCGCTGACCATACCCCTCATAGGCATTGTCGGACCCATAATCCTCGAGACCAAGGTCACGGCGTGGTAAGTCGGGAACCCGAGGAGGGGCGGGTGGCTGAGGAGCATGTGCGGGCGGGTCCTGGGCCACAATGGCAGGCAGGGCCTGAGCTATAGGATTGGCTTGGCCTTGGGCGGCAGCCTGGGCAGGTGGGGGTGGGTCTTGGACCACTCTAGGAGGGTCTCCGTGGGACATCCCTTCCAACCGTCCGACCAGGCCTTGGACGGATGTCTCCATGCGTTCCTCCATAGCTCGTAGGCGACCATCCATGGTTTCAGTGAAGGTCCGAAAGGTGGCTTCGGACCGGTCCATCCGAGCCATAATGGCCAACATTGCCTCCTGTAAGGAGTGGAAGTCTCCCGAGGCGGCATCGCGAGGGCTAGCCATAGATGTGGGGCGATGGGTTTGGGTACCACACCGAGTGGGCATGCAACGACACGGACTAGGAAACACCCACTAATGCAAACGCCTAGACGTAACCAAAACTTGGCATGTGGCGGAGTTACTCGATCCGAAGATCACTCGCGCAAGTGTGCGGCCTTCCCGATAGGCGTAGCCTAACGTTCGGACAACACCTTTTGATATACCGAGTAAAGGGATGTAAATGCAAAAAGACACTTTTTTTTATTTTAAAACAATGATGACCCTAAACACGACTTAGACAATGACTAATGGCTAGACACCCTAGACTCAACTCGCTCTGATACCAAATTGATGCGGGACGAACCACGGACACGACAAGCTCGCGATCGTCCCTTAACGAGGGAAGTGTCGGACGTGCACGGTTGAGAAACCGGCTAGAGCTAGGGTGGTCAATTCACACTTTCGTGCCCGGATCGGGTCACGGGACGGTAACGCTCTCTCTCGCAGTAGCGGTGATATAAATATAAAGCGAGCTACGATCCTAGAACATGCTCTCTAGCAGTGGCATAAACAAGTATATATGAAAATAAGCAAATGCCGAGTGTAGGGAGCGAGAACGATACCTCCACGCGCTCGGCGTGGGGAAGACAGACCCGGCCGAAACTCGTACTCCCGGAACAATAATACACAATATTACAGCAATACACGTCGCTGCCCACTCCACGCAGGGAGGTAAAGGGCTACACAATGGGGTCCGGGAGGACCGAATTCGGGTTGACGGGCGGCTTCTCGCGTTGATTCGGCAGCACCCGAACACTTGACGGTGGGGCCCACGTGCTGTCCGGAGGGACCGTGCGGGACCCGGTGTCACCACTGTGGTGGGGACACTTGTGGAAGTGTTCCTTGGGCTGGCGGCACGCTGGTTCGCCGGCCGGAGGTCAGGCGGCTCCGTTCGGCACCGGTCGGAATGACTGGCCACGGATCTGCCGGTTCTATTTTCCGGCGCGCGCTCCGGCGAGAACGGACCCTGCGATCAGCCCCGACGTCGGAATGCGACGAAACTGGCGCCGTTGGAAAGCTTCTTCGAAGGGCTTCAACGTTCTGTGATTACAGAAAAATAACAAAGCCTGCACTTCTAATTGGCGAATTTTGAAGGTTGCTGTTGTATAGTGGCTTAACTCTCATATCTGCAGGGCTGTCCTCTGAGAACTGTCGTTGACCGCAGAGTAGATGTCCGATTCAGCTCTTGAGGTCTTCATCAAAGGTGTAGCAAATTGAGCTAGGAAGACGGCAAAACTGGTTTGGACAAGTTTGGATGTGGCTACGAATTGATAGGATTTTTTTCACTAACAGTGGGTCGGATCTGGAATCTGACTAAAGGCACTGTAGCAGAGATAGAACACGAATTTTGAAAAAATGGATAGAGGGCAGATCAAAAATCAGGAAAAATGGTGGATGGAGGGGATGATGGACAGAACTCCCAGTAAAATTGGGAGGGTTTGGAAAATTCAAAAAGGTGGTCAGAGATGGGAAACACAGAGCTATTGGCACTGTAGATAGAGACAAAACAGATTCAGGAATGCAAAATGAACGAAAATGGAAAATTACTAAATGGAGGAGTTTGGATGGGAAAATTTAGGTGGAGGTGGGGATTCAAGGCAAGAACACACCCTCAAAATTTTAAATCCATCTGAGCTCGTGGCTGGCAGCAAGAATTCACGAACTACACCCCTATCCAGCAGGACAGAAACTTGAAGACGGCTCCGCGGCGGCTCGAAGGCGGCACGAACGGCGGCGGCGGCGGCACCGATGAAGATCAGAGGTTGAGAGGGGGAGATAGAAGATAGATACACTCTAGAATTGTAGAGGGGCTGAGAAGAGAACTCCAGGAGAGAGGAAGGGGGGCGCAAGCTTCAAGCTTTCCAAACAATTTTCTCTTTTTTCACTAATTTTCACATGAAAATACAAGCTTATATATGCTTCCAACCAAATCCAACCTCAACCCTTGGATCTTGGGATGGGAGATGGAGGGTCTGGATGGCATGCCACAAACACAAAAAAATTATAATAAAAAATTGAAGGGGGGGGCGGCCTATTGACTATGGAGTGGCAAGGGAGACAATTTGACTTGGTAGGTAGCCTACCAAGGAAAAATCACCCCCTTTGTCTACCCATGTGGCAATTGACATTCAACTCATCTAGAAGGCCACCTAGGCTGGTTGACCAGCCCCACATGGTCTAGGTGGACCAATGGGAAAGGGCTGAGGGCCCCCTTGCTGGTCCTACCGGCAAATTACATAGAAACCCACACAATCTACAGGAGTGACGCATTGGCTGATAAAGCCGTACAATTGTGCGTATACTTTCCCGTGGATATAAAAATAAACTAAAGGACATAAATGCAAAAGTAAATGTACATGCTCGGCGTCGATTCCCATCACTATGCCGCCTTCATCGGCACGCTGCCTATGACCTTCACCGGCACGCTCCTTCATTCCCCTTTTGGCCCTTCAGCGGTCCACTCCCCCCCAGAAGTACGTGTGTAATATATAATATATAATAATAATAATAATAGTTATAAATCAATAAAAATTACGATGACTAAATAAATTTGGATATATATATAAAACAAACAAAAATTGTGAAATAATAATAATAATGGTGAGAGAAATTTCTAATAATAATAATAATAAACAGCATGGATAAATCATCCAGAATAAATACATAAAAGGGAAATAAGCAATAAAATATATATATGCACATAATTTAAAGCCCAGATAAAGAAAATGGTAAAATCTATGTTGCAACCCCCCCTCTCTCCCCGTGACCCGATGCTGAAGGAACAATCATGCCGCCCTTCCAGGTTGGGCCTGAGTCTTGGGAATTATCCCAAAATAGCCACGACCTGACCTCGCCTCGGGCTGATATTCTGATTAAATCGGACTCGTTTCTCGGGCCGGATCCCTTCCGAGCCACTACTAAAATTACCGCACGTTCGGCAGACATTTGAACGGGTTCACCTCGATTTCCGCCGTGTTTCTATTACGGACCGGTGTCCGAACATGAAAAGGTCCATGCGTGACCGATATGGCCGATGGTTCCCATCCCGACATGGTCGTAACCCGGCATTACTCTGGGCCAATAGCCTGTCGAATCGGATTCATCCTAATGGGATTTGTTCCCGCTCTTTCATTGAAGTTGACGTGAACTCGGCGTACGTTTGTACGGGGTTGCTTCCATCTACGTCGTACCTTCAATATGGACACTTATCCGAATATCAAGTGGTCCGCAAGCGACCGACCGAAATCAGAATAGAACGGGACGGCTCCCATCATCCCTGGACCCTACACATGGGAATATCAATAAGGCCTTCGTGGGCTATGCTGGGACCTCGGGTCTGTCCCGATTATGGTCACTGTCTGACCCATATCCTCGGCCTATAGCCCGCTCCCTTTGAACACGTTTTCGGTTTTAGAATCTAGTCCCGGGACTCTTCCTTGCTGCCCTCCGGCACCGAGAACATTAATGATGCCCACGCAAGCCCCGCTTGGACCGCGGGAGGCGCCCCCGACATGGTCCTGACTCGATCTTGCACCGGGCCAACAAACTCATTGGTTTCCTGCTACACTAACCGAGATTTAACCGAATGTTTTCAGAGTCTCGGAATAATATGTTTGCCGTGTCCCGGCATATATATGTTCTAGGTCCTTCTGCGACGATTACGGTATTCTCAAACTGGACACCCGTCCGAATATTAAACGGTCTCCCGAATGACCGACACGTTTCGAACGTCCGCTTCCCTAGACATAGGGCTTTCCAGCCGATTCAAGGGATATTCCCTCGTTGCCCCTTGGCATCGGAAATATTAACGACGCTCATGCAAGTCTTGTTTCGACCGCGGGGGGCCCACCGCAGTATGGTCGCAGCTTGCTCTTGCACCGGGCCAACAGATTTACTGGTTTTTTTCCGCTCTAACCGAGGCTCAGCCGAACGTTCTCCGCTCTTCCGAACAATAGATTTACCGTACCTCGGCATACATGCGTTCCGGTTTTCCAGCGACAACCGCGATCTTCTCGAGCCGGACATTCGTCCGATCATTAAATGGTCAGTACACGACTGACATGACCACGAATAGTTTTCTTCTCGCCCTCGCGCGAGGATTTCAATACCTCGTAATATACCTTCCATGCAATTGATTTCTTGGCCATGAGGCCCTGAATCCCGACGATTAATCAAGAGTGTTCCCTCGTATGGGGGATGTAAATGACGCCGTGACCTTTATGGCGCGGCGGGTTTTGGTCCCGACACGAACCACACAATCGTCTGACCGAGTCAGATCGAGCGCACCATGGACTCTTCGGAGCCCGAATAAATTGTCACTTTGTGACTGGCACGCCCACGCACTTAATAGACGAATCAACCATTCCCGAATAGACGAGCATAATAAACGAACGAAAAGTGCGTCCACACCAATCCAGTTGTACTGTTGGGACCAAATCTAAAGGAGTGGGAGAGAGGGGCCCATGGGTTGGGCGGCCAAGGCGATGGCCACCCAGGATGGATGGGCAGCCAGACTTGTGGCCGCCCATCATGGCAGACGGCCAGGGTGATGGCCGCCTTCTCTCTGTGAACGGCCGGGCACTTGGACACCTTCTGGCAACTGCCAATCAAACCCCACGACCCACGATTCTTCTCTCACATTGAACACTCCTTGGAACCATCTCCACGCTCGGATCTCCCTTCTCGCCTCGCTACTCACGTCCCTGACAAGTGATTGGCGGAGAAGACTTATCTCAGATGAAGAAGGTCTTTTGAATGGAGGGAGGGAATTCAAGCGGGAGAGGAGGGGACTGGAGAAGAGGGAAGGTGAGAGGGAGAGACAGAAAAGAAGAGAGAAGTTGAGAGGAGAAACGGGGAGGAGTAGCATAGCAGTGAGGAAAAGAAGGTCGAGAGAATACAGAGAGTGCAGAGAAGGCGCAGAAAGGGAAATAAGGAGCTCGGTGGTAGAGGGCTCTTCCTCTTCTGGCAAATCTCTTGCGCGTTCTGGAGCTTGAACAAGGTGCCTTCCTTCTTGCTAGCAAACATCCTGCACCCTCTGACTTGCTGTGGTTGGTAAGCGGCAACCCCTTTGGCCGTTTCGAAGACTAAATGGCTAGCTTTGTGGCCGCCTCCTGGTTTGATCATCAGTTCTTCCTTTTCTTTCTTCGTTGCGCACATTTGTGCCCTTCATACTACTTCTTGCATACTAGAAATTCCCTGTTAGTATCCCTTTTATAGAGGTTTTCAAATATAAACAAAAGGGGAGGCGGGTGGTCAAAATCCCTAGTCATCCCCCCTTCCCAACACCCCTCCAGGTAAATCCATCGCCATTTTTCTCATTTTGTTGCTACTTTTAAACATCTGCTGCATAAGCCCAGCTCTAACCGGTGTCTTTTTGTTCCTTTCGAGTGTTTTATTTTTGTTAACAGGACTTCAGTGCAACGAACCACAGGGCATTCCGTCCTTAGCCGGCCAAGAATGGAGAAGTTGGGGCTCCACAAGCTCCCACCTTGAGGCATATTGCGTGATCATCTTCCTACAGGAATCAGTTAAACTTCCCTGGCGATCACCTTTTGATTTCACTGCATTGTAGTGTTAGAGTTCGGCCCTGCCCCTGGAAGGGAGGAATGTGAGCCGAATCTCCGGCGCCTACAACCCCTCTGGCAATCACGGTGGGACCTGCTACTGCTCATTGTGAGTTTGTTATACTCGAAGTCTAAGGTTACAGAAGTTTTGTTTATATTTTAGCGTAGATGCTTTTGTTTCTGTTTGTTTCTATTTGTTTATGTTGTTTGTTTCTGTTGCAGCTTTGGATAGAAAAAGGCCCAACTTCTGGCCGCTTGACCCTGTAAGCGACCAAACTGCTGGCCGCCTCTACCTCTGTAAACAGCTAAACGTCTGGCCATCTGTGGCTCTGAATAGCCAGAACCCTTGCCGTTTGCCAAAGCGGCCAATCCCTTGGTAGCCTAGACTTCTGAGAATGGCCGACACCTTGGCCGTTTAACCCCTGGACAGCCAACTCTTTGGCCTCCCATTATCCAGATTTCAGTTCTGTCTTCTATTCTGTTTGCGTTGTTTGCTTGATGTTTGTTGTTCTATTGTAGGTCTGAGCTCGGGGTTGAGTTCAGGTAAAGCCGGCATCACATTTTGTTAGGAAAACCCCTCCCATTAGAATCGGACTCTTCACCTAGGGATTCCCACTCGGGTTCAACTAGTCCTTTCCATTCGGGAACCTCCATAAGTCCCCGCGAATCATGGATTCTCACACGGTCGTCGAGTAGGTTGTACCAAAGAAGTCCCATTAGAAAATCCCATGGCTTTGAATGAGGAAATTTCTTAGGCTCCCTGGAGAAAAGCCTTCACCCTTAGATCATCTATTGCTCATCTCGAGAGAACCTTTATAAGGAATTCATTTAAATCACAGGTTAAACTAAAGCTAAAACTTTGGGACGTTACTATGATACACTTGTTTGGTGCTAGAAACCATCATCCTCCCATAATTTCATTTAACTTCCACTTAAACCTTAAAAATTAGGTGGGATTCGTTACTAATGAAACGCGTGTTTGTAAACTCTTGTTATGAAGAGGAACACTTAACTCAATTGAATTATAATGTTCAAATAAACCTGTTATTTTAAATAGAGGATAGTCGCCCCAGTGCTTTTATAGGCATGTTCTCAGCTTCTCCTAATGAAGCTACCAATATAGACACAGCTTCCTCACATAGTGAACAAGAGTAGGTTAGCTTTAAACCTCCTACACTCTCGCCTCGCGAGGATCAAGAGTTGATCAACGTTCTATCCCGATACACTCTCGAAGATCTGATCACCTTGGCCTCCTGAGGGAAAGCTCCGGCTACCTCTCAATTCACTCCCCAAAGGGTTCAAACCCCATTTCAAGGGTCTTCTAGCAAGCCCCTGCATAATGTCCCACTTCAATCCAGCTACCCCTTTACTCCACAAGGGGTCACTCATTCCCAAGCTCCTCCAACTACAACCATGTCCCGAAGAGAGGTTGATTTCATCTCCAAGCAAGAGGTCCAAAATTATGGCTGGCAAGTGGTTCCAAAAGTATGCCAATTGCTCGTCCTCACTCTTTGTCTCAATACTGCAAACTTCCCAACGCGTACTTTCCGTCGTGCTTCAAAGCTCCTAAATACCGGAAGTATGATGGCACCACTGACCCGCACCATCCTCTCTCAAGTTTTCTCATTGATTCCCATCAATGGCTATATGATCGAGTCCTCTTAACTCATCTGTTCCAAAAATCCCTCGTGGGCGAGGCCCTCAGTTGGTTTTCTTCTCTCCCCGCGGTTGATCTTATCAACTTGGACATCATCTCTGAGTGGTTCTTCGCTCATTTCGGACACATGTCCAGTATAGCCCCTACCCTCTTTGACTTGGTAATGGAAAAAATGAAGTCCGATGAGGACTTCATCCAATTTGCAAATCGATGGAGAATCATGGCCTCCCGGACTGAGGTGGTTATTCCCGAGGCCCAAGCAGTCACTAATACCTCATTTTTGTGAGATAAAAATAGAACCCATGTGAATCTAGAGAAGTCATCAACTATCACAAAACCGTATGATTTCCCTCATAGGCTATGAGTCCGAGTAGGACCAAATAAATCCAAATGCAAAAGTTCCAAAGGGCGAGATGTAGAGACTATGTTTTTAGACTTAAATGAACTCCTAGTTTGCTTTCCTTTTGCACATGCCTCGCAAAGCTTATTACCTTCAAATTTTATTTTAGGTAAACCTATCACAATATTATTTTTAGATAATTTTGAAATCATACTAAAACTAGCATGACCTAATCTCCTATGCCAAAGCCAAGCATTATCAGCATTATTTGCAACCAAACACAAGTTATTGCATGAAATTTCATCTAGATCATTGTATAGACATTATTGCTCCTATGTCCTAAGAATTTTATTTCATTTGTATCTTTATCTACAATTGAGTAATATGAGGATTCAAAAATGACCTTATGACCTTTGTCACAGAGTTGACTAATACTCAGTAAATTATGATTCAAGCCTTTAACTAACAAAACATGATCAATTGGGTTAGAAGTACCCTTACCGACCTTACCAACTCCTACAATCTTACATTTGTCATTTCCACCAAAGGCTATTATACCTTCATCTCTTTCTTTCAATTCTGCAAATATTTCCTTGTTGCCCGTCATATGCCTCGAACATCCGCTATCTAAGTACTACTTTGACTTTTCTGCTTCAAGACATACCTACAACAACACAAATTCTCATAGAGTGGTTTTTGGTATCCAAACTAACTTGGGTCCAAGCAATTTAGTAACCTTGTTCAAAACATCTTTTCTTATTCAAACTAAATTCAAATAACGTGTATTTTTCTTTATCCAACAATTTGAGATGGTGTGACCAGGTTTTTGACAATCAAAACACACAACATTAGAAGCTCGTCCAAACATGTTCTTATTAAATGTAGTAGATTTTTGACCATTCAAGGAAAATTTAACATTCAAGTTTTGACATGAGATTTTTCATTTTGTGCACGAACAAATGAGGTTGACAATTTATTTTCAAATGCCTTTTTCTTATTTGGAGTATATTGTAATCTCTCTGAAAATTAACTTTCATTCCAAGAACTTTATCTAAGTTTTGCTTTCTTTTCACAAACTTAGCCAATGCATCTTGTAAGTTTTTGAGTTTATTATTCAAAGTAGAAATCTTCATTTCAGAACTAGACAATTTTTCATCACATGCAGACATTTTATCATTCAAAGAACTATTTTCTTCTTTGAGTTTTCCATTTTCAATTTTCAAAGCATAAAATTTCTCACAAGAATCAGCACCCAACTTCGCTTTTTTTGTGATTTTCTTCATCTTGCTCATGCATGTAAATAAATTCCATAAACTTTTTATTCTTAGATTTCAGCTCTTGACATTCTTTTTCTACCTCAAGACATTTCTTAAGAGATGAATCATTATGAACCAAATTTTCAATCTTCTTTTTAAGATGCTTGTTCTCATATTTTATCTTTTTAAATTTAGCATACAATGCAACATATTCTGACTCCCACTGTTCATTGGAAATAAAATCTGGGTCAGATAGTACCTCACTAGACTCACCTTCATGCGCCATCAAGCACATGCTCTGCATCAGTTCTTTTAGATCCTCCATGTCTTCATCTTCATCTTCCTCGTCGTCGCTCCATGTAGCAACCATGGCTTTCTGCTTCTTGAACTTTTTCTTCAAATCCTGACACTCTCCTCATATGTGATCGGATTTCTTGCTTTCATAAAAAATCACATCATTGAGTTTACTTGCTTCTCCCTTGACCATAACTTGTTTTCTTGGGTTTTCCTGAACTTTCCTAGAAATTTCTTTTTGTCTCTTAGAAATCTTTTAACTCTTCTAATCAGCATTGCAATGTCCTCTTCATCATCACTAGCATCTAAATATTCTTCATCACTAGACTCAGACCCTTGAGGATTGGCTTTGAGGGCGATAGTCTTCTTTTTCTTCACATCTTTCTCACTTCTCTTTATGTTGATCTCATAAATCATTAGGGAACCAATAAGCTCATCCAAAGATAACACAGATAAATCCTTGGAGTCTTCTATCACTGTGGCCTTAGTGTCCCACATCGGTGACAAAGATCTTAGCACCTTTCTCACCAACTCAGAATTTGTATATTCATTTCCTAAAGCTTTCAAACCATTTGTAATTTTCATGAGTCTTGCGAACATTTTAGATATGTTTTCCTTTGAATTCATCTTGAACAGCTCATAATATCGTACAAGCAGATTGGCCTTTGTTTCCTTAACCTCTGAGGTTCCTTCATAGATTAACTTGAGCTTATCCCACATATCCTTCGTTGAAGAGCACATTGAAACAAGAGAATTTTCTTTAGGATGTACTGCACATCGTATAATATTCAAAGCATTAAAATTAGTATTACAATTTTTGAAATCTTTATCAATCCATTCTTCCTCATCGTCAGGCAAGTTATAAGGACCCTTGTTAACAACCTTCCAAATTTCATAATTTTGTGCACGAAGAAATACAGTCATTCTATTCTTCCAATAAGCATAATTTGAGTCATCAAAAAATGGGGGTGATGAATTGAGTGGCCTTCTAGCATCATGCCCTTGTTTGTCATTACACTAGATCACTCTTAGAATGCTAGATCCACAAAATAAAGAGCTGTGGCTCTGATACCAATTGTTGGCCCCAGTGTAACGGCAATCAAGAGGGGGGTGAATTGATTGACCTAATGAAACCTTTACAATTTCACAGACTAAAAACACTCACTCCGCTCTAGCCAAAATTCAATTTAATTCAGATTAGATGATTTGAATTGATTAATTGCAGAGATTGAATTTTACTTGGAATTCTTGCATAAATGACGCTTTCATTCTATTAAGATAGAATGTGGCGATGTGTGTGTGTGGATAGGTGATTCCAATAAGCCGTTAACACATATCACATAGGAAGTAAACCATAATCAAACCACACAACACAGAATTTTTAGGTGGCTCGGATGCACCCGTGTGCAATCCTACGTCCACCCCTCACAACTCGTGAGGATTCCACTAATCTTGTAAACCTCTACAAGATAGCCACACACACACGGAGATTAAATCTCCACCACGATGCCAAGCATCAAGCAACACACACACACAAGCGCAGACCGAGTCTACAACCACGATGCTCTAGTGTCTCCACACACGTGAAGATATGATCTCCGCCCACACATAAGTAGTCTCAGAGTTTAGATGAATAATGTATCCACAACCAATCACAAAAAGCCTAGAAACAATAAGATCCTATAGGTTTCGAAATCCTCCTCTGTTGTTCCTCTAAAATTCTTTGGAAGCTCATGTAGAACTCTTCAAATCTGCATCTCTTCTGCGAACTATCGACGCCTGGAGGTAGAATGTAGATGGATGAATTCCTTGGGATGATCAAACCGCCATGAAATCTCCAGGAAGAAGTCTTCCACGCTCAGCCGCCCTCTACTCTACTTCCTCTCTCTGTTTTAAGTGTTCTCTCGTATGTGTTGTTATGTGTCTGTAGAAAATGAGAGCTTTTATACCCAAGAGAGACCCAATCTCAAATCCTAATGGCTCCTCTCCCCACGTGTGAAGAAGGTTTTAGATGAATGGGCGTGAGCATAAACGATCCACACGCGCGAGCACGATTGGATCCGAAAATCTCGTAACAGAATTCGATCGACTTGAAGGTTGGATCGGTTGACCTACGCGACACCTACAAAACAAAGTCAGAAAAACAGAACTGGTAACCGGTCGACCTATACTTACCATCGGTCAACTGATGGACAGAATCGGTCGACCTCTGTGTTCTCCCTGACAAGATGTAATCTCTGGCGACTATCGGTCGACCTGCAAGATGGCATTGGTCGACACATGCATTGAATCGGTCGACCTATTGTCCAGGTCAGTCGACCTCTACATTTCCTGTGACAGGGATGACATCTCTGGCTGATTTAGGTCGACCTGTTGGTCTAGATCGGTCGACCTATGCCTTTCGACCTATGCCTTTCGACCTATGCCTTGCTTCAAGAGAAATTAGCATAAGTTAGTCTCATATTCTAAGACATAAAATATGATCTTATCTTGGGCATTTTGGATTGTTTCCTTTGACTAAGATAGAAGTTTGCTCCATTATATCTCGAAAATAGGTTAGACTTTCAATGTCCAATCAAAATCAAAGAAAATGTGAACTTGTGATTAAAATGACCTCAAGAGACTTCAAGTACTTGTTAACATCAATTTCATTCAAACCAATATTTTGTTATCATCAAAATAAACATTTCATCAACATCAACCGGGAGTCCAACACTGTCTATATAAAGTTGATCTCAGCGACCTCCTCAAAGTACACCACAACACATAGCCCTCAGCAATAACACCATAGTAGTGTCACTTTTTCTCTCTACAAAATTCTCTTTTCCAATGTTAACTTAAATATCGAAGGATTTTCCCGAGACACATAACCCCCAGTGAGAACTTCCCTTTCTGTGGAGAGGATCAGCTTCGACGCTCGACGTGCACATATGCCTCAGGATACATCCTCTATTCTTAGCTTCAACATCCAGAGTTATAGTTTGCTACCTTGGCTTCTTCGCTTGGTCTCGTCAAACAACTTCAAGTGAAGCTACACCACAATTCATTATATCGTCTTGTTATTTGAAGAAAATTGTATGATCTTATTAATGGGTGCTAACTCTACGAAGCATGCATGCTTTTTACTAGCATTGTGTCAACTCCTACAACCCGCTCATGAATAACGGAGTCAAGTAGCTGGTCCCCCCCCCCCCCCCCACCATTTGGGAGGAGGTCACGGCCCGATTATCCCCTCCCCGTTTAAACAAAAAAAAAAGATACCTATCAAAAAAAATGTCCACATGTAGAACAAAAGCATTTAATAAAATAGAAATCTTTGAACACCAATTGCCATTCCTGAGAACATGAAACATTCACCACGATAGTTTTGAGGACCTACTACCGATGGCCTTCAGAAGCGAGAAGTTCTTGTTGCTTGATTCTCCCAAGAAAGGAGTGGTTATAGGCATGGTCCCGAGCAGGAGGCGGCAAAGAAGTGGGAATGACAACTTGAGCATGAAAATCCATTGCCTCTCGCATTCATGGCCACATTCATATCAAAGCCCCATTGAGGTTGCAATTCATTCAGCTTGTTGCGTTGTTTCAGAATGTCGCAAGCATTTTTTGTGTTTATCTTGCATGTGCTCCATTAATAACGTTCCCCATTACTACCATTGTTCTCTGACTAACAAACCACAATATGAAAAGAAATCCCTAGAAATTGCTTTCAAATGAACCATCATTTTTTTTGTATTGCCTTCAGTCTCGATATTTATCCACAACTCTTAATCTCTAGTTATTTGGTGAACTGTCCAAAAATTAAAGAACGACGCATTATTAATTTAGAAAGAAATTTCTCTCAAAAAGAGTAATCAAATAAATGTATTGTTATAGAAAAACTAAACATATATCGAAATTAAAGTATTCAATCTCTAAATGTGATACATTGTGGGGTAATAGTCAAACATCTCTTTGTCAAGAGTGTGCAGAAATCTCCAATTACGATTCAAGATTCCAACTAAGTAGAAACGGATCTCCATGCCAGTTAAAGAAGAACAATTGGCGTGCATACATTCTCTACTCACATCCATGGCAAAGTAATGGTCCACACCAGCTCATACACCCCCCCCCCCCCGTGGTAGACACGTAAAGGCTTTATCCATGGGTTTGACCAGTGGCACTTTTATCTTTTAACAAGTTAATATGTCCAGAATATTATACTAAAGCAACGTTATATTTATCAGTGTCCCTAAAAGTTATCAGAATCAAAGCTTTGAGGTATTATTGAATAACAAGATCTCGACATTAGGTTTGCCTCGTAACGTACAGAATATAATTTCTTCTTGCAAACATAGAGCATACATACCACAGGATGGTCAAGCTATCCATCACATGCATGTCTAAATAATTGTCGAACTCCCAAGCATGTAAAGTGAACAAAAGTGTTCTTATTATTTTACAAAGAAAAAAAATGTACAACATTTGCAGACTCATCTAGGAGAAGAGTTCAAATGCAAAGGAGCGACAACAAGCTAAAGCAAAGGGCGGGCGAGACGTCACATCGTTAAATAGACTAGAGATTTGGGATCTTCTTGAAGCATCTTTATGCGTTGAGAAAGAGCATACGCTGAGCTTTCTTGTTTAATGGTCAAGATGGCAACATATTATGTTCGTATAACGCACGGAAATAAACATTAGTTGTTCATGTTCAAGAACTAATAAGCTTGCTCCCTTGAAGAAACGGGATATGTAAACACTGTTGAATCAAAAAATCAGTATACTCATCCTACTCGATCCTACATCCTTCAGACAGGATACCTTCTTAAATATTCATAACTCACAAAGGAGAATGGGAGGAGATTACTAGAGTTGGAGGAAGCTGGAAAGGTCAGGGAATATGTTACAAACACACATGTAAAGTGCAATGCTGAGGCATCCGCTTACGTTTGGACACTAGGGCAATAAAGCCAGTTAACAACCAGTCTGACCTTAATAGCAAAATATTCTATAGGAGTGCAAAAAGCTACATAAAACATGACATTTATTAACTTCATATGCATCAATTAACTAGTCTACACAGAAGTACGAAGAGTTAGAACCCTGTCAACGTTCGAGAGCAACTCTCAAGTTGCAAGTAAAGCTTACAGATACCTCTCTGTAATTTACTGGGGGCACCATTAAATGATCATGCCTCCTGCAGCTCTTTACCCTCATATTTTTGAAGTGATCAGTTCATGACTCGACCCTTATCTCCTTCGAATTTCCTTCAAGTTTATGCAATGGTCTCTTGGCAATTTCCACACATGACAATCGCATGCCAGCATACATGGATAACATGGGAAAATATCCCAGATACACTCTCATCTCGTATCCAGCCTTTCTGAAACACAGAGATCATACCTCCATGCATTGGTAACTCAATATTTGCAAATGCAGTCCTTTATGACTGAATCGTAGATTTGGACGGTTCAACTATGAACCAGAAAGTGCGATGTTAACATAAAACTGGGTATTTATGTTCAAGTTGTTGATGTTTAAAAATGTCTACATATGCCAATTGATTAAAAAATAAATAACAAACTGGACTCTCTTTTTGACTGCGTACAAGTGTCTAGTGAAGTACACATTATTTCCTAGTCGTATATTTCCTGATTCTCACACTTGAAACAATCACCAATATATGGTATATTGTTGGTAGACAGGAGTAGGTTTACAAATATGTATTGCACAAAGTCTGAAACATGGATTCACAATAAATATGACTGATTCTACACCCATCAAGTTTGCATCTGTATACAATGACTAGTTCAGTATGCACCACATATTACCAGTCTGACTAGGCAACCACTTGACGGGCAAAAAAGCCTTGTGTTAAAACATTCCCATCATTCACGCATTCTGCATACAGATATCTTTGGCTAAGCGATGACATACTTGAACGGTGGTATAAAAAAAATGATTTATGCCCTGATTTGAACGAATACAACAAAAACCGTTGTTCAAGTCATTGTGAGATAAGCAAGCCAACCGCTTGTATTGACAAAAATTAAGTGACTCAAACATATTACAGTTAAGAGCGCAGGGGGTGACAGTCCACTCTATATAGGCTCATTCTGCCCCTTGATGACTTAGGATTTGTTGGTCGCCATCACATTCCAGATGGAGAAAGTAAATCCTCGAAGTGAAATCCGAGTCCAAGCTTGACAAAAGGTACTCCTAAATGAGTCAATACCAAATTTCCTAATTACTGACTCTCTAAGCCAAAAGCTTAGAAAGTGTGCTTTAAAGAATTCTCAGTACTGAAATGATAGTCTAATCCATATCTAGGTTTTGTCAACCAAATTCCATAATTACCAGAGTAAAAGAACTCTTATCACATTGTTCCGGAGAAAGAGAGAGAGAGAGAAAATGAACTCCCATCACAGATCACAGAAGAATATGAGGTGCAGGGATCAGCGAGGACCCACGCAAAACAGAGGCAAACAAGAAAAAAGGAAGGGAAAAACAAGAACATGGACTACACCATTGAATGCAGGCTCGGATGATCCCGATCCAAATTGGCTGATCTGGGTTGGGATCAGCAATGACAAATCTGATTTTAGCCATAGAATCAATTCGGATGAAAACAATAAAGAGAAAGGAAAAATCAATTGGGAGTGGTCCTTTTTCGGGTTGAATCTGCCCGAATTGGACTGAGATCAGCTGTATTGGCTGTGGATCGGCTGATTCCCTTATGATCGGTCAATCCTGACTGGTTGGGTTGGAGTAAAAAGTTGAGAAATTTTATAGAAACACTCTCCAGCAGTTTTATATTTCCATAAATAGTTATTAAATTTAGAAATATGTATTTTGCAGATATTTGTCTTTTTATTTACAAAAATGTTTTGTTGTCATTACTCTAAGAGGATTAGATCACTTCCATTGGATTGAGATCAGCCATACCCCATGTAGGTTCCCATTCTGATTGCACTCCTTGGAGTACTATTTTCTAAACACACATTACAGACAGGCTTTGTTTTCCCTTTTTTGGTGAAGGTACTTTGTGCACTACTTGTAGGTGAGGTGAAATGAAAGGGATATTCATGGACTATTCAATTTCCCTCACCCTGAAGGGAAAAAAGAAAGGAAGAAAAAAAAGTAACAGACAACCAACCATCTGCACCAGCTGGACGTTGATTGAGAAGTAGGAATGTTGATAAAGAGCAGGAAAAATGTAAAGCAGAAGCAAAGAAATTAAAGAAGCAACACTAACTGAAAAAACAGGGGATAATTCTGGAAGGTGGAAGAGAGAATTATGCATGCAACCATCTGGAGAATTCAGACAGACAGGAATTCATAGAGCTATAAAGGGCAGCAAATGAGCCAAGCCCAGGCCAGTATCATCCCATTCAAGCTTGGTTTGTTTATTATCGAGCTTGCGCTATTTGAAAGCAAACAAGCCAGGCACTACTTTGTTCAAACTTGGCTCATTTAATAATCAAGTCTAATTCGAGCTCTTTGGATACTAAATAATCTTAAGTTATCTATTGTTTCTCAACTAGTTTGAACTACTCCATGTAGTCAGAGGTGATCAAGGGTTCTGCTTAGCCTCAAGCACCTAGGAGATGGCCAAGGCGTTTGGGGCGAAATTTTTTAAATATATTTAAATAAATCAGATATTTTTTTAAGCAAAGAAGACGGTCTCGAGGCCGATCTTAGGAGAGCGCAAACCTACTTCAAAGAAGAGGTATATTCTCGCTCCACCAAGATAAGCCTAGGCCACCGATTTTATTGAATAAAAATAATAAGAATACAAAGTCATCGGGGTATGCCCCTGACTGAACACTTGTGGCGATGAAAATAACAAATGACAAAGATAAAGACAAAAGCAGCAAGCCAAGTGGGCAGACCACCGCTTAAGAGACACGGCATTGCTGTATACCCGCGGCATCCAGGACAGCACAGCCGCGAGCTTTAGGTGGTAGCTGGCTCCAAGAACAGAATTCTGTGTTTGTCATGGAGAGAGAGGCATGAGAGGCGAGGGCATCGGCCACTCCATTCGCTTCCCTGTAAGTGTGATGGAGCGGCCACTGATGGATACCAAAAAGGCACAAGAGCTCATCCCACCACTTCCTGATTGACCAAGGGCGGCTGCCCCTTTGGTTAATCAGAGTTACTAGCTGCTGGGAGTCAGAGAAAATGGCGGACAGTGGCAAAGAGTTGAACAGGGCGAGGCAAATGCCGTCCCAAAGAGCTCGTGCTTCAGCTGCAAAGGTGGTACCATGTCCGTAAAAGAATGCAAACGCTTGATGAACACGGCCATTCCAGTCCCTGATACACCCTCCACCTGCCGACGGCCCAGGATTCCCCTTTGACGCCCCATCAATATTAAGCGTGAAGCCTGCATAAGCTGGAGACCATCTGATTACTTTTGGCGGCTTGAGATTAAGGTTGTACTGCAGCTGAAAGGAGTCCAAAGCTGCCCTCTGAACAGGAGTGGGGGCGACTTTGAATATACGCTGCTGCAAGGAGAAAGCCACACCCTGCAATATAGACCTCTTGACCGTGGTGAGACCAGTTCTTTTATTTTCAAACCCTAGCACAACGAACTTTCCACACCTCCCAATTATTAAGCATGATGTGCACCCCAACAAAACCAAAAGGATTACGCATATCTGCATATTTGAGAATGTCCCCGCAACGGATGGAGATCGGACTTTGAAGCCTGCACTTGGGGTCTATGAGAGGGCTGAAAAATTCCCACAGTGGAGAAGCAAATTGGCCCAATCGAAAAAGATGATCAAGGGTCTCCCTTTGAGGGTTGGAGGCACAGCATGAACACTTCGACAGGATGCATAATCCACATTGCTGGATGGCCTCATCAACGGACACAGCATGATGAGGAGTCGCCAAGTGAAGTTGGAAGCTCTAGGCGAGAATTGCGAGTTCCAGATCTTGGACAGCAGGCAGCTTGATGCCCTGCATATGTACTGCTTGAAAAGCAGAATGGACAGTGAAATGGCCTTCAGGATTGCAGGTCCAGACGCAAATGTCCTCGCCCACGCCAAGCACATTGTGCAAAACATTCTCTTTGAAGCCTTGCAGCAGACTAGGAAGCATAGCCCAGGCCATATGATGTGGGTTCATAGCAACCTCCTGCAGAGAAAAGTTGGGAGGAGAGGTGCTGGAGGACTGCAAGATTAAGGGGCTGGTGGCACACCAAATATCCCTGAAGAAGTCAATAGAAGAACCTTCCTGGGGTATCCAACGGCTATGCTGCAGGATAGCTTCCTTGGCATCGTTGAAGATTTCCTTGCGAGTTCCAGAAGGGAAAGGTCTGGTAATATCATAAAGGTGAGCTTTCAAAAATTTGGATCCGGCGTACTCACACCACAGGGAAGTGCCATGGAGGACCGTCCAAATTTGCTTCATAGACATCGCCAGTTGGACCTCATGAAGGCTGCGTAATTCCAGGCCACCTTCTTGGACCGGCTTTGTAATGGAGTGCCAAGGGATCCAGTGATGCTTGCGCTGCTCCTCCGAACCACCCCAATAGAAAGTAGAAAACATTTTTTCAATAGTGGAGATCACTGACTTTCGCAGACAAGTGGCACTAGCAATGTAGATAGGGATTGATTGTAGCACAGATTTGAGGAGGCAAACACGCCCAGCTGTGACAGATACTTAGCTTTCCAAGAGCTTAATCGAGCACTAATCTTCTCCCAAAGGAATTTGAAGTGTGCCACCCTCCTGCGGCCAGCATGGATAGGAATCCCAAGATAAGACTCAAGGGACCGTTTATGCTGAAAACCTGAGATTTCAGAAATCTGCTAAATGGATCTCGCAGGAGTGTTGCTAGCCATGACGAAGGAGCTCTTGTTGGCATTCACTTTCTGGCCAGACGAGGGTTCATACTTGCGCAGGAATTGAAGCAGCCGCCGAAGATTGCGAAACCCGCCATTAAGGAAAATTAATGGTTTTGACCTACAAGTCCTTTTTGGACCCTTAATTCCAATTTCTAATTTTGACCTACAAGGCCTTTTTGGACCGTCAATTCTACTAAATTTCTATTGTAGTGTTGGCATTCATATCCATTTTGGGCCGTCAACCCTACTTAAGTCACAATCTTTCGATTTTGACCTACAAGTCCTTTTTGGACCGTCAATTCCACCAAATTTTAATTTTTGGTCTTGACCTACAAGTCCTTTTTGGACCGTCAATTCTCAAGTTTTTGGTGTTTATTCACATATGTCCTCTTGGGACTGTCAAAGCAAAAGACCACCTCAAATTCTCAAATTTTCAAATGATGAAGAAGCCGACCCTATTACCTCTGAGGTCAGCACAATTGAAGAAGGCGGTCCTATCGAGAAAGACGAATAAGATTGGCATGAGCCGATTATCAAAACAAAGAATGGTTGCCTCCCTTCAGATCGGGCTCAAAAGGTTCAGTCGCTGCGAAGGGCAACATCATATCAGTTGATAGGAAATCAATTATATAGACTGGTGCATGAAAAGGACAAGCATGTCCTCTCGCCGATGGAAGCCAAGTTGGTCATGCATGAGGTCCACCCAGGGCTCTGCGGTGCCCATCAAGTTGGGGACAAAATGAAGAACAATATAAAACTTAAGGGTGTCTACTGGCCCACCATGTATGCGGATTGCAACCGATACGCCCGCACGTCATCAGTGCCAAGCTTTCGGCCCAGTGCCAAGAAGACCCCCAAGCTCGTTGCACACCATAGCTCCTACATGGCCCTTTACATAATGGGAAATGGACATCGTGAGACCCTCCCCACCATCCACAAGAGACTATAAATTCATCCTAGCTGCTACAAATTACTTCTCCAGGTGGGCCGAAGCTATCTCTCGGCAGGAGGTCACAAGAGAGGCAGTCGCCCAATTTGTCAAGCACCGTATTATGTATCGATTCGGCACCCCCTGTCGAATCATGTCAGATAATGGCACTCCATTCAAAAACAAGACCATTTACCAGTTGGCAACAAAGTTTTATATCGACTGGAGAACATCGACGGTCTATAATCCTCAAGCCAATAGATTGGCCGAAGCATTTAACAAGACCCTCTGCAAGCTCCAGACCAAGATCGTCAGCAGCCGCAAAAGAGATTGGGGCGAGAAAATACACGAAGCTCTCTGGACATACCAAACTGTCTACAAGGCTCCCACCGGTTGTTCCCCTTCTCTTTGGTGTATGGGCGAAGGCTATAGTATCAAATCAATTGAAATCAAAATGTCATTATACCGGGTAGCCGTGCATACCGGCTTGCAAGCCCACGAACAAGATGAAATAGAAAGGAGGCTTGAAGAGTTGTCTAACCTTGAAAGGAAAAGGCTAGAAGCCTACAAACATCTTCGGCCATACCAAGCCCGAATGACTCGAGCTTATGATAAGTTGGTAAAGCAAAGGGCGTTCAAAAGAGGTGACCGTGTCATGGTCAAAAGAAAGGGAAGTCACGGCCGACAAATCCAAGGATAAATTACAACCCAATTGGCGTGGGCCCTATGTTGTCACAAGACCTATGAAGGAGGCACGTATACAGTCATTGATCACAAAGGAGAAATGCCATTCCCACCACTGAATGGGAACCATTTAAAAATACACTATGCTCCCGAGTATGAGTTCAAGCAACAATCTGCACAAGACCTTCTCTCCTTTGCAGAGGAGCAAGGGAAAGTAAGGGAGATACCTCCCAAGAAAATCCAAAAGTCATGGTTACTTTGAACAGTTCTTGTTCACGTCCCACCGTGCTAAATCCCAAAGTTTGGCTTTCCAACTTCCTTGGTTAGCCCCAAATCTTAAATCTTTGGCCTCCCAACCTAGTTGGTCGGCCCAAAATCCCAAGTTTTTCGGCTTTCCAATTTCATTGGTTAGCCCCAAATCCCAAAGTTTGGCTTTCCAACTTCCTTGGTTAGCCCCAAATCCTAAATCTTTGACCTCCCAACCTAACTGGTCGGCCCCAAATCTAAAGTTTTTCGGCTTTTCAATTTCATTGGTTAGCCCCAAATCCCCAAGTTTCGGCTTACCAACGTCATTTGGCCAGCCCCAAATTCTCAAGTTTTGGCTTTCCAATTTCATTGGTTAGCCCCAAATCCCCAAGTTTCGACTTACCAAAGTCGCTTGGCCAGCCCCAAATCCTCAAGTTTTGACTTCCCAACTTCATTTGGTCAGCCCCAAATCCCCAATTTTCGACTTCCCAACGTTGTTTGGTTAGCCCCAAATCCTCAAGTTTCGGCTTCCCAACATTGCTTAGTCAAGCACCAAATCTCAAGTTTCGGCTTCCCAACGTCGTTTGGCCAGCCCCAAATCCCCAAATTCTCGGCTTCCCAACTTTGTTTGGTCAGCCCCAATCCTAAATTCTGGCTTTCTAAACTTCGTTTGGTTAGCCCCAAATCTAAGTTTTGGCTCTTAAACCATTTGTTTGGTTAGCCCCAAATGAAGTTCCGACTTTTCCGAACCCCGTTTGGTTAGCCCCAAATCCTAAGTTTCGGCTCCTAAACCATTTTTGGTCAGCCCCAAATGCAAGTTCTGACTCTCCAAACTTCGTTTGGTCAGCCCTAAATCCAAACTTTTGGCTCCTAAACCGTTGGTCAGCCTTAAAATCCGATACTCAAATTTTTGAATTCTACTTTTGGCCCTTAAACCGTTGAAGATCGGCCAAGTCAACACCTCACAGTTACTCTCTTGCAAAGTGCAACCTCTAATTTCAAGCTCTCAGGAGGGTTAACTACCCTTGCTCAAAAAAAAGGGAAGAGAAAAGAAAAGAAAAAAAGGAGATATCAAAAAAAAAAGAAGAAAAAAAAAGAAGGAAAAAAGGAAAAGAAAGAGAGAAAGAAAAGGACTGCAAATCCAATGAAGGAAGCAAATTCTAGTGCATTTGTGAAATCATGTCAAGTGCCTGAGACAAGCCGTCAGGGTGACTCCAAATAAATGAAAGAATGCACAACAAGAGTTCCGGGACAAGCCTCGAGATAGCTGCAACTAAACGAAAGAATGTGCATCAAGTGCGAAGCTTAACGCCTCCTGAGTACATCTTGTTCCAGCTTTGCTTTGCAAAGTCGCCCTGCATAACTCCAATAGAAGACACTCCTAATAAAGCAAAGGCTGCAAATCAAAGGACTGCGTCTGTGACAGCATTAGGTCACTCAAATTTGAAGTTGTGAAAGCTCTGAAATTCTCGCAATGCATGCTTTTGATGTGACAGCTCAGAAGGAGCCTGCAAAGCAAAAAGAGAAATTCATCAGTACACAGGGAATCTCAAAGCAAAGTTGATATGGAAATCAAAAATTGGAATATTGATTTCCGTACCCGGACATGACAATTCTGGAAGGATCCCTTCAATAGAACCTGCAAAGAAAAACATCAAAATACAAGAAAGTTCAAATCATACGAGCAATGTTGATGTGAAAGATATAACTCAAGCAGCAATAGATGTTGGCTCAGTGAGTCCTCTGTCTCGAAAGAAGCACTCAAGACCAAGCTCCGGGCCAAGCCAGGAAGGTAGGACCCAGCCAAAGAACTCCAAATCAAGCTCCAGACAAGGTCCAAAAGGTGACATTAAGTGAGAGTAATCCAAGTCCGACTCCATGCAAAGCCAAAAAGGGCAAGACCAAGGCGGAATCCCCCAAGTTAAGTCCCAGATAAATCAAGGAACAAGCAGACAAGAAGTCCGAAGCAGTATCAACATCTCAAAACTCTGGTCTTTATATGATCGAGTTTCAAGAATCGTCGCCCGAAATAATCAAGCAAGCATTTAATGTCACTCGCCAAATATACAAAGAAGAGACTGATTGAGTCAAGGTGATCCCGAAAAAACATGGTCACCCTAAATCCCCTAGAAAGAAAAGCTTGGTTGAACAACTCCAAATCTGGAGGCACATCCTAATCGTCGGCAAAGGCAGAAACTCCTCTGATTGAACTAGCGTAAGCTAGAAGGTAGGAGAAGAACGAGAAAAAAAAGTTTTAAAAAAAAGATTGAGGAAACATAGTATGACTATCATGCTAGAGTATCCCGCCCTACCGGGGAATGCCAAGGAAATTCAAGGAAATCTAAGACTGCATTGAAACCCTTATTCAAAAGGGAGACATACCTAAGGAAGCTGCGTAAAAAGAGAAGCCTTAGACAGGCAGTTGAAGAGTTAATAAGCCAAAGCCGCCTCACAAAAATTCTGCACAAGAAAGATCCTGTCTTCTACAAGTTGGAATGGCCAATGTTTCAACTTAAATCCTCGGTCAACTCGAAAGTCCAAGCCGACAGTCATGTTGAATAAAGCACCAACCAACGCTCGAGACAGATTCCTGGGAAAACCAAAAAAGGCGAGTCTCCACAAGCAATGTTCCAAATCAAGTCTTGGACAAAGCCAGAAAAGGCAACACTCAAAAGGAAGATATCAGACCAAGATATGGACGAAGAACAAAAAGATTTTGGTCACAAAAAAAGGAAGGAGAAAAAGAAGTTAAAAAAAGAGAGAGAAAGAAAGAGAAGAAAAAGAAAAAAGAAGAAAAATGGAAGAAAAAAAAGAGAGGAAAAAAACAATAGAAAGGGAAAAAAACATAAGAAAAAACCTACTATTTCAGTTGGCGCATTTCGTGATGTTTCAATGAAACTCAGTCTCGGGGTTGACTCGGTGGAGCGGGTCCATGCCTCTTCTCTGAAGCGGTGTGCGCTCTCCTGAGTTCCCTACTACAGAGTATTGAGTCAAGAAATATCCGACTCAACCAAACTGATGATAAAAGTCAAATGGCTCGACGCAAAATGCGTGATAAAACACGACATCGGCACAAACTCAAACGTCAAACTTCGAGCAGAATTTGTGATAGCACCGCACAAGACCGAAGTGCTGGGACAACATATAATTTCTTCCAATCTCACTTCCAGGATGTCATTGTACGTTGGAGGATGTTCATCGAGGGGAGAATCTAAGCTAAACTCTCCGCTATGTCATCAAGACTAAAGAAAAAAAAAAAAAAGAGAGAAGTGAAGTGCACGGGCCGTCTGTCATCGCCTTTGCTCTGACAAACATCCCGTGGGAGGCATTTGTTGAACCCCAAAAAGTTCATAATTTCTAGTAATTATATAAAAATTCAAAAATTAAGAAACTCAGTTGTCGCCGTCATACAGGTGCTCATCGACATTTCATCAAACACCTTCTGAGCGATATAAAGTTATGCACACTCGCTCGACAAAATCAAGCTCTCAGCTTTTAAAGTACTCACGGGCACTTTGTCTGGCCGAGCCGACGGCACGTGACCATGCAACTACTCAACGAAGGCCCACGCCAAGTCGAGCTTTTAGCTCTTTGTGACAAGTGGGCATCCTGCCGAGCACCTCGCGAAGTTAAGTTTTTTTAGTGGCATCGAAATATACTTGCTTAGGCTCACCACTGACTTGGAAGGTGACCAGAACTCCCCGTGGGCACTAGAAGGTGGTGACCACACCTCTCCTTGCTTGTCTTCATAAATAGAAGAAGGGTGAGCATTGGCTTAGACTCACCGAACTCCCCGTGGGCACTAGAAGGTGGTGACCACACCTCTCCTTGCTTGTCTTCATAAATAGAAGAAGGGTGAGCACTGGCTTAGACTCACCATTGGCTTGGAAGGTGACCAGAACTCCCCGTGGGTACTAGAAGGTGGTGACCACACCCCTCTTTTAATCTGACAAGTCAAGGCCTCCCGACGAAAGACACTCCTCCCCACACACTGCATCCCCCCCGGACCTACTACCACCGGGGGAGGTCCCCCCCGACCTGCCGCTAGCGGGCAGAGACCCCCCCCCCCCCCGCTGCCACCCGGGTGAACCACACCGGGGGGGAGGCCCCCCCCCCTCCTGCTACTACGCACCGGGGGAGCTCCCCAGGGCCCTCTCCACCTGCGCCTCCGGGGGAATTTCCCCCTCGCCTTTCCTTTTGCTGCTGCACCACTGGGGGAGGAAGAATCCGAAGAGGAAGAGGCGGGGGAGAGGAAAAGACGGGGAGATAAAGAGACGGGAGGTTACCTCCACCAAGCTCTGGGGGATCTCCCCCTTGGCCTCCTTCACCTCCTATAAAACCCAAGCCCTCTCCTTTGAGAGGCTGGAGAGAAGACAAGAACAACTCCGAGAAGGGAAGAAAAAGGGAAGATGGTGCCAGAGCTTAGAGGAGCCGCGTAGGAACACTTGGAGGATTTCAGCTCCAAGACATTTTGTTATCTCCTAAAACGCTTGGTGGGTTGAAGATTTCAAGATATTTGGTTGCTTGAGACATGATCTTTTGATCATCAAAGTTGCTGAAATGAAGATGGAGCCATACAAACTTTATAAATAGCTAAAGTCCATGAAGAACCTTAGGAAATTATGGGAAATACCTTCTGCTGTCCAAAAAATTGCAGAAATATCCCCGGTGGGCAGAAAATTATAAAAATACCCCCGGTAATTAGAAAATTACAGAAATACCCCCAATAGTGGAAAATTTGCAGAAACACCCCCGATAGTGTGAAAATTATAGAAATACCCCCATTTGTGGGGTCTCAAAATTACCGAAATACCCTCGTTCTGGTTTACGTCGTTTGCACGACTCGGTGGAGCGGGACCACACCCCTTCCTTGAAGCGTTGTGTGCTCTCCTGGACTCGGCTTATTGCTAACCATCTAAATCCATATATCTTTTCATGGAGCCCTGAGAAGTTCAGAAATTAAGACAAGGAATACCCAAGAAGTCGAGTGACGGGTTTATTCCTAATAAATCAAGAAATTAAGACAATGAACACCCAAGAAGTCAAATGACCGGGTTATTCCCGAGAAGTGAAGAAATTAAGACAAGGAATATCCAAGAAGCAAAAAGTCAAATGACCGGGTTATTCCCGAGAAGTCAAGAAATTAAGATAAGGAAGATCCAAGAAGTCAAATGACCGGGTTATTCCCGAGAAGTCAAGAAATTAAGACAAGGAATACCCAAGAAGTCAAATGACCATGTTATTCCTGAGAAGTCAAGAAATTAAGACAAGGAATACCCAAAAAGTCAAATGACAAGGTTATTCCCGAGAAGTCAAGAAATTAAGACAAGGAATATCCAAGAAGTCAAATGACGGGTTATTCCTGATAAATCAAGACACGACGAGGCGATCTCCAAGAACTCAAGAAATTAAGACAAGGAATATCCAGGAAGTCAAACGACAGGGCTATATCTGAGAAATCAAGAAATGTCAAATATGTTCCGAAAAGTCAAAAGTAACGGGAATGCCCAAGAAGTCAGAAAGTGACAAGGCTATTTTCGAAAGAGGGTGGAAATACCCAGAAAGAGTCAGAAATCCCAATAACATCCCAATGTTTAGGAAAGCTACAGAAATACCCTGATGGAGGAAAATTACAAATATACCCCACCTCAGGCAGAAATGTTCTTTATGGACACCAAGCAGACTCATCACAATCAAAAGAGTGATCATGGCCATGAAGTAACTCCGAGAGACCGACAATGATCATCTTGGCGATCCAACAGTCCTCGTGAGGTAATGCAAATTCAACCGTCCGATCAGGGGACAAAGTAAATTCAATGACCCGATCAGGACGAAAGCAAATTCAAAGATCCAAATACAGATTGAAGCAAATTCAAAGGCTCTGGTTACAAGCAGATGTAATCCCGAAGACCCGATTAAACAATCGGGACTATATGTAAAGGCCTTGAAAGACTTATTGTAATTCAAATCGCATGTGTTCAAGAAATGAAGTCTCCAAATTTCTTCGCAAGAGTACATACCCATCATGGGCGATCATCAAGATCATTAATGTCACAATATATAGAGGCAAAAGGCGTTCTTTGACAATTAATCAAAGGTGTTTGGACATGTCCGATGTAAATTAACACCGACTCTGGTCGGTGGGGAAAGGTCCTATACATGAACCCGAAATCGTCTGATAAACTCAAAAGCGCAGAATTAACAAATATACCAAAATATACGCATATTCATCCAACGAATCGGATGTCCGAAAATTCCGCGTTTAAACACTACCTCAAAGGAGTTCCGAAGGTCTCGAGCTCTCTCGGCCTTGGAATCTAGCTCCTGGACCTTGCTAGATAAGATGTCAATTTCGGCTTCAAATTGTTGGATCCTCGACCGACAATTCTCCCAGGCCGAAGCCTCGTGCAAGCGCTGAAATTTCCCCCAAACATTTGCCACTGCTGCCATCCAAGGCTCTTTTGGCAGCCCCAATGTGCGGTAACCTCATGTGCCGGTCTGAAGAGCATCCTGCACAGCCTCCACTGAGGGGAGACTCTCCCTCTGGAACATAGCTTGAGCGCCGCTGATAAGTGTGTCAGGCATAATAAGTTCAGCCCCCACAAAAGGCACAGGTTGGGGGTCGTCCGACCAAGTTATTCCATGCACTGGGAAGTCAATAGCCAAGGCGGATTCACGACGTTCAGTGATCGTGCTCGAGTGAACGCTCTCCGATGATGCTGAAAAAAGAAAAAGAGGGAGTGGGGAATATGGTCATTATGACTGAACGCAAGAGCACAAGGTAAATGATCAATGGGCAAAGAAGGTGATGGTTGTTTATCAACCAACTCTGTTCTCTCTAACAAAGTGCAAAGCACAATACCTGTTAGGTGTATGTAAGCGCATTCAGCGCCAATGATTTTGAGAAAAAAAATCAATTACCTGATGGTACAAGACCGCCAGCTCCTGCCAAGTCCCGAGCGATAGGCTCCATACTAAAAGGAGAGGATCTTCCCCCTCCCATATCTAGGTCAGTGGCAGGCAAGGGAGCTTCTATAGCACTCCCTGGAAAAAAAAAATGGCAACAATCAACCCAAAGTATAGAATGGGATGCATCAGAAGAACAGCGAATGAATGAAAGACGCAATACCCCCCAAGTCAACATCTTTAGTCCCATCAGTGGCCGGAAGTGCCAAGTTCGAAGCACAAAGAGAGGCATCTACATGGAGTATATTCTCCCCCTCTACTGGTAGGGGTGGCTCAGTACTTCCGACAATGGGACAATCAAAAAAAAGGGGCACATCATTATAAAAGCTATCCAGATTTTCTGAAGAAAAAGGAAGAGAGGCCAGATGCTTACCAGATCTCACCCCACCGACTGGAGATTGATTTCCTATTAAAGACTCATCTGTCACTCCAGTTGGGGCAAGAGTACACCCCGAAGCCTTGGCGCTAATGTCAGCATTTGGCCCCAACACCAAATCACCTCCACCGACCTCTTCTAAGGCGCCAAGTAGCCCTGTCACGAATGAACCCACTACAACCCCAGGCGGAAGGTCAACAACAAAAGCTGAAATAAGTATGTCAACAAAGTAAAGGACCCAAAGGCGAGTTGAAACTAGACATGCTTACAAGTGGTGTGAGGAACTTGAACCACCACCAAGCTATGGGAAGCAACCGGACATCAAGTATCCTCCACCTAGGGGCTTGGCTCTGCTCCCCCTCTGCACAAATTTCAGCAAGCAGGACTTTCGAATAATTGGCCACTGTTTCCCGTCAACAGGGAGACTGGCTAAAAATTCTAGTAAGTCATCATTTAGCCCAGAATTCAGCAGTGCAGTGAATTCTCCCACAGAAAGAACTAGGTTCAGGTTTAGCAAATCTGAAAACAAAAGATGCCAAGGTATTTTCCCATGCAAGAAGGAAAGAGACGGAAAAAGACACCCAACAGAAACTCACCTAAAGAGTCTTGATCACCATCCGGATCTACCTCCTATCCCGGAAATGTCATTGCACCTCCAGTCTCTTCCGGGAGAAAGGGGAAAATACACATTCAGGGATCCATCAAGAAAAATGCACATAATAGTGGGCATTGAAAATAAGCATACCAGCCAAGGCCAAGCTCTGGGCAAAGTCAGGAAGGCAAGACTCAGCCAAAGAACTCCAAACCAACCTCCAGACAAGGTCGAAAAGGTGACATTAAGCGGGAGCAATCCAAGTCCGACTCCAAGCAAAGCCAAAGAGGGCGAGACCAAGGCGGAATCTCCCAAGTTTAAGTCCCAGATAAACCAAGGAATGAACAATTAAGAAGCCCGAAGTAGCACCAACATCTCAAAACTCTGGTCTTTATATGATCGAGTTTCGAGAACTGCCGCCTGAATTGATCAAACAGGCGATTAACGTCATCTGCCAAATATATAAAGATGAGGTCGATTGGGTCAGTCACCCTAAACCCCCTAAAAGAAAAGCCCAATCGAATAACTCAAATTTTGGAGGTATATCTCAACTGCCGATAAAGGCAGAAACTCCTTCTCCGATTGAAGTAGCATAAGCTAAAAGGCAGGAGAGAACGAGAACAAGAATCTAAAAGGCTGAGGAAACAAGCATCCTATGTGATGTGACTATCATGCTAGGGCATCTCACTCTACGGGGGAATGCCAAGGAAATCCAAGGAAGTCCAAGATTGCATTGAAACCCTTATTCAAAAGGGAGAAATAGATGCCCAAGGTAGCTGCGTGAAAAGAGAAACCTTGATAGGCAGTTGAAGAGTTAATAAGCTAAAACTGCCCTGTAGAAATTCTGCGCAAGGAAGATCTTGTCTTCTACGAGTCGGAATGACCAACGCTTCAACTTAAATCTCCGACCGACCCGAAAGTCTAGGCCGACAATCATATTGAGCAGGGCACCAAGCAACGCTTGAGACAGATTTTCGGGCAAAGGAAAAAAAGAGAGTCTTAGCAGCAAGATTCCAGATTTAGTCCTGGACAAAGCCAGAAAAGGCAAAGCTCAGGAGGAAAATGCTAGACCAGGCTATGGATGAAGAACAAGAGAATTTCGGTCACCAAGAAAAAAAGAAGAGAGAAAGGAAGAGTAAAGAAAAAAAAGGAAAAAAAAGCCCTACTACTTCTAATAGTGCATTTTGCGATGAAACTCTGCCTTAGGGTCTACTTGATGGAGCGGGTCCATGCCACTTCTTTAGAGTGGTGTGCGCTCTCCTGAGTTCTCTCCTAGGGGATACCAAGTTCGAAAATATTTGGTTCAACCAAATAGGCACTTCAAGCCAGATGGCTCGGCGCAAAATGCCTCATAAACTAGACGACGGCTCAAACTGCAATGATAAACATTGCCCAAAACTGGTGATAACACCATGCAATGATGGAGCTCTAGAGCAATATATAATGTCTTTGGGTTCCACTCCTGGACTGTCATCATTTTCAACCAAATTCTCCGTCATGTCATCAGGACTCAAGGGGAAAAGAACAAATCCAACAATATTCCCCGCCATGTCATGAAGACTGAGGATAGCAACGGAAGTGCCAAAATACACGGGCCGCCCGCCGTCACCTTCGGCTCCGACAAACATCCCGTGGAGGGCATTTGTTGAACCCTGAAAGTTACTAAAAAAAAGAGAGAAAAGTCAACAAGGCAAGAGCAAAACCCCTCTAGCTAGGTGACAGCGGAGGGGACCCTCTCCGGTTGCATGTGCACCGGAGGGGGTCCTCCGGTGCAGGTTTGGTGACAGCGGAGGGGACCCTCTCCGGTTGCATGTGCACCGGAGGGGGTCCTCCGGTGCAGGTTTGACCGGAGGGGCCCCTCCGGTCCCAATCAAACCAGAGGGGGAACCCCCTCCGATGATGTGCAACCGGATGGGGACCCCCTCCGGTCACTGTGTAACTGGAGGGGGACCCCCTCCGATCCTTTCTCTCCCGCGCAAGAAAAAAAAACAAACAGAAAAAGAGAAGAAGAAGAGGAGGAAGAGAAGGGGGGAGGGGGTGTCCACCTTGACCCTTGGACTTCCATCGGAGGAGGTGCTTCCACCGGAGCCACCTAGCCTCCGGTGCACTTCCACCTCCTATAAAAGGGAGCTTAGAGCTCCAAGGAGAAGGTACGAAGCAAGGGGAAAGAGATCGGAGAGATCTCCAACCATAGTAGTCAAGGCGGGCGCCTAGGCGCTGCTGAACGTGAGAGGCGGACTGTCGCCTTTCAGGATGGTGAAAAAGCGACCCAGGCGGACCGCCTAGGCGGTCTGGGCGCCAAGGCGGACGCCCGGTCGCCTTGGCTCCGCGCGAGTCCGACCCTGTAACCTGCTCCGCGTGAGTCCGACCCGGTAACCCGCCCGCGGGCGCGGATCCGCTGGGTTAACACCCTCCCCCACCCCCGCGATGGTCAACCTCCCTTGACCTCTCCCCCCCCCCCCCCCCCGTCCCGTTCGACTGCCGCCTACGATTTGCGTTTGCCCTAACCTCTCGTCCGCCGCAGTCGTCGTCATCGAGGGCCCCGGCGTCACCTCCTCCTCCTCGCGCCTGCGACAACTTCTCCACCGCCGCGGCGACGTCGTCTTCCTCCCCGCCGGCTGCGACTTCCCCCGCGGGCTCCGACGTCGTCTTCCTCCACCGCGCCTGCAAGTCTTCTGTAATGCCCGGATTTTCTTTCGGATCATTTTAGTGGGTCTAAGAGTGTATTTTGTGCTTTACACGTGTTTTTCCCTGATGTGCCTTCGGAACTCTGTGCAGGGCAAACCGTGGCGTTCTCTGACTCTGGGACGTTACCACTGCGTTGTGCTCCTCCCGAGGATCGCGGAGTTAATTTTTCGTAATTTTCTGAATTTCTACAATTTTCAGATTTTTCTATATATACTAACCCTTTTTCTCTCTCCCCCTCTCATTCTCTCTTTCTCACTCTCTCTCATCTCTTTCTCTCCCCCTCTCCCCGGGCGGCCGACGGTGGCGGAGGAGGGCGAGGCGGCGATGGCGGGAGGCGAGGAACGGGGAACGGGTCCAGGATCGAGGGCCGGTGGCACGTGGAAGCTCGACCGCGGGTTCGTGGAACGGTGAGGGTTTCATGGCGTTTTCTTCGTGGATCGGCGAGTTCGGGATGCGAAATCTTCGGTGGAGGTAGGGAGATGGACCCCCAACTCGTGTATTCCCTTTCCCGCGAGTTTTGTAGGCCGTGGTGAGCCGAGCGGGTTTGTTTTCACATTTTGGGGAAAATCCATGTTTTGGGGGAGTGAGTCGGATCTCTCGTTTTACGGCGTTTTTGCCCGATCCAGGGGTTTAGATGCATGCCTAGGGGCTTGGGGATGGACTCCCCTTCGTTTCCCCGATCACCCTCGGCTTGGGGATGGACTCCCCTTCGTTTCCCCATCACCCGAGGGTGATCGGGGCGTGGATCGGATTTTTGGGTCGTTTCTCGTCGTTTCGCTCTCGGACGGGTGTGACGGTCCTTCAAGTGACCGTCACATGCTGTGACGCCCCAGGGTGGGTGCGTCACATGGTCCTGTAGTGTCGGCAGGCGTCGGTCTCTCTGGCGGTCTTACGATGAACCTGACGCGCCTGGGCTCGACCGCTACGTCCGTTTTCGTGTTTTCGGACTGTTGGGATCACAAGTCCCTGACGCGCCTAGGTAGGACCGTCGGAACCTTGTGACGCCCCTTTATGGGACCGTCGGAGTTGACGCAGCCCATTTTCTGACGCGCCTGGGTAGGATCGTCAGAGACTGTGACGCCGCTAGAGGTGTGCATCACAGCCTGTTTTCTCTCGTCTTCTAACGCACTGGGTTGGGTGCGTCAGAGACGATGACGCACCAGGGCTGGCGCATCACAGACCGTGACGCACCAGGGCTAGCGCGTCACAGCCGGTTTACACCGAGCGTCTGACGGCCCTTTGTTGGTGCGTCAGAGTGGTTGTGACGGTCGAGGCTTGGACCGTTACATACCGTGACGGCCCAAGCTTAGACCGTCAGGCTCTGTGTGGTGCCGAGGTGAGTTTTCGTGTTCTCCGCGATCGTTTCGCGTTGTGTCGGTCCCTAGTCGACCCGGTCGTGACCCAATGGTCGACTTGCGGTCTTGTGAGTGCCCCAGACACCCGTGGGATTCTGTGTCCGTGTTTCGAGGGTGTCGGGAGGACCGTGCTACTTCGTTTAGCGTGCCCAGGGGTTTGAGAGTCCAGGTGACTTCTCACGTGTCGGGCTTTCGTGTTACGCTAGACCGAGTCACCGTGTATCGGTGGGGGTGTGGTGGGGTCTCCCCCGCATGCCGTGAGTTTTCCTGGAAGATGATTCCCGAGTGGGCCATATGTTTGACCTTAGACTGCGAGTCCAGTTATCGGCGTGGCAGCTTGTGCGTTGCCCTGGGAATCGTACTTCCGTGCTTTCCGCGTGGGTCATATGTGAGGCCTTGGACCGCGAGTCCAGTTGCCCAGCCTGGGGCTGGAGGGTTCCCGCTTGTCCCTGAGAAAGGGATTCGGTTTGGCGGCCTGTGAGCTGCCTGGGGAACCATGTTTTGGCATTTCTGCGTGGCCAGGTGCGTGGCCCGCGGACTGTGAGTCCCATTTCTTCTCCGACCGTGGTCACCGTGCGACGGTGCTGGTACGTGGGACGGTCCCCGTACTTCGTCGGGTTCGGGCGTTATTTTCCGTTGGCTTGAGAGTCTACTCCTTCAGTGACCCTCCACTAGTCGTAGCCTGCTTACACGCGAGTGGTCCCACCTGGGAGTAGGTGGAGAGGCTTACCATAAGGACGATTTTTAGACTGGTTTTCGTCGGGCCCCACGTCTTGCAGCCAGAGTCCGGCTGAGGGGAAAACCAGTCAGAGGCCAGACCTGGGACGTATGGTCTGTGTGTGCACACGTGGTTGGGGGCAGTGGACACGCGCTGACGAGCGTGACCCCAACTAGTCACATGTTTGTGGTTACTTGTACGGTGTCTCAGTTCCCGCTAGGCCGGAGTGAGACACCTGAGACGCGGACTAAGACGTCAGTGGACGCATTCGGCCTTGCTTCTAGTGGGAGGTACTCATGTCGAGTCGAGAGTGACAGACTGTCGGTTTCCGTGACTTCGACCTTCGGGTTTTCGGTCGTGTTGACCGTTGAGTTCCGGTTGTTTCGTCGTGGCACGTGTCGATTTTCGTGCCGTGAGACTAGTGCTAGTGGCTTTACCGAGGTTGCGTCTTGTTGGTGCGGTGTCCGCGACCGGATGGTCGGGGTTGCACCTTGGACAGCGTGTCCAGGTTGGCCGTGTCCAGGGAGACAGGCCTCTACGGCGGGGTTGCCGTGAATTTTTACTTTGGTAAGTGGTGCTAGTATGGTCCGGTTCCCGACTGCGAGATCGGGACTTCTCTTTTTGCTTGGCCGGTACAGTAGGAGTAGCTGTAGTGCCGAGTTTTGACCGGCCACCGGGTTTACTGTTCCTACTGTTACGGTTGTACTTGTGGTTACAGCTTTCCGTGCCGCCGTTGTTCTCAGTTGGGGTTCCACGGGATCCCTACTGGGCCAGTGACAAAGAGACTCACCCCTGCTTTTCAAGTGTAGCGGTTCTTCCTCGAGGTTCGAGGGCGCGGTGCGGAGGTTCTCAGTTGCCAGCTCGCCGGGCCGAGTGTTCACTCGGCATGTGGTACGCTTTACTGCTTTAGACTGTACTTTCTGTTGGACTGGACTCTGTTGTAGCTGTAGTTGTTTATTTATTTCTGTTAATTGTTGAATTGTCCTGCTTTATTTCCTATTTCTTTGTGCTTCCACACTCCTTTTAGCCCTTCCGAGCCCTCCCGGCTCGTGGGCGGCGGTTCGAGTCTCGGGTTATCGGGTCTTTCCCAGTAATCGGATTCTCGGGTCGTTATATCCTCCGCCGCCGCGGCAACGACGCGACGTCCTCCACCTCCCCGGCTGCGGCTTCCCCCGCGGGCTCCGGCGTCTTCCTCCTCCACCGCCGGTGAGTCCCCCCTACCCTCTCTCTCTCTCTCTCTCCCCCCGGCGCCTCTCTCTCTCTCTCTCTCTCTGTCTCTCTCTCTCAGTCGCTCTCTATTATCTCTGTCTCCCTCCTCTCTCAGTCGCTCTCTGCCGACAAGAGTGACTGAGAGAGAGGGCCCCTCTCTCTGTCTCCCTCTGTCTCCCTCCTCTCTCTCAGTCTCTCTCCCTCTCTGTCTCCCGACTTTCCCTCTCTGTCTCCCTACTCTCCCCGACCCCCATGGCAGATAATAGTTTTTTAGATTAATTTTTTAGATTAATTTTTTTAATTAAATTAAATAATTTTCATTATTAGTTATTGTTTTGCGTGTAGATCATAGCAGATAATAGTTCCACGGCTGAGACCGAGATAAAATTAAAAGCAAAGTCAAAAGACCCGGGATGGAAGAATGCATATTGGCCTGACATAAATGATAAGAACAAGGTCAAGTGCGATCTTTGTGGCTTGATTACTAATGGGGGCAGACAAAATGAACATTTGATTGGTGATTTTGGAGATGTGAAAAAATGCCCAAATACTAATAGACAAATTGCTGAAGAGATGCTCAATTGGATGAACAAAAACAAAAAAAGAAAGTCAAATGAGAGTATTCCGATTGAAGGAGATTCTGATGATGAACATGAAGTGGAGAGAGATGTGGAAAAGTCTCGGCAAGGTTCTTCAACATTGGACTCTTCTGCAAAGAGTTCGGGGACGAGCAAACCACCTACAGCTAAATCCAAAGGGCCAATTGATGCCTTTGCAAGAATGAGTATAGAAGACTTTGTTGATGCTAGGAGAAGTGGGAAGAAAATTCAATCTACGTTAGAAAATAGATGGAACAAAGAAAACAAAAGGATGGTTGATGAGTATGTTGCCACTTTGTTATGTGAAGGTGGCATACCATTCAATGTACCCCGTCTAAAATGCTTTGAACATGCAGTGGAGGCTATAGGACGGTTTGGACCAGGGTATAAGCCCCCAAGCTATCACATGTTGAGAGTGTCCCTTTTGAAGGACATGGTGGAGAAGACAAACTTGATGTATGAGGAATATCAAAAGCATTGGAAGACATATGGTTGTACAATAACGTGTGATGGTTGGACCGATAAAAGACAAAGAAAATTAATCAACTTTCTAGTCAATTGTTCGCAAGGGACTTTTTTTGTTGAGTCAGTTAATGCTTCTGATAAGAAGGAAGACGTAGGGTTGTTATATGAGTTGCTTGATAAAATGGTTGAAAGAATTGGAGAAGAAAATGTGGTGCAAATTGTAACTGATAATGCATCATATAATGTAGCAGCTGGTCGTTTGTTGATGGATAAAAGAAAAACATTATTCTGGACACCTTATACTACACATTGTTTGGATCTCATGTTAGAAGATATTGGTAAATTAAAGGGTTACAAAAGTGTAATTACAAAAGCTAAGAAGTTGACAGCTTATATTTACACTCACACTCGCCTTCTTGAACACATGAGAAAGGAAACCAAGGGTAGAGAATTGGTGAGATGTGGTGTGACTAGATTTGCCACATCATTTCTTACATTGGAGAGGTTGAATGATGATGCAATAAAAAGGACTCTTCGGAGATTATTTAGTTCTAAAGCTTAGTATAAGAGTATTTGGTCATCAACAAATGCAGAGAAGAATGCCTCAAGTATTGTCTTTCAGGTGATATTTTGGCATGGTGTTAAAGATATTTTGAGAGCCTCTCAACCAATTTTGCAAGTGTTAAGATTGATTGATGGAGATGAAAAACCTGCAATGCCTTATATATACGCTGCCATGGAGTATGCAAAAGAGCAAATTGTTCAAAATTTTGGCTCCAAGATAAATTTACTGTACTTTAATTTGCTTATTTTTAAAATTTACCTTGCTTTAAACTCCATCATCCATATACATGCAGGAAGTAAAATTTCAGCCAATTCTGAAGATAGTTGATAAAAGATGGCAAGATCAAATGCACCGTCCTTTACATTTGGCGGGGTTTTTCTTAAATCCCAGCTTATATTTCAAGACTAGAGAGAAAGATGTTAGTTCATGTGGGAAGTTTGAGAGTGATTTTTTTACATGTCTTGAAAGAATAGTGCCACATTTGGACCTTCAAGATAAGATAGGTGATCAAGTTACAATGTATTTGAATGAAAGAGGGATGTTCGGAAGAGAACTAGCCATAAGAGCTCGCGACAGGAGAATGCCAAGTAAGTGTATCTTTTTTATAATTTTTAAATTTTACTTGGTATTTTTCGAAATAACAATATTTTGACATGTTATTTTTTTTATAGTTGAATGGTGGGTAACATATGGTGGGAAAACTTCCGAATTGAAGAATATTACGATAAGAATTTTGGGACTTTGTTGTAGTGCTTCTGGGTGTGAACGGAATTGGAGTACATTTGAATTTGTAAGTTTCACAAACTCATCTAATTTCAAAATTTTCTTTTACATTCATCAATATTATCCTTATTTAACATTATCCACTTATATTCTTTGCACGTAGACTCACACCAAGAAGAGGAACCGCTTGGAACATAAAAGATTGAATGATCTTGTATATGTTAAATATAATCGTCGTCTTCAAGAGAGATTCAAAGAGAGGAAAAATCATCCAGAAAAATATGATCCTATTTGTCTACCATATTTGGATTGGGGGAGTGAGTGGATGACTCAAAAGTCAAAGAATTTAGTTCATGATGAAGATCTTACTTGGGCAGATGTTGAGCTTGCTATGGAAGCATCATATGAAAGACCAACAAAAAGTAGAACACAACCAAGAGATTATGATGATCCGTCGGATGATGGAGAATTGCTAGAAGAAGAATCTGAAGAGGATGATGATGATGCTCCATGAGAGTCTAGTGAAGAAGGTCAAGCTCACCAAGAAGATGATGAGAATGACAATCATGATGAGGCCATTCCAGCAGAAGTGCCATTTAGTTTTAGGATTTAGTCTTTCATGTAATGTTAAGACGCTTAGATATGAACATTTCTTAGTAGTTAACTAGTTATCTTATATCATACTTGCTAAGTGCCACTATTTGATTCTTTTTTAATGATGTGATTTGTTATTTGTTAATAACTTGTTATGTTTGGTAGGATTTATTTTCCATATTGTCTAATATCTTTCAGGATAGAGCTAATAAAAAGATGAAGCTAAAAAAATGTAGCCCACAGGTTAGTGTTTTTAACCCTTTGGCCTTTATTTTCTGTAATTTTCTTGATGTTATTATGTTCTTTTGTAATTTTATGAATTATTTTTAAATTTCTCTGTATTTTTTTGATGCAATTTAATTTTCTATAATTGTCATGTAATTTAATTTTCTATAATTGTCATGCAATTTAATTACTGCAATTTATTCATGCTTCTGAATTTTTTGTATTTTTCTATAATATTTTCATATATTTTTTGTTATTTTATATATTAGGAGATATATATTTTAGATTTTTTAATCAGTGGTTAAAGTGTCGCCTAGGCGACGCCTAAGCGGACGCCTTGTCGCCTAAGCGCTTAGAGACCCCGTGAGCGCTTTGGTTCGCCTTGTCGCCTTGACAACTATGTCTCCAACATGAGGAAGACTTGGTGAACTTCTAAGAGGCCTAAGTGAAGAAGAAAAAGAAGAAGAGCTTAAGAAGCTTACGTAAAAGGAGCCTTTGGAGCTCCTCATGGCCTTGAAAGCTTGAAGGAAGAAATGTTTTGTTATTGAAAAAAAAAAATCACAAAGGGGATATATTGCATGCACGCCCCTATCATTAGAGATATTACCTTTGTGGAGGAAGGTTGCTGAAATGATAGAGAAATCAAGTGAATTTCAGAAATAGCATAAAGTCACGAAGAAATTTCAGACATTGTAAAAATACCCTCGGTTATAGAACAATTACAGAAATATCCCAGGTGACAAAAAAATTACAGAAATACCCCCAATAGTTAAAAAATTACAGAAATACCCCCTATGGTAGGAAAATTGTAGAAATACCTTGGGTGGCAAGAAAATTGCATAAACACCCCCCCCCCCCGTGGTAAGAAAATTACGGAAATGATCCTAATGGCAGGAAAATTGCATAAACCTCCCCAATGAAGGGAAAATTGCATAAATACTCTCGGTGGTGAGAAAATTGTAGAAACACACCCGGCGGCAGAAAAATTGCAGAAATATCCCCAGTGGTCAGAAAATTTTAGAAATACTCCCGATAGCAGGAAAATTACAGAAATATCTCCAATGGTCAGAAAATTACTGAAATACCCCCGGTGATGAAAAATTACATAAATACCCCCGGTGGCGAGAAATTTTCAGAAATACTCAAATACTCCCGATGACGGGAAAATTATAGACATACCCCGATGGTGGGAAGATGCAAAACGACCCTGAAATATCAGAAAATTGTGGAAATACCACATTTGTGAAAAAGTTGCATGAAAGTTATTGTTCAGTCTAGAAACTGCACAAAGTTCTCAATTTGTCTCAAAATCACCAAATAATGCTCTTGTTCCAGTTGGCGCCGTTTGCACAACTCGGTGGAGCGAGACCACGCCCCTTCCCTGAGTTCGACTTATGACTAACCATCCAAATCCATGTATCTTTTTCATGGCCGAGAGCCATCATGTCCGGAAACTTAAAAATGGTGAAATTACAAATGAACCCTGGAAAGTCAAGAGAAATCAAGATGAAGAACACCCAAGAAGTCAAATGACATGGTTATTTCCGAGAAGTCAATAAATCAAGACGAGAAATACCCAAGAAGTCAAATGACGGGGCTATTTTTGAGAAGTCAAGAAAGGAAGTCAGGAGCGCCCAAGAAGTCAAACGACGGGGCGATCTCCAAAAAGTCACGAAATGGCAGATATGTCCAGGAAGCTAAGAAGTGACGGGACTATCTCCGAAAAAATCAAGAAGTGGCCGATACGCCCAGGAAGTCAAGACATGACGGGGCTATCTTCGAGAAGTCAAGAAATGTCAAATATATGTCGAAAAGTCAGAATGACAAAAATGCTCAGGAAGTCGAGAAATGACAAATATGTCCAAAAAGACAGAAATGTCCGAAGTCTTCTTGAAACTACAGCATCCCAAAGTTTGGGAAAACCGCAGAAATACCCTGATGGAGTGAAAATTACAAATATAATCCGTCTCAGGTGGGAATGTCCTTTATGGACACCAAGGCAACTTAAGGGTCTAATTACAATCAAAAAAGTGATTATGACCATAAAGCAACTCCGAGGGATCGACAATGATCATCTTGGCGATCCAACAGTCCTCGTGATGGAATTCAAGTTCAACTGTCCAATCAGGGGACAAAAGTAAATTCAATGACCCAATCAGGACGAAAGCAAATTCAAAGATCTAAATGCTGATTGAAGCAAATTCAAAAGCTCTGATTGCAAACGAATGTAGTCCTGAAGATCCGATTACATAATCGGGACCATATGTAAAGGTCTTGAAGGACCGATTGTAATTCAAATCACATATGTTCAAGGAAATAAAGCCTTTAAATTTCTTTACGAGAGTATGTACCCATAATGGGAGATCATCAAGTTCATTTATGTCACAACAAATAGAGGCAAAAGGCGTTCTTCGACAGTTAATCAAAGGTGTTCAGACTTGCTCCGATGTAAATTAACACTGACTCCGATTGGTGGAGAAAAATCCTATACACGAATCTTAAACCGTCTGATAAATCCAAAATGCAAAATAAAGAAATGCAAATAAACATGATGATGATATCCAAAATCGCCCAAATTTTAATTCATCATCAGTGTGTCCGCATTTTATTTATTTTTCACGTGTAAACAGAAGCCATGGTCAGAAAATTATAGTACACAATCGCAAGACCCTTGGGCACACGTTGAACAAGAGCAACCAAATATAAGGGGGCTCTTATTCATCTCATTGAGAGTCTTGGGGTGAGCACACTTGATGCCAAGTTGAAGAATCCAGTATTGCCAACACAAGGAGCAATGATGATGCATAATTTTTGGGACAATGGAATGAAATGGTAGATACATTGTCAATTATGGATATGCATCAAGGGACCAACATGAAGATGAATCTTTAAATTATCCACCATATTCATATGGCCCTTACTGAGTATGTATTTTTATATTTCAAGCTTTCAAATAGCTGATGTATTATGGTGAAGAAATGATGTTTTTTGTTTTAACATTTGAAATCTATGTGTTAAATTATTTATTGTGTCCATTCACATATGATTTTGCATTCTATTACATTTTTTCTATTTTTCTGATTTTTTAATATTTTCTATAATTTTTAAACCTATATATAAATATATATATTTATATATACTTATAAGGGAGGACATGGAGGGACCGATACTGTACCGACCGATACCAATTTGTACCGATATTGGTACCGATACCAACACTGCTCAGTACCGAAACCGATACCGAAATTGAAAATCTTGCATACGATGTCGTCAGAAAGCAGCCCCACCCCTCTTACACCGCCCTGTTCAACCCTCTCTGGCCACGATTCCTTCCATCAAGCATCAAAGGAGCCCACAACCCCTACCGGCCGCCAATTCCCTGCCCTCCCTAGCCGTCGTCGTCCTCTACCCCACAGTCACTTCAGCACCCCTCATGCCCGCCGTTCGCTACCGTCCATTGCCTCCTCTATGCCAGCCCTCCGCCTCCACCGCCCTCCTTCTTCACAACCGCCACAGCCCCAATTCCCCCCTCCACCTGATCGCCATCTCCATCCCGCACGTGCAACGTTGACAGAGGAATCCTAGGCGCACCTGCATCACCACCCGCTGGTCGACCTCGCCTCCCTGCACCGTTTGGCCAGGGCAGATGCCCTGCCAACCGTCCAGACCGCCCGCCTAGTTGCAACCAACCGCAGTCGCCCACCACCGAGCCTGCAACTGTGGATACCTATGCAACCTCACCCGACTGCTGTGCCCATCTTCCTATCATCGTGGTTGTCGCGCTCTTGCCGCCGGTCGAGATCCACCCGCAACCGTTTCTGAGTGGCCGGCCAGAACAAGCCTTCCCTCGCGTTGTGCCAGGCCAATCCCGCATCACGCTACGAGTGCCTTTGCAGTCCCAGGGCCCAGATCGGTTTGGCCCAAATTAGCCTGTAGCTCGGCCCTAACCAGCATGTCTGCCAAATAAGCAAGGTTGTCAGTTTCGATTTCGGACTCGGTTTCGGCCGAAACCCAATGAAAAAGATAAAAAAAGATCAAAATAAATGTAAAAAATCGAAAAAATATAAATAATCACATAAAAATCAAAAAATTCATTAGGCATGCATTTGACTATAAAGATTTTAGATTAAGTGCAATAAACATGAAGACTAATAGGTTCAAGCAGTACAATAAACGTGAAATAAACATTGAACATGTTAAACTAATATTGTTGAGTACATATTAAACATGAAATGGGTTCAAGCAGTACAATAAACGTGATCCTTACCTAAATGATGATGCACTAATATGGATAATAACTAGAAGAACCTTCTCCCTCGTCGTCTGGGCCTTGATGTTGATACCCATAACCAGGTTGCATGTATTGTGTATATTCACTATAACCAAACAATGAGGTAGCCAGATCATGCATCCCTCTTTGGATCCCTCTTGGAGTGTAAGGTTGTTGGCTTGATTCGAATCCAGTATCAGCATAAGAATCTAGAGGAAGAGAAGAGGAACTGGACGGATGTGGATGAACTGGAATGCTGGTTCATGACCTCATGACCCATAAATGGCTGCTTCTTGTTGGCAACCTCCGTAACCTGATGGATTTCCATATTGGCTCTGTGAATCATATCCTCGCCCACCCTACCTGTATCCAGTAGTACCACCTGCAACACCTATACCACCTGCAGCACCAGTACCACCTGCAGCACTAGTAGCACCTGCAGCTGTACCGGGATGATCATCATCATCATGATCACCATCATCATCATCACCATAAGAAACCAGTCGCTTTTTAGTCTTTGGGGATACTTTTTTCTGTTTTGGTGTGATTTCTTTAGCCACCCTTGACATGAATCCTCCTGCCCTTGGCGTGTGCCTCACATAAATCTACTTCAATTGCTCAATTGTCGGGTCCTCTCGAGCAGCATCACTTGTCCTCTCAGTTAGCCCATGCACTGATGTACTTCTTCTTAAGGATGCAGGTGGCTTGACCATTCTAAGAATGACTAGTCTGCTATCTGATTCTAAGTGTCTAACTGGCTCAAACTCAGGCCGTTGCTCAGTGTCATCAACAAACAAAGCTGGGTCCCTTCTCCGATGCGCTTGAGTCTCTCTGGACCTCTTTGTTGCTCTTTTGAATTCTGGATCTCTTGGCTCATCTTCATCTAGTATGCCCTCTGCCCATCTTCTATCATCATCATCAAAAACGAGCTCATCAACCTGCTCTCGTGTCTGCACCCAAGACTGCAAGGGATTGTCATCATCAAATAAAACATCCACATCCTCCGCGACGCGTTTGTCCCGTAGCTATTGTCTCAACTTCATGTTTTTAATTCTCAATCTCATATTGTAGTGGCAATAAATTAATTTTTCTAACCGTTCAACATTTAGCCGATTGCGAACATTCGAGTGTATAAGGCTGAACGTGCTCCAATTTCTTTCACATTAACTTGCTGATGTGGTTTGACTCAGCACCCTGATTGCAATGAAAGTCAATGCAGAACTGCCCAAATCTCTATTATTCACCATTATCCACCAATCAGCTGTTCCACCAACCATAAACAAATTAATTTAAGTTGTAAATAAAAATCAATTCTCCATGATGAACTAATACATGTTGAGGTTAAGAAAGCACAAAGATAAAAGTATACCTGGGCTCACTCTTCCCACAGCGTATTGCAATTGGGAGTCAGAATACGTCCCAGTCCTCATTCTATAGTAGTTCATCTACAAAGATAAAGTAATAGATTAACATAACTACTTAAGTAAATTCTATACCTCTTATTCATAAAATCAATAAAGGCCAACCTCTACTTCCGCCTGAAGTCTCTTTTATGGTGTCCTCGATAAACGACCAATGACTTTTAAAGTGTCTTGAAGCACCTCGCCATCAACATGTGCATTGGCATCATACAAAAATCGAGGGTTGAGGAAATAACTTACATTTGTGTATATTTAACTAAATGTTAGATATAAAAGAACGTAATGAACAATGTATCAATACAATTAATCATCCACCAGCTGCATGCAAGTCGCGGTGTAATGTGTTGTCCCATCTATGGTCAATAATTTTCCACCACTTTGCATAATCTCTGGAAAGGGAATCCTGCAACTCTAATTTGACACGGTCTATGGCCTCGTACAGATATCCCATACCATTCTTCTCATCGCCATCCACCATTCTTAGGACCTTTACGAGGGGGTGACTACTTTCATGTATCGTGAGACCCTGTCCCAGAATTTGTTGTCTTCCATGATGTGGGAGACATCCAAATATTCCATCTGAGCATCAACATTAGACTTGTCGATGTATTCCCGCAGGACATTGTGGTACATGAAAACTTTCAGCTCATTTTTATACCTGTGCAAAGAAATGAAATTTGAATCAAATGCGGATCATAACTATAAGGATAAAGTAGCAAGAATTGAGCTCAATCTTATACATGTGCAAAGACTCTAAAGAAATGAAATTCGAAGCAAATCTGGTTGGCCCTGCACAGATGATATCTCGCCCCCAACTTGCATGCTCTCTGAACATGTTCAAGATCCTAAGATGGCCATAAATGTACTGAGTGATTTTTTGTGCCCTTTCAACTGTCTTCTTCACATGATTTTCCTTCCCAATATCTTCAAGTATCAAATCTAGACAATGTGCAGCACATGGGAGCCAATATAAGTGACTGCGCTTTTGCATCAATTTCTTCCCTGCAGCCTTATAACTAGCTTCATTATCAATCACTACTTGGACAACATTGTCCTCTCCAATTTGGTCTACCATGTTATCCATCAAATAAAATAAATAATTGACATTTTTTCATAATTTGATGCATCTACAGATTTAACAAATACTATACCTTCGATGCAATAGACCAAAAAATTAATCATGGACTTCTTCGTAGTACCAGTCCAGCCATCACACATGATGGTGCATCCTCTCTCCATCCATATATGCTCGAAGCTTTCAACCCAATCATGAAGCTCCTCAACCTCTCCCTCAAGGCCACGCCCGTATATGTCTCGACGTGATGGGGCCTTCAAGCCAGGGCCAACATCTGCTATGGCATCAAGCATAGGTTGGAAATATTCACTTTCAACTGCATGTGCAGGGACACTTGCATGAAAAAATCATTTGCAGATACTTTTAAATGCATGCCCTACAATTTCTGCTGATTTTTTTACCCCTCTCAATGCTTACTTGATTTTAGGTTGTGTAGCATGGAGCCTTATGTGCAAATAGCTGTCCATGGGGCCTATTGTCTGCGGGGCAGCTCCAGTGTCAGGACATCGTGCAACTGTACTTTCGTAGGTCCCTGAACCCATGGGTGCCCTTACTTTCCTTCGAGCGGCTTGTTCACGCTCCCTTACTTCAGTCAGCTCTGGATCTGAATCCTCAGTGCCTTCCTCATCATCATCCCTCTTAACCCTTATGCCTGAAATCTCCTCAGCAATTTCAGCCACATCTTCAGCCCTTTGTTGCATCCTCTCCTTTTTGCCCAGAAGACACTGGCGCATTTGTTCTCGGACCTCTCGGGGACATCTGTCACATTGTTTCACCTCTCCTCTTACCCCTGCCAAATGTTATTTTCCTCTAGTAATTCTGTCATGTACCTCCTTACCACAATAATTGCATTTCACTTTTCTTCTCCCAGCATCAACTAAGGAGAGGTGGGCCCACCCCGGATCCTCCTGCCCTTGCTACTCCCGACTTTGTTCACATCTAGGCATGATGCTGCATTAAGACATTTAAAACAATCTCTTGTAAGTACAATGAAAAAAATGCAATTCAACATGATAGAGCTCCAAATTATTCAATGAAGCTTAATTGAGCTTCAATTGAACCTTACTAAACCTAATTAGAGGAAAGTCCCAAATTTAATGGTGTAATTAGGGCTTAATTAACAATTTTAGCCTAATCACCCTTTATAAGAATTAATTACCAGCATGCTCCCGCTTCAAATTATTCAATGAAGGTTAATTGAGCTTCAATTGAGCCTTACTAAATCTAATTAGAGGAAAGCCCCAAATGTAAGGATGTAATTAGGGCTTAATTAACAATTTTAGCCTAATCACCCTTCATAAGAATTAATTACCAGCATGCTCCCGCTTCAAATTATTCAATGAAGCTTAATTGAGGTTCAATTGAGCCTTACTAAACCTAATTAGAGGAAAGCCCCAAATTTAAGGGTGTAATTAGGGCTTAATTAACAATTTTAGCCTAATCACCCTTCATAAGGATTAATTACCAGCATGCTCCCGCTTCAAATTATTCAATGAAACTTATTGAGCTTCAATTGAGCCTTACAAACCTAATTAGAGGGAAGTCCCAAATTTAAGGGTGTAATTAGGACTTAATTAACAATTTTAGCCTAATCACCCTTCATAAGAATTAATTACCAACATGCTCCCGCTTCAAATTAGTCAATGAAGCTTAATTGAGCCCTATTTGACCCTTACTAAACCTAATTAAAGAAAAGCCCCAAATTTAAGGGTGTAATTAGGATTTTATTTGAAGTGTTAAAAAGTTAATCATGGATTAAAATTAACCTACAACCGAAAATTTAACCTACAACAAAAAAACTTTCAACAACCCAACCAAAAAAACACAAAACAAAAAAAACCCAAAATTTACCTCAACAAAACTACTCACGCTGCAGTCTCCGCAGTGGCGCAGTCAGCCTTGCAGCCCGCCAGCCCGCGGCCCAGGCCACCACAGTAGCAGGCAGACGGCCCGCGGCCCAGGCCACCACAGTAGCAGGCAGACGGCCCGCGGCCCTGGCTAGCACAGCAGCAGCAGCCCAGCCTGTTGCCTGCGGCAGCAACAGCACTTGGCGGCAACAGCAGCAGTAGCAGGGGAGGCTTTCAACCGTGGGTTTCGGGGAGAACAGCAAGTGAACTCCCCTTTAAGGAGAGTTCACGTGAGTTTCGGCCGAAACCGTCCTAACAGTATCGGGTTTGCTACAGTGAAAGGCCCCCATTTTCGTATCGGTTACGGCCGAAACCGATACGTTTCGGCCGAAATGTATCGGTTTCGGCCGAAACTGACAACCTTGCGAATAAGGGCCACGGATCCCTACCTCCTACAGTGGTGGTTGCCAGCCCCAACACAATTTCTTGCATCAACAACACCGTTCTGCATCACAAAGCTTAGGGAACTAATTTGTTCCATCAAATCGGGATCCAAGATAACTTATACGATGCACTTTTTGTTTGACATATTTTTGCCCAACAATGAGCGTTCAACTGTGGTTCTTGATGAGTTTCAATCGGAAAATTATATTTCTCAATCTATCGTTGACTCTCTCTCAAGAACGGGTAAGATTATTGTGAGGATGACAGAGCTCTTATGCTCCATGGACAAATTAAAGGTAGTAACGGTAGCCCATTAAAACCTGTTAAATATTTTGATGGAGCGTGGTCTACTATTGTTTCACGGTATTCCTGGATCAACTTGGGACGAGACTGGATGGCAAAGCGACATACTACCATAGACCCCGATCGGTCTAATTGCACTGTGCAGCCACTGCACCTCCAGGGTAAATTTCGATTCCCAAACTCAAACTGATAGGCAACAGTTAACCCGCGACATCAAGAAGACACTACAAGACTTGCTAGCTAGAGTTGCCACGTCACCTGTTGATGTGTGAGATCAGAGTTTGTTTATTGATTCAATGTTGCACTTAATAGATGATTCTATACTCACTGCTGACTCATCGTATGAGAGAATTTCACAATCATTCTCGATGTTATTTGTTGTTTCTGAGTTAAACATGATCGATGTCACAGTCTTTGAGGTTCCTTCGTTAGTTGCTCCACCCGACGCCGTGTTATTTCTGGAGCCATCTCATGTTGATATGGTGTGGTTAGATTTTTGTGAGGCATATGTGAAGCGGAAGTTCGAGATCCATGATATAATGTTCTACACGGGGTTCTATGTTTGTCCTCTTGTGTTCGTATTTGTCCTACTTCGACATTTAAAAATTCGAGGACAATTTTTTTTTCGAGCCAGGAGAGATTGATACAGAGCGAGACTCATGATAGATGCAGAGCAAGACTCGTGACTTCGAACAACGGTTTCGATTGGCGCTTCGCATGGAGACATTATTTACACGGACGATGATCAGAGTCGTAGGAGAGTTGTTTTTATTTTATTATGTAATTTTATCTTTATTTGAGTCTCATCTAGTGTCTCAAGTGGATAGGGTTAAGTCTGTAATTTTTATGGTCTTAGTGGGCTCATTTGGAGCTAATGTTATGTTATTTTTATTACCTATCAAAAAAAAATATTATCTTTTTATTTTTCTATAATTTTTTGTGTGATTTCACAATATTTCTTGAGTCTAGGGATATTTGGGTCAAAGAGAGTCAAGTTAGAGTTAGGGTTAACTCCTATAAATAGTCTTGTAATCTCACTTTCCGAATTAATGAAGCATTTTTAGTGTGAATTTATTGAATTTTTTCCTTCTCTGTGACGGAGTTGAGAGTGCCTTGAGAAGAGGCAAACCCTAGGTGGTCCCTACGTAGGAGAGGGCACAAAGCCTACACTCCCACCTCCTATTCTTCTTCCCCTTCGATCCCAAACCCTAGCTTCTGTTCCGCATCAGGGAGGCAGAGGGGAATGGGGAGGGGGAGAGGGCATCAAGTATGTGACATGCAATCATGCAAGGTAAAAATACTATTATGGAATGTGATAGGGCTGGACCATATGGAGGAGGGTTTCCTCTCTTTTTTGTGAAACAGAGACTTAGTCTCATTCTATTGATTCAAATCATTCAGAACCAGTTCCAAAATACAAGATGACACTATGCCAGGGTCCCAATGAGGGTTGAATTGAAGACGCTTATGCTAGCCAACACATGAGCCACAGAAGTTGCAGACCGCCAGATGGAGGGAACAGATATGTTCCTATGAATTTTAGCCAGCTGCCTGCAGTCGTTGATAATAGGCTTCACCTTCCACAGAGGTTTAAGATTGGGGTTCATAACTAACTCCACAATCATCTCCGCATCCCCTTTGACAATGGTGGCCTGGTGGGGGCAGGTTGAGAAGCCATGAACCTGATTCCAGACCTGAAAGTGTGAGCTTCAGATTCAGTTAACATGGGGTCATTAGATATAGTTTTACAGCCAAAGCACGCAAGCACAGTATCATGCTGATCTCTGCAGACTGCTCCAAAGGATCCACCATGGTGTAGGTTGGTCCCTGGATCAACATTGACCTTCAATTTGCCCTACAGCCGGAGGACACCAATGATCCTGCTTTGGGAGTGATTTGCGAGGGTTGGAAAAGAGCTTCGAGTCCCTCTTAAACCAAAGCTGGATAAGCATGTCCGCCTTAGAAACAGTGGATATAGGCTGGGCCTGCACTCCCTCGAAAGAGTAAGTCCACATCTGGCTTTCCAAATTGACCACAAAAGTGTAATCCCATGGCAGATGGAATACAGGCTATACAGCAGAGTCTCCCCTTGGACAAGGTCATTCTCCTTCCACCACAGAAGCCAATCTCCGATGTTGCTGGGGAGGAGGGTTGTCAAGGAGGCAATTAGAAGGCGCAAGTTGGACATTGGCTATCTTCATTCTTCAGTAAAACAAATGTGCAGAGTGGGTGGGACATGCGGGAGAAATGTGAAGTCTTTCATTAGGTTGGCTAAAGGGTTTTTCTCCTACAATAGGAGCATCAGGAGGAACCATGATGCTGCGGAAGGGATATGTGGTAGAGGATGTGACAAGTTCAGGCCAGTGAAGCATTATTTTATATCACTTGTGTTCCACTGTATGATATTTATTTTGTCTGGGAATGTATATGGTCCCCAGTCCAGAAAGGGAAAGAAGCTACAGAAGAAGCTTTTGAATGCACACCAAATCTTCGCTAGATGTTGGCGCTTGGCTAGATGTTAAATGCACACGCTTTATTCTTCAAAAAGCTGCAATGCAGTATGCTCATTTACTTTCTTTGATTATTGAGGGTCCTGAAGACAATGACAAAAGATTCGAAATGATTTAGTGCAAATCCTTCCAGCATGAGTGTGGGTAGGAAGCAGGATACCAGAGTGGCATGATGTATGTAGGGCTAGGATTTACAATGATAAAGAAATGGATTCTTGGAGGCAGGAAAATTGAAGAAGACCTCAACGCAGCCTTAATGCTAATGGTCATGGAAAATCAGACAAGAGAGAACAGACTTTGGATGGAAGGTATGCAACAGAAATATTACAAGAATGTTCAACTTTGAGATTTGACCCCCACAATGTCTAGCAGCCTACCTCAGTTTTAGAAAGGATATATGTGAGTGAGAGATGTCTTATATACTGTTATACATGCCTTTTAGTCTCCTTGGTTGATGGACACAGAACTTTCGTTTGGAGAGACAAATGACGTGGTAACAAGAGTTCAGCAGAGGAGTTTCCATCTCTGTATAGCTCAAAACCGAGAAGTTTCATTGGCTGCATACATTCAAAATGAATAGAAGAGGAGGTCGCTTTCCTTGGGGAAGATTAGAGGAATCATACAGATGATGAGATAATCCCACTGGGGGCTTTGATGGGCTGCTTAGGAAGCATCTCTACTCAGCATGGTGTTTTTTTTTTAAGTGCAGCATGGTGTTATGGATAGATGGAGATGGGGAAGCATGGGGCATTCTCTATGAGGTTTGCATACCAGTTTGCTATCAGAGCTCAGATTCCCATTCATAAGCAAATCTTGTCTCCATCTCTGTATTTAAGCTCTTGCAGCTATTATCTAACACTCATATCACGGGAACAGGACAAGATTCTTTTGATTGGCATAGCAAGCCCAGAAACTTTTTACTTAAAATCATAATAAAAGATGTATTTGGTGGGACGCAATTGTTGGAACCCACAAATAAATAAATTTGCTGTGACAAGTTGCATGTTTACGTGTCTCATGATCCAAACACATGGTTAAAAAAGATTTTATAACATCAGAAAACATATTATTTCCCAAAGCATAAATAAAATCAAGAAATTATGCACGTCTAAGTCAATTCTAAATGGTCAGATATGGATGCACCTCAATTCCATAACTTGTCGGTAACAGGCTGAACTAAAATTATAAGAGCTTGATCTATCAGAACTTAGCACTATCAGTAGATTCCGCCCCTATCACAGTGAAAGCCTCAGTGCAGCTCACCACATTAGTTCACCACAACACAAGTTCGGCTACATGTCAATGTGACATTCTGATAAAAAAGGAACTGTTTTTTTGGATCTGCTTTCTAGTTTGATCTCAAATTAAAGTCTGGTCTGTTACAACAAGTGATACAGAAAAAACGTAAAAAACGAGACCGGAAAAGGGATGAAGAAGACCAAAGTCCATGTCATTAATTAAACAAGTGCTCTCTTCATCCCAGTGTCGATAGATAGTTCAAAAAAATGGATCAAAGAAAAAAGAAACAACATAAGTCTACAAAGTGGGTAATAGCTCATGCCTACCCTACATGAGCACTCCATACCTCCGCTCACGCATCCGGCGCACTCCCCAGAGGAAAGGAGAAGACCTCACGCACAGCCGGCGAGAACTCCACCAGCCCGACGTCCATGGCGTACCCCGACACGGGCAGCTTCAGGTCCCGCAGGACGCAGAAGGCCTCGGCCATCCTGCTCTTGTGCACGTCCTGCGCCACCGGGCAGTGCGGCACCCACGCGCCCGGCCGGAACTCTTCCCCGATCTCCACCCCGTCCTTCCTCAGCACCTCGCAGAGCTGGGAGTGGAGGCTCAGCAGCGCAGCGGAGGGCGTCGGGGCGAGGAACAGCGCACTGCCATTATTGCCGCCGCCGTTGCCCGAAGGGAAAGTCCCGACGAATGAGAGGGTGAGGAGGAGGGGCTCGTGGCGGGAGGCGAAGGATCGGAGGACCGGGAGGAGCCGGTGTGGGTCGAAGAGAGGAGGAAAGGCGGCGCCGGCGGGGGCAGGGGGGAAGGATAGGAGGGTGATGTGGGGGCGGGACTCGATCTCGATGAGTTGCGAGCTGATCTGGCGGCGGGCGAGCACGTTCCAGGCCTTGAGCACCTGATTCTCCAGGGCAGGGTCGAAGTAGAGCTCCACCGCGTAGCCCCCCTTGGGCTTCTGCTGCTGCGGCGGCTGCGGCTGCGGCTGCGGCTGCGGCGGTGGCGGCGTCGGCGGCTGCTGCGGCGTCGGCGGCGGCTGCGGCGCCAGGGCCGGCGCCGGGGACTGGGACGCCATCTCCTCCTCCGCTAGTGCCACGATCCCGTCCTGGGGATGCGGCGGGGGAGGGTGGGATTTGGAAGAGGGCAGCGGCCGACCACGGTCGGAGAGCAGGGGAGAGAGAACTGCTTACTCGGTGCTGGCAGAAGCAGGAACAGCTGGTGAGGGGCTTAAAAGAATGGGGAGGGAGGGTGTCCCGTTGGATCCCGGTCCGAGCCATCCGATTCAAGCGAATAAACAGGTAAGAAATTTTTTTTGCAAATAAATTGTTCTTATAAATTAATTTACAATAAAATTATTTTTAAAATTATATTAACATATATATCACTATATAAAATCAAATATTACATAAATATTATACAAAATCATAATCAAATATTACATAAATACTATACAAAATCATCTAAGTGTGATTTTTTATAAGTTTTTGACAAAAAATTGATATAACTATAAATAAATATAACATATTTACATAATATGATTTTACATAATAATATACTTACTAATATATTTTTAAGAGCGATTTTTTTATAAATTCATGTTTAATAATGATGTATTTATAAAACTTCTAAAAAATAGTCTAACTTTTTATTTGCCCAATCGTTGCCCCCACATAAGCGACTTCTCATAGGGAATCAGTTTTTGACCCTTTAGTTTTAAAAAAAATCAGAATCTAACAAAGTCTGTCTAGGACTCAACCTGGGCACTTTGACATTCTAAGTTCAAATTTTAGTAGAGCTACCACGAACCCTAAACCCTAAGCCCCACTTAGGTTGGGGATTAAAGTTAGCCCGGATTAAAATAAGTAGATTAAGTTAGTCTAAGGCTATCCTTATTTACTTTGTTTACAAGTTAATTAATTGAGTGGATTAATCTGGTAGATAGGAGATGTGATTTGGTAAAAAAGTGAGTTAAGTCTAGGGCTTTGTGTAAAATGACAAAAATAACCCTACAATGTGTGTGTGAGAGAGAGAGAGTGTGTGTGTGTGTCATGGTCTGCGAGTGAGGGAGAGAGAGAGGGGGCAGCGCCGATAGGGGAGGGGGAGGGGGCGACGCCGAAGGAAGAGGGGAAGGTCTGGAAGGGAGAGGGGGCGGGGATGGCGACGGAGGGGGAGGGGGGATCGGCAGGTGAGGGGGAGGGGGGAGGGGACAGTGTTGGAGGGGGAGGGGACGAAGACGGAGGGGGAGGGGCCGATGTGGGTGAGGGGGAGATCGGCAGGTGAGGGAGAGGGGGCAGCGATGCGCGAGGGGGAGATCAAGTGTAGCAAGGGGGGTGAGGGGGAGTGGGGACAAATGAGTCTTTTTACAGAGAGGGTTAACTTATCCCACCTCCAGAGGTGGGAGGTGGGATAGGTTAATCCAGATTAACTCGAGTTAACTCCCATTTAATCTGATTATCTAAATCTAGTCCTGCCAAACCAAAAGGAGTTAACTCTGGGCTAAAATGGGATAACCCAGGGTTAACTCCGAAGCAAAATGGGGCTAAACGATCAAGCCGATTGGACCGTTTTACCCCCAGCAACATGAGAGAGAGGGGGGGCAAGAGAGGAGGGAGGGCATCGGAGGGGGTCTCCCCCTCTGGCACTGATAGCCTCAGCGGGTGTAGAGAGAGAGGGGGAGGGCACTGAAGGGGGTCTTCCCCTCTGGTGCCAGCACCCCCGGTGGGTGTATAGAGAGAGAGAGAGAGAGAGAGCTTATCGTGGTGCTGCAAATGATGGACGGTGGCCAAACATGTAGCAACCCGAATTTTTAAGAAAATAAAAAATAAATGAATATGATATTTATATAATTTAATATAATTAGTATGAGTGAAATAAAATTTGTAATAATTGTAATTAGAAAATTAGTTAATAATTAAAGACTTATTAGGCTTAAAAGAAGGAATAAATCCCTAAAATTCGTAATGCCCTAAATCCCTAATTCTAATTGGGTTAATTAAGTTAAAACTTAAGCTAATATGCCTAAAATCTGTTGGATCCCCGAGTTGATTTTAGTGATTTAATTTTAATGATGACAAATCGTGTGTGCATGTGATGTGGAAAGTGTCCATTGATGATTAAGAAACTTATATGTTGATTATATTGATTTGCAGGGTTAAAATCTTTGGTAGATTTTTTGGAACTCAAATGAACATGCCATGCTGCTGTCCAGGATCCAAAACACGGAGTAAATGTCATTTATTTCCTTCATGAACCATTGGTAAGACTCCATTTCTCATAATCTTTCAAGTGATAGAAGATCGCGTCGACGCACAGTTGCAGTGCGTCAACCTGTTCCGATTTTCCAGAAACCATCTCCTGTGGTTTTTGTTCTATTACGTCAACGCATCTTTGCAGTGCGCCGACCCCTTCCATGCATCATGTATATCATTCATGGTGTCTTTGAGCTTGTAAGGTGATTAACCTAATTCATGAGTATTGATGAATTTGGGTTGAATGAATTTCTTGTATGGCAAAAATTCATGTTTAAATGAATGCATTCTTATTTGAGGATTTGGTGGTTTGAAAATGCTTTCATGCATATACTTCTTGGGGTGTTTAAGCTTTTAAAGGGTATCATGCATTGTTTATATGAGTTTTGTTTTGGGCTTGCAAGTGTTTAACCCATTTAGATAACCATTTGTTGGAATGTGGTTTAAAACATGTCAATACTTTGTTTCACTGCATGATTGTTTGATTTTAATGCATGGCATTTGATTGAAGAAATATGAGCCCTCATTTGGTCTAAAATCAGTTTTTGGCTTTTGTTAGGGAAAGTGTCGACTCACAGAGTCAACACTTATTTCTGTATGTTTTGCTTTGTTAAAGCAGGCAGAAAGTGTCGACTATGTGAGTCGACACTTTTGCCCTAGGTTCTTTTTTTTATGCAGGCAGAACACTTGAAAAAAAGTGTCGACTCTATGAGTCGACACTTTTGTCCTGTGTTCTTTGGTTTGGGCGCTGGCAGAATATGTTGAAGAAAGTGTCGACTCAAAGAGTCGACACTTCTTCTGGTGCGTCTTGAGCGGGTTTACGGAATGGGTTTCGAAACCCTCTTTTCTTGATCCATTTGCCTTGGTTGTTTACCCTATTACCCCTAGGGCATTCATATATGTCTTAGACATATTCTACAAGGTTTTTGCATGGGTCTTAATATCTTTTACTCTTTGATATGAGCTGATATATATATCCTGCGATTTCAGGTTTTTAAAAAAAGGAGAGAACGAAAGGGGCTAACGTTTTCTATTCTTTTGCAGAGGAAGGAAGAAAGAGGGCGGCCACAAGGTGGAGAGGAGAGGGCTTTGAGAGTCTTATCATCCTTGGTGTTCACAGGTGCGATTGGAGCTTCCATTTGAAGATATCTATCATGTTCGAGCTGCTGTAGTTGCAGACATAAGCCCGGACCTTCAAGAAGGAGGACCGGCTGCTCCATCTTGTTGTAGTTTCAACTCCCTCCAACCTGTGCTTCAAGGAAAACTTTCAAACGGCCATTCACGAACAAAGGGGAAACATTCTACATCTTTTACCCATTTATGTGTGATGTCCTTCTTGATCTACATACTACTGTGAGCATATCTTGTATATCTTTCTCACTTTTCTGAACATCGGAATATTTGTGTGTGTGTACGGAGTTGCATCTCCGTGTGAGGCTTGAGTGTGGGGTGAGTTCCTCGAACGTGTGTGCGTGCGTGCTGCGCTAGCAGTGTTTTGGGGCCAGGCCCCGTGTGTGTGGATTGATGCAGAAGCAGCGTGTGTGTGGTGTTGGGGTTCATCCCCGTGGTTGCTACAGTTGTAGCGTGTTAGTGAAGCCTCACTAGGTTTCGGTGAGGGGTGGACGTAGGTGGACAGATAGGTCCGACCGAACCACCTAAAAATCTCCGTGTTCCATGTGGTTAGCCTGTGTGATTGTCCATTTCTTCTATCTCCGTTCACATGCTATTTTACAGATTTTTATTTATTGCACCATCACATATCGCTACGTCTGCTATCTGTGTTCAGTGGAAGATCAATCGTTGTTTGTTTAGGCTATTCGTGTGAGATCGGAGAGTTCGAGTGAACTTGCTTGTGTTGAGCGAAAATTTACCTTCGTCATACTTCGTGTTGGTAGTTTATTTTATTCCACTGCGTAAAGTTAAAAACTACCACTGCATTTAAAGGGGACAATTCAACCCCCCTTCTTATCCATTCGTTTATCTGGGCCAACAAAATCGAATCTAACCTTAATCCACTTACATAGGATCGATCGCTAGTGAAACCCTAGCTTAATTAGGGTTAATCTTGCGCTAGGTGGCCCTAGATATAGATATAATTCGAGATTTTCGGAGTAAAAATTTTCTCTAGAATAATGGGTCGAATTAGGACTCTTTGGATCCCTAAACCTATAAATAGAACCATATTGTTACCCAATAAACGGTTGTTAACCATACAGGGTGAATGGGTTTATAAAAATTAATCGCAATAAGATATGACTTAACCAAAGCGATAATGACAATCAAAGCAAATCGTTTAAATGATAGTGGAAACTTGTATGCACCAGAAGCTAAATATACATGAATATAACAGCAAAAACAATCACACAAGGGACGGAAAGAATTTATACTGCTTCGGCGCTGATCTCTATCAGCCCTACGTCTAGTACCTAATAACTACTGGGATTTTCACTATCTCCCCCAACCGAGAATAATACAAATGATGTTTTTGGTAAGGTGTTCAGCTCACCAAAGACATCATCTCATTAGGACCCCAGCTGACTTACGGGTTAGCTAGACCCATCCGTTTTTGATCAGATGTTCGGCCACACCACGGGCATCTTTTCATATAGACCCCAGCTGACCCTTAGCTTTAGCCAGACTTGTAGGATACCAACCTAGCTCCTGCTGGTTGTGTTACCCTCAAGCAAGACCTTCTCCCCACAAGGAGAAGAACACCCCTTTAAATGAGGTTACATAGATATGCTTCTATAAAAGACAGGGTGTGTACAATAAGCACAAAATGTTTATGACAAAGAAATTGGAGTAAGATACAACGATCTTGAATGGAAAGTAAAAGCTTTAAGAGAAGAAGCAAGGAAATATTGGAGTGAAGATCCTATTCAGCTTCTTCTTTACGTTGAGCACTCAGTATCAACGGTGGTTGAGACTAGAGTTGGCTTTCAGCTTCTCTCAGCCCACACAATATGAGCCTGCTGGAAAACATGTGATCGTGGATGCACTTACTTGGCCTTGCTTGGCTACTTGGCTGAATGGATATGTGCGTATATACTCTAATTAGTGCAACACTTTGCTTGGTTTCTTGGCTTGCTCCTTTTATAGCTCTTCTGAATGATGGTCCATTACAGATGGCCTGGTGAACGTTTGATAGAACCTGGTGTTAATCTGAAGCTCATTAGACATACTCAGGTTAACGTTAGACACAATGGCTAAATTACCTTTCTAGAGCTTGTAGCTATTACAGAGCTTTGTGCAACTGCATTGCAGAGATCTGCGTACTTTCTAAGCGATGGAACAGATATAAGATCTCTCTATATTTGATTTCAAATATTTTTCTGAGGAGAAGATCTTCCTTTTTAGTGAATCCTCAGTAACAATGTCTTTTTCGTAGGTTCTCCTTTTTTATCCTTGGACTGTCATATAGCAGAAGGGTACTTGTTTATCTCCCACTGGAGATTCACTAGAGAGCGGGGAGATGAGGGAGAGCCCCGGTGAGCGCCACTTTGCCCATAAATGAGCTACTGACTTTTCTTTCTCACCTTTTACTATTTATTCACCACTGCTAATTGACTGATAGCGTGGCTCCCTTGTGTAGCTAGAGATAGGTCAATGGCTCTCTAGATGGTTCGGGAGCTTGCCACCATAGGTCCGGATGTAGAGCTGTCGGCTTTCAATGCAAAGCCAATCATTATTGGGGGTGTTGCCGCCTTTCATGGCAAGGTCATGAGAGGTGACTCATCCGTAGCACCGATAGAGTCGTTGTTCCCGCCTTTACCGTTAGAGTTGCTGGCTTACACTGTGAGTTGGGCCATGTACAGCACATCAGGACCTTCATGTAAGTAATTGGTTGTCTTATTATGGCCAATTTGCCTTGTTAATACTGGCTGCATAGTAACATGTTCTTATGTAGATGTGCCTGCTTCTCCCGCCAAAGATGAGTTGCCACCGACAGCCGCAGGAGCATCCGGTGGAGATTTTGGCGTCCCTAGCTCATCAGGAGGGAGAACTAAGGACATTGACATTAAGGGTGTTTCCTTGGGAAATACCCCTGATGGTAAGACTTATCTGGACTTCTTCTGGATGGTGAGTATACTTGGCTATTACTCGTTGTATACAAATCTGTGTCCTTATGTAGATGTCGTAGCCCTTTTGACGGAGGGTGAGATGCCGCCCTTAGGGGTAGGCAGAGAGGGTGAGGGATTGGCTGCCCCGACCAGGGCAGAGGGGGCCAAGGAATCTAGCAGCAGGGAGGATAGCTCCAGAAGTGGCAATTTGACTGGTAAAGCTTGCACAGCTACCCTCTTTCTTTAAGTAGAGAGATGTTGTTTGCCGAACTAATATGGTTTGTTGTGTAGGTGGAACGGCGGTCTAGAGGGGGGGGTGAATAGATCCGCCCCCAAAATCAGAAACTATTGCAGACTTATGTGAACTATTTAATCTATGCAGCTTATGCGAAAATCTAAGTGAAAACTCTATGCAAAATATAGACGGTCCTAGGAATGCATCTAGCGGAGGTCACAAACAATCACACAAAGGAGACATGGATTTTTAGGTGGTTCGGCCAGACATCCAGTCTGCCTACGTCCACCCCTCACCCAACCCGGTGAGGCTTCCTTCTGCAGACTCAGCTTGAATACACCGCTGACTCTCAGCTTGAACACTCCGCTGACTCACAGCTTGATCAACCTCAGATCCGAGCAACCCAGCTCGATCTGAACATTCCTCTGACTAACAGCTTGATTAACAGAATAGAAAAGTAAAATGAAAGATTGAATAGAGATATAAATACAGATCGAGTGTAGAATTCTCCTGATGATTGGGTATCTCGATCTGTAGATGGAGTTCACCGAGCTTCTTCTCTGATTTCAGATCTCGGCTGATCTTGTGCTGCTGCCGGTGCTTCTCCTGCTGCTGCTCTTCTCCTGCTGGCACTTCTTCTGCTGCTGCCCTTGTTTTCTTCTTCTCCTTCTTCTTCTTGATCTAGGTCGCACATGCCCCTTTTCTCTTTTCTTCCCACGAGATGCAGACACTTCTCTCTAGATGCAGCGCACTTCCTTTTTCCAGCAGCTTCTTCCTTCTTCTTGATCTGGGTCGCACAAGCTCTTCCAAGTATGCTTCTTCCCACGACCTGCAGATTTTTCTCTCTAGATTCAACTCTCTCTAGATGCAGTGCACTCTAGATGCAGCGCTCTCTTTTTCCAGTAGCCTCCCTGATTTTAGTTCGCTGCTTCTCCCTTCCTTCTGCCTTCCCGCCATCTCTTTCTAATTTTAAGAACTCCCACGATTTCTGCTGGTTCAGTTGGAGAATCCAATGGGAAATCTCCTATTTTTCAGCTAGGAAGTAGAAGACCAAGTCATATCCATGAAAAGAACCAAACTCTGGTAAAGACCCATGTTTCCTGGCTTATCTGGACCCTCTAGGTGCGTGCCATAATGGATCCAAGCCTTGGGTATCGGATCTTACAAGAAACGGGTCCATTTTAGGGTTTACAATTCGCATCTCCGGCGTTGGTCGACTCAGAAGCCCTTGAGAGTCGACTCTCAGCACTGCCAGAACCAACTTGGTTTCTGTCTGGACCCGAAGTCGACTCTTGAGCCCTCAGGTGTCGACACCTGTGGCTGTCCAGAACCTGGGTGGTTCTGTCTGGGCTTCCAGAGTCGACTCCAGTGCTCTGGGTGTCGACTCTTGCCTCCAACCAGCAAGGTCTTCTCCAGATTGGGGATCTTGAAGGCTGCACTTTTTGATGGTGATTTGGTTCATCCCTCTTCTTTGACTGATCTCTTTAACCATCAATGTACCTGCATTTGGCATTTAAACATTAACATGTGCAAGCTAATATTCATGTCATTGGACTTACTTATTAATGACCAACCAAGGTTCAGTTTAACACATCTCATACTTTGAGGGTAAATACAATGAGTTATAGATTGTCATCATCAAAACAAGAGGTGCTCAACATTCTCCCCCTTTTTGATGATGGCAACTATAAGTCATTGTTAACTATGAATGAAAAATATTCATGATAGATAAGTCATTATGATGAATAAGTCACTTGACACTACAATACTCATATGACTTGGCACTCTCTCCCCCTTAAATCAATCTCTCCTAACTTGATGCTCTTTACACTCTCTCCCTCTTCATATCTCCCCCTTACATCAATCTCTCCCCCTGTATGCAATACAGTGATTTATCACTCTCTCACAATGACTGACACTCTCTCCCCCTTTGACATCATCAAAACAAGACTGGGGAGTGAGAGAGGTAGAGACAGACAATGGCAGGTATTGAGAAAAAGAAATGAATGAAGCTGTTAGGGATGAGAGGGAAGATTGGCATGAGCAAAGCTATTCAACATGGTCCATAAGAGAGATTTCACTTGAGGGTAGAAATTGAGAAACACTCATCAATTTTCTTAAAGGCTAAGTTAAATGACCTTATTGTTGCCAATGGTTCAAGACATATAAGCCTCAAATCTGAAGATAAAAACAAGAGCAATTTCATTCTAGCACATATAACAGTGTTAAAACAACCTCTTCAAACTAGTTCTCGTCCAAGCTCTTTTGATTGTCAAAATGATTTCATTAGACACCTCTAGGAAGGGTTTTACTAGTATAGAGTTTAAACTTGCACAAGCTTTGATATTTGCCTTGGGTCAACTATTTCACCATAATTCATCATTTTTTTTCATTTTCGGTCAGGTTCATCACATGCCTTTCTACACGAAGACACACGCTTTTTACACGCCAGAGTCCCCGGCTACTCAACATGCCTAACCATTCCGCCTGACTTTTGAGATAGAGTTAACTCGGCTCATCATGCCACACATGCCTCAATCGTTATTCAATATGATTTTTTTATTTTCGAAAGAGGCAGCAGTTTCTCAGAAGCCAAATCATTGCTCTGCTAAGTTTTTCATGGCTATAGCGTATTCCCTTTTGGCCTTTTCAAGATACAAGTTTAAAACAATACTAAGTTAAAACCTTTCAACTAGAGTGGCCTCATTACTATCAAAAATTCGATCTTAAGAGAAGGTGAGACATAGTTCTCTTAGGCTGATTCAAACCAGTTATATGAACACAGGCAAAATTTTCATTGGCTGTTTAATTTCAAATTTCAGAGGTTTATAGACCCCAAACCATTAACTTATTTCATGGGTCAATTTCAATAGCTTCTAAGAAACTAGAAGAGTATTTGCCCATTACTCCCCCTGAAATCATGAACCTGTGTTGAAATCAAATGGGTTGGAATTATTGCAATAAGGATGTAAGAATGATGATATCAATTGATGACAGTGAATTGAGGAATTTTTGCAAGGCTTCTTGACAAGATGAGGGCAAATGCATGAACAACGTTTAGAGCAGCAGGGATAGAAAGATAGAAATGGACTGAGCTCCCCCTCAGTCAAATTAGGTGTCTCCATATGCATTCATGACATGTAATGCATCTATTGACCTATCCAAAGCCTTTCCATATAAGAATTTTGGACCTTTGGTACTTGGCGGAGGTAAGTCCTCTACGCATAGTGTGGCTTTCAGACAAGCTTAACTTGCCCTTCCACCAATCACCATTTAATATACCACAAGAGTCCATGCTATGAATGCATGACTACTGCACAAGCAAACTCAGATATAATAATGGATGCATGACTCATGCAGAGTACTTGTACCATATGTGCAGCTCCCCCTCACTATGACATACATTTAACAATTACTATCAAGATAGTTGCAGCAAGATCATGGAATCTGTCAATAGACAAATGCAGCAGTTTCACGAAGTGAATTTCAATTTAGAAGAATTACCTGATTCCAACATGTTGTGCAGCTAATTAAGAGAGCAAAAACCTTACTATTCAATCATAAGAAGAATTTCATTTGTTCCCCCTTAGTCATGCCTTGGACAACCATTTTCATGAAGCTCCTTGTTGTGTATGGCTGCAAGGCCCATCTTCAAGCAAATTAGATTGCAGATTTGGGAACCCAAGCAGCTTTGGGTCCCTTTTTGGTATTTAACTCTTCAAGGCATGATAGAATGTCTTTCGGTATCCACAGCTGCCTTGCTCGGGTTGAACTCTCATTAGGCCTGCATGAAAATTTCTCAACAATAGAGGAAAAAGCATTAGAACGGTTCACAAATTTTTGCTTCTCTACAAAATTCTTGTTTCTTTGGCCAGAGAACCAGTGAGGTTGGCTCATCCAGGTTGGCCTATTAGGTTGAAACCTTTGCCATGGCCTAGCATCATTTCTTCTAGGAATAAAAGTGTGAAGTTTATTTCTGTCAAACCTGGTAGTCGACTTAAAGGGGTGTGAGAGTCGACTCTTGGATTCCCAGAATTCTTCCACGTTTCTGTTTCTTCCCCAAGTCGACTGGAGAGGGGTTCTTGGTCGACTGCTGTTCTGCCAGGCTTCAGGAAAACTTCCGGTTCTGCCTGTGGTCGACTTAGGATGGGGTCTGAGTCGACTTCTATTCTGCTTCCAGAATTGCTTTTCTCTCACTTGATGGTGGTTGATTGACCTTGAAACTTGGCTTGGTAGTTTGTTCCTATTTGTTGAGAATTTTGATCTTTCTGACCCATCTAGATAGAGCTTCTGCTGCCTTAGATCCTCTTTAGTTGTTTTGAAGTGGCCGGCTTGTTTCACGGCCTTCCACTTGATTTCTTGTCATTTGATCTCATGGTTGCTTGGATCTTGGTTGAAGTGCTTGCATCAGCCATCTTTTCTGACCCATACATGTCAACAAGAGGTTTTTTCCCTTTTATGTCTTTTTCAGCCATGAAGGTGACAGTTTTTAATTTAAATTCCTTTTTGGCTGTTGGGTTGAAACCTAATCCTTCCTTTTGAAAGTTTACTCTAGATCCTAACACAGCATCTAGGTTTTCTCTACCTTTCATCAACTTTTCCAAGGATTTTTGTTTGTCTTTCAGTTCTTCTTGAATCTTTTCAATTTCCTTCTGAAGTTGACAGTTGACCTCCTTGATTACATCATGTTTTTCATTGGTCAGTCTAGTTTCCTTGTAATAGTCTTGCAATTTCAGTTTGAGATCATCTATTTCCCTTTTTAAGCTCTCATTTTCATCTTTCAAATCTTTTGAATCTGAATTTTGCATTTTCATTCTCAGTTCATCAATTTCATCTCTCAAATTTTCATTCTCATCTTCTAGATCTTTTAGTTCAGACTTGGAAGCCTCTAAATCATGAACTTGTTTCATCAGATTTGAAATCTCAGTTTGCAAGCATGCAATATTTTCAGATGAAGTTGTATCATGAGCCATGGTATTTATTTTCTTTTTCAAAGCTTTGTTTTCTTTTCTTACAATATCGCATTTATCAAGCAATTCACCATATGCTTCTTGCCAATCATCAATGGTGAAATGCTCAAATGGAGAAGAGTTTTCACTTACCTCATACTGACCTATTGCCATAAGACCTAAGTCTTCATTGGTTTCACTGGATGAACTCTTCCCTTCACTTTCCTCTTCGTCACTCCAGGTGCTTATCATGACTTTCTTCTTGTCTTTCCTCTTGGAGTGTGTTTTCTTCTCATTGTGTGGACATTCAATTTTGATGTGTCCGGGCTTGCTGCAATTGTAACAAACACGATTGTTAGATTTTTTCTCAGATGATTCAGATTTGAACTTGGATGACTTCCTTACCTGACCCTTTGGATTCTTGAAGTTCTTACCTTCCTTCTTCAAGAACTTTTCAAATTTTCTGGTTAGTGTGGAAAACTCACCCAAGTCCTCCTCAGTGCCGGATGACTCACTATCATCTGAGGACTCCTTGTTGTGCTCTTTAGCCTTTAGTGCTAATGGCTTCTTCTTTGATGTTTCTTCCTCATTTCTCTTCAGGTTAAGCTCATAAGTCATCAATGAACCTATCAGCTCATCAACAGTCATAGTAGATAAGTTTTTAGAATCCTCAATCACTGTAGCTTTGGTATGCCAGATAGGAGTTAAAGATCTAAGGATTTTCCTCACAAGTTCATTATTAGTGTAGTTTTTCCCTAGACCTTTTAGACTATTAGTTAACTGTGTTAGTCTAGCATACATTTCAGAAATGGATTCATGCGGTTCCATTTTGAACATTTCATAATCGGAAATAAGCATATTGGCTTTAGTTTCCCTTACCTCAGAAGTGCCTTCATATATTACCTCTAACCGGTCCCACATTTCCTTGGCAGTGGCACATGAGGAAACTCTTGAAAATTCTGTTGGGTGAAGCGAGCACTGCATAATATTCATTGCACTCCAGTTTAGATTTGACTTCTTTATCTGCTCTCGTGTCCAGGTGTCTTCATCTTCAGGAAGTTGATGTGGCCCACGACTTACAACTCTCCATATTTCATGGTCCTGCGCTCTGAGAAAGACCTGCATCCGATTTTTCCAATACGGGTAGTTATTGCCATCAAAATATGGTGGCCTAGTCACCGAATGACCCTCAGCTAACAATCCTTTGGCATCCATTCCACTAATCTATCCGAGTCGTTGGACCTCTTAAACGGATAAACCCGCTCTGATACCACGTGTTGTGTAGGTGGAACAGCGGTCTAGAGGGGGGGTGAATAGATCCGCCCCCAAAATCAGAAACCATTGCAAACTTATGTGAACTATTTAATCTATGCGGCTTATGCGGAAATCTAAGTGAAAACTCTATGCAAAATAAAGATGGTCCTAGGCATGCATCTAGCGGAGGTCATAAACAATCACACAAAGGAGACATGGATTTTTAGGTGGTTCGGCCAGACATCCAGTCTGCCTACGTCCACCCCTCACCCAACCTGGTGAGGCTTCCTTCCGCTGACTCATAGCTTGAATACACCGCTGACTCTCAGCTTGAACACTCCGCTGACTCACAGCTTGATCAACCTCAGATCCAAGCAACCCAGCTCGATCTGAACATTCCTCTGATGAACAGCTTGATTAACAGAATAGAAAAGTAAAATGAAAGATTGAATAGAGATATAAATACAGATCGAGTGTAGAATTCTCCTGATGATTGGGTATCTCGATCTGTAGATGAAGTTCACCGAGCTTCTTCTCTGATTTCAGATCTCGGCTGATCTTGTGCTGCTGCCGGTGCTTCTCCTACTGCTTCTCTTCTCCTGCTGGCACTTCTTCTGCTACTGCCCATGTTTTCTTCTTCTCCTTCTTCTTCTTGATCTAGGTTGCACATGCCCCTTTTCTCTTTTCTTCCCACGAGATGCAGACACTTCTCTCTAGATGCAGCACACTTCCTTTTTCCAGCAGCTTCTTCCTTCTTCTTGATCTGGGTCGCACAAGCTCTTCCAAGTATGCTTCTTCTCACAACCTGCAGATTTTTATCTCTAGATGTAGCTCTCTCTAGATGCAGCGCACTCTAGATGCAGTGCTCTCTTTTTCCAGCAGCCTCCCTGATTTTAGTTTGCTGCTACCTCCCTTCCTTCTGCCTTCCCGCCATCTCTTTCTAATTTTTAAGAACTCCCACGATTTCTGCTGGTTCAGTTGGAGAATCCAATGGGAAATCTCCTATTTTTCAGCTAGGAAGTAGAAGACCAAGTCATATCCATGAAAAGAACCAAACTCTGGTAAAGACCCACGTTTCCTGGCTTATCTGGACCCTCTAGGTGCGTGCCATAATGGATCCAAGCCTTGGGTATCGGATCTTACAAGAAACAGGTCCATTTTAGGGTTTACAATTCGTATCTCCGGCGTTGGTCGACTCAGAAGCCCTTGAGAGTCGACTCTCAGCACCTGCTAGAACTAACTTGGTTTCTATCTAGACCCGAAGTCGACTCTTGAGCCCTCAGGTGTCGACACCTGTGGCTGTCCAGAACCTGGGTGGTTCTATCTGGGCTTCCAGAGTCGACTCCCAGTGCTCTAGGTGTCAACTCTTGCCTCCAACTAGCAAGGTCTTCTCCAGATTGGGGATCTTGAAGGCTGCACTTTCTGATGGTGATTTGGTTCATCCCTCTTCTTTGACTGATCTCTTTAACCATCAATGTACCTGCATTTGGCATTTAAACATTAACATGTGCAAGCTAATATTCATGTCATTGGACTTCCTTATTAATGACCAACCAAGGTTTAGTTTAACACATCGCATACTTTGAGGGTAAATACAATGAGTTATAGATTGTCATCATCAAAACAAGAGGTGCTCAACATGGTTCTCTTTTTTGCCTGATGATGTGTAGGAACATCATCCTCGTCCAGTACCTCAGAGGACTCTTCGGGGACTTCGGATGGATCCTCCCCTAGTCCTAGAGATGATACTAGGGAGATGGCCGAGGCTTCCAAGGCTTCATATTCTTGGGTTCCTGGAGCCCCGATAGAGGAGGCTACTATGACTGAGGTGGCCATAGGTATGGGCCCACAGGAGTCGGTGGCGCTGATCGTCGAGCACGAGCAGACCGCGGCCGTGGCTGGGATAGCCGAAGGGGTGGGAGCAGCCGTAGTAGCCGCCTCCATTGCTAAGAGGTCATTACCCTCTCCTACTCCAATAGAGGCTGTCGTGGAGGGGACTAGTCTTACTCTAGGTAGGTGGCAAGCTAAGCTTTCATTTCTCAGGTTTTTCACCTCATTTTGTTACAGAAAGTGCCATCAGTATGTCTCACTTCCTATTTTTTTATTTCTTGTGTGTTGTGCAGCCTTGACTGATGACCAGATTGTTGGAACCCTAGGTGAGTTTGATGATTTAGTTTTAATGTTGACAAAACTTGTGTGCATGATTGTGGGCATGTGGTATGTAAAACGTCAATTGAAGAATGAATGATCATCAATGACGTGATACACCCTAGAGGATGCAGCAACTAGACAAAGATTCCTTGGACTTAACCAACGCAAGCACAATTCGCAAGTTTTAGAGACTAACGCGGACGGTCGCTCTCCGATGCGCACACTCAGCCCGGGGGTGACTCATTGATGACGACTCGAGGTCGTGGGACGAGACCCTTGCTGGTGGAGGGCCAGCAAAGCTATGGTTTCCCCCCCAAAAGATTAGGAAGCCCGAAAGTGATGGGCTGACCAAGTGCCAAAGGGACACGGGTCACTCACTTGTTTCCACAATGGTCACATGAAAGCGGGAGTGCTTTGGGACCGGACGCTCTCTTGCCTTCCAGTAGAGCGATGGATATTAAATAAACAAACACTAAGTATGAGCAAGGGTTGAGTGATTACCTGGCTGGTTTGAAGAAACCGACCCCCGTCGGAGACGTGGGCGAGCAAGGAAGTGTGGGTTCCCCGCACACTGCATCGGTGAAGCTTCTCCCTGTTTAAATGATTACATTTACTACTCCTCACACAGGAGGGTTGGACTAGGGGTAGGGAAGTATGGAGTTTCAAACAAACACTACCTCCCACAGGGAGGGGCTTTAAGCCGGGCGGGCGGGGTGGGGAAATTAAGCTAAGATAACTTCGGCCGATAACTCTGATTTTCGGGGCAGCAAGCTGAATTTGGTGCTGACGTGAGAGCCTCAAGATGCCGGAAGCAGTTGGGCCGATAGCCAAACACCAAGGGGCATGGTAGCAGTGAGGAGGGGTGTCCGGGGCCGCCGCTGAGCTTAGGAGGGTCCACTGCAAGGTCAGCTATCCAAATCACGCCGGTTCTGTCCGCACTAGGACAGCAGGACACTAGATCAAAGACATTGCTGCTGCGAGCTCCTATAATTGCCATTGCAGGTGGGACCAATGTCAAATTTCTCCAGACTAAATCAGGAGAGCTCAACTAAAATTGTGGGCCAATCAGAGATCGTGGGTAGCCGGTGCAGCTTCAAGAGTAGGGGTGGGCTGTTGCTGCTCTGACTGTTCCAGAACGAAAGGCGCTAGAAGATATCCTCGCTCCGAGCACCCCCGAGCTCCGACGATGACGTAGCTGATATCGACACGACCGAGGGAGGGTCCTCTTCGAACAAAAACTAGAGAGGCCACCAGGGGAGGTCGGAGCAGGGAGATAGAGCCAATAGAGTGAGGGGGGGGGTCTTTTCAGGCCCTGACAGGATAGACCTACGCACCCGGGGGAAATCTACTAGAACGGGGAGCTCCAAACTCCGAATGTGTTGTGCCCCTTGTGCCTTGATGATGCAGTGATGTTTTGATGATAGCAACATTAGTGTCATCACTTGGTTAATCTTCAAATTGAGAGCTTGATCTGTATGCCTTATGCCTTGATGATGTTTTAGCTTATGTGCATAAATTGTTTTGTGCATGATTTAAGGTCTGTGCATTTCCCTGTTTGCATCGGTGTTTCCCTGTTTGCATCGGTGCATTGCTTCTCTGCTGATATGTTTATGCTGTAGTTCATTGTGCATGTGTGCATGTCTGCACATTCCTTAGTGGCTAGTCTGTACAACCTCCGGTTGATTCATTCGATCAGGTCTATACAGCCAGAGCCAGTGTTCTTCATGCATATATAGTTTGTACATCGCCCTAGATTGCATTATCAAGTCTATACATCGACATGGCTCTTCATGCATGTGCATAGTCCATGCATTATTTCATGTCTGTACAGCCAGTGCTCTTCATGCATATGCTAAGTCTATACATTGCTCCGTCTCACTTAGCGTCTCATGCTAAGTCTGTACATCGCATCGCATGCACCGTCTCACTTAGCGTCTCTACGCATCGGTCAAGTCTATACATTGCAGCATGCATTCACTCAAATTCTGTACATCGTCTAGCATCTCACTTAGCGTCTCTATGCATCGGTCAAGTCTATACATTGCATGCTACAATGTCTGCACATCCCGTTTGAACATTGTATCACTTGCCAAGTCTATACATTCCCTTGGCAAGTCTATACATTGGGTGCTGCATGCTCACCAAGTCTATACACTAGCAAGTCTGCACATCATCGTGTTCACATGCTTCGAGTCTATACATCGGACCAAGTCTGTACAGCCTGTGTGCTTCATAACGCTAAGTCTATACAACGGCTAGTGCACAAACGCCAAGTCTATACATCGGCTGGCTGCTGCATTGCACGCGCTCAAAGTCTATACACTGCTTGCACGCGTTCAAGTCTATATATTGTGCATCTTTCAAAGCAGAGTCTACACATTACCTGCTGTTGTGTTCGTGCATCTTTTGAGTGAGTCTGCACATTGCTGCATGCGAAGTCTACACATTCGTTTGGCATGTCAGGGCACTCATCTTCAATGTACATACTTTGAAATATGCATACTGCATTACACACCAGCAAGTCTGTCCATGCTTTAGCTTTACATTCACAAAGTCTGTACATGCCCAGTCTGCATCATTCAAAGTCTATACATTCTTGCATCGTTTCTCATTGTACACACTTTCTCTTATATGCACACAACATCTAGTGCATCAAGTCTGTACAGGCCATGACTCAGACTCGATGCATTCAATTCTTCATGTCAGCTAAGTCTATACTAATAACAGTATGTTATTACAGAGCTGCTGCTCGAGGAGGTTAATGATGCACGTGATTCAAGAATAGAAGATGGCCCTGATCGTGACACGTGGAACCACTGTGCTGAAATGCTGCCACGTGGACTGAGGCCTCTGGGCGGGAATCATGGAGACCACACGCCCTATCTATTTGCTGCTGCTATATATATGAAGCTTCTTCCTCAAGAGAAGTCTGATCGAAGCAGAAGGGGTAGAAGCAGAGAAGGAGCTGAGAGCCTGCACGATCTAGTGTGAAGAGAACAAGAAGAAAAAGAGAAGAAGAGCAGAGTGTGAAAGCAGCAGAGAAGAAGAAGAAAAAGAAAGAGGAAGAGAGATCGAGAGTTGAGAAGAAGAAGCAGTCAGTTATATGAAGTTTAGTCTCTACTGGACCGTGGATCAAATCTAGGCCAGTCAGCTTCTTGAGAGCCATTTCGTGCTTCATTGTTTACAGCTTTTCGTTGCTGTGGTTTCTTATTTTTGTTTTTCTTTTGAACCTTTCATCAAGCTGTCAGTCAGTGGTTTTGCAGAGGAGGATTCCTCTGGACAGCAAGCTGTGTTGCTCAGCGGGCGAGGTGGATACCTCGGACAACAAGCTGTGAGGCTCAGCGTGGCGAGGTGGATATCTCGGATAGCAAGCTGTGAAGCTCAGTGGTTTGTAGGCAAGCTGTGATGCCCAGCGGTTCAAGCTGTGAGTCAACAGGAAGCCACACTCGGGTTTGAGTGTGGGGTGGACATAGGTCTGCGGACCGAACCACCTTAAAATCCCCTTGTCTACTGTGGTTTGATTTCTTCTTTTCTATCTTCGCTAGATGAATGCATAGGTGCGCTCCACATATTTGCTTATTGGTTCAACAGAAGATTTGATTAGCTTTTCAGGTTGTCTAGTTTTATCTAGTTAGCGAACTAGATTTTTAATTTAGCAAAATTTTAAGAGGGATTCATTCACCTCCCCTCTGAATCCATCGCACCGGTCCTAACAGTTGGTATCAGAGCGGGTGTCTGCACAAAGGGTCCAACGACCTGCAGATCCGATCCGTAATTGGCTTCGGTGCGATCTAAGTTGATCTGTTCGCTTGCATTGTTTTGAGCTCTCTACTAGCATTGCACTTGATCTGATCTGTTTCATCTTGCACTTATGGCTGAAATTCCTGTATTCACTGGTTTAGATTTCTATGGCTGGTATGGTCGTTTTAGAGACTATGTGATCCTTATGAATTCTGATTTATGGATACTCATAGCTCACAGTCCATATGAAGTTCCTGAGGATAAATCCAAATGGAAGTCCTCAGATAGACTGAAATTCTCTAAAAATCAAAAGGCCCTTGACCTTGTGAAAGGGGCGATAAAATCTAATGTGCTTACATGTATCTCTGAGTGCAGAAGCGCAAAGGAAGTGATAGACAAACTGACTGACGACTATGGTGGAAAAGGAACTCTGTGCTTTATGGCAAGAGATCACATCAGTGATCAATCACATGAGTCTCCATCTCAGGTAACTTCTAACTCAGAACAATCAGCTCTTGATGAATTGATTGAAATGTATGAAAACTGGTTAGAAAAATACAAATCTCTTAAGACTGAAAAGAGAAAAATGAAAAAGGTGATGTTGTACGAAATAAGAGCACTGAAATGTGAAAATACAAATCTGAAAGATAATCTGAAAAGAAATGAAAATTCATGCAATGAGTATGTTTCTGCGAAAAAATTGAATAACAGTCTTCAATCCGAACTGAAAATGCAGGAACAACAAATTGACTCTCTGAAAGAAAAATTAGAAGAATTGAAGAATAGAAATTCTGAGCTAGAAATGTCTAAACAGAAATTGAATGAGGATTTGAAAACTGTGGATCAAAATAGTTTGATTGATGAAAATAAAATATTGAAAGATCAAAACAAGAAGTTGATGGTTTTGAACATTGTTGCCACAGAGAGATGCATGACTGTTGACCGGGAAAAATGTGCTGAAATTAAACTTAATGATGAAAAAGAACAAAAACTTCTACATGAGATTCAAATCTTGAAAAATCTGAATGATGCCATGCAGAAACAAATTCTCACTTGTGAAGAAGATCTAACAAACTCTGAAACACAGATCACTTCACTTAAATGTGAAATTGATGATTTGAATAAATCTCTGTCTAAATTTGTTAAGGGAAAAGAGAATCTTAATAAACTACTGGAAAATAAAGTGAACATTCAGAAAGAAGGATTAGGTTTTAATCCAGATAATGAGAGAAGTATCAAAGGAAAAGAAAAAATTATTTTTGTGAAAAGTTCAGAATGTGCTGGTACCTCAAAATCTGTTTCACCTAAGAAATCTCATAACATTCATAAGCACGGGGCTGATCAAAAGAAAAAGAAGAATTGCTGTAAAAAATCTTCTCATAAAATTCAGTTTGAAAAGAAAAAGAATGTGCAGTGCTTTTATTGCAATAAGATAGGTCATATGATGCATGAGTGTAAGCTGTTTGAATTAGATGACCTAGTTGCTACTACTGCACAAAAAATTCATGTTAAAAATCATGTTTTTCAAAGAAAGAAAATAAATTGTTTCTGCTGTGGCAAACCAGGCCACATTGCTGCTCAATGTTGGTATGCACAGGAGAGTGAACACATGTATAAATCTGTCAAATTCCCTATTCATCGGAATATGTTTGGAAAAGAGAAACATGTTTTCATGAGAAAGTCAAGTGATTGCTCTAACTGTGGAAAATCTGGCCACAAAGCATCTCAATGCTGGTTGACAGATTTTAGAGAACAAAATGTTCATGTTCAAAATAGAAACTTCAATATGCATGCTCAAAATAATGTGCATAAAAAGAACTTGAAATTTGCTACCTATCATCACTATGGTCAATTTAGTTATTCCTTGTCCAACCATAAGTTGATGGGCTATGATGATAATGTTGCTAAGAGACTGTTCAGAACACCTGTTAAGACTAACGCAGGGCCCAAGGCTGTTTGGGTCCCTACAGGATCAAAATGATTAATGTGCTGCAGGTGTGCCTTGGAATGAATAAGAGGGGTAAATAAGCCAAGGCACTCAAAATTGGAACCCCAGGATTGCATTTCTCAGGTCAGTTCTGAGCACTCACCTTAAATTTTATCATCTGAAATTGTTAATTTGAAATGACTAAATATCATGTTGATCAGTTAGTGCTAAATTCAATTTTTTTGAAATGGAATTGCGCAATCATGCTTATAGTAGTTCTCTTCTGTCTGACTTGCATGAATCATAGTTGAATATCTAGTTTGAAATCATGTATTGTGCCTTCATTACATTTCATGCACTTAGTCAGGGGGAGCTCAACTAGCCTTGATTAACCATTCTGCTGCTCATGCCTTGCAATTTTCATGATGAATCTAGACAGAGGAAGTTTTTGATCATCTCATTCACTTTCACCTGAAATCCTCCTGTCTTGTTTATTGGATATTCTAATGCTCTCAGTTTGTTCCAATTGAATTCTCTGCTGTCTTCACCAAAACAGCTGATCAGTCTGTATTCCAGACTCAGCTACTGTCTGTTGATAAACTCTCTTCTAATGCTCTTCTCTATTGGTGATTGACTCTTCCACCAGCTTATACTCATCCTTCATATATCTCTTAGCTGGTGTGACTGATTTGGTTCTACTGTTGATTAGTTGGTCAGCTAACTTTTTTTTTGATCTGATCTGAGGAACTCAAGCTGCAGGCCATGCAATTCAGTCTGAATCATGTAGAAATTCTTATCATATAGGTTTAAGAATAACCACTAAATTAGACTAGTATAAGATTTATGTATTCTCAGATTTGCATTTAAATACTTTGAAAATATCTGAATGATAAGGTTTAATAAACTTTAACCACATGTGTCATGTAAACCTTAGACTCTCTCATCTGATATCTGAAAATTTGAAATCAAGGCTACTTTGGTAGAGATACATAGAGTGAGTACTGTGGTTAAACATTAACTTGAAAAATGTTGACTAAATGAAAAATTGTGAATTCAGAGCAATGACTCGGTCACTGAGAAACTGGGTTCTTTATCAATGAAATAAAGTAACTTATGTCATGAGGTGCCATAGTTATCTCTGATAAAAATTTATCAAAAAACCTGAAAGAGCAATGGCATATTTGTGTCGAGTAACTGGGGAGTCTGGCCTCTGATCAAGGTGTCTCCTCATGTAAAAAGACATTTCTATTGCTAACTCTGGTCTCAATGTTGAGAGGCAATGACAGTTATCACACTGAGTAACTGGGTCACTTCACCTGAGACGTGTTGTGCCTCATGTAAAAAGGTGTTGATCAACTTAAATTGCTCAGGAAAAATATAATGTGCTTCAAATGAAAATATATTGAAAATTCTGTCAACTCATGTTCTTGTAAAAAGTGTTTAACATCAATACTAATCTGTGTAACTCTTAAAAGAGTCATTGAGATCTTGTGTGTAAGATAAAGATGAGCGGTCATGAGTGTCATCTGATTATTTGGTTCACCTTTATTAAAACTTGAATTCATATATAAGTATTGCTTGTAATTGACAAATTTGGTATACATCATAATTAAATCAGGTTGGTCATGTTGCCAATTTATAACCCTCTATGATAGGAGAGTCTATTCATGTTAAGACTCATTGTAGTTGTGCATGCCTTAAAATCCCTCATGATCTGACTCACCTCTGACAACTTGATCAACAGGAACTGTATTGACAATCCTCTCTTATCAGTTGACTGATTGATTCCTGAGATGTACTCCTCTCCACACTGTTAGAATCTTCCATCTTGTTTTGCAACCAGTTCTGGTTCTGTGGACTTTCCACCTGTTTCATTCTGTTCATGCATATGTGAGGTGCCACAACCAGAGTTCAGATTGTTTGTAATGGCAGATTTCAGATTGATTTATTGGAGTTATGGGTCATCTGCATTTAAGGGGAGAGTAGTCAATCATGCATGTTGATAGGGGGAGTTCTTATATTTTATTCTCCAGTACTCATTCTGCATGTTTCTAAGGGGGAGAATTGGTATCAGATTTCATACATGTCTTTCATTCCACTCGCAAACCATTTCCTTTTTGATTGTGTCAAAGGGGGAGAATTGTTTGCTGAGTCTGTGTGACTTATTGTGTTGCCATCATCAAAAAGGGGGAGATTGTTGTGCCCCTTGTGCCTTGATGATGTAGTGATGTTTTGATGATAGCAACATTAGTGTCATCACTTGGTTAATCTTCAAATTGAGAGCTTGATCTGTATGCCTTATGCCTTGATGATGTTTTAGCTGATGTGCATAAATTATTTTGTGCATGATTTAAGGTCTGTGCATTTCCCTGTTTGCATCGGTGTTTCCCTGTTTGCATCGGTGCATTGCTTCTCTGCTGATATGTTTATGCTGTAGTTTATTGTGCATGTGTGCATGTCTGCACATTCCTTAGTGGCTAGTCTGTACAACCTCCGGTTGATTCATTCGATCAAGTCTATACAGCCAGAGCCAGTGTTCTTCATGCATATATAGTCTGTACATCGCCCTAGATTGCATTATCAAGTCGATACATCGACAGGGCTCTTCATGCATGTGCATAGTCCATGCATTATTTCATGTCTGTACAGCCAGTGCTCTTCATGCATATGCTAAGTCTATACATTGCTCCGTCTCACTTAGCGTCTCATGCTAAGTCTGTACATCGCATCGCATGCACCGTCTCACTTAGCGTCTCTACGTATCGGTCAAGTCTATACATTGCAGCATGCATTCACTCAAAGTCTGTACATCGTCTAGCATCTCACTTAGCGTCTCTATGCATCGGTCAAGTCTATACATTGCATGCTACAATGTCTGCACATCCCGTTTGAACATTGTATCACTTGCCAAGTCTATACATTCCCTTGGCAAGTCTATACATTGGGTGCTGCATGCTCACCAAGTCTATACACTAGCAAGTCTGCACATCATCGTGTTCACATGCTTCGAGTCTGCACATCGGACCAAGTCTGTACAGCCTGTGTGCTTCATAACGCCAAGTCTATACAACGGCTAGTTGCACAAACGCCAAGTCTATACATCGGCTGGCTGCTGCATTGCACGCGCTCAAAGTCTATACACTGCTTGCACGCGTTCAAGTCTATATATTGTGCATCGTTCAAAGTAGAGTCTACACATTACCTGCTGTTGTGTTCGTGCATCATTTGAGTGAGTCTGCACATTACTGCATGCGAAGTCTACACATTCGTTTGGCATGTCAGGGTACTCATCTTCAATGTACATACTTTGAAATATGCATACTGCATTACACACCAGCAAGTCTGTCCATGCTTTAGCTTTGCATTCATATAGTCTGTACATGCCTAGTCTGCATCATTCAAAGTCTATACATTCTTGCATTGTTTCTCATTGTACACACTTTCTCTTATATGCACACTACATCTAGTGCATCAAGTCTGTACAGGCCATGACTCTGACTTGATGCATTCAGTTCTTCATGTCAGCTAAGTCTATACTGATAACAGTCTGTTATTACAGAGCTGCTGCTCGAGGAGGTTAATGATGCACGTGATCCAAGAATAGAAGATGGCCCTGATCATGACACGTGGAACCACTGTGCTGAAATGCTGCCACGTGGACTGAGGCCTCTGGGCGGGAATCATGGAGACCACACGCCCTATCTGTTTGCTGCTGCTATATATATGAAGCTTCTTCCTCAAGAGAAGTCTGATCGAAGCAGAAGGGGTAGAAGCAGAGAAGGAACTGAGAGCCTGCACGATCCAGTGTGAAGAGAACAAGAAGAAAAAGAGAAGAAGAGTAGAGTGTGATAATAGCAGAGAAGAAGAAGAAAAAGAAAGAGGAAGAGAGATCGAGAGTTGAGAAGAAGAAGCAGTCAGTTATCTGAAGTTTAGTCTCTACTGGACCATGGATCAAATCCAGGCCAGTCAGCTCCTTGAGAGCCATTTCGTGCTTCATTGTTTACAGCTTTTCGTTGCTGTGGTTTCTTGTTTTTGTTTTTCTTTTGAACCTTTCATCAAGCTGTCAGTCAGCGGTTTTGCAGAGGAGGATTCCTCTGGACAGCAAGCTGTGTTGCTCAGCGGGCGAGGTAGATACCTCGGACAGCAAGCTGTGAGGCTCAGCGGGGCGAGATGGATACCTCGGACAGCAAGCTGTGAAGCTCAGCGGTTTGTAGGCAAGCTGTGATGCCCAGCGGTTCAAGCTGTGAGTCAGTGGGAAGCCACACTCGGGTTTGAGTGTGGGGTGGACGTAGGTCTGCGGACCGAACCACCTAAAAATCCTCTTGTCTACTGTGGTTTGATTTCTTCTTTTCTGTCTTCGCTAGATGAATGCATAGGTGCGCTCCACATATTCGCTTATTGGTTCAACAGAAGATTTGATTAGCTTTTCAGGTTGTCTAGTTTTGTCTAGTTAGCGAACTAGATTTTTAATTGAGTGAAATTTTAAGAGGGATTCATTCACCCCCCCTCTGAATCCATCGCACCGGTCCTAACAGAATGGTCCTCCGCTTGCTGCGTTGGGCAGAGGATTGGTAGTATCTCGTCCCGGTCAACTGGCGCACCAAGGGGAACAGGGATGTGGCCGCATGAGCTTCTACACTAGGGTTCTGATCTCCACCCGGATACTGGAAGCGCAGCCTAACGAGAACGATCCTCCTGGACAGCTTTGAACTCAGAATGAGGTGGAATCACCTCGTCTGCGAACCTGACTTGAAGGGATTTACAGCATTATATGGTGTGCCTCCAGGAGCTTGGAGGTGGTGGCGGAACAGGCTCTGAAACTAGAGGGTCTTCAGCTTTTCAGTGACCTGAAAACAGAATGAGGGTATAGGGTGTATGTGGGGGTGGGGAAGGGTAAGAAACTTGCAAGGGGTGGTTGTTGGTGGCTGTGGAAAAGGGGAAATGGGGGTGTGGAGGTCGATGGTGGTGAGTGGAGGGCAAGGGAGGGGCGATGCAGGGCTTGGAAGTGTTGGGAATGGGGGGGGCTGATGGTGGTCGACCAAGGGAAGAAAGGAGAGGGAGGGGATGGAGGGGTGCGTAACCAACAAAGGGAGGGAGATTCAAATCTCCCTTGGGAGGTAGAGGGGTGCTTGGGGAAGAGGGAGAGTTATTTGGGGAAGAGGGAGTGTTGCTTGGGGAAGAGGAAAGGGTGCTTGGGGAAAAGGAAGGGGTGCTTGGGGAGTGGTCGGTGTAATGGTGGAGTTGAATGCTCTTGGGAAGGTGAAGGGGTAGTCCTAGGTGGCAGTTGATGTGGCAAGTGAGGTGGCAGGGTAGGGCTGAGGTGTAGGGAGGGGAGAGGAGAGAGAAAGGGGTGCGAACTAGAGAGAGAGAGAGAGGGGGAGGAGAGAGAGGGCTTCGCCCCCTAGAGAGAGAAGGAGAGGGGAGAGAGAGGGCTTCTCACCCAAGACTCTCAAGGCTTCACACCTATGGGCACACAATTTCTGTAAATTAAAATTCTAATTCTTCATTGGTTCTCACAAAGGGGGTTGGGGTCCTATTTATAGTGACCCAACCTTTTACATGACTGAACTGCCCCTAGCTTTACATATAATGACCAAAATGATCCAAGAAGCAGACCTAGGGGAAATGACACAGAACTTAGGGAAATGACTCAAAGACCTAGGGGCAAGACTCAAATAAAAAGGAAAATACATCAAAATGACCCAAATAAAAGACTCAGACAATAGAGTTGGACCTAACTGAAGTGATAGCCGAGCCTACACATCGCCCGGGTGCAGTGACGAACTGAGCCACAGGGAGCCGTGGGTGATGCCTCCATCAAATCCCCTGGGCTGCAAAGAGCTCGACTCCGTCGAGTAGGGGCCCATCCTGATGTGGTACTGCTCGAGAAGGTCGGGATCCGGCCGCTGGAGATCCTCCCTACTCACCCACGTGTCCTCTGAAGGAGGCCAGCCCTTCCACCTAACGAGGTAGCGCTCATACGCCTTGCTCCTGGTGGTAGTGATCTGTTCATCCAATATCCGCTCAACCTGCTCGCGCTGGTCTCTCCTGGTTGGTGGTTTTCCCTCAAGTGTGGGTACTCTCCCAAGGGAGGGATCAAGCTCAATATCCTCACTGGGTACCACTGTGGGGCCCTTCTATGGCACCAGGTCAGCCACATTAAATGTAGGACTCACTCCGTACTCCTCGGGAAGGTCTAACTCATAAGCATTTGTGCCAATGTGCCTTAGCACCTGGAAGGGACCAGCCCCACGAGGCCTCAGTTTCGAGACAGCTCCCGGGGTGAGCCTCTCAGTCCTCACCATCACAAAATAACCCACGCGGAACTCTTGGTGGCGTCGATGAGAGTCAGCCTATCTTTTGTAAATCGCATTATTTTTGCTGATGTGCTTGCGTATTTCTTCATGCAACTCTCTAATATGTTGGGCAAATGATTCAGCCGAGACAGACATTCTAGCATGCTGGGGTAGGGGAATGAGGTCAGAGGGTTTTCTGGGTTTATACCCATGCACAGCTTTGAATGGACTCATCCCTATGGACTTATTGACTGAATTGTTATATGCAAACTTGGCCTGGGGCAGAATGAGATCCTAATTCCTTAGACGGTCTTCAACAAGGCACCGAAGGAGATTCGCAAGACTCCGGTTGACAACCTCTGTTTGGCCATCAGTTTGAGGATGGTAGGCCGTGAAAAATTTGAGGAGGGTACCCATCAAGTGCCAAAGAGTTTTCCAGAAATAACTGGTGAACTTAACATCCCTGTCAGAGACAATGGTTTTGGGTAACCCATGGAGGCGAACCACCTCATCGAAGAACAGTCGGACTATGTGGGAAGCATATGAGGTCTTGGAGCATGGGATGAAATGGGCCATTTTTGAAAATCTATCAACCACTACAAAGATTGAATCATGTTTCCTTTGGGTTCTGGGTAGGCCTAAAACGAAGTCCATGCTTAAGTCCTACCATGGACGATCGGGGATGGGAAGAGGGGTATAGTGGCGGGTGTTTTGTTTCACTTGTTTGGCCGAAGCGCATGTGCGGCATTGACCCACTATTTTGGCCACATCCCTTTTGAGACTCGACCAATAAAATTGGCCCTCAACCAAAGCAATGGTTTTATGTACCCCAAAATGGCCAACTACTCCTCCTGCATGTAACTCCCAGACCAAGAAGTCACGGAGGGAGGTTCGGGGTATGCAAAGCTTAGGACCTTTGAAAAGAAAACCATCCTCTAGGATGAAGTCGTCATATTCCCGTTGGGACTGAGTGGACAAGGTGGTATAGATGCGCCCAAAGTCAGGGCAGTCAGGGTACTCATTCTTGATTCTCTCAAACCCGATGACTTCCACTTTGATAGTGGATAGCAATGATATCCTCCTACTAAGCGCATCTGCCGCTCGACTCTCGCTCCCAGCCTTGTGCTTGATTACAAAGGTGTAAGACTATAGGTATTCCACCCAGCGGGCATGTCGGGCATTCAGCTTTTGCTGGGAGTTAAGGTATTTTAAGGCCTCATGGTCTGAGAAGATGACAAATTCTTTTGGCAACAGGTAGTGCCTCCAGTGCCTAAGGGACTGAACCACAGCGTAAAATTCTTTATCATAAGTAGAGTATCTCACCCTAGCATCACATAGTTTCTCACTAAAGATGGCCACTGGGTGCCCTTCCTGGCTGAGGATCCCACCAATGCCTACCCCTGAAGCATCACATGTGACTTCAAAGACCTTAGAAAAGTTGGGGAGACATAAGACAGATGCTTGGATCATCTTTTCTTTGAGTTCTAAAAAGGCTTTAGAGGCAGATTTGGTCCAAAAAAAGGTTCTCTTTTTGAGACAATCAGTGATGGGGGCAGTGATAGTGCTGAATCCTCAGATGAACCTTCTATAGAATGTGGCCAACCCGTGGAAGCTTCTGACCTCATGGAGGGTGCGGGGTTCTGGCCAGTCAAGTATAGCTTGGACCTTTTCAGGGTCCATGGAAACGCCCTTGGTAGAAACCACAAATCCAAGGAAGGAAATGGTCTGAGTCATGAAGTGGCATTTTCCTAGGTTTGCAAATAGGCTCTCACGCCGAAGGGTGGTGCACACTTGTCTAAGATGGTCAAGGTGAGCCTCTTTGGATTGACTGTAGATGAGGATGTCATCGAAATAGACCACCAGGAAGTTTCCAATGTAAGGTCGAAGGACCTCCATCATAAGACGCATGAAAGTACTCGGGGCATTTGAAAGCCCAAATGGCATGACTAGCCATTCATAAAGGCCATCTTTGGTTTTAAAGGCCATTTTCCACTCATCTCCTGCCCTAATTCTGACTTGGTGATAGCCACTCTTAAGGTCGATTTTTGAGAAAATGGTGGCTCCAGCTAGCATATCAAGCATGTCATCAAGCCCAAGTATGCAGAACGTATACTTGACTGTGATCTTATTAATGGCCCGGCTATCTACACACATCCGCCATGTCCCATCCTTTTTGGGTGTGAGAAGGGTCGGGACGGCACAGGGACTTTTGCTAAGATGGAGAAATCCTTTCCTAATAAGCTCCTCAACTTGCCTTCGTAGTTCAGCATGTTCAGTAGGATTGAGGCGGTAGTGAGGGAGGTTTGGAAGGGTGGCTCTTGGAACTAGATCGATCACGTGTTGAATATCACGCATGGGAGGAAGTTGATCCGGGAGCTCTTCGGGGAACACATCATGAAACTCTCCTAGGAGAGTCTGGATTTCTACAGGATGAGGGTTGGATGGAGTGGGTTCCCCTAAGCAAATGACTACCGCACATAATGGTGTCCCTTGAGCTATTTCCTCTTCAAGCTCTCTTTTGGTGATGAGATGAAGACCCTTGGTTACCCCCGATGCTTTATCTTGGTTGGACTTTGGGGCGATTGGTTGGGTTGGTGGGGTGGAGTTCCTCGAGTTTTGGTGTGGGTTGGGGAGAATCCCTTGAGAGGGTGGGTCCTTCCTAGGTAAGGAACGAGGTGGGGAGGGGTTAAGACGGATAGTTTTCCCCTCATGCTCAAAGGTGCATGTGTTTGGCCTTCCCGAGATGGTGGCATCAACGTCATAAATCCAAGGCCTCCCTAGTAGGATGCTTCCTACTTCCATGGGGATAATATCGCACCACACTTGGCCTTGATAGGATGAGAAGGTGATGGGTACAAGGCAGCGAGTGTTGACCGGGATGGAGTTGTTGTTAATCCAAGAGACCCGGTATGGGCTGGGGTGGGGAGTGATGGTAAGTCCGAGGAGCTTAACGGTGTCAGGAGACACGACATTGACACAACTCCCATTGTCAATGATCACTTTTATCACATGGCTTCTTATCTTGATATATGTGTAAAAAATGGAGGTTCGACGCCAATCCTCTTCTTGGGGTTTGGTAAGGGTGCATCTAATCACACCTAAGTGGGAGTCGGTGGAAGGTGGGATGTAGTCTATGCCCGTCTCATGGTATTGACCCTCATACTCATCTTCCCAATCTAATGCAGCCTCATAGACTTCAACCGTACTCTCAAGTTCCCCTTGGGGAGGGATGGGTTCTTCTTCGATGAGAAGGCTAGGCAATCCTCTAGATGGACATTGCCCAGCGAAGTGTCCAAAACCTTGGCACCTAAAGCATTGTTGTTTGCCGCTGCATGGGGTCGTCCCTCCTATGTTTGGGCCCTTGGAACTCTCCTCTCTTCGGGGAGGAGGATGGCTAGGGGTGGCCTTTGCTGGGGTGATGGTGGGAGGGGGGTTGTAAGGTTGCAATGGGGCACTCCCACTTGGGTTAGGGGCCTTCATGGAAGGGGTTGGAATGGCCCAGGGTCCCATGCCTTTGGGATCGGTTGGTCGGAGAGGGGCAAACCTTGGGATTCTAGAGAACCTTTCGGTATCCTGGGCTATTTGGTAAGCTTGTTTAAGGTTGTGGACATCTCTCATAAAGAGTTCTCTCTTGATGTGGTTCTGGAGTCCATTTCTAAAGCGGGATAGGGTGACAGCTGGGTCCTCATGGACTCCACACTTTATGAGGTAGGAGTCAAATTTCTCAATGTATTCGGCCACGGTCTTTCCCTCTTGGGTGAGGCTTTGCCATTCATCAAGGAGAATTTGGTGGTAGGATAGGGGTAGATATTTGTTCCTGAGTTGATTCTTCATGTCTATCCAGGTTCTAATGGGCTCTTCCCGCCTAATCATTCTTAAGCACTCTTGGTTTAGCCAATAAGTTTTGGCTAATTTGATGAGGTGCATCTTGGCCAACCTCACCCTCCTTTCTTTTGGCATAGGGTACCAGTCAAAGTACTGATCCATGACAGTTTCCCATTCTAAGTAGGTACTTGGGTCATGGGACCCATCAAAGTTTGGTGCTTCTACCTTGATCATTCTTAAGAAATGGTCATCCGGGTCGTCCCGTGGACGCCTTTCATTAGGCCGATGGTGGTGGAGCCTTTCATAGTCATGGTAAGGATAAGCATCCGAGTCCTCCCTAATGAGTTCTGCCCGAGGGGGGTGAGCTCTTGGACCATTGTTGATGCGGGATGGGACCGAAACGGGCTAGGACCTACGAATGCAATGAAGTGCGGCCAGCACTCGCACGCCAAAGGCAAGCCGGGCGGCTGACCTCCGTAGCGTTCCTCCGGGTGGAGGCGTCTCTCAACAAGAAATCCAAGCCCAACGACCGTCCCTATGAGGGAAGCACGGGGATCTCAGCGGCTAAGGAACCGCCGAACGACTAGGGGAGTCTAATTCGAGCTCGGTGCTCATTAGGGGCACGGGACGGGTGCTCTCAACTCACATTCGCGCGGTGAATTACAAAAAAATGGCTAGGATCCTACACGCTCACGCGACATATAGAATAGCATACTAGTAAAGCAAAGCAACAGAGTAGGAGCATCGCGCGTACCTCCACGCCTAGGCGTGGGGAAGAACCCCGGCCGAGAACAACAACCCCGATACACACGACAACAATAATACACTCCAACCAAAAATGCCCACTCCTCGCAGGGAGATAACATGCTACAACAATAGAATTCGGGGCTGCCGATGCACGGGCTGACGGGCGGCACTCGGTGAAGGGTTGGCCGTGAATAGGTTCCCGAACGGTAATCTGCCGGTTCGCAGCCGCGCGCAGGTCGGCGGCGAACTCTACCACGAGCCGGTCCGGAGTCCGAATGGGACGCCGTCAGTGGGAGTGCGAAGCTAGGTCACAGGAGGACGCGTCGGCTAAAGCAGGCGCGCATATTCACACCGTGTTGGTCGTGAGGTCTTCTGCAATCCGTGACTGGTCTCCTGCACACAGAACAGCGCGCTCGCATGGTAAAAATGATAACTTGTTGCTCCGGTAGGCGAGCGGGGCGCCGCTTGAGGGAGGACGTCGGGGATGCAGAGCAGCAGGTCCCGACCGAAGGGCTTAGTCAGATCTGGTCGAGGTTGGCTGGGAGAGTCTCTGCAAGTCGTTGCTGATTCAGGGGTCGGATTGCACAGGTTGATCTGCGCGGTCCCACGAGAATGAACGCCACGCACAGCACGATCGTCGAAATGAGGCGAGACTTGCGGCGTTGGAAAGAGGACAAAAAGTTGTTCGAACCATCATAAGATGAGTCTCATCACATCACCAGGCTGGGTGCAGTCGCAACAGTGGTAAGCTTCTATCTTTTGGGCGATCAGTCGGATAGAGGTACGATGGCCGTGGTGAAATTTTCTGAAACGGGGTCGGAATCCGACGAAACCACCTGGGTTGGTTCCGGGACGCCGAGGGCTACAACGTTGAAGAAGAAGACATGGGCAGAAAACTGAAGGAGGAATCGTGACAAGAACAGCACCCAACTGCACCCTCTGGGCGGGTTGATTCGAATGGATTCTGCGTAGTCGTGGGAGAATGGAGGCCACGAACAGTGCCGAAGTCGAAACGAGGCGAGACCACCTCTGGATCGAAGAGGACTTGGAGAGGAACAAACTCACAGAAGAACTCTCGGCCTGATTCGCACTGTGGACGTCGTGGTCACCTCTGCAAGTAGGGCTTCAATTCTGCCTCGGATCTGCAGGGTGCAGATTATCTTGATCTTCAAGCTTGATGGAGGAGATGAAGACGAGGGCTTGCGAGGGCGGCGTGGATGAACGCAGAGGATAGATGCCTTGGCGTCGCACCAAGGGGATGGGGAGTCGCACCCCGGGCTTGATCCCATCGCAGGAGCAAGGAGGAAGAGAGGAGGAACCTCGGCGTCGCACCGAGGGGATGGGGAGTCACACCCCGGGCTTGCTCCCGTCGCAGGAGCAAGGATGAACAAGGAGAAGGGCGCAGCCACCTTCTAGGAGAACCAGCAATTCTTTTTTTTCTTCCATTCATAATAATTCTCCAAAGAAAAATACATGAGGTTTTATATGTGGGGAGGGGAATTAGGGTTCAGAACCCTAGCAAGGGGGGGGGGAATTCAAACAAAAAGGGGCGCACTTCTTTCTTTGGGAAGGTGGGGTGCGCTCCTTTCCTTGAATCAAGGAGGGGGGCGCACTCCACTCCTAGAAAGTAGGAGTGGGGGCGGCTGCCACCTCCTCCTCTTGGAGGAGATGAAGGGGGCGCCCAAACCCTAGCCCACAAGGGGGGGGGGGCGCAAATCCCAATGGGCCAACTCATGTGGGAAGGTGGTCAGCCCAAATGGGCCAAGAAGGGTGGATCACAAGGTGGCCCACTCTCCCCTTTGCCTAACTAATAAGCCTAACATCACCCAATGGAAGCCTAATTGGCCCCAATTGGCCTACAAAGGTCCATAATAATAAAAAGTGTCCACGCAGGGACTAAACCAAGGCCCAGCATGGCCTAAAGTATAAAATAAATGAAGATAACTCCGCTAGTCCGCCAAGTGATCGCCGAGCCAAAGGGATGCTGGCGTGCTCCGTGTGCTCCGTCGAGTAATGCGGCGCGTGTCCTCACCAATTCTCCCCGGGTGGGAAGAACTCGACCCTGTCGAGTAAGGGTCACGGTCGCTCAAGTGGCGCTCCAGCAAGTCTGGGTCGATCCTCTCTAGCTCTCCTCGTGTGATCCAGGTGTCGTCTGTCGCAGGGCGCCCTCTCCAACGCACTAGGAAGCGTTGGTAGGCTCCGCTCCTGGTAGTGGTCACCTGCTCATCCAGTATGCAATCTATATGCTCGCGTTTCTGTAATGGGGCTGGAGGAGGTGGACGCTCCGAAGGTGTAACACTCTCAAGAGGAGGGGAGGGCTCAAAAGGCTCACTGGGAATCACCGCGGGGTCCCGATATGCCACTAAATCTGAGACATTGAACGTCGAACAGATCCCATAGCCTTCTGGCAGCTCAATCTCATACTCATTCGACCCAATTCGCTTCAAGACTCGGAAGGGTCCAGCACCGCGGGCCTGGAGTTTCTTCACGGCCCCCGAAGGAAACCGTTCAGGTCTGACCCTGATCATGACGTACTCTCCCTTACGGAACTCACGGGTGTGTCGATGCGCATCAGCTAACTCCTTATAACGTGCGTTGCTGGCCTCAAGGTGGTGATGATGCAGACTCCGAATAAGATGGGTAGACTCATACCTACGTGAATGCAAGGGTGGTCCTGGACATCCAAATATGGATCTAATAGGCCTATGACATCTACCAGACTTGACAACATGGGGAGGACCTGGACAACCAAAGTATGATCTATCATGCACATGTGTCCTACTAATATGGTAGACTCAGGAGGACGAATAACCCCAAACTCACTCATGACATTACCCCTATATGATGAGGGACATGGAGAAACATGAGAGAGAGACATGTGTCCCTGGCCTCCTAAACTCTGGCGTCTGGGTGTATGCGAGGTGAGATGTTGACTAGTAGGTCTGGATGGGGTGTGATAATGGACCTTCTCGACAAGGTGGGGAAAAGAATACGAGTCGAGAGGCTCACTAGGGAGGGGATCGAATGGGTCAAAGAAATGATGACCCCTCCCGACAGGTCCCTTTACTATACTTGCCCATGTCTGACATTCGCCCAGGTGCAGATGATCACCTTCAGGCGCTCTAATGTATGGGGCAAGGGGCTCATGAGGGAGGCAAGGAAAGCTAGGTTCCTCCCTCGGGACCGTGACACCATAAGAGGGGACAAAATCAACCTCCACGGGCATGGGAAAGAATAAAAGGACCTCGAGGTGATATGTCCTATGGTGTAGACCGAGGTAATAGACCCCATAGCAGGGAGTGTAAGCTATGACTATAGGGTTGGTCAGACCCTAAGGTCAACATATATGTCAACTCCCATTGACAATCTAAACTCCTAAGGAAGTCCTTCACATTTTCAAGAAAGCGGAAGGACCGAAAAGTGGTGTGAAAGGAGTTAAGGGGTACTATTGGGAGGGCTGGTCCCATGGGTGTATAGCAAGGAATGGAGACATCTAGAAGTGGACCCTCCCTTAGCCAGCTAGCTAAAGACTCTCCAATGACCAGTTCACCCTCGGAAGGTAAGAATGGCTCTATATGAGGGTCTAAGGGGAAAGCATCTCTCTCGGGAGTGGAAATGGAGTCCTCTATGATGTGGAGGGGTCCCTGGCCCTCAGTCGAGGGTCTCGGGCCGAGAGTGTCGGCCCTAACCTCCAAAGGTTCAGGCACGACTGGGTGCTCCATGGGATCACTCCCTAACTCCTCAACCTCAGTTAGGTACTCATTGGCCAACTCCTGTTCAGCCTCGTAAGTCACCGGAACAAGCCCAGGTGGGGGACATGAGCCCGGAGGCGGAGTGGATCGCTGGGGGTGGGTGGCTAGCGACACGGAGGTGGTCGGCATAGCGCCATCGTGGAAGACGAACTCGCCTGGAAGGTGAGATGGGTGTAAGGTGCAGGTCCTCCTGTCCATGTCGATGGTCACTCTTCTCTCCTCCAACCAAGTTTGCCCTAAAATGATGCATGGACCAGCAAGTGTGTCGATCTTACACCATGCGCCATCATGATATAGCATGGGGCCGAACCACCGTTGAAACTCGATAAAAGCTAAGCCACCGTGGAGAACAATCTCCCCAGTCTTAGAGAGAGACTCAACAATGTCCTGTGAGACCCAATTAGATGGAACCCTACTGATGAAGTCGATCTCCGTATGTAACCCATTAGGTAGGACCGCCACGGACATGACAGGGCGCTGGAACGACTCGGTCATCGGTATAGGGACCGGGTCTCCCGACGACTGAGTGGTAGGGGCGACACCTAGGGGTCGTGCCATAAGAGCCTCGAATTGGGCCACCAGGGATGACCAATCTGACACGTGGGCTCGAGGAACCACCATGGGGCTGGCGATGAGCTGGACATGCAAGACTCAACGAGACAAGGATAAAACTCTAACTAGACACAAACCTAAAATGACAATGCAATGGTAGGTTACCTAGATGAGCTAAGAGACTCAATGCACCCTAGACAACCTAAAGACTCAAATGACCTAAGACCCCAATTTGTTAGAACAAACTGGTTCCCTAAGCTCTGATACCAATTTGATGCGGGACAATATGCTCTGATACCAATTTGATGCGGGATGGGACCGAAACAGGCTAGGACCTACGAATGCAATGAAGTGCGGCCAGCACTCGCACGCCAAAGGCAAGCCGGGCGGCTGACCTCCGTAGCGTTCCTCCGGGTGGAGGCGTCTCTCAACAAGAAATCCAAGCCCAACGACCGTCCCTATGAGGGAAGCACGGGGATCTCAGCGGCTAAGGAACCGCCGAACGACTAGGGGAGTCTAATTCGAGCTCGGTGCTCATTAGGGGCGCGGGACGGGTGCTCTCAACTCACATTCGCGCGGTGAATTACAAAAAAATGGCTAGGATCCTACACGCTCACGCGACATATAGAATAGCATACTAGTAAAGCAAAGCAACAGAGTAGGAGCGTCGCGCGTACCTCCACGCCTAGGCGTGGGGAAGAACCCCGGTCGAGAACAACAACCCCGATACACACGACAACAATAATACACTCCAACCAAAAATGCCCACTCCTCGCAGGGAGATAATAGGCTACAACAATAGAATTCGGGGCTGCCGATGCACGGGCTAACGGGCGGCACTCGGTGAAGGGTTGGCCGCGAATAGGTTCCCGAACGGTAATCTGCCGGTTCGGAGCCGCGCGCAGGTCGGCGGCGAACTCTACCATGAGCCGGTCCGGAGTCCGAATGGGACGCCGTCAGTGGGAGTGCGAAGCTAGGTCACAGGAGGACGCGTCAGCCAAAGCGGGCGCGCATATTCACACCGTGGTGGCCGTGAGGTCTTCTGCAATCCGTGACTGGTCTCCTACACACAGAACAGCGCGCTCGCACGGTAAAAATGATAACTTGTTGCTCCGGTAGGCGAGCGGGGCGCCGCTTGAGGGAGGACGTCGGGGACATAGAGCAGCAGGTCCCGACTGAAGGGCTCGGTCAGATCTGGTCGAGGTTGGCCGGGAGAGTCTCTGCAAGTCGTTGCTGATTCGGGGGTCGGACTGCACAGGTTGATCTGCGCGATCCCACGAGAATGAACGCCACGCACAGCACGATCGTTGAAATGAGGCGAGACTTGTGGCGTTGGAAAGAGGACAAAAAGTTGTTTGAACCATCAGAAGATGAGCCTCATCACATCACCAGGCTGGGTGCAGTCGCAACAGTGGTAAGCTTCTATCTTTTGGGCGATCAGTCGGATAGAGGTACGATGGCCGTGGTGAAATTTTCTGAAACGGGGTCGAAATCCGACGAAACCACCTGGTTGGTTCCGGGACGCCGAGGGCTACAACGTTGAAGAAGAAGACATGGGCAGAAAACCGAAGGAGGAATCGTGAGAAGAACAAGACCCAACTGCACCCTCTGGGCGGGTTGATTCGAATGGATTCTGCGTAGTCGTGGGAGAATGGAGGCCACAAACAGTGCCGAAGTCGAAACGAGGCGAGACCACCTCTGGATCGAAGAGGACTTGGTGAGGAACAAACTCACAGAAGAACTCTCGGCCTGATTCGCACTGTGGACGTCGTGGTCGCCTCTGCAAGTAGGGCTTCAATTGTGCCTCGGATCTGCACGGTGCAGATTATCTTGATCTTCAAGCTTGATGGAGGAGATGAAGACGAGGGCTTGCGAGGGCGGCGTGGATGAACGCATAGGATAGATGCCTTGGCGTCGCACCAAGGGGATGGGGAGTCGCACCCCGGGCTTGATCCCGTCGCAGGAGCAAGGAGGAAGAGAGGGGGAACCTCGGCGTCGCACCGAGGGGATGGGGAGTCACACCCCGGGCTTGCTCCCTTCGCAGGAGGAAGGAGGAAGAGAGGGGGAACCTCGGCGTCGCACCGAGGGGTGGGGAGTCACACCCCGGGCTTGATCCCGTCGCAGGAGCAAGGAGGAACAGGGAGGAGGGCGCAGCCACCTTCAAGGAGAATCAACAATTTTTTTCTTTCATTCATAATTGTTCTCCAAAGAAAAATACATGAGGTTTTATATGTGGGGAGGGGAATTAGGGTTCAAAACCCTAGCAAGGGGGGGGGGAAATTCAAACAAAAAGGGGCGCACTTCTTTCTTTGGGAAGGTGGGGTGCGCTCCTTTCCTTGAATCAAGGAGGGGGGCGCACTCCACTCCTAGAAAGTAGGAGTGGGGGCGGCTGCCACCTCCTCCTCTTGGAGGAGATGAAGGGGGTGCCCAAACCCTAGCCCACAAGGGGGGGGGGGGGCGCAAATCCCAATGGGCCAACTCATGTGGGAAGGTGGTCAGCCCAAATGGGCCAAGAAGGGTGGATCACAAGGTGGCCCACTCTCCCCTTTGCCTAACTAATAAGCCTAACATCACCCAATGGAAGCCTAATTGGCCCCAATTGGCCTACAAATGTCCATAATAATAAAAAGTGTCCACGCAGGGACTAAACCCAGGCCCAGCATGGCCTAAAGTATAAAATAAATGAAGATAACTCCGCTAGTCCGCCAAGTGATCGCCGAGCCAAAGGGATGCTGGCGTGCTCCGTGTGCTCCGTCGAGTAATGCGGCGCATGTCCTCACCAATTGTTCCTTGGTGGGAGTTCGTTTTCTTCTAATCGAGCAAGCCGAGTGGAAAGGGACTATAGTTGACCAAGGATGGTGGCGAGGGCAGCATCTACCTGGTCCATTTGGATTGGGATCCATGGGGGGAACCGATGATGATGGGTCGGATCGGTATATGGTTCCACTACGGGTAGACATGCACAGATGAGAGTAATGCAATGGCCCTTGGACTTAGACTTAGTAGAGACAAGTCTAAACTTACTCTGATACCAATTGAAGTGATACACCCTAGAGGATGCAGCAACTAGACAAAGATTCCTTGGACTTAACCAACGCAAGCACAATTCGCAAGTTTTAGAGACTAATGCGGACGGTCGCTCTTCGACGCGCACACTCAGCTTGGGGGTGACTCGTTGATGACGAGTCGAGATCGTGGGACGAGACCCTTGCTGGTGGAGGGCCAGCAAGGCTATGGTTCCCCCCCCCCCCCAAAAAAAAAAGAAAAATATATATTAGGAAGCTCGAAAGTGATGGGCTGACCAAGTGCCAAAGGGACACGGGTCACTCACTTGTTCCCACAGTGGTCACACGAAAGCGGGAGTGCTTCGGGACCGGGCGCTCTCTTACCGTCCAGCGGAGTGATGATGGATATTAAATAAACAAACACTAAGTATGAGCAAGGGTTGAGTGATTACCTGGCCGGTTTGAAGAAACCGACCCCGGTCGGAGACGTGGGCGAGCGGGGAAGTGTGGGTTCCCCGCACACTGCATCGGTGAAGCTTCTCTCTGTTTAAATGATTACATCCACTACTCCTCACATAGGAGGGTTGGACTAGGGGTAGGGAAGTATGGGGTTGCAAACAAACACTACCTCCCACAGGGAGGGGCATTAAGCCGGCCGGGCGGGGTGGGGAAATTAAGCTAAGATAACTTCGGCCGATAACTCTGATTGTCGGGGTAGCAAGCTGAATTTAGGGCTAACGTGAGCGCCTCAAGATGCCGAAAGTAGTTGGGCTGATATCCAAACACCAAGGGGCATGGTAGCAGTGAGGAGGGGTGTCCGGGGCCGCCGCTGAGCTTAGGAGGGTCCACTGCAAGGTCAGCTATCCAAATCACGCCGGTTCTGTCCGCACTAGGACAGCAGGACACTAGATCAAAGACATTGCTGCTGCGAGCTCCTCTAATTGCCATTGCAGGTGGGACCAATGCCAAATTTCTCCAGACTAAATCAGGAGAGCTCAACTAAAATTGTGGGCCAATCAGAGATCGTGGGTAGCCGGTGTAGCTTCAAGAGTTGGGGTGGGCTGTTGCTGCTCTGACTGTTCTAGAACCGAAGGCGCTGGAAGATATCCTCGCTCCGAGCACCCCCGAGCTCCGATGAAAACGTAGCTGATATCGACACGACCGTGGGAGGGTCTTCTTCGAACAAAAACTACAGAGGCCACCAGGGGAGGTCGGAGCAGTGAGATAGAGCGAATAGAGTGAGGGGGGGTCTGTTTAGGCCCTGACAGGATAGACCTGCGCACCCGGAGGAAATCTACTGGAATGGGGAGCTCCGAACTCCGAATGGTTCTCCACTTACTACGTTTGGCAGAGGACTGGTAGTATCTCATCCCGATCAATTGGTGCACCAAGGGGAATAGGGATGTGGCCGTAGGAGCTTCTGCACTAGGGTTCTGATCTCTACCCAGATCCCAGATGCGTAGCCTGACGAGAATGATCCTCTTGGACAGTTCTGAACTCGGAATGAGGTGGAATCACCTCGCCTACAAAGCTGACTTGAAGGGCTTTCCAGCAGTATATGGTGTGCCTCGAGGAGCTTGGAGGTGGTGGCGGAGCAGGCTCTGAAACTAGAGGGTCTTCAGCTCCCAGCGACCTGAAAATAGAATGAGTGTATAGGGTGTATGTGGGGGTGGGGAAGGGGAAGAAACTTGCAAGGGGTGGTTGTTGGTGGCTGTGGGGAAGGAGGAATGGGGGTATGGAGGGTGGAGGGCAAGGGAGGGGTGATGCAGGGCTTGGAAGTGTTGGGAATGGGGGGGGGGGGGCTGATGGTGGTCGACCAAGGGAAGAAAGGAGAGGGAGGGGATGGAAGGGTGCACAGCCAACAAAGGGAGGGAGATTCAAATCTCCCTTGGGTGGTAGAGAGTTGTTTGGGGAAGAGGGAGAGTTGCTTGGGGAAGAGGAAAGGGTGCTTGGGGCCATAAGGGATCATAATGGCACTATCTTACTTGCTTTATCACATTACTATGGTAAAGCAAACAGTCTCATAGCTGAGGCTCGAGCTCTCCTCAATGGCATCAAATACTACCGTACAACTGATGTCAAGCCAATCCAGATTGATGTTGATTCCAAAATCTTAGTCCAAATCATCAAAAAAGAAATTCCATGCCCATGGTCCATTCTTCATTATATAAGGGAGATTTGGAGACTCCTCACCATACAAGATTCAATAGTTCACATTTACAGAGAAGGAAACAAGGTTGCTGACTCTCTAGCCTCTTTGGCTTGCTCCACTCATTATACTGATTTTTTCTCTTACGATGAGCTTCCTAATTCTATATAGGGAGTAGCTCGCCTGGATAAACTGGGTATGCCCAGTATCCGCTTAATGTAATTGTATTCTTTCCTCCATTAAATAAAATTCACCTCCTAATGTCTGAATGGTGGAGTGGCTTGCTCTTTACCTCTGGTAAACGGGTGCACTCTCCCATCCAGCACTAGGCAAGGTTTCTTGATAAAAAAAGAAAGGGTGCTTGGGGAAAAGGAAGGGGTGCTTGGGGAGTGGTGGGTGTAATGGTGAAGTTGAATGCTCTTGGGAAGGTGAAGGGGTGGTCCTAGGTGGCAGTTGATGTGGCAAGTGAGGTGGCAGGGTAGGGCTGAGGTGTAGGGAGGGGAGAGGAGAGAGAGAGGTACGAACTAGAGAGAGAGGGGGAGGAGAGAGAGGGGGTCGCCCCCTAGAGAGAGAAGGAGAGGGGAGAGAGAGGGCTTCTCACCCAAGACTCTCAAGGCTTCACACCTATGGGCACACAATTTCTAGAAATTAAAATTCTAATTCTTCATTAGTTCTCACAAAGGGGTTGGGGTCCTATTTATAGTGACCCAACCTTTTACATGACTGAACTGCCCTTGGCTTTACATATAATGACCAAAATGATCCAAGAAGCAGACCTAGGGGAAATGACACAGAACTTAGGGAAATGACTCAAAGACCTAGGGGCAAGACCCAGATAAAAGGGAAAATACATCAAAATGACCCAACTAAAAGACTCAGACAATAGAGGTGGACCTAATTGAAGTGATAGCCGAGCCTACACATCACCCGGGTGCAGTGACGAACCGAGCCATAGGGAGTCGTGGGTGATGCCTCCATCAATCAAGAATCTTATACAAAATATGTTAACCTTGTTTTGCAGGACTGAAATCTATGATGAATATCCTTCAGAAGTCAAAGGATTGAATGAACAAGTACTTTGTCATTCACAACACAAAATAGGTTGAAAATCCCATACAATGTTCATCAAAGGGAATGGTAAGGCTTAAGATTACAAAATCCTTCACTGAGTTTGTAAAGGTAACAAATGCTCAAAATCTACATATCATTCATATAAATTTGGTTTCATGAAGTATATATTGAATGGATGCATGGTGAGCACATTACAATCTTTGTTTAAGAAAGATTTGAGTTTTAAGAAGGGGCTCTCATGCATACAATTTCATGGGTTTCAAATGGGTTTTCATTCATATATTCTCATTAGTCGTCAAGTGCCATGAATGGGTTTTCATTCATGTATTCATGTGTTTTTCTCATGGTTTTAATGTCTATACTACATGTTTTTATTACTTGGCACGTTGGAGGTTAATCCCTCATATTTTCATAGTGTTTTTCACTTCTGCACTATTTTCGGTCGACCAACTTAGGGGTTTCGGTCGACCGGAATTCACAGCGTGTAGAGGCAATCTTTCTGTAACATTTCGGTCGACCGACCAAGGGCTTTCGGTCGACCTGAAATCAACAGGTTTCAGGGGGTCTAAAACCTGTTAATTTAGGTCGACCGACCCTTGTCGATCGGTCGACCGAATACGGCGGGTGGCCCATTTTTGATGTGTTCGAAACCCATTAAACCAGATCCGTTTTGCTTAATATTTGACACTCTTACCCTTAGGGCATCCATACATATGTTAGACACATTATGAAGGGGTTTTAGCATGGGTTTAATGGTCTTTTCCTTGTTCTCTTGTGGGTGTATAAATAAGCTGCGAATTTGGGAGAAATGTTCTAAGTGTTAATGTCCTATTTTTCTTGTAGGAGAAGAAAGGGAAGAAGGAGAGGAGCTGAGGAAGATTCGTGGATTTCATCTACTTCCATGTATTTCTAGAGATCGTGATTGAAGAGAAGATGGAGCGGATTGAAAAGAGGAACGTGTGGACGTTCTCATCGACGGCATTCGGCTACCCTTCAACCCGAGGATTAGAGAAAATCATCTACATCCCTTTCTACTCATGGGGATTTATTTCTTCACCCTTTTTACATCTATTCCAGTCATTTACATTTGGTCTAAGAGCTTGTATTGATCATATCCTTAGTTTCTGAACTTGAACTCTGTGAGTGTGTCGAACCGTCTGCGAACGGTTATAGTCGTATTGTGCCGCGGTTGTTGCGGTTTGTATGTGTGTGTGTTTTGATCCCAAGTGGATCATGTAGGAGACAAAGTCTCCATGTGTTTGGAGCGGAAGCTCCGTGCGCTTCATTTGAAGCGAGTGGATCCTCACCGGTTTGGTGAGGGGTGGATGTAGGGAGCCCGTCGTGGTCCCGAACCACCTAAAAAACTCTCTCACATCTGTGTGTTTGTGGTTTGCATGTTTATTATTCTCTTATTGATCGTGTGAGAATGGACATGTTGAGAGAACTAGTTTGATAATTTCATTCGTTCACATATTGTGTTGGTAGTTAATTTATTTCATTGTGCTAATTTTAAAAACTACCATTGCATTTTGAGGGGACAATTCAACCCCCCTTCTTGTCCAATCGTGCATCTAGAGACAACAATCTGGTATCAGAGCGGGTCTCTGATCTTTAGGACAACCTCACAGTTGTAGAGCAAAGATCCTTTGCTATGGCCAACAAGGAAATGCTCCCCGAGGGACATTCGATCCATAGACCACCCTTCTTTGATGGGACTAACTATCCCTATTGGAAAAATAGAATGACTATGTTCATGCGAGCACAAGATTATGATACCTGGAAAGTCATAAGTAAAGGTCCTTATGTTTTGCCTCCGAATGAAGATGAATGGGAAGAAGAACACATTAAGAAGTCTTGTGCTAATTATAAGGCTATGAACATTAGCGTGATACACCCTAACAAGTACTCACGTGTCTCTATGTATTCATCTGCGCAGGAGATGTGGAACAAATTGAAGACGATTTATGAACGTACTTCAGAAGTACGGGAGACTAAAGCAAACATGTTGGTTCGGGAGTATGATCTATTTGCAATGAAGCCCGAGGAGAATATAACGGAAATGTATGCAAGGCTAAGCGAGATCACAAACAACTTAAAAGCCTTGGGAAAAGAATATTCAAATCAAGACTTGGTCATAAAGGTGCTGCGGTCCCTCACACCTCCGTGGCACACAAAGGCGACCGTCATAGAAGATTCAAAGGATCTCACCACACTCACGGTGGATCAACACATCGAATCGCTAATGACTTACGAAATCAACATTATGAAGCCAGCTGAGGAGGAAAGCAAAAAGAAGAAGATGATTGTTTGAAGGCATATCCAGCATCATCGGAAGAAAGTGATGAAAGATCAAGCATCGACAGTAAAGAAGAAGAGTTGATGGCTCTAGTCACAAGGAGAGCCATAAAATATTTTAGAAGGGCAAGACGAGAAGGAAATTTCCCAAGGAAATTCTTGAGAAGAAACGCTATCAAGAAAGGAGAGCTGAGCAAAAAAGAGGAGATAATATGCTATGAGTGTAAGAAACCCGGCCATATGAGGGCTCAATGCCCCCGAGCTCTAGAAGAAGCTGAAAAAGAACAAGCCGAAGAAAGGAAAAGCGATGAAAGCTACATGGAGTGATGAAGATTCGGATAGATCGAAATCCAAAGGCGACAAGGATGAACTGGACGAGCTGGTCAAGAATTTCTGTCTGATGGCGAATGAGGAACACTCTAAGGTAAATTCCGACTCTGAAAACCTCACTGCTGAACAATGGCATCTAGCTTATGCTGAGTTATACTAGAAGTATAAGAAGTCTAAAACTGATGTCAAGAATTTGAAAAAGAAATTTTATGATTTGATTAGCTCTACCAATCCATGTGCTAGGTGTAGTTTTTATGAAATGCAAGTTCAAAAATTCAAAGAAGAAAAGGAAGATTTTCAATCCAAAATAACTTTGTACGAAGATGAATTGGGATGTTTAGAAGTTGAAAAACAGAATGCTTATGAAAATGTGGAGAACTTGAAAATCGAAAATGAAAACTTGGTTAAGGAGTTGGATGAATTCAAATTGAGACTGAATGAGTGTGAAAAATCAAAGAGAGAATTAGAAACCAACTTTGAAACCATGCATGATGAACTAAAAAGTTTGAAAGATCTTGTTCAAAAGGAACTAAAAGGAAAAGAGAAATGGTTGAACATGGTGAGACTAGCAATGGAAAGATTAGGAATGAGAGAATTGATGTGGGGCATTCACCCACAAAGAAAAACTCATTTGTGAAAAATAAAATTCAAAAATCAAGTGATTCATATGGTTATGCTCATGTTGACTCATGCATGAACTTTTATGTTGATAGATCATATATGCGTAGGAGTCGGTTTAGAAACCAAATGTTACTTGCTTTTATTGTGGATTGTTCGGCCACTCGATGTATGTGTGTGATCTAATGAGGGCCGATGATGAATATTTTGAAAAGAGAAATAGATTGCATTTTGCTCAAGGTAGAACTACCACTTCGGGACCCAAGCTTGCTTTGGTACCTAAATCAACTTGAGATTTGATTTGATTGTGCAGGTTTGTTTAAGAGCCAAGTGGAACAAGTGGTACCTGGACAGTGGATGCTCCAGACACATGACGGGAAAGAAGGAACTCTTTTCAGACCTGAAGGAAAAGGATGGTGGATTGGTCACCTTTGGCGAGAACGACAAAGGTAAAATTGTGGGAATTGGACGAATAGGTAAGGATTCGAACCAATCCATTGAAGATGTCTCGCTTGTGAATGGTTTAAATCACAGTTTGCTTAGCATTAGTCAACTTTGTGACAAATGTCACAAAGTCGTTTTTGAAAATACACATTGCTCAATTGTAGATAAAGATACACATGAAATAAAATTCATTGGTCTTAGAGATAGAAATATTTACTCTGTTGATCTTGAAAATTTTTCAAAAGAAAATCTTTGTTTAGTTGCTAATAAGTCAGATGATGCATGGTTATGGCATCGACGACTTGGTCACGCTAGCTTTAGTGTTCTTTCTAAACTGTACTGAAAAGAATTGGTAAGAGGCTTACCAAAATTGAATTTTGATGTAAATAAAATTTGTGATGCATGTGCTATGGGGAAACAGACCAGGGTGTCATTTAAATCTTAAAACATTGTCACCACCACTAGACCCCTTGAACTCCTTCATCTAGAATTATTTGGTCCCACTAGGACACACGGTCTTGGAGGAAAACTTTATGGGTTTGTTATTGTAGATGATTACTCAAGATTCACTTAGTATTATTTTTAACCCATAAGAATGATGCTTTGTAGGAGTTCGAAGATCTTTATAGGAATTTACAAATTGATAAGGGGTATCAAATTAAAGCTATTTGGAGTGATCATGGAAGAGAATTTGATAACCATGACTTTGATGATTTTTACAGGAAGTAGGGGTTTACACACAACTTTTCAGCACCTTGAACCCCACAATAAAACGGAGTCGTGGAACGGAAGAATAAGACTCTCGTGGAGATGGCGAGAATAATACTTGCGGAAAATGACTTACCAAGGTACTTTTGGGCCGAGATGGTGAGCTCGGCCTGCCACATCATCAATCGAGCCATGGTAAGACCTATTCTCAAGAAAACTGCATACAAGCTGTATAAAGGTAAGAAGTTGAATATTGCATATCTTAAACCTTTTGATTCTCCATGTTTCATTTTGAATAATTCTAAATAAAATTTAGAGAAGTTTGCCGCCAAGAGTGATAGAGGTATATTTATTAGATATTTTTCATCATCTAGAGCATATCGAGTATATTACCTACGTACTCTTGTGGTAGGAGAAAGCCCACATGTGATCATTGATGAATACACTTTAAGGTTATCTAATAAAGATAATCATTTTCTTGATGTAGGGCATGAAGATGGAGAAGAAAAGAAAGACAAGGAAAAATAAGACGTGGATCAAGCGGAGTCGAGCAATAAAAATGATGAAGCTCCGGCACAAGATGAAGACCTCTCCCGGCAATGGATGTTCCACAAAGATCACCCACAAGATAACATCATAGGAAACGTGGAACAAGGCATTCGAACAAGGGCCTCAATCAAGGAAGTTAAAGAATTTGATAATCTTGCATTACTTTCCGATATTGAGCCTAAATCTGTAGATGAGGCATTAAATGATAATTTCTAGATCTTGGCTATGCAGGAGGAACTACACCAATTCTAAAGGAATTAGGTGTGGTTTCTTGTGCCTAGACCTAAGAATCACCCGGTGATTGGAACTAAGTGGGTTTTTCAGAACAAGCTTAGTGATCAAGGGGTGGTGATTAGGAATAAAGCTCGGCTTGTAGCCAAAGGCTATAGTCAAGAGTTAGGAATTGATTTTGATGAATCATTTGCACCCGTGACTAGGCTTGAAGCGGTTAGAATATTACTTGCCTTTGCATGCTCTAGGAATATAAAACTCTTTCAAATGGACGTTAAAAGTGCAATTTTGAATGGTGTAGTGAAAGAAGACGTCTATGTTGAGCAGCCACCGGGATTTGAAGATGAGAAGCACCCGGACCATGTGTACAAACTTGACAAAGCTTTGTATGGTCTGAAGCAAGCCACCTGTGCGTGGTATGAAAGGTTAAGTATGTTCTTTTCATAAAATGGCTTCAAAAGAGGTAACATCGATCAAACCCTTTTCATTAAGAGCGATAATGAACATATGCTTCTTGTACATGTATATGTTGATGACATTATCTTTGGAGCCCCTTGTGATTCATTGAATGATGATTTTGTTAAATTGATGCATGGAGAGTTTGAGATGAGTTTGATGGGGGAGTTAACTTTCCTTTTGGGTTTGCAGGTGAAACAACTAAAGAATGAAATCTTTATAAATCAAAGGAAGTACACAAAGGAGCTCATCAAGAAATTCAAGTTTGACAATGCGAAGTCACAAAAGACACCGATGTCAACAAATGTCAAATTGAAGAAGGATGAACACGATAAGTCTATCGATCAGAAACTCTTTCGTGGAATGATTGGTTCTTGTTGTACTTGACTGCTAGTAGGCCGGATATTATGTTTAGTGTTTACATGTGTGCTAGATTTCAATCCGATCCGAGAAATTCACACTTGTTAGCAGTCAAAAGAATTTTTAGATATTTGCTGGGCACATCAGATCTTGGTCTATGGTTTCCTCGTAGTTACAATTTTGATTTAGTAGCTTACACTGATTCCGATTATGCTGGGTGTTTAGTGGATTGTAAGAGCACGACTAGGTATTGTCAATTTCTTAGAGGTTGCATGGTTTCATGGGCCTCTAGGAAACAAAACATAGTGGCATTGTCAACTACCGAAGCCGAATACATGACGGCATGTAGTTGTGCAGCCCAAGTGCTATGGATCCAACAATAGTTAATTGATTTTGGTATTATCTTGAATAACACATTGTTGCGGGGTTGTTTTTCCCCTCTTTTTTTTATTTTTATGCCGGTGACCGGGGTGGCGGTAGGAATACTGCGGGGGAGGAAGATATGAGAGTTTGATGTATCTCGAGTATCCTCCTTCGGGGCCGTAGGCCTCTCACGGTGGTACCGGGCACTCTCCTTTTACGGAAAGCTGAGAAGGGTCGAATGGCACGAGAGTGTAGGGGCATAGGTTACCCGGACAGGGTGCAGGCGTGCCAGTCGATTTCTCGACAATCACCTATGGAACCAAGGGTTGGCCGGGGAAGCGCCACCAGGGCGCGGCACGTGGGCTCGAGAGGTCAGGCGACACATGGATCGAGGGGGTTCCACGGGTGCGAGTGCATAGGCGATTGTGGGAATCATGTACTGGACGTCTTTCCCTACCGACCGCAAGCTATCGGTGTTTATTTACATCGGATTGAATCCGAACACCTTCGTTTTATGCTGAAGAGAAGCCTGTATGTGTCTGAAGACATGGGTGGAGGGCCGTGAGCATTCTACAGCTGTGGGTGCACTTTTATCTGAGGGGTAATGGCTGGGGTCAGGGATGCATGTGTCGAATGGTGTAGGTAGAAAACTGGAGCTCGCACACGGGCGCATGCCTTCAACTGATTGTATGTTATATGAGAGCCACATGGGCTTTACAAATGGGCCGAGGAGGCCAGAATACAACTTGCGCAAGCCGCGGGATAATTCTGACGTGTGAGTCAGTCCTTGAGTCAATGCGTGGTGTGGCGGATATCCGTGCGTTTTACAAAGGTCCTCCGTGAGGAATCGAGGCAAGCCTGATTGCCGGGAGGCACAAGCGGTCAGGGGCTGATGCTCGGCGGAGGTAGGACGCGGCTCATGGTGAGCGGTCGGGTCCGGACCTCGAAAGATGAATGTCGTCGTGCTGGTGAGTCAGGGCCGGCCCCAGGTGAATTACTCCCAGGCCAGGATTCCAGTTAACTCGAGTCATCGGTCAGGGCGGTCGACGGCCAGCTCGGGGAGAGCAGTGAGCATGTGTTTCCGTGTTGGGCATGACGCTTTACACGCGGCAGAGGTGGACCCGTGTACGATGGCTAGACGCCATATGAGGGGAGTACATGTGACATACACTCGGCGTGTGCGAGCTTTCGAGTCTCTCTGCATGATTTTGATGATAACAAATCCCCAAATTGAGTTTCTATCTTGGGCCGTGTCAATACAGTCAAATGTGGATTAAGTATGCTTAAGTGTTTGTTTACAAACATCTTGTGCAAAGCTCCATTCTCAAATGGTTCAATACTTCTAATTGAATAATCAGAATCAAAACAAATCCCAAAATGCAAGAAAGCGCTAAAGACATGAAGCCATTGTCATATGGATATGTTTCATTGGGCTAACACTTCATTGTCGCAGGTTTTCACCAGTTCGGTCGACCAACAGGCACAGGGCGGTCGACCAATTTTTCTAGGGATCTCAAAACAATAATTTTTACAGTAGCGATCGACCGCCAGCAAGGATCGGTCGACTGGTTTTCCCAGCAACGAACGGGCCATTTTCTGTAAAATTCCGGTCGACCACCCCATGATACCGGTCGACCGCTAGTCTCGATGCAGCCCTTTTTGACTTTATTTTCTACAACGTGGGAAGCCCTCTTCATTGGGTTTGTTTAATCCAAAAGTCACCAAATTCACCATGATTTCTGGATCTGGTCTGTGGCATGTCTCTTGACCACCCAAGATCTATAAATAATCTCATTGGGGTCAAAAACCCTAAGGGTATTGAAGCAAGAACAAGGGAGGCCATCAAAGGAGAAGGAGGGGTGCACTGTAGCTCCATGAACAGTGTTTCTTGCAAGAAGTTCTTCATCCAAGTGCAAGCTTCTCAAGCTGATTTGTAGGCCATTCAAGTGAAGATCGAGCTGGGAGCTAGCTTCATCCAATACCATCTTCATTCACTAAAGGGGAGCTTGAATCTGTGTCTTCATTTTCTGTCTTCTCATTCCACTCTTACTGGGCTTTAATTGTGTGTTCTTGTAATATTGAAACGCCTGTATGTGTGTGGATCTACGCAGATTCGTGTGTGTGTGTGAGTGATCTTCTTGTTCTTCACTTTTCTTTGTGATTCGGTGCTTGTGCACCTTCGTGGGAGTTCTGAACTCACACGAGTGTGTGTGTGTGCTTTGATCTTGTAACCTTCTACAAGATAGTGTGTGAATTCTTACAGTCGGTGAGGGGTGGACGTAGGTTGTAGTTGTTGCATCCGAACCACCTAAAAATCGTGGTCTTCTGTGTGGTTTGCTCCTTATCTTCTACCTCTAATTCTGCTCTAGCCCTTTTACATATTGCATCATCATCTAGTTTCTTTGTTTAGATCTAGCTTTATTAACCTCTTTACGGGAGATCTCTGGTATATCAAAAGGTAGTTTCTGATCGATAAGGTTAGTCCTGTCGGGAGAAAAATACCTTGTGTGAGAGAATCTTCGGATTCCTGGACTCCGCCTGGTACCAAAGAACTGCTGTAGGGGTTGATTTAGCCAGATTCTTTTTATAATCCATCAGATTTATACTTGTTTGTTGCTTGCTCTTAATACGTGCTTTAAATCAGGTAAAAGTTTTTAAAATCTGTAATCACCCAATTCACCTCCCCTCTTGGGTGTCATTGATCGTAGGACTTTAATTGGTATCAGAGCTAAGGCTCTAATTTTCACAGATCTAACGATCTAGAGTAAGATCCGGATCAATGGCAAACAAGGGTATGATACCCGAGGGTCACTCCATCAACTATCCTCCCTTCTTGACGGTTCAAACTATTCGTACTGAAAAAATAGAATGCATGTTTTTCTAAGGGCTCAAGAGTACGAAGTTTGGAGAGTTGTGGACAAGGGTCCTTACAAACTCTCGGATGATGAGGATAAATGGTCGATTGGGGAAATAAAGAAATCTACTATTAATTTTAATGCTATGAACATCATGTAATGTGCTATACATCCTAACGAGTTTTCTCATGTATCAATGTGCAGCTCAGCGAAGGAGATGTGGGGCAAGTTACAGCTCATATATGAAGGAACTTCCAAGGTCAAGGAAACCAAAGCGAACCTTCTAGTCAGAGATTACGAGCTGTTCAAAATGAAGCATGAAGAAACAATTTCAGAAATGTTCGCAAGGCTAACTGAGATCACGAATGGTCTTAAAAGTCTTGGGAAGGAGTACACAAACTCCGACTTGGTGAGAAAAGTTCTGAGGTCACTTCCGTCCGCGTGGCACACAAAAGCCACAGTGATGTAGATTCCAAAAATCTGTCCACACTTTCCTTGGATGAACTCATAGGGTCACTCATGACCTATGAGATAAATATGAAGAGAACAACCGAGGAAGATACAAAGAAGAAGAAAGCAATTGGATTGAGAGCTCACTAATCTGATGACGACTCTCAAGAAGAAGAATCAAGTGAAGGAAGCAACGAAGAAGAAGACTTGGCTATGATAACTCGCCAAGTGAAAAGATTTTTGAGGAAGAAGAGAAACTTCCAAGGCAATTTCAGAAAGGGGCAAAGGAAACCCACTCAAACCAAGGGCGAGCCAAGCAAACCAAGTAGCATCATATGCTACGAATGCAAGAAGCCCGGGCACATGAGGGGAGAGTGCCCAGATCTGAAGAAGAAATTCAATAAAGATAAATTAAGAAAGCCCAAAGCCATGGTCATCACATGGAGCGATGAAGAGGACGAACCGTCCGATGAGGAGATACAAGAGCTCGTGGAAAGCCTGTGTCTCATGGTATATGAGGATGACTCAACTGAGGTAAATTCTGACCCTGACTTTATTTCAAATGAACAATGGGAGTCAGAATATGAGAACTTGTATTTGAAATATAAGAAAATCAGATCTGAAAATAAAAATCTCAAGAAAAAGATTGATGAGTTAACACATGAGGATATTTTTGTTAAGTTTAAAAAATTTGAACATGAATGATTTGAGTTGACGAAAGAAAAAGAAAGCATGTTGCAAATAATTTCAGTCAGTGAGAAAAATCAGGAGGAATTGATGTGTAAATTGTCAGAAATTGAAAAAGCTGTTGAGAAGTTGAAAAATGAAGAAGAAGTTCTGAAATCCACAAATTCAGAACTCGAAAAGAAAAATGTGAGTCTGGGTGAAGAAGTGGTTGAACTTCAGTCCACCTTGTCTAGCTTTGTCTAGGGCAAACAAAACTTAGACAACTTGTTGGGAATGAAATTCAACTTCCAGAAAGAAGGATTGGGGTACATTCCCCAAAACAAAAAATCCCTTGAGAATAAGATCACTACATTCTATGTTCATGAAAAAGAAAAAGATTGTGCTTCATGTTCGCACTCCAAGCCAACACATGTCCAAACCAAACCACGACAATTTCAAAGAAAGTTTACACATGTCAATTATTTTCATTGTGGTAGACTTGGTCATGTTATTGCTAATTGCTGGTTCAAACAAAACTCACCAAGAAATCATGCATTTTGGACTAAGAAAAGATATGCATAAAATTGGACTAACTCCCACGAACCCAAACTAGTTTGGGTACCAAAAATAATTGCATGAGAATTTTATTTCTTGCATATATGTCTTGAAGCCAGGGGGAACAAGTAGTACTTGGACAACGGCTGTTCAAGGCATATGACAGGGGACAAGAAGGCGTTCTCTATGCTACAAGATAAGTATGGAGACTCAGTTACTTTTGGTGGAAAAGGTAAAGGTAAAATAATTGGAATTGGCAACATAGGTAAGAATTCTGAAACCTTGATTGAAAATATTCTTTTGGTGAAAGGTTTGAATCATAACTTGCTGAGCATAAGCCAACTGTGTGACAAAGGCTTTAAGATTGTTTTTGATGAAACTTATTACCTTGTCATGAATAAGATCTCAAATGAAATCAGATTCATTGGTAAAAGGAACAACAATGTCTATACCATTGACCTTGATGAGGTCTCCTGTGATGATGTGTGCTTGGTAGCCAACAATCATGAGAATGCATGGCTATGTCACCGAAGACTAGGTCATGCTAGTTTTGGAGTAATCTCCAAGTTGTCTAGACATGACTTGGTGAATGGGTTGCCCAAATTAAAATTTGAAAGTGATAAAGTCTGTGAGGCTTGCACAAAAGGCAAGCAAACACGCATATCCTTCAAACATAAAAATATTGTTTCTACCTCCCGGCCTCTAGAATTGCTACATCTTGATTTATTTAGCCCTACTAGGACATCCAGCCTAGGGGGTAAATCATTTGGATTTGTTATTGTTGATGATTACTCCAGATTTACATGGGTGTTGTTTTTAGCCAATAAAAGTGATGTCTTGACGGAGTTTCAAGTGTTTTGCAAGAAAATCCAGAATGACAGAGGCTACATTATCACTACCATTCAAAGTGATCATGGTGGTGAGTTTGAAAATATGAGTTCAGCAACTTCTGTGAAGAGCAGGGGTACACGCATAACTTTTCAGCACCAAGGATGCCCCAACAAAATGGAGTGGTGGAGAGAAAAAATAGAACCTTGATAGACATGGCATTGACCATGTTAAGCGAGAACTCCCTACCTAAATATTTTTGGGCCGAGGCAGTATGTACGGCATGCTACATCATCAACAAGGCAATGGTAAGGCCTATCTTGAAGAAAACTCCATATGAGCTTCACAAGGGTAAGAAACCGAATATCTCTCATCTTAAACCCTTTGGATGCCCATGTTTCATCCTGAACAATGGTAAGTCCAACCTAGGTAAGTTTGATGAGAAAAGTGACAAAGGAATCTTCCAAGGCTATGCACTTAACTCTAGAGCATATCGACTATTCAATAAAAGGACCTTGGTTGTTGAAGAGAGTCCTCATGTTATTTTTGATGAATCTGAATTGAAACTAACCAATCAATCTATTCCAACTGTGGATGCAAATGAAGATCACAAACGTCCAGATGATGCTAAGGCCAATAATGAACCAATTGACGGGATACCCAGCAAAAGTGAAGAGGATGAAGATCCCTCAATTGAGACATTGCAAGAGCAATAAGTGCAGCATCCCGACTTGCCTAGTTCTTTTACTTTCCTAAAGGATCATCCAGCTGAAAACATCATAGGTAATCCTGAGGATGGGGTAAGAACTATATCTTCATTAAGGCAAGTAGAAGAGGAAGATTTAATGGCTTTGATCTTACAAGAAGAGCCTAAGGATATTCGTAAAGCTCTTCAAAATGAATCCTGGATCCAGGCTATGCATGAAGAGATGTACCAGTTCGAAAGAAATGAGGTGTGGACTCTTGTGCCGCGTCCTTGGAGTCAACCCGTGATAGGAACCCGCTGGGTTTTTAGAAACAAGTTGAATGACACGGGATTGGTTGTTAGGAACAAGGCCCGGCTTGTAGCCAAGGGGTATAGCCAGGAGATGGGTATTGATTTTGATGAGTCTTTTGCCCCGGTTGCTAGATTAGAAGCAGTCCGGATTTTATTGCCCTTTGCTTGCTCTCTCAACTTCAAATTATTTCAGATGGATGTTAAATCTGCCTTTCTAAATGGATACATCAAAGATGATATTTTTTGGAACAACCTCCAGGTTTTGAAGACTCAAAACATCCAAAGCATGTGTATAAGTTGCAGAAGGCACTGTACGGATTGAAACAAGCTCCAAGGGCATGGTATGAAAGGCTTACTTCATTTTTGATTGAGAATGGCTTTAAAAGAGGTAAGGTTGATCAAACACTTTTCACGAAAAAATTAGGAAAAGACATATTGGTAGTTCAAGTGTTTGTTGATGACATAATTTTTGGAGCTACTAATAATGTTCTATGTGATGAATTTGCAGGAATTATGTAAGGAGAATTTGAGATGAGCTTAATGGGAGAACTAAATTTTTTCCTTGGATTGCAGGTTAAACAAACGTCTGAAGGTATCTTCATAAACCAAGCTAAGTACACCCTAGAGCTGTTAAAGAAATACGGGATGGCGGAAGCAAAACCCATATCAATGCCAATAGCCATAACCACAAAGCTGGATAAAGATGAAAATGGTAAAACCGTAGATCCTACATTGTTTCGAGGTATGATCGGATCACTACTGTATTTAACAGCATGCCGCTCTGACATTCAATTCAGTGTATGTCTATGTGCTCGTTTTCAGTCATGTCCAAAAGAATATCATCTAATGGCTGTTAAACGGATTTTTCGATATTTAATTGGCACACTAGACTTTGGGTTGTGGTTTCCAATTGGTAGCTCATTTGATTTAATTGCATATACCGATGCTAACTATGCTGGATGCATTATTGATCGTAAAAGTACTAGTGGGTACTGTCAGTTTCTTGGTGGATGCCTAGTTTCATGGGCCTCCAAGAAACAACATTCAGTAGCTCTCTCAACGGCCGAGGCTGAATATGTAGCCGCCGGAAGTTGTGGAGCCCAAGTACTTTGGATCAAAAATCAATTGCTTGACTTGAATGTTGAAGTGAGTTCTGTGTCAATCTTATATGACAATACAAGTGCTATTAACTTATCTAAAAATCCTGTTCAACACTCCAGAACCAAACACATTGACATTCGCCATCATTTTCTGAGAGATCATGTAGGCAAGGGGGATTTTAAGTTAAAATTTGTTGATACCCACAATCAACTGGCAGACATCTTCACAAAACCCCTAAACTAGGAACAATTCAATAAAATCAGGAGAGAACTTGGCATGTGTAAGGGTGAGGGCATACATACTTAGGTCTGCACTAGGATTAGTAATGCATTTACGTTGAACAAACAATTAGAAGCATGAAGGGTAGATTGTTTATAATGCATGCATCATGCATAAGTTGTGTGTATTCTTTTTTTTTATGCTTGACATTACTCTGTATGCGTGCTTGTACTTATATATATATGCCTCTTCTTGAAAATTGAAATATTTCTAAGGCCCTATACTCCTTGACAAATAAATGTGGACAAGTAACCTGGGGATTCTAGGCAGTCACTAAGGTGGAGTTTCGGAAATTCTCTTAGATCGATACATGTCAGAAGCCATATCATTCCATCTCTTCCCCGAGAGAAAAACAAAAAAAAGGAAAATAAAAAAAAGAAAAAAACAAAAAAAGGGGAAGGATGAGAATATAGGCCAGCAAGACAAATGGAGCTCAACATCCTTCAAAGGAGGCTTAGTAGAGTTTTACACTCATTTTCTGGGGTTTGAAGGGGCAAATCAACCTTTCCGATCGACTGGCGCCCCCGGTCCGGTCGACCGGCCCTTGGCCGAACCCTATTTTAAGAGGGTTTCTCCCTCATCTTCCTTATTCTATTCCACCCACTCTCTCTCCCACATATCCTCCTAACCCTAGAACATCATTTCCCCCCTTCTTCAAGCCCTAAAACCTCATCCCTTGTTCATCTGCACATCATCCGGCGGATTCATCCTGGATTTGGGACGACTTCTCCGCGGTCGTTCGTGGGATCGTGCAGCTCTTCCTCCATTTCCAGAGTGTGGAGAAGGTCACATCCAACCTTTCCGAGTGTCCTTTGGACCATCCTCCTCCCAGGGTCGAGATCGTTCTCTTCAAGGGTTTACTAGACTAAGATGCTGCCTAGAAGAAGTTCTCGGCGTCCTCCTTAAGGGGAATCTGGCGCTCGGAGACGTGAGGCTCCGGTTCCCCCACCACGGTAGGCTCCGGCACCGCCTCGTGCACCTCGGTTGCCTCCAAGGCCTATCATCGACCCTCGTCTTGTTGATTTTAATGAGGTGAATGAAATCCTACCCGACATTTGTGCAGTTTTTGAGATTCAACCGGGTTGGACCGATTTTGTCACCAGATATCCCGGATATTATCCATATCTAGTGCAATAGTTTTATGGAAATTTGGTTGACAGAAATGAACAGTTGTATATGGTGGTTCAGAGTATTGAGCTTCACATAACTCCAGAACTATTTGAACGTGCTTTAGGAGTTTCCGCGAAGGGTGCCGATATGACTTTTGACCATGGTGAGGCTGAGGCCACTTTCACAGCCATGACGAGTTGTGATTATGTTCATGGTGTGAGTGACTTATTTGAATTGAATGCAAATCATTTTCCACCACTGCAACGAGTTCTCCACCACATGTTTACCTCACTCATTTATCCAAAAAGTGGAAGCAGAAATGAAGTGACTGAGGTTCACCGATTCCTCTTTTATCATGTTATGAATGGCAATTTAGTCAATATGGGTCGGCTCATGACAACTTTGATAGGTTTTTGCCGTACTCAGTTGAGGAGATCCCTGCCTTATGCTTCCCAGTTGACTGGAGTATTAATCTATGCTGGAATTCATTTAGGTGCTGAACAGTTCATTCAAGTCAGACAGGATGATATTTACAATGCCCACAAGATTTTCTCCGATATGGGTTATTATTGGGGTCCGGATGGTGAGCTTCATCGTGATGTGCCCACATATGGGGATGAATTAGCAAGTGAAGAAGAGGAGAAAGAACAGCAAGATCAAGGGGAAGCACCTGCACTAGTTTAGGCCGAGGAGCAGCCTCCTCCACCCTCATCTCCTCATATGGATCCCGCGGTGCCTTCACCACCACAGCTTCACCACGGGGAGTCCTCAGCTCATGGTGCTGGACATCCTCCTTGGGGGGATTATGAGAGCTTTGATAGGTGCATCTCGGGCATGGAAATCTGCCTTGACTCAACTCTTGGGAGGTTTGATACTTTCATGGACAGTATGGATGGCCGTATGAACACTCTCTCTTACACCATGGATACCCTTGCTGCCCACGTAGCCTCTCTTGCTACCGACTATGCGGATACCACCAGTGCTTACCGGACCACCACTCATTCCCTTCTTCACATTGAGCACCTTTTGCGTGACATTGAAACCCGTATCCCTCCACATCCACCTGCTCCTCCACCTTCTGATGAGGATAGCTCCGACGATGAAGATGGTGGCTCTGACAATGACGATGACGAGGGGACTCCGGATCACCCTGCTCCATAGCTGTTCTTGCATCGCCTGGTGTTACTTGTGTCCACATCTTTTGTATCCCACTCCCCGTTTTGATGATGCCAAAGGGGGAAAAGTAGCTAGTTAGATATATGGTATGTTTTAGGTATGCTTGCATGTTTGTGTGCCATTTGGCATTCATGTGGCATTCATGTCAGTTATTTTCCACAAGAGTCTTGCATTTGGTTGTTGGTCTTCGTATCATGCATCATGTCCATGTCCTGTCAATTTTATGTGTGGTGTCACCTGAACTTCAATGAATGAAATGCACTTTGAATTGGCACTTATATTGGTCTTATTTCACTTCAAACAATTGGGCGCATATGAATGATTGAATTGGTTTGGTTTTGGATGGATTATATGAGTTGGATTTGTTTGACGAATTTAATTCCTTGTTCGGCACGCTTATGAACTTTCCTATTAGAGTTTTATCATCATCAAAAAGGGGGAGATTGTTGAGTCTCTCTGCATGAGTTTGATGACAACAAAACCCCAAATTGAGTTTCTATCTTGGGCCGTGTCAATGCAGTCAAATGCGGATTAAGTATGCTTAAGTGTTTGTTTACAAACATCTTGTGCAAAGCTCCATTCTCAAATGGTTCAATACTTCTAATTGAATAATTAGAATCAAAACAAATCCCAAAATGCAAGAAAGCGTTAAGGACATGAAACCATTGTCATATGGATATGTTTCATTGGGCTAACACTTCATTGTCGCAGGTTTTCACCAGTCTGGTCGACCAGTTGGCACAGGGCGGTCGACCAGTTTTTCCAGGGATCTCAAAACAACAATTTTTACAGTAGCGGTCGACCGCCAGCAAGGATCTGTCGACAGATTTTCCCAGCAACGAACGGGCCATTTCCTGTAAAATTCTGGTCGACCGCCCCATGATACCGGTCGACCGCCAGTCACTTTGTTTTCTACAACGTGGGAAGCCCTCTTCATTGGGTTTGTTTAATCCAAAAGTCACCAGATTCACCATGATTTCTGGATCTGGTCTGTGGCATGTCTCTTGATCACCCAAGATCTATAAATAATCTCATTGGGGTCAAAAACCCTAAGGGTATTGAAGCAAGAACAAGGGAGGCCATCAAAGGAGAAGGAGATAGCTCCGTGAATAGTGTTTCGTGCAAGAAGTTCTTCATCCAAGTGCAAGCTTCTCAAGCTGATTTGCAGGCCATTCAAGTGAAGATCGAGCTGGGAGCTAGCTTGATGGGGCATCAAAGGCTAATGAGTTATATTAGTGTGTATTAGCTTGTATTAGTGTATATGGGTTTGTATTAGTGTGCTTGTTTGGGTTTTTTGATTTTGGCTCCGTTGTAAGGCTTTTAACAAGCCAATGGGCCACATTCCATGTAGAATACATCAATGGGTTGCATTTAGAAGAGTCCATTAAGGGGTTAGTTCATATTGGGTCATTAAACTTCATATTGGGTCTTTAACTCACTTAAGGCCCAAGTGGGCTTTTCCTTCTCATGGGCCATCTAGGTGGGAGAGTCCATAGACCAAGCATGGGTTAATGGGCTTGATTGGATGGCCTTGGACCAGCTAGGCCCAAGAGGAGGCCCATGAAGGGGGCGCCCCCTTCCTTATCTTATTAGGCAAGGTAGGTGAAGTTTGAATGTAATTATATTAGTTTGATTAGAATTTGTTTAATGTGTTTTGACCACACGGGAGAAATATTTTCTTCTATCCCCTTAATACCCCTTTCAACCCTAGATCTGAGGTCATTTTGAGTCTTTTTACATTTTGTATAAATGCTTGTATTTCCACATTTTGTTGGAATTAATGAGAATTAATGAGAAGAAAATTATGTGAAAACCAAGAGCTTCTTGTGCCCCCTACCTCTCTCCCTCTGGTTCCTCTTCTTCCCTCTGCATTTTAGGGTTGAGAACCCCTTCTACCTGAGCCCCTCTATCTCTGATTTCATCTCTGGTGCCACCGCCGCCGTTCGTGCCGCCATCGAGCCGCCGCGAAGCCGCCTCCGAAGTTCTGTCCAAGGTTCTATTTGGCTGGATAGAGTCCCACTTGGAGATTTTTAACTCCAAACTCCGATATGATCTGGAGTTGAGATTTTCAGGGTTGGTTTCTCTCTTGATTCCCAACCTCTAGTAAAAATATCACGTCATTCAGAGTTCGTTTTATATTTTTCTATTTTCGTGTCTTTCTGTCTTCCTGATCTGCCCCTTTTCAGATCTGTGTAGCAGAAGCTTAGTTATTCTACATTTCGACCCCCTTCTTGATTTTTTTTGGAACCCCAAAATTTATTGGAGGTTCTTTCCATCATCCCCACCCTCCACAAATTTTCTTCGAATTTCTAAATCCCTCTACTTATTTTTAGAAATTGTGTCTTTTCCCCAATTTCCATTCTGTCTCTACTGTCTAGATCCGACCCCGAGTCAGTATAAAATCCTCGTAAAATCGAAACGTCCACCAAACCTTTCATAAGATATATCCCCGTTTTCTTCTCTTCGGCCTCTACAACTTTCATGAAGGGCTCAAAGGCTGAATCGAAGGTCTACATTACGGTCAACGTCAACTCTCAGGAAAACTTAGTTCTATTCTGAGTTTTCAGATCCTGTGAGCCACCAGATTGAAAATTCGATAAAGGCCATCAACAAGAAACTCAAATTTCTTTCTCTGACCATAGATCGAAGGATTTCAAGTCATCTTTCCATCGGTACCTCTTGTGCATCGATCCGACGTCGTGAGTGACCGCAGTAGCAGATCTCGTCCGGTCGTGCGCTACAAAATAGAACTGCAGATCCGTGGCCAGCAACTCCGGCGAGTGGAGATCGGAGCCGCCCGGCCTCCGGCCGGCGAACCAGCACACCGCCATCCCAGGGAGCGCCCTTCCAGGCGTCCCCACCGCAGTGGTGCCACCTAGGTCCCACACGGCCCCTCGGACCAACACGTGGGTCCCACGGTCGTGAGTACGTGTGCCGCCGAAGTAACACAAGAAGCCGCCCATCAACCCGAAACCGCTACTCCCGGGTCTCGCTGTGTCGCCCTTTACCTCCCTGCGTGGAGTGGGAAGTAATTTGTCTTGCTGTAATTATTGTGTATTTGCTGTTCCGGGAGTACGAGATCGGCCGGGAAGTCATCCCCACGCCAGGCGCGTGGAGGTATCATGTTCGCTCCTTACTCGGCACTTTGCTTAGTTCGTATATGCTTTATATGCCGCTGCTCGAGAGCATGATAGGGTAACTTAGCTCGCTATTTATTGATATTCACTGCTACTGTGAGAGAGAGCGAGACCGTCCCGTGACACGATCCGAGCACGAATTTGTGAGTTGACCACCCTAGCTCTTTGCCGATTTTTCAACCGCGCACGTCCGACGCTTCCCTCGTTAGGGACGATCGCGAGCTTGCTTAGAGTCCGAGGATCGCATATCCATTTGGAGTCGAGTCGCGTGTCCGTCCCGCATCAATTTGGTATCAGAGCGCCAGTTGAGTCTAGGGGGTTTAAAATAAAAAAAATGTCATTTACGTCTAGTCATTGTCTAAGTCGGTCTAGGTTGCATTTGCATCTCTTTACTCGGTATATCAAAAGGTGTTGTCCGAACATTAGGCTACGCCTATCGAGAAGGTCGCACACTTGCGCGAGTGATCTTCGGATCGATTAACACCGCCACGTGCCGAGTCTTGGTTAAGTCTAGGTGCATCATCTTTGCTTTAGTCCGTGTTTGCATTAGTCGGTGTCTCCGTGTGTCTTTGTATGCCCACTCGTAGAGGTACACAGTACTCACCCCTACCACCACCTATGGCGGATCCCCGAGCCCCTAGTCTCGATGCGTCGTCAGTGGCCGAAATGTTCCAAACCCTTATGGGGCAAATGCAGGGGTTGACTACACGTATGGAAGGGTTGGGTACACGCATGGATGCGTTGACTACATGGGTAGATCGGATGGATGGGTTGAGTACGCGGATGAATGGCTTAGGCACACTCCTAGAAGAAAGGATGAAGGCCGTCGAGGATAAGGCCGTCGAGTCAGACCAGTCCGTTCAGGGCTTGGTAGAGAGAGTTGCCACACTAGAGGGAGCCCCAGCCGAGGCACCCCCGAGGGCCCTAGTCGAGGCACCCCTCCCACCTACTCATGGTCAACAAGACCCGGTTCAGCAACCCGCTACTCCACGGGTTCAAGGGATAGAGGTTAGGAGACATCACATCCCCGAGGTGCATGACTACGAGTCCGATAACGAGCATAGGGGATATGGTCGAGATCGTCATCCTACACGGCGGACCCACGATCAAGATGTGGATGAACGGGCCCTTAGGACCGTTCGTGCAGATCCTCCCACTTTTGACGGGTCCTTAGACCCGAAGGTCTATCTTGATTGGGAGGCCGGCATGGATCGATATTTTGAGTGGTTCGAGATGTCAGACCAACGGAAGGTCAAGTTCGCCCGGATGAAACTCTTAGGCCAAGCACAAACCTATTGGAGGAACATGGAGAACCTATTGTTTCATCGTCAGGAGCCCCCGATAGAGACTTGGACCGAGATGCAGGACAAACTTAGGAAGAAGTACCTCCCTGCCACTTACCGCCAGCGCCTCATAGACAGGTGGCAGAGTCTTATCCAAGGAGATCGGTCCGTCTCCGAGTACATCACCGAGTTCGATGAATATTATTTGCGATGTGATGCCACAGAGGAGAGCTCCCTTACTGTTTCCCGATTTCGGCATGGTTTACAACCGCACCTACGGTATGAGCTTCTCCGCCGCAAGGTGGACAAGTTGGAGGATGCATACCAAGTTGCTCTCGAGATGGAGCAATTTGAGGGAGAGTTCGAGTCTATCCAATGGTTGGGCTCTGTCCCTCACCGTACTGCCAAGTCACGTAGTTCCTTAGGTCTATACCCGAGGGGCCCCATGGCTCGACCTCATGAGCTCGCCCGTCAGGAGCACTTCACTCCTTGGCCTTGTCCTCCCCCACCACGAGATCTACCTCCACCCCAACCACTGGCACCCATTGCTCGCCCTCCGGCACCCATTGTCCGCCCTCTGGCACCGACACCCCCACCCTTGTTGCCCACGGCACCTACACCTCCACCCCTATTGCCTACACCCCCTACCCGTCGGGAGGATAAGGGTAAAAGCCCTCTTATCGGGGAGACCAGTAGGTCACGGCTGCAGTGTTTCCACTGTCATGGATTTGGCCACATCGCCAGCCAATGTCCTACTCGTGCCACACTAGCCTTAGGGGTTGGTGAAGCCACGCCTTCTGGACTTGTGACTGTCAGCTACGAGGCTGATCCGGAACTAGCTGATGAGTACTATGCAGCGGAAGGTCTAGAGGAGCATACCGACGCTCAGGATGTGGCTCTCGGATGACGGCCACTTGGTGGGTGATGTCATTGCATGTCATGCATGAGTCAGTATTGTTTCTTCTTTGTGTGGTTTGTTTGTGTGGCTTGTTTGTGTGGTTTGTTAGGAGTCTGCATGTGTCTTATGCAAGCTCATTGGTGTCAGTCCCTTAAGAAGCGAGTGGACTTGCTCGATGAGTATGAGATCAGCTCTACATCTATTCCCCGGATCTAGTCACCTACAGGGACCCAGCGGTGATTCCTAGTGAGTCTTCGAGCAGCCTCCTCCCCTTCAGAGTGACCCCACCTCGGAGTGACCACCTCTAGCCTCGTTTTCACAGCAGCTTGTGCATATCGAGTATATACTGAATGAGCAGGTGACGATCACTTGGAGTGGAGTGTACCCGCTCTACTTGGTTCGGTGACGGATTCGCCGGCGCTATTCGAGCAACAACACCCCTTACTCGACGGGGTCGAGTTCCTCCCACCCGGGGAGAATTGATGGGGCATCAAAGGCTAATGAGTTATATTAGTGTGTATTGGCTTGTATTAGTGTATATGGGTTTGTATTAGTGTGCTTGTTTGGGTTTTTTGATTTTGGCTCCTTTGTAAGGCTTTTAACAAGCCAATGGGCCACATTCCATGTAGAATACATCAATGGGTTGCATTTAGAAGAGTCCATTAAGGGGTTAGTTCACATTGGGTCATTAGACTTCATATTGGGTCTTTAACTCACTTAAGGCCTAAGTGGACTTTTCCTTCTCATGGGCAATCTAGGTGGGAGAGTCCATAGGCCAAGCATGGGTTAATGGGCTTGATTGGATGGCCTTGGACCAGCTAGGCCCAAGAGGAGGCCCATGAAGGGGGTGCCCCCTTCCTTGTCTTATTAGGCAAGGTAGGTGAAGTTTGAATGGAATTATATTAGTTTGATTAGAATTTGTTTAATGTGTTTTAACAACATGGGAGAAATATTTTCTTCTATCCCCTTAATACCTCTTTCAGCCCTAGAGCTGAGGTCATTTTGAGTCTTTTTACATTTTGTATAAATGCTTGTATTTCCACATTTTGTTGGAATTAATGAGAATTAATGAGAAGAAAATTGTGTGAAAGCCAAGAGCTTCTTGCGCCCCCTACCTCTCTACCTCTAGTTCCTCTTCTTCCCTCTGCATTTCAGGGTTGAGAACCCCTTCTACCTGAGCCCCTCTATCTCTGATTTCATCTCTGGTGCCGCCGCCGTCGTTCGTGCCGCCATCGAGCCGCCGCGAAGCCGCCTCCGAAGTTCTGTCCAAGGTTCTATTTGGCTGGATAGAGTCCCACTCCGAGATTTTTAACTCCAAACTCTGATATGATCTGGAGTTACAATTTTTAGGGTTGGTTTCTCTCTTGATTCCCAACCTCCAGTAAAAACATCACGTCATTCAGAGTTCGTTTTATATTTTTCTATTTTCGTGTCTTTCTGTCTTCCTAATCTGCCCCTTTTCAGATCTGTGTAGCAGAAGCTTAGTTATTCTACCTTTCAACCCCCTTCTTGATTTTTGTTGGAACCCCAAAATTTATTGGAGGTTCTGTCCATCATCCCCACCCTCCACAAATTTTCTTCGAATTTCTAAATCCCTCTACGTATTTTTAGAAATTGTGTCTTTTCCCCAATTTCCATTCTGTCTCTACTGTCCAGATCCGACCCCGAGTCAGTATAAAATCCCCACAAAATCGAAACGTCCACCAAACCTTTCATAAGATATATCCCCGTTTTCCTCTCTTCGGCCTCTACAACTTTCATGAAGGGCTCAAAGGCTGAATCGAAGGTCTACATTACGGTCAATGCCAACTCTCAGGAAAACTTAGTTCTGTCCTGAGTTTTCAGATCCTGTGAGCCAACAGCTTGAAAATTCGATAAAGGCCAGGGAAACTCAAATTTCTTTCTCTGGCCATAGATCGAAGGATTTCAAGTCATATTTCCATCGCTACCCCTTGTACATCGATCCGACGTTGGGAGTGACCACAACAGCAAATCTCGCCGGGTCGCGCGCTGCAAAATAGAACTGCAGATCCGTGGCCAGCAACTCCGGCGTGTGGAGATCGGAGCCGCCCGGCCTCCGGCCGGCGAACCAGCACACCGCCGTCCCAGGGAGCACCCGTCCAGGCATCCCCACGGCAGTGGTGCCACCCTGGTCCCACACGGCCCCTCGGACCAGCACGTGGGTCCCACGGTCGTGAGTACGTGTGCCGCCGAAGCAACACAAGAAGCCGCCCGTCAACCCGAAACCGCTACTCCCGGATCCCGCTGTGTCGCCCTTTACCTCCCTGTGTGGAGTGGGCAATAATTTGTCTTGCTATAATTATTGTGTATTTACTGTTCCGGGAGTACGAGATCGGCCGGGAAGTCATCCCCACGCCAGGCGCGTGGAGGTATCGTGTTCGCTCCTTACTCGGCACTTTGCTTAGTTCGTATATGCTTTATATGCCGCGGCTAGAGAGCATGATATGGTGACTTAGCTCGCTATTTATTGATATTCACTGCTGCTGCGAGAGAGAGCGAGACCGTCCCGTGACCCGATCCAGACACGAATTTGTGAGTTGACCACCCTAGCTCTTTGCCGGTTTCTCAACCGCGCACGTCCGACGCTTCCCTCGTTAGGGACGATCGCGAGCTTGCTTAGAGTCCGAGGATCGCATATCCATTTGGAGTCGAGTCACGTGTCCGTCCCGCATCATAGCTTCATCCAATACCATCTTCATCCACTAAGGGGGAGCTTGAATATGTGTCTTCATTTTTTGTCTTCTCATTCCACTCTTGCTGGGCTTTAATTGTGTGTTCTTGTAATATTGAAATGCCTTTATGTGTGTGGATCTACGCAGATCCGTGTGTGTGTGTGTGTGAGTGATCTCCTTGTTCTTCACTTTTCTTTGTGATTCGGTGCTTATGCACCTTCGTGGGAGTTCTGAACTCACACGAGTGTGTGTGTGTGCTTTGATCTTGTAACCTTCTACAAGATAGTGTGTGAATCCTCACAGTCGGTGAGGGGTGGACGTAGGTTGTAGTTGTTGCATCCGAACCACCTAAAAATCGTGGTCTTCTATGTGGGTTTCTCCTTATCTTCTACCTCTAATTCTACTCTAGCCCTTTTGCATATTGCATCATCATCTAGTTTCTTTGTTTAGATCTAGCTTTATTAACCTCTTTACGGGAGATCTCTGGTATATCAAAAGGTAGTTTCTGATCGACAAGGTTAGTCTTGTCGGGAGGAAAATACCTTGTGTGAGAGAATCTTCAGATTCCCAGACTCCGCCTGGTACCAAAGAACTGTTGTAGGTGTTGATTTAGCCATAATCTTTTTGTAATACATTAGATCTATACTTGTTTGTTGCTTGCTCTTAATACGTGCTTTAAATCGGGTAAAAGTTTTTAAAATCTGTAATCACCCAATTCACCCCCCTCTTGGGTGTCATTGATCGCGGGACTTCATTAGCCGATCTGATAAGCCAACCAACCACCGTGCGTGCACGCTTCTTTCCTCGTGTTCCCGACCCTTACCGAGAGTCTCGGAAGCCGAGGGTGCGACAGTTAGGCCGGTGTGTATGTCCTTGTTGTCTGTCCGTGTATGCATGCCCCTTAAGCTTCTAAGGGGTGAAATTTATAGGAAGTTGAAGGGGTAGGGTTTAGGCAGACTAAGTTGGAGGTCCAACTTGGTCCGGGTAAACCCCACAAAAAACATATTTTTATGTATATTTTTTTTGTTTAATGGAGTGGGGGAGATAGGGTTTAGGCGGACCAGCCCAAGGGGCTGGTCTGGTCCGCCCAAACCCCTGCCCCAGGGGGGTTTGTACCAGCCTGGGGGTCCAGGCTGGTCCGCCTAAACCCCTCCCCAGGGTAGTTTGGGCGGACCGGCTGGGCACTTTTTTAATTAAAAAACTTTTTTTAAATTGTAATGGGGTTTAGGCGGACTAGCCTGAGGGGGCAGGCTGGTCCGCCTAAACCCCCTCCCCCAGGGGGTTTAGGCGGACTGGCTAGGAGATAGAGGGGGGGGGGTCCCACCTCTATAAAATCCCCATTTTGATAATTTCTTCTTAATTTGACTAAGAAGAAAAGGACAAGACTTGGAGGATACGGCAAGCATACTGGAGGGATACGGGTTGACCGGCCGCGTGTGTACGAAGAACATGGGAGTTGACGTGAGACTCTGCACGATCCCGAGCTCTCGTTGGCGGGTTCCTCATCATCGGATCCTTCTACGCATGGTAAGGTGGATCTTGCACGAAATCGGGACTGGGGAAGGCCATGGGGCCTCTGGGCTGACAGGAGGGCGCGACCCCGGGGGAGTTCGCCCTCTCCGAGGGCGCGGCCGCGCCCTGGGGCGAACCGGCCCCGGGTGAGCCGCAACCCCGAGGGATGGCCCCCAGGGGTCTTCCTTCATCGTCTGAGGGTGTCCTTTGAAGGACAAAGGGCTCTGAGATGTTGGGATTAGCCCATGGGGGCTTGTTGTTGTGAAGTCGTAGTTGCCGCTCGCAAGGTGTTCGGGTAAATACTCGACACACCCCGGGTTGTCGGATGGCCCAAGTAACTGGTCGGGAGGCCTTGGGACGAGCTTTAGGCTGAGGGTATGAGATCAGGGGAGCTGAGAGGAGGCACTTTGGGCACTTGGGCCGGGCCCCGTGATGTGTGCCGAGTTACGCAGCGGGTTGGCAGAGTAGCCTCGGGTCGACCCGAGAGCTAAGTCTAAACGGCTTGTCGCCATGTGTCTGAGGGTGGGGAGCGGTCCCAACTTGTTGGAGGGTTGTTGTGGAACCCAACTGGTGTGTTGGAGCCGCGGGTTGACCCACGGTTTGTTGTAGAAGGGCTGGGACATATGCACCCACACGATGTTCGGGGGAAAGCCTGACACCCGTGCGTGAGCCGTATGCACATGCTGCGGGCTTCCAAAGCCTGTGGTTGACTTATTTGGGTCTCCCTTTGACCTTGGAAGGTTGAAAGAAGGCATCTCGGGGGTAGCCCCCTGGCCTCTTCACCGAGTGCCACATGGCGTGGCTTGTAGTCGGGGTGCCCCCCGGGTTGGCCTGGGTGGTTGTATAGAATGCGGACAAAGTCCGCAACTGAGGGGTCGGGAGTGGTCCCGACTGATTGCTAATGCCGCCGTATATCCTAGTTAGCAGGTTGGGGCCGTTGGTCGAGCCCACTGGGTTGCCGGAGGGGCTGGATAGCCCATGCCTTGAAGGTGTTCGGGGAAATTGATGTGACACCACCTTGGGGTGATGACCACAAGACAATATGACCCTTGGACCTAAGGTTGCAAGCAAGCAAATTGGCGATGATACCACTCGAGCGGCTCACTCGCTTGGTGCACACTTGTGCCCGTGGGCAACTAAACGATAATGGAGAGGGTCCGGGGTGGGACAATGATGCTCTGGTGCTTGGAAAGCTTGGGGAGAACCCCAATTGGGCCAGGGATGCCCACTCACGGGCTGCCGTCACACCATGGGTGTGGGTTGAAATGGCTCGCTCACAACTCGCCCGCGATGGACACTCACGTGTTCGGCAATTTGGGCCGGGCCCTCGCTCTCCGTCCGACGCAGCAAAGCAAGAATACTAAGCTAAGCAAGTGATATTGACCAGCAAGGAAAGGGGGACCGAGGCTCACCTAGCCGGCGTGAAGACGCCAACTCCGGCCGAAGACGGGGGCGAGCGGGGAGGCAAGGGTTTGCGCCCGCAAGCCGCGTCGGTGTCGCTTCAAATCTGTGAAAATATTATTACATGAACTACACCTCTCGCAGGAGGGGGGCTCTTGGGGTGGGGGTTAGACTTATTACAACCAAGATTACCTCCACGCAGGGAGGGGCCTTCAGCCGGCCAAGCGGGGTGGGGAAATTATGAAGAGAACGCCGACTCTCCAAGCTTCGCCGGTTCTGCCACTCTTCAGTTTTGCTGAATAGGTTGTCGATGAAGATGCTGCCACGGACTCAACCGAGCTCCAAATTTGATGAAACCAGTGCCAAAAGTTCCCCAGCTGGCCGAGGATGATGCTTGAATTTTTTGGGAAGCTCTGGAACTCGGGGCTGATCGGACCGGCGACTGGAGCAGGACAGCAACACTCTGCCTCTGACTGATGCAGAACTGATACAGTGGATTGCAGAAGGCACTGCGGTCGCTCCCGAACTCCAAATCGAACGAAACTGGCGGTGACGCGATCGTGGTCGGAGTAGCTTCGAGAAGAAATTGACGGGGCCACAATCCGAGGTCGGAGAGGAGAATGGTGGCCGGAGAAGTGAAGACAGGTCGAACCTGGACCTGCAGGGGGCAGACTGCACACTCCGGCGAAGAAATTCAGAACAAATAGCTTGGGCGGGCGATTGGCGTCGTTCCTTCTGCTACTGATGGAGACTAGACGAAGAAGAATTTTGTAGAAGGAAGCGTGATCGAATTCCTCCAAGGTTGGCCGCTGAACGGCTTCCAAGATCGCTCTGGCCTTCAGTCTGGGACAGATTGCGCAGTCGTTGAAGATGACGTTCCTCCGGACAGCTCCGAACTCGGATGCAGGCAGGAGTACCACCGTTGGAAAGAAGACTTGGAGACGATTCCAGCAATATAAGATATGCCACCGGGAGCCTTCAGGGGAAGTCGTGGCTGCTACTGCAAATCACTACTTTTCTGAAACCTGCAACAGGGACAGAATAGGTGGAGGAGAGGGTGTGGGGAAGGGCATGAACAAGGGGTTATTTGGTGGATGGGGAAGGGGGGGTGCGACCTTGGGTGGTTAGGGAGGTGGGGAGATGAAAGGGCACAGCCCAAGGGAGAGGGAAATTCAAAATTTGGCCTAGGGAAGGGCTCTTTCAGTCTTGGGGAGAGGGAGGGTTGCTTGGGAGAGTGGAAAGGTGCCTAGGAGAAGGGGTTTCCACCTAGGGGTTGGAGGGGGAATTGAATGAGTGCATGGGGAAGGGGAAGGGGCCTTAATGAGGGGTGAATGGGGAGGAGAGAGAATGAATTTCGAAATTGGGGTGGGGAGGAGAGAGAGAGGGGGCACAACCCACTTAGAGAGAGTGATAGTAAGAGAGAGAGAGAGGGAGATATTGAGAGGGAACTAGAAGGTGTGAAATTTTCTGGATTCAATATTCAAGCATAATTGTTACAAATGAGAGAGGGGTGGGGCTATTTATAGACCCCACACTTTTCCTAAGACCAAACTGACCCTGACAAACTAACTAATGACCAAACAGTCCAAGGGAGGGGCGCCCCTGGGCCTAGCCCAATGAATTGGGCCCATTAACCTATCAAACCAACATAATGACTTCAAGACTTAGGAAAATGACTTTCTAACCTAGGTACATGACTCAATAAAGGGAAAATTACATGTTTAAGACTCAAATAAAAATAAGAAAATTACATGACTCGACTCACAAACACATGAGGAACATAATGGCGTACACCGACGATCAATCCGAGCTTCAGAAAATGTGGAGGGGCAAGGGATGTCCCCATCATACCCCCGGGGTGGGGAAAACTCGACCCTGTCGAGTATGGGTCCACCGGGGAAGTAGCATCCCAAACGCAGTTCCGGGCGAACCTTGTTCTCCAAACTCGACCCATGTCCATAGCCGAGGAACGGTGCTTCCACTCGACAAAGTGGCTCGGACACACCCTTAGGCTGGCGAAGAGATCTTGCTTTGCTTAGTATTGCCGCCATGTGCTGACGTCGGGCTCTCGGGCTAGTTTGTGGTGGCACTCCGAGGGTGTCTCTCACAAGGATAGGTGTAGGCTCAAGACACTCACTAGGATCCACCGCGGTACCCTTAGAGGGTGCCGGATCCGCCACGTGGGAAGTGGGATGAATCCCAAAACCCATTGGTAAGTTCAACCCGCAAGCCGGGTGCCAAGGCCACTCGGAACTTGGCAAGGTCCAAGTCCTCGTGCCCTCAAATTGGAGGTGACCCTAGAGTAGAGCCACTCCAAAATCATCATCATCATCAAGTCGCCAACGTGGAATTTCAAGTGGCGCTCACGAGTTTTTGCCCGCTTTTTGTAATTCTCACCGCTTTTTGCTTGATGCATGTTTTGATGCATATGCCATGTACTAAGATGCGGTGTGAGTGAGTAGTGCGTGGTATGCAAAGGTGGTCCAGGGCAACCACATGTAGACCTATCATGCATTGATGTTATGAAGACTTTGAATGTCTTGGGAGGACCGGGGCATCCATAGGTGTCCCTTTCATGTGTGAGTGTGATGAGTGCCGGGGGACCCGGACATCCATGAATGCTCCTAACATGCTTGAGATTTATGATGAATGATGGTGGACCATTACAACCAAATATTGACCACTCATGTTTTCTTCTTGACATGTGGGTGATATGAATGAATGGACCCGACTTTCTAATCATGTCAAGTGGGGTGGTATGCCTAAGCACATGCATTTCAATCCTAGTGATGACTTCTATGTGCATAGGTGTGGGGTGGCCCTTGAGCTTCCATTCGTATGAGTCAAAGGGATCTAAGAAGGGAGACATCATGGAGTGGGGCCATCTATCAATCCCATTGTGTATGTTGCCTATGGTTAAGGCTTCTTTGGTGTAACCCAATTCTAGGAAGGGAAGGTTTTGGGTTATCATGGGTGGTAAGGGTAGGGTAAGGTGGGTGGTGAATAAGGTGAGTGGGTTACATTGAGATCTAGGCTCCCATAGAAAAGGGTCAAAGGGATCATGGTAAGGGTCACCTTGGTAGGGGTACTCTATGCTCTCAAGGTCCTCGAATGGTGAGTCATCCTCCTCAATAATTGGGCCAAGGTTGCTAATGGGTTGACCGATCAAAGCACTTGGGATCTTAATGGTTGGGGAGTGGACTAGGATAGGTTCTTCCTCCATGGGAAGAAGGAGGATGATCTCACTAGTAACTTGGCCATTAGTGTAGATGGAAGTGATGGAGCCAATGGAGGGATATGCTAGGCTAATGGTGTTAGTTTCGGACGGCCTCAAGGCTAGCATATTGGTCAAGTGAATTTGCCAATGTAGGTAGTTCACTAAGTCTCCCAAATCTTCCACACAATAGGAAGTTTGATAAGTGACATGTGGCTGAATGGGAATGATTTGGGATTGATATCCCATGGGTAGGTGGCATGGTTGTGAACTAGGAATGGTGAGACCTTTCTTGAGCCATTGGAGTATGGACTTATCTATGGTGAGGTTGGGTGTCTCTAGAGGAGCTAGGCTAGAGGTGTGTGAGTTGTTTGGCCTTTGGATTTCCTCTATGTTGGGAGGTGGATTCGGATGGGCATCCTTCTCCACTTGGGTAGGTGTGTGGGTAGCAACTTCTATTGCTAATGGAGTAGGGGGATCTATGGTGGGTGGTTTGGTGATAGCTAGCGTATGACACACCCGGGGTGGTGAACAAGCATGGGCTTGGGTTGGGATAGGAAGGGGAAGTAGAGGAGGCCTAGGTTGGGGAAAGATTGGTGTAGGAAGTGGGAGGTGGGTTGGGTGAGGGGTTTTGGGTTGATTTGTTTTGGGAGATGTGTCCCTTTTTGGGGACGATGGTGGGTTTGTGGTGGTGGTCAAGGGGGCTTGTGGGGTACGGGTTTGGTGAGGGGTTTTGGGTTTGGGGGTGGTGGCCATTATGGGCCTAGGTGGAGGGGTGGACGCGGTGTCCACTTGGTTTTTAATGGTGAGGGTTGGATAAGTGGTGGTCACCATGGAGGGAATTGGGTCGGTTAGGGGTCTCTTGTCCTTGGGATCGTTTGGGGTGGAAGTGGGGGCTAAAGGGGCTTGACTAGTGTAGGTTAGGGAAGGGGGGTTTGGTTGGGGTGTGGGGGCCCTCATGGGGTTAGGTGGGGAGGTGGAGGCCTTGGACACTTGGGTTCTAGTGGTAAGGGTTTGGACGGGTGGGGTTGGAGGAGTGGGAGTGCTCCTCGAGTTTTGGTAACCCGGGTAGGAGGGAGGAGGTCGGGGAGTGTAGACTTTCCTAAGTTCGGCTCTCATGTTCTCCCATGTGTTAATAGGCTCTAGCCTCATAACCCTCCTAAATTGTTCAATGAACTTCCACCTATCCTCGGCATGGTACACAAGTCGACTCTTGGCAAGGTAGATTTTCATGGGTTCAGTCATTGGATTCCTTTTAAAGTATTTGTCCATGTTTTCCTCCCACTCTAAATATGCACTAGGGTGGTATCCGTTAAAGATAAGGTCCTCAAATAGGACTTTGTCCAAAGGGGTGTCAATCGGACCTTTGCGGAGGGCCGAGTGAGATAGATGTGACTTACATGAAGTAGCCATGCTAGTGGACAAAAGAGATGCAACCGAAGACTCTAAATGCATATGAGCGTCCTAGGACCAACTTGATAGAGACAAGTTGTGAACTTGCTCTGATACCACTTGATGTGACACCACCTTGGGGTGATGACCACAAGACAATATGACCCTTGGACCTAAGGTTGCAAGCAAGCAAATTGGCGATGATACCACTCGAGCGGCTCACTCGCTTGGTGCACACTTGTGCCCGTGGGCAACTAAACGATAATGGAGAGGGTCCGGGGTGGGACAATGATGCTCCGGTGCTTGGCAAGCTTGGGGAGAACCCCAATTGGGCCAGGGATGCCCACTCACGGGCGGCCGTCACACCATGGGTGTGGGTTGAAATGGCTCGCTCACAACTCGCCCGCGATGGACACTCACGTGTTCGGCAATTTGGGCCGGGCCCTCGCTCTCCGTCCGACGCAGCAAAGCAAGAATACTAAGCTAAGCAAGTGATATTGACCAGCAAGGAAAGGGGGACCGAGGCTCACCTAGCCGGCGTGAAGACGCCAACTCCGGCCGAAGACGGGGGCGAGCGGGGAGGCAAGGGTTTGCGCCCGCAAGCCGCGTCGGTGTCGCTTCAAATCTGTGAAAATATTATTACATGAACTACACCTCTCGCAGGAGGGGGGCTCTTGGGGTGGGGGTTAGACTTATTACAACCAAGATTACCTCCACGCAGGGAGGGGCCTTCAGCCGGCCAAGCGGGGTGGGGGGGAAATTATGAAGAGAACGCCGACTCTCCAAGCTTCGCCGGTTCTGCCACTCTTCAGTTTTGCTGAATGGGTTGTCGATGAAGATGCTGCCACGGACTCAACCGAGCTCCAAATTTGATGAAACCGGTGCCAAAAGTTCCCCAGCTGGCCGAGGATGATGCTTGAATTTTTTGGGAAGCTCTGGAACTCGGGGCTGATCGGACCAGCGACTGGAGCAGGACAGCAACACTCTGCCTCTGACTGATGCAGAACTGATACAGTGGATTGCAGAAGGCACTGCGGTCGCTCCCGAACTCCAAATCGAACGAAACTGGTGGTGACGCGATCGTGGTCAGAGTAGCTTCGAGCAGAAATTGACGGGGCCACAATCCGAGGTCGGAGAGGAGAATGGTGGCCGGAGAAGTGAAGACAGGTCGAACCTGGACCTGCAGGGGGCAGACTGCACACTCCGGCAAAGAAATTCAGAACAAATAGCTCGGGCAGGCGATTGGTGTCGTTCCTTCTGCTACTGATGGAGGACTAGACGAAGAAGAATTTTGTAGAAGGAAGCATGATCGAATTCCTCCAAGGTTGGCCGCTGAACGGCTTCCAAGATTGCTCTGGCCTTCAGTCTGGGACAGATTGCGCAGTCGTTGAAGATGACGTTCCTCCGGACAGCTCCGAACTCGGATGCAGGCAGGAGTACCACCGTTGGAAAGAAGACTTGGAGACGATTCCAGAAATATAAGATATGCCACCGGGAGCCTTCAGGGGAAGTCGTGGCTGCTACTGCAAATCACTGCTTTTCTGAAACCTGCAACAGGGACAGAATAGGTGGAGGAGAGGGTGTGGGGAAGGGCATGAACAAGGGGTTATTTGGTGGATGGGGAAGGGGGGGTGCGACCTTGGGTGGTTAGGGAGGTGGGGAGATGAAAGGGCACAGCCCAAGGGAGAGGGAAATTCAAAATTTGGCCTAGGGAAGGGCTCTTTCAGTCTTGGGGAGAGGGAGGGTTGCTTGGGAGAGTGGAAAGGTGCCTAGGAGAAGGGGTTTCCACCTAGGGGTTGGAGGGGGAATTGAATGAGTGCATGGGGAAGGGGAAGGGGCCTTAATGAGGGGTGAATGGGGAGGAGAGAGAATGAATTTCGAAATTGGGGTGGGGAGGAGAGAGAGAGGGGGCACAACCCACTTAGAGAGAGTGATAGTAAGAGAGAGAGAGAGGGAGATATTGAGAGGGAACTAGAAGGTGTGAAATTTTCTGGATTCAATATTCAAGCATAATTGTTACAAATGAGAGAGGGGTGGGGCTATTTATAGACCCCACACTTTTCCTAAGACCAAATTGACCCTAACAAACTAACTAATGACCAAACAGTCCAAGGGAGGGGCGCCCCTGTGCCTAGCCCAATGAATTGGGCCCATTAACCTATCAAACCAACACAATGACTTCAAGACTTAGGAAAATGACTTTCTAACCTAGGTACATGACTCAATAAAGGGAAAATTACATGTTTAAGACTCAAATAAAAATAAGAAAATTACATGACTCGACTCACAAACACATGAGTAACATAATGGCGTACACCGACGATCAATCCGAGCTTCAGAAAATGTGGAGAGGCAAGGGATGTCCCCATCAGAAATTCCCGAACCCTTTGTTCTTTGGTATTTTGCTGGGGAAATTGTCCGGGTACAACAAATGCCCCCCACGGGTCGTGCGTCGGAGGCGGAGACGAGGGCGTACGGCCTGTGAACTCCTCTTTCTGGATAATTGTAGTTCCACTTTGACACTTCATATGTCTTTGTCTCGTTGCATTGTGTATATTGACTTCCTGGTGTGCTGACTGTCTTTGTCTTTGTGTATTTTGTCTTGCAGCCATGGCACGGTTCGACAGAGATGAGAGGGTCCCGAGACGTGCGGTCCGGGAGGAGGATCATTGGTTGAGGAGGACCGAGAGGCCCATGCCTCCCTTGGGCCCGCCGGTCATCACTACGGCTGGCGTGGAGCAGCTCGATTTGGGGTATACAACAATAGCCGAGGGCCCCGTCGGCGAGCGCGGCAGCGGAGTTGGGGTCGTAGAGTTGGCCCGGGTTTCAGAGGTGGGCGGGCTCTACTCTTACAACCGCAGCGGAGGCTACATAGTGGAGTTCCCGCTAGACGGTCACTTGTTAGAATTCATGAGGAGCTTCGTCCCTCCTGGCATGGAGGAGGGAGATTCCCGAGTGGCTGGAGCCCGCCGACGACTGGAGCGGGCGATCTTGGTAGGCTAGGACAACCTGCATGGGATCGTCCCCTATGGTTTCCCGAGCTTCTCTAGAGACTACTGGAGGCAGCGTCGGTTCCCCAGTGCTGAGTGCCTGGGCTTCTTCAGTAGGGCGGATCAATTTGGAGTCCGAGTCAGGGTGATGGGTCCTGCTTCCTGGGACTTGCATGGACACCATCGAGCGGAGACAGATGGCAGCCCAGGGTTGGTGTTGGAGCCATCAGGGCTGCAGTATGTCGGGGAGGGCTTCGACGATCACAGCCTCTTATCTGGGGTTCTGTGACAGACTGCTGTTAGCTGGTATGGTCGCTGGGTGGTGATTCCTTCATACAGGTACCACCAGGGAGCTACCGAGTGGCTGAAGGGCATAGTACACCATTACAGGGTGCTCCTGGACTAGGCCGACATCAGATATGCTGTGACTGTAGCCTTGTATGGATATCCCTGCTACACGGGGCTTTTGCAGGCTTTGGCAGAGCGCTTCAACCGTCGGTGGAACACAGTAGCGACGGCTGAAGGAGAGACCTCACTCGACTTATGGTCCTTGTTCCGGATTTCTGGGCTGCCGATTAGCGGCAAAGGATATGAGGAGGTTGTGCTGGATGATTTTCACCGCAGTCACATAGATGGACATGGAAGTTACCGGGTTCCTTATAGCTACCGGTACTTGCTGAAGACCTGGAGGGACTTAGCCCTGGCCGGGAGAGAGAGAGCCGCGCAGACTCCTTGGGTGCCGCTGAATGTATGGGTTCACCACTTCTACAACGGGCCCTTCTACTTTTACCAGGAGTTCATGAGATATCAGACTCCATGGGAGGAGTACACATAGGTGGAGCTACGGTTCCGGACATACACGAGGTACATATACGCGCCACAGGAGGGGTGGAATCCCCATAGGTTGCCAGACGTGACCCACCTAGCCACGTACTTGGCATACTGGTTGGTGACGTTTGTGGTCCCGCACGGGGAGGATGGCCTACTGAGGGTGGAGTTGCTGTGGCCGGCGTGCCAGTTGGCAGAGGGGCGGAGACTAGCCCTAGCCCCGGCGGCTCTCGCCAACGTCTATCAGGGACTGGGGGTATTGGCGGCGCACTCGTTGCCACTTGAGAGGAGCCTGCTTCTACCAACCCACTACCTCAGTTTGTGTGCTGGCTTGCTGTTTCTGGGGCTAGTGACCCGAGGGTCAGTGGCGAACCAGGTGGCACCCTTGCTGTTTAGCTTTACCGGGCAGCCGGACGGAGACGCTGTTGCGCTGTTGGTGGGGGCCAGGAGAGTTCTGTCCTACTTGCCTAGCAGGGGCGTGGAGGGGATGCCTTTTGATAGTGCCGTTAGAGACTCCCATTTGATTTTGGTGCCTTCAGATGGCAGGGCGGCCTGCGCCCTTCCTTATCTGCAGGAGCCAGATGTGACGCTGTACACAAAGTGGGTGATGAGCACCCGGCTGACGGTACTGGCTCTACACTGGTCCGTGACAAGCTTCTTGGAGCCATATTAACCTCACAGGTTCCCGTGGAACTTTGGGTACGACCAGGGGATCTCGCCGAACCAGGAGTTCTCTTTAGCGGGTCGGCAGTATAGAGGCCGGGACACCCACTTGCTGGCTGCATTGTGGTGAGACTTTTAAAGTCGTCAGGAGCTTGAGCCGCTGCCGACACCTGGGCCAGGGCACAGGGGATGGTTCGATGTCCATTACGCCAGGTGGTGGTTCGAGCACAACCACCTGTATCAGCAGAAGGCCTCGGTGATTCGAAAAGTCGAGGAGGGCCACCTTTTGAGGGAGGATCTGCCTCCCATTCAGTTGGATGACGAGTACTTACGGACTCGCCTTTCCCGGATTTGCCGGGAGGTAGAGCGGCTGGCACAACAGGCGCACCGGAGCAGCCGGGGTTCGATGTCGGTGGGACAAGGCGGCGACGGGGCACTGAAGGCCCTCAGGTAGGCGCGACCGGAGTCGAGAGGTACGAGAGCTGGGACATCCCGACCGAGGGCACCGAGGAGTTGGTGGAGTCAATTCCTAGCCAACGGCGGGTTCAGGAAGAAGGGCTCCCTGGATCGAGTGCTCACTGAGGGGAGCTTTGCAGACACGGCGGTCGATGATTGGAGACGCCACATTGCTCATGCGATCGGGTCGACTGGGCCCGTGGAGCTCGTGTCCCTCATCGAGTGCGCCTGTACCCTGAGGGAAGTGAAGGAGGCGGTCGTGAAGGCTGCGCGAGTCATGGGTTTGAAGCCAAAGCAGCTGGTCCCTCTGTCGTTGACGCCCTTTGCGGCCGCAGGTAAGACTTCTTCTCGAGTCTATTACCTGTACTTTGTTATTTTATGTGACTGAGGTATTTTATGTGGTTGCTCATTGGCAGGTACTCTGGAAGAGGGGATCACCCTTCCACAGGGACATCTTCCGGGGATGGGAACGGAGATCTCCAGCCCCGACGAAAGCGTCCCCGGGTAGAAACCAGAGTAGGGGAGACTGGTGAGTCATCTCAGGGACCTGCGGCTGGCGAGCATATTGAGGCAGAGCCGACTTCGAGTGAGTGTCATATCCGCACCTCTTGTGTCTTGTTGGTTTAGTCATGATGATTGGTTGACCTTGCGTTGCTGGATTTGTGTCTTGTAGCTCCGCCGGAGGCCCGGGCGGACATGGCTTTCTCGCTGCCCCAGGAGGTCGACCCATTGCCTGATGACGGGGCTGAGTGCGAGATAGATATGGAGGGGTTCCTTCGCATGATGGACGAGGCCCTTCCCAATGTCAAGACTTTCCCCGACTTTGAGTGGTGGGAGGCCTCGGCGAGCGCCCAGCCAGGTAGGGACTTCTGGGAGTGGACACCTTGATTATAGCCGTGCTCGGTTCTGGGGGCTAACATAGTCACCGGTGTTGTATAGAGGTGGCTGAGGTGTCAGGAACCGCGGCTTCTTTATGTGGCACAGGGCCAGGAGCCCTATCGGCTGGAGGGCAGGAGCTAGTAGCAACCCGGGATGGCCTGGGTAAGCATCGAGTTTCTATGGAGGGGGTTGCCCTCCCATTGCTACGTAGTAGTTGGACCGGAGTTGCTGACTGGGCTTATGTTGTTATTTAACAGGCGAGGATCCGACTGCTACTTTGGAGATGATTCAGTAGTTAGTCAGTGCTAGTCCGTCGGTGTCCCTTCCTTCTTTCGAGGTAGAGCCAGGAATTGCGGATGCTTCGGCCCCGTCTATTACTAGGGACACGCCCGGCTTGCTGCCACAGCTACTGGCAGAGACGCCCCTTGCTTATTTACCGACGGTGGTGTCTGCTTGCAATTTGGGACTGGTTGGGTCCTCTAGCATGGGACCCTCAGGTATGTGACTGGGGACTTAGTCACTTGTGATAAGCTTTTTGTGTTGTCTATTGACGTTGAGGTGCTTTTTGATGTCGGCCACAGAGACTTCTTCGCCTCCAGAGGAGGGTGAGCTTCCCCGTGGCATGACTGCAGTAGTGGTAGAGAGACCCACTGTGGCGACTTTGGTTAGAGGCGACGAAGAGATCGTCGACATCGAGGGAGTCTCGGAGGGGAGTGCTCCAGCTGGTGAGTCTTTTGTTTGAAACTCTTAGCTGGAGAGTCACCTTTGTGCAAGATTGGGCCATGTCATGACCTCGTTTGCTCGTTGGTTTGCAGGGGCCTCTAGTTTGGCCACCTCCGGGAATTCATCAGAGGCTTCGTCGAGCTCTTCGTGCGACAATAGCTCGGCCATGGAGACAGAGGAGAGTTCGAGCTCGAGCTCTTCCTCTTCTGGGGGCACTTCTGGCGAGGAGGCTAAGGCCGGGACCGCTTCCGGAGGTACAAGGGGGCTCTCCCCATCTCCATTTGTTGTTTGTCTACTCCTTATATCAGAGTGCTGATGCTTTTGAGTTGCGTACAGTGTCGGGGTCAGGAGAGGATCACATATCGACTCCTGCTGAGAGCGGACAGGAGGAGCCTCCCGCCTCGCCAGGGGCTACTGGAGACGACCGGGTCATGGAGGAGTCACTGCCCATTCCGACCTCGGCGGGTGATGTCACCGAGACGGGGGATAGGTTGCCTTCCCCGACCCCAGCGGGAGACGCCACTGGTGCGGAGGGACTTGCCCTAGGTAAGGATGAAAACTGATCTTTTCTCAAGTTTTCCGCCTTACTTATCGTAGGAAGTTTGGCATGTATTGCTCACTCCCTTTGGTGTTTGCTGGGGTTATGTAGGTTCTTCTAGAGTGCTAACTGTGTCAGGTGACCTCTCCCCGGATTTAGGGGTTGAGTGACCTACGTCCACCTATCCGCTAGAGCCATTGTTGGAAATAAGTGTAGGTGCCGCCCTGATCCAGCGAGCCCGAGGTTACCTGCAGAGTGACCCTCTTCCTCCTCTACAGGGTCTGAGGTAGCGACTGTGAGAGTGCACCCAGGGCTACCACGCGCTTAGCTTCTCACGCGAGCTCTGGATGTCTGGGTTAGCCGGGATCTGGGCTGAGTACTTGCGACTTCACGATGCTCAGGTGTAGAGGACTCGGAGGCTGGCTGGCGATCCGGGAGGGGCAGGAGCAACGGGCCCAGCTTGTGTCAGCCATAGTTGAGTAGAGGGGCCATGCCGAGGAGACCGTGTTGGCATCCTGGGACCGCGCCGCATAGCTGGGAGAGGCAGAGAGTCGAGCTGAGGTTTTGAAGAAGGCCTGGGAGGAGCAGTTGTCCGGGTTGAGTGGCAGACGGCCGAGATGACAGCCGAGGCTAGCGCTCAGCTTTTGTTGACCCTAGAGGCGGAGCTTGTGGTTGCTGACTCTCGCCTTGAGGCACTATAGGGGATCGAGCCCGGGGTTTGATTGTATTTCTTTCCCCCTTTTTGTTTTGTGTCATCCGGACTGCATGGATTTTGTCACCCCAAGGGCATGTCTTGGGCTCCTTTTACAGAGTATTAATGACAAACTTGCTGGATCTTTTGGTTGTTTACTAGGTTGTTCCCTCCCTTCTCCGGTGGGACGGTGTAGTGTGCATGGACCGGCGACCACTTGCTGTTAGTCGTGCTTGTTTCTCCCACTGTGTACTGGTGTAAGAGACAGGGGAATGAATATACCCGCTTTCAGGCGTAGGAGTAATGGGGGTTGAGTATGGAGAATAGTGTAACTGGATGGAAGGTACTGGGTCCCGGCGACAGAGTGTGGGGAACTGGAGGCTAAGTACTGGGCAGTAGGGGAGAATGACTGGGTGTTAGGGCAAATCCTCTTGAAGGATAAAGGTCTATGGGACATGAAGCCGACGTAGACCTATGGGGTATGGCGGTCCACGCAGTCTAGGTCTATTGGGGTGATTTTGGGGTGTGTCAGCTACAAACCGAGTGATAGAATATCGGCTATTAGCATGTTGGGTTGGAAATGTAGATTGCATTAGCCTAAAGACTGGGACTGAGCTAGCTGGGTGGCCTGGGGTGACATAGTGGCCAAAAATGGGACTGGGGAGGGGACTGCAGGTTGAAACTGGAATTATGACTGGAGATGGTAACCGGAGCTGGAGCCAGCCGGCTGGCCTGTAAAGGCGTTGTAGCCGAGACTGGGACTGGGGGCTGAGAGGCTGGCCTGTAAAGGCATTATAGCCAGGACTGGGATTGGTGGCTGAGCGGTTAGCATGTAAAGGCGTTATAGCCGAGACTGGGACTGGGAGCTGGTGGCTGGCATGTAAAGGCATTGTAGCCGGGACTGGGACTGGGAGCTGGCGGTTGGCCTATAAAGGCGTTGTAGCCGGCACTGGCGCTGGGAGCTGGCGGCTGGCCTGTAAAGGCGTTGTAGCCAGGACTGGCGCTGGGAGCTGGCGGTTGGCCTGTAAAGGCGTTGTAGCCGAGACTGGCGCTGGGAGCTGGCGGCTGGCCTGTAAAGGCATTGTAGTCGGGACTGGAGCTAGGAGCTGGCGGCTGGCCTGTAAAGGCGTTGTAGCCGGGACTGGAGTTGGGAGCTGGCAACTGGCATGTAAAGGCATTGTAGCCGGGACTGGCACTGGGAGCTGGCGGTTGGCCTATAAAGGCGTTGTAGCCGGGACTGGCGCTGGGAGCTGGCGGTTGGCCTATAAAGACGTTGTAGCCGGGACTGGAGCTGGGAGCTGGCGGCTATCCTATAAAGGCGTTGTAGCCGGGACTGGAGTTGGGAGCTGGCGGCTAGCCTATAAAGGCGTTGTAGCCGGGACTGGAGCTGGGAGCTGGCGGCTGGCCTGTAAAGGCGTTGTAGCCGAGACTAGAGCTCGAAGCTGGAGGCTGGCCTGTAAAGGCGTTGTAGCCGGGATTGGGACTGGGAGCTGGTGACTGGGACTCGAGGTGACCGTCCCTTGGGGGTGCAGTGGTCACCATTATTGTGGAGTAATGTTGAGCTTGCCATCGGCGAGGTGTCGCGGTCGATAGCTTTCATCAGTGAGGGGTAGAGAGGGAAAGGGTTTTTTTTCGCTTTACCAGCTCTACAGCCCTTGCGGGTTTTTGCTAGAGCTGGCCCCCTCTTACTTTTTTCGGTGTGCCCTTGCAGGTTTTCACACCGAGGGGTTACCCGATTTTGCCTGAGGCATCGTTTCAGGTTTTCACCTCAGCTGGGTTGGTGGCAATTTTTACCCCCGATCGCCTCCTTGTAATGAGGACAGCCAGGTCCACCGAGGTATCTCTATTTTCAAACCCATTTTATTATTATTATATATATGCATATATATATGTATTCTTGAAAACACTGTCCCTGGCAGGCTGCTGTCAGAGGACATAATCTGGAACTGGAGATTGTGAATGACCGGATTTTGTTCCGCCTTTGATAGGGGTTTTCACATGTTGCCAAGTCATGGAGATGGGGGTCATTTTGTTATGGCCGGATGTGACCAGAGTTATGGCTGGGAAGAGTCAGGGATTACTGGGAGAACAGGCTCATGAGCTCTGGATTTACAGAAGGTGCGAAATGCAGTGGTGTGGAATGGTAAGAATCTGGGGATAGGCTGGGACTGGGATTTGCTGGGATGGCAATTGGGATGTCATACCATCACAGAGAGTTGTCGGCCCACCGCATCGAAGCAAGGGCCGAAGGTGGTATGAGCTGAGCAAGGTGGTGTAAGGTTAACTGGAGATTGTAGGATCAGTGCTATGGCAATGTGAGTTGATGGGAGTCTGGCATTCGGTGGGGCTAATGATTTGCCGAGGAATGGGTGGGATGCCACCCCGACTGGCGGGGATAAGAAGACTTTCTCATTATCGGCTCTACCGCCCTTTCGGGTTTTTGCCAGAGCCGACCCCCTTTAGCTTTTTCCGACGCGCCCTTGCGGGTTTTCACGCCGAGGGGTTTCCCTATTTTGCCTGAGGTGCCCTTTCGGGTTTTCACCTCAGCCGGGTTGCTAGTCTTTTTGCCCCCAATTGCCCCCTTTTGCGATAAGGGTGACTGGGTCTACCGGGGCATCTCTATTTTTAACCCTATTTTTTATTTTATTATTATTATTTTGTTATTTTTTTTGACTTACCTGGGAGCCTGATGGCTGGATTGGTGCTGGCGAGGAGGTGCCCTTACTCTCGTGGTGACGAGAACGAGGACAGGGAATTAGTCCCCAAGAATGCTTGGCGGTGGTTCTGGGAGGGATTGGCTGGCCCTACTACTTGACTGGGAATTGAAGACTGGGGAAACTGACTGGTCCGACCCTCCTCGGGGGAGAGGCGACCTCACTGGTAGTAGCTGGAACACACACCTCAGTCTGGCTGGCGCACGAACTCGTGTTTAGGTGCATTGTACAGCTTCATATGCATGCCATTGAGAGGCGGGAAGGGCCGGTGACCTTTGTGGTCGACGACCGTGTAGGCTCCGCCCTCGTAGATGTTACAGATGATATATGGGCCTCGCCAATTTGGCTGTAATTTTCCACTAGGGCACCCCACCATGACTCCCTTTTCCTTGATCATGACGAGGTCACCTTGCTTGAAGGCTCGCTGCTTGACGAGCTTATCATAGGCCCGGATCATAGGGGCTTGGTATACTTGTAGGTGTTTGTAGGCTTCGAGCCGTTTGCCTTCTAGATCGGCGAGCTCCATTAGCCTTCTCTGGTATTCATTTCCATCTAGGCCGACGAGGCCGGTGTGGATCGCCACGCGATAAGAGGCTAACTGGACTTCAACGGGGATGACAACTTCTGCTCCATAAGCGAGGGAGAACGGCGAACACCCCGTAGGAGTTTTGTAGACCGTCCGGTAAGCCCATAGTGCCTCGAAGAATTTCTCGCCCGAATCACATTTCCGGTGGCTAACCATTTTAGCCAGGAGCTTGCAGAGGGTCTTGTTGAAGGCTTCCGCTAAGCCATTGGCCCAGGGGTTGTAGACCGAAGAGGTTCTCCAGTTGATGTGAAACTTGGCTGCTAGCTGGTACACGGCCCTATTCTTGAACGGCATCCCATTGTCAGACACGATGCTACTGGGGGTACCGAACTGATAAATGATGTTGTGCCGGACAAATCTGGAAACCACCTCCCCGGTGACCTCTTGCAAAGGAAGAGCCTCCGCCTAGCGAGAGAAATAGTCAGTGACGGCCAATATGTATTTATGGCCCTTGGAAGATGGTGGGAAAGGCCCTGCGATGTCCATGCCCCACTCAGCAAAAGGCTAGGTGGGGGATGTTGGGCGCAGTGGGTTAGGATGTCTTCTGGGTGCTGGGCCGAAAGCTTGGCACTGATGACATGTACGGGCGTACTGGACGCAATCCACATACATGGTTGGCCAGTAGAAGCCTTTGAGCTTGATGCTGTGCTTCATTCGATCTCCATCCTGGTGCGCGCCGCACAATCCGGAGTGGACTTCCTGCATGATGGCTCGAGCCTCTGTTGGGGAGATGCATTTCAGGAGAATTGACTTGTCCTTCTCGTGGACGAGTCGATATAGGGAGTTGCCAATTAACTCATAAGAGGTTGCTCGGCGGAGTAGCTGGACCCTTTGAGCTCGGTCAGAAGGGAGCCACCCTATCTTGAGTTTTATGATCGGTTGTCGCCAACCCTTTCCTTCTGAAGGAGTATTCTGGTCGAGGTCGTGGACCTTATAAATGGTGAGATCGGTGTTATCTGCGAGCGAGATCGGCATCAATCTTCTATGTTTGATGATGATGTCGACCTCGCCCTTGGGTGGGAGTTGTTAGCGCAGCGAGAGTGATATAGAAGGGGGGGGGATGAATAGATCACTCCCAGTTTGCAAAGCTTAGGCGAGAAAATAAATCTACCGCTTATGCCCCTTCTAAACTAGCACACAAAGAATTGCAAATGCAGATACCAATCAAGATCGAATAAGAAAATGATGATAAGAGCTGAACACACAACTAGTCGAAGAGACAAGCAGATAGAGAGCGCTGATAAAGATCGCAAACCACAGAGAAGACAACCGGTTTTTAGGTGGTTCGACTGCAGTCCGCAATCTACATCCACCCCTCACTCCAACTAGAGTGAGGATTCCACTAGCCACTGCTAGAGCACAGCAGACTCAGTCTACGAACAACTTGCTGCCAAACAGCTTGAAAACCCAAGGGAGACAAATCCCTCAACCAAGCTTTGCTACCCACAGAGCTTGTAACATGTTCTAGCACCCATCATGAACAGAACCGGAGAGTACCTCTCCCTTCCTCCACACACCGGAGGGAACCTGCTAATGACAACCCGTCACTAGCAACACCAGAGATCAGCGATCTCTCTTCCTCTGCAACCCAGAGGGAAACCGGAGATAGACGCCCTTCCTCCACACACCGGAGGGGAACAGATCAGAAATAGACGAAGAACACATAAAGAAAATCAGAAAAGGAACTAAAGACTGATCGAGAAAACATTCGATACTGAGAGTTAATACAAATGTAGCTTCCTGGGAAGCAATTTCAGAAACCCGATACTGCAAACTCTCTTTCTCTCTTCACTGCTATCTCTCTTTCTCTTTCTCTCTTTTTCTTTCTCTTTACTGGTGGATCGAGCTCTCTGCAATACTGCCTTTTCTTTCTTGGCTCTAATCACCTTCATCGGTGGACGAAGGTTTCTATTTATAGCGGCAGCAGGTGGATAGGGCACAAAACACGTGTGCCTCCCACGCTCGATCCAGAACCTTCCTGCCACGTGACCTTATTGGATTGGTTCCTTTTGTCTTGGATCACGTGCACCCCCTTTATTAGGGAATAATCTTCCTCGTACCTGTAAGAAGATAAAAACCATTAACACGCAGTATGGCCACTAAAACTAAAGCTGCATGAGGTATAGGATAACAGCACGACGTGACCAGTACACGAGATAGGAAAAGAACGACACGAGGTACACTGTAACAGAACAGACACAACGAGGAGAACGACACGAAGTGAAACAAGAACGACACGAAGTACATACGATGACTACAGCACGAAGTAAAAACATCATGATATAATAACCAGTAATGAGAACGGCACGAGAACAACATGGAGATAAAACAGTAACCGACACGGGTTGAAAACAACACGAGGTAAAAAGAAGAACGACACGAAGTGGTTGCAACAACAAGCAAGACATAAAAGATGACACGAGATGCAACTAGATGACAGAGAGAAGCGACACGAGGTTCACACAGAAACGACACGAGGTGGCACAGAAAGCAACACGAGGTGCTACAATGTTCTGCACGCAGTGGAACAAAAATGACACGAAGACACATAAACAACAGTAACCGACACGAAGTGTGGTTACTAAACAGGAACGACACGAGGTCTACAGGGAAACGACTCGAAGTTCATCAGAACTATTAGAGCTGCTTCAGAAACACGACACGAAGACATGATACGGAATGACACGGAGTGTGGTCAAGGTGAGAAAGACACGAAGTCTAAAGAGTAAAACAACACGAAGACCAAAACTGAAACCTACACGAGGTGAAGTCACAAAGCGACAAAGAGAAACGACACGAAGACAGAGACCACAAGGATAAAACAACACGAAGTATTACCTCATACGAGTTTTCCTGTCAAGCATGAAAATCAACACGGAGTGTTGTACGCTCAGACGACACGAAATCATTTCGTGTTGGTGAGGGAAAGCAAAACGAAGACAACAATGCTATAGAGCAATGTCTAGACTTGAAGTTCAGTTGAGTGTACAGACTTCACCAATGAATCACTCACTGTACAGACTTACTATAGCAGTCTGATGTACAGACTTTGATGAACAGTCCAATGTATGGACATTGAAATCAAAAACCAATGTGCAGACTTGACAGTGAAGACTAGTGTGCAGACTTCAAGTTTAACTGTGGATGTACAGACTTGAAGAATAAGCCAGTGTAGACTTGAAGATTGAAAGCGATGTACAGACTTTGATGACCAACACCAATGTATAGACTTAGGAGCATAAGACACGGCTGTACAGACTTCGCCTAAGATGCTGTACACACTTAGCCTAAGACAATGCATAGGCTTGAACGAGAGTCCAATGAATAGACTTGCATGATGCACAATTACACAGTCCAGTGTATAGACTTTGCTACCCAGACATGATATATGCAGAGACATGATATCTGACAGAATGCAATGCACATATATAAAGAACAAATGCCATCAATGCTAGACATCATCATTCATGTTGCTATCAATATGCAGAATGCTCAAGAATAATAATGCATAGAAATGCACTTATAGTGTGAGACATCATCAAAATCATAGGGACACAACAGGAGTTTGATAGCCGCAGCCAATTTTGCTAGGGCGTCTGCCTGAGCATTGCTGCTCCTAGGGACATGATCTATCTCAAAGAAATAGAACTTCTGAGTTAATCTAGTGACGGTGGCGTGGTATGGGACCAACTCTGGCTTTCGCACGTCATAGATGCCGAGGACCTGTCGGACTATCAGCTGGGAGTCTCCGTAGGCTTTGAGGCATTTGAAGCCCATGTGGAGAGCCATATGGAGCCCAATGAGCAGAGCTTCATACTCAGTCTCATTATTGGTCAGGGATTTCCTGAGGGCACGGGAATTGTACAGAACTCCACCATGAGGAGTCAGGAAAACAATGCCGGCACCTGCCGTGGTGGCTGGATCCTGGTTGCTTCGGGTAATCCCTCGTGAAGCGCCATCGAAGTAGAGCTCCTAACAAGGTACACCAGTTGTGAGAGCACTTTGTTGCCAGTAATGCAAGACATCTCCGCTCTGTTCGACTGGTTATTGTGATTGAACAACAGTGGTTGTGAGAGCACTTTGCTGCCAGTAATGCAAGACATCTCCGCTCTGTTCAACCGATTGTTGTGATTGAACAGCAAGGGACTCCTCGTCCGGGAGCTCCGAGTTGAAAGGCGAGTCATCTGGCACTGGATGGGCTACCAAGAATTTGGTCATACCCTATCCCTTAATTACTTTTCTGGAGACATAAGTAATGCCGTACTCCATCAACAGAAGCGCCCACCTTCCCAGTCTGCCTGAGAGGACGGGTTGTCGAAGGAGATATTTTAGAGGGTCATGCTTAGATATGAGCTCGACTTGATGGGACAGGAGGTAATGCCGCAGCTTCTTGACGACGAACACTAATGCCAAGCAAACCTTCTCGATGGGGGAATATTGGTGCTCGACGCCGATTAGCTTCCGGCTGAGGTAGTAGAGGGGCTACTCTTTACCTTCCTCATTGACTTGTGCCAAGAGAGCTCCTAGGGAGGCGTCCATGGCAGTAATATAGAGGATGAGGGGTTTACCCTTAACTGGTGCCCCCATAACTGGAGGGGTAAGGAGGTACTCCTTTATTTGTTCAAAAGCCATATGGCATTCAAAGTCCCATATAAACGGGGCATCTTTCTTTATCAGCTTGCCAAAAGGCGCGCATCGACCGGAGAGGTTGGAGATAAACCTCCGAATGTAGGTCAGCCTCCCTTGGAAGGACCTGAGCTCGGTGATGTTTCTGGGTGGTGGAAGCTCCCGGATTGCTTTGATCTTGCCAGGGTCCACCTCAATTCCTTGGTATCGGACAATGAAGCTGAGAAATTAGCCGCTGGATACGCCAAAGGCGCATTTAATGGGGTTCATCTTGAGCCCGTATTACCGGAGATGCTCGAAGACTTGGCGTAAATCGCGCAAATGGTCTTCGTGTCTTTTAGTCTTGACGACGAGGTCATCGACGTAGCATTCTACGGTATTGTGCAGCATCTCGTCGAATATTTTGGTCATGGCCCTTTGATACGTAGCGCCGACGTTCTTCAAACTGAAGGGCATGCGCTTGTAGTTGAAAATCCCTTTAGGGGATCTGAAGGCTATGTGGCCCTTGTCTTTGAGGGACATCCAGATTTGGTTATAGCCAGACGACCCATCCATGAAGGATAATGCCTCATGTCCAGTGGTCATGTCAACCATTGTTTCTGTGATTGGGACTGGGAAGTCGTCCTTCGGACAAGCTTTGTTGAGGTCCCGAAAGTCGACGCAGACGCGGACTTGACCATTTTTCTTCTTAACTAGGACTATGTTGGCGAGCTAGATCGGATAGATACACGGCTCGATGAAATCAACCCCCACCATTTTATTGACTTCAGTCGCAACCTGGAGCTCCAGCTCATGGCGCATGCGCCGCTGCGACTGTTTGACTGGAGTGATCGAGGGAGAAATGGCTAGCTCGTGCTCCACTATGGAGGGGTCTAGCCCCGACATCTCCCTATATGTCCAAGCGAAGCAGTCTTTATACTCTAGCAGGAGTTGCTTGTAATCCCGCCTCTCCACCTCGGTAAGGAGAGCGCTGACAAATGTGGGCTGGGGGGCTTCATCTTCACCCAGGTTGATTTCAACGAGCTCATCCATGGTCGCTTGGCCGTCGTCCTCTAGCTCGGGAGGAGCGGGTTGGAAGTCGACGAAATCCTCATCATCGATGTCGGCTTCATGCATTTCTTGATTCTCGAAGCCACTGGTTGACGCCGATGGGACTGGAGAGCAGTTGTCGCTGGGATCAGCCAGTGATTGATTTGGGCCGTCGGCTTTTGGCCAGTAGTTGTCAAGCGGGGTTGCTGAGGTCTCCCCGGGGTTGCCTGCTAAAGCTGACAATTCTTCGCAGCTAGCATCAGGGATCTCCCCCTCATCAGGAGAGTTTGTTGAACTGGGTCCTTCGACTGGCTGGATGGACGGAGGAGCTTCTTCGGCCCCGATGTCTTTGCAGGGAGGCGAGGAAAGTTCCTAGACTTCTTGGGCTGGAGTGCCAGCTTTGACGGGGATCGGGATCAGGATCTCTTCTTCCTCATCCCCGGAGCTGTCAAATTTGGCTTGGACTTTTGCCCCGTCATCGACCGGCTGCACCAAGCCTATGACATTAACTGCGTAGTGGACGTGAAAGTCCAAGTCTTGGTCGTAACCAAGTCCTCTGGTATCCTTATAAAAGGATGGGGGCTGCCCCCGGACCTGAGAAGGGGTCCACAGTCGATGAAAATATTCACGTCGAGCGGACTCTTGCCATTGAGGGATGTGTTGTTTCAGACACATTTCCCGAATATGTGGTGGCAGGTCGTCCAGCACTTGGACTACTTCAGGAGTATCATCAGCTCACCTAGACCAGCCGAAGTCATCCTCTGGTAGGGCTTGAGGGACCATGTCTCCATTATAGAAGATAATGGGTTTGTCCCTATTGGCCTTCTTCTTATTTCTGCGTTGTCGCTTGAAAGTGACAACAAATGTTGTCAAAGACTCAACGCTGTGTTCTTTGGAGGCACATGGGAACTAGATGGAGTCTGGGGGCAAGCATATACTATTGCCAATAGCTCGACTAATGAGGTTGGCCTCAAAGTCAATTTTGCGCCTTTTAGGGCAGTCTGGAGTTGACCTGGAGCTGAGGCGTTGTCGATGAAGCTTAGCCTTCTCTTCGTCCACAGAGAAGAGATCGTCATCATCTTCCTCTGAGAGCCAGCCATTGCTTCTGCTCTTAATCACAGGGTACGGACTAATCCCCTTGAAGTAGAGCGCCGCATCGGCCAGGTTGTATTCCGCTGGCGTGAACGGTGACAGGTCTGCAAAGACCGTGTGTTGCTCCCCGTCCTTGGCATACTTGATGCATTGGTGGAGAGTTGACGGGACGACCCAATTTTCATGGAGCCAAGGTCTACCCAGTAGCATCTTATATGATGTGTTGGCATCGATGATGTAGAACGTCACCTTGGAGGTGAAATCATCAAGCACCAGGTCGATGTCGACCCGGCTGAGGACATCCTTGATGTTTTGGTTGAAGCCGGATATCTTGACTGCTTGAACCTTCTGGAGGTATGAGGTCAGATACAAAGTCTTGAAGGTTTTGAGCGGCATGATGTTGACAGTGGCGCCAGCATCCACCAAAATCTGGTTCACAGCGTGCCCATTGACCTTTCCTTTCATGTAGAGAGGACGGTTGTGGCATGGAGGGGATAGCAGCATGTCCTTCTCCGTAAAGGAGACGGTGGTGGTGAAGGCTTCATAGGCTGCTGTCTTCATTTCCGCAACAGAGACCGGGAGGCTGGCGGGAACCTCTTCGATATCGGCAGGATCGAAGATGCCTGGTCCTTTCCGAATTTCTACCTCCGGAATGGGGGCAGGTTCCTCTCCTCGAAAGAGGATGATTCGCTCCGGGTCGAAGGTGGACAGGGAAAGGGGTAACTCGGGAGTTCTCCTGCGGCCTCTACCACATCCTCGGCCATGACCTCGGCCACGGCCTGTGTGTTCTGGAGCTGGCTGTAGCCCAAGTGGGGCAGTGGTTCTTTGTCTGGTCTGGGAGGCCACTGGCTCACCTCGCCGAGAAGCGTTGATGTTATTCGGAGGTGGGATGGCCACCATGTTACAGGTGCAGCCTCGAAGCATCTCTTCTAGCTGCTCTATTATGATCTCCTTGTCCTTATAGCACAAGGAGAGCTCGTCTGAGATCAAGAGTCTTTCGCCATTTTTGAGCTTTTGGATCATCTCTTGGACCCAGTTTCTGAGGCGGGATCGTTTCTGCATTTCTTCCCATGGGATATAGCTGTCGAGTGGGAGAGCCCCGGTAGGACGAGGATGAACGTATTCCTCCAGGTCATCAATGAGCCGCTAGAGCCTCTGGAGAGGCGTTGGCTTAGCTGGTAAGTGTAGGGCGGCTGCTTGTTCAGCTTGTTTCTTGAGCCGCCTTCTGAGGTTCTTCCTCCTATTTTTCTCCCGTCTCTTGGCAATATCGATCTCCAAGGGGGTAGGAGGGAGAGGTGCTAGGGCCGGAGTTGATAAATTCCCATGAGGATGCCCTCGGGACAGTGCCTTGGTGGGGCGAGGTCGATGACTCTTTTTCACCCGGATCTCAATCCAGGCGCCTTCCGCTCATTGTATCTGGAAGGTGGCGTTGATCGCCTGCTCGATTACCTCGGGCAGCAACTCTTGGTATGTTGGAATACTGGGACTGGCGTCCGAAGACGTGTGCGCGGTTTGGTGCCTTACCCGCGATGGCAACTGGAGTTTACGAGGAGTCGGTAGACTGGTGCTGGCGTCCGAAAACGTATGCACGGTTTGATGCCTTAGCCGCGGTGGCGACGTCTTTTGTGGAGAAGTGGACTGAGGGATGTGCTTGTTGTCCTACTCCTTAGCCTTGCCCTTGTGATCGCGCTGAGGGCCGGGTCTAGCGACAACCGAAGGCGTCGCAGGATATTGTTGCTCTGGGCAGTTACCCCGACTCTACTGACTAACTGAGCCTTATAGCGGTAGGCCGGCCGCTTGAATCAAAGCCGCTGAAGGCTCCGAAGATGTCTTCTTTGTACTTCGAATTGTGTCAGAGGGTAGGCGGGGAGGACCCAACGGCCCATCAGCTGAGGGAGTGTGACACGGCTGGGCCGGGACCTCACCCTGCTTTTGCTTTCCCTTCCTATCCACAGACACCGGAGACGGAGATAGGACGGGGGGAGGACGAGAGAGAGCTGAGGAGCCCATCATTGTCTCACCCACCAGAACGTCCTCTCGGCCAAGAAGGACTCGGAGGAGCCTGGCGGTGTCTTCTTCAGAGAAAGGGAGAAATTCCAGCTCCCGCCAGGACCGCCATTGCACAGCCGAAGTGGCTGGGGGCGACTGGTCGGATATTGGTGTCTGGGAGCCCGAAAGGGCCAGAGGAGTAGGGGAATGAACGATGTTGACCAAGAAGTTCCTCGGCTCCGTCTATTGACTGGCCTCCTGCTCTCTACGCCTTCGCAATCGCTCAAGCGTTTCTTGGTTGTCGGCCCGGAACTTGAGCCATTCTGAAGGATGCTGGCAAGGTAGCCCGTGCCCATTTTCTTGAGGGGAATCTGGCCGTTCTGGCACATCCTTAGCGACGCTCAGGGTTTCTTTGACAGCTCGCCGAAGTCTTACAAGTGACATAGAATTCCCTTCTGCATTGATATGCTCCCACTGGATTTGTTCCTGGATGAGATATTAAACTTCCTCACATGACTCGATCGGGTGGCAAATTCTGGCATGGAAGGGGCAGTATCGGGGGTGACTAAGGTCCCAATTGGTGTAGTCTGTCGGCGAGTCGCGGGGCATGATTTGCCCTCTCTCGATGAGGATATCGAAGAGTCGCCGGGTTCTCTCCCTGGGGAAGGAGAGGGGTATGCGATCATGCCAGGGCCTCCACCTCGGATACCAGAGCGAATGTTCTCCCTGACTGGTGCTGAGCTCCCCTGCTTCGACATCGGAGAGGGAGAACGCGGCCATCATATGGATCACACTGGCCAGGTAGTGGACCACATGTGCCGCCTTAGCCGGCCTGGACCACGTGTGTGGTTGGGGAGGATCGACGAGACCGCTCTTCATTTTAACGAGGCCGTCTCGGATCAGCTTCTGTGCCTGGGTCTTGAAGACATAGCAATCTTCAATTGAGTGGCCCAGCATGCGATGATACGTGCAATAGCTGGGATCGTCGGTCTTCAGGGCCTCGTCTGGCTTGCGGATTTCTGGCAGCTCGACAATCTTCTGGGCCATGCAGAGGTCGAAGAGCATCTTCGTATGTTCCTTCTTGAACGAGAAGGGCGTCTTCATGCGCTCTAAGAAGGAAGGAGCGGCCGGCTTTTCTGCTGGATTTTTGTTAGAGCCGCTTGGTTCGGCCTCTTTATCGGCTTTGGTGGCGAGGGTGAATTCAACGATATTCATCTCCTTACCGGACTGGTGTTCTCACGCTTGCTTGCCCTTCCCTACAGTATAGCTTGGGTTGTCGGTGAAGAACATCTCTATTTCGGCCACTGCCGAATTGAGTTGGTCGAATCCTTTGTGATGTGACACCACCTTGGGGTGATGGTCACAAGACCAATCCTTCCTCGGACCTAATTTAACAAGCACAACCACAAGGCTATGAAGCCTACGCAAGCGGACCTTCGTATGGCGCACACACTTAACCCGGGGGTAACTCGGGGATGCCGAGTCGAGGAAATGGGACAAGCCCCTTGCTGGTAGATGGCCAGCAAAGTCTAAGTCAAACCTCCCCTTGAGGTGCAGATACTCAACTCAATGTGTTGGCCTTGGCCGAGGGACGTGGATCACTCACTTACACCCACATTCGTCGCACAAAGTGTGGTGGAACCTAAGATCGGGTGCTCTCTTCCTTACCGACGGCGCAATTGGAGAATATTAAATAAACAAGAATAATTGAGAGCAAGGGACGAGATTTTACCTAGCCGGTTTGAAGAAATCGGCTCCGGTCGGAGACGTGGGTGAGCAGGGAAGCGTGTGTTCTCCACACACCGCGCCGATGAAGCTTCGAACCTGAAATTTAAGATTTACATGCACTACGCCCATTGCAAGGGGGTTGGACTAGGGGTGGGGGTTCAAATTACAACCAAAAATATTCCTCCACGCAGGGAGGGGCCTTCAGCCGGCCAAGCGGGGAGGGGAGAAACGGGGAAAGTATGCCGAATGAAGACCGAGATCGATTCAGTCTTCTCTCTACGAGTGCTGACAGTTGGTCAAAGATGTTGCTGCTGTGACTTCTCCCGAATTTTGTTGGGGACGAAACCACTTGTAGAATCTTCGTATCTGGAACAGGGTGACTCCAGAATTTTTTAAATTTCTTCAGACACCGCTGCTGGTCGGGGTGGGGGCTTGAACAGGGTGGCAGACCCTCGGATCTGACAGTTTCAGGTTCCCAATAGCAGGAAGAAGAGGGTGCCACGACCGCTCCCGAACTCAGAATCAGGTGCCGCTGGAATCGTTGGAACCGGTGACGAGTCCTCTTCGAAGAAAGACTGATGGAGATGCCAGCTGATGTTGGGGTCGACCGGTAGGCTCTGAACACTGAGGAGGGGTCGGTGCAGACTGAGTGGAGGTAGATCCGAGCGCCTAGAGGAAGAAATTAATAACTCTTGCGAACGGATGCCGATCGGAGTTCCGCCTCTTGATTCTGAAAGGAGACAGGTCGAAGAAGATCTTTACAGCAGAACTTTCATCTTGATTCATGCTGGATTTGTCGTGGTAGAGCTTCCAATCACATTCAGGTGCTCTGTCAGGAGAGCTTCGCGCAGTCGAGGGAGAACGGCTCTCCCGGGCAGCACGGTGCTCCGACGATAACGAAATTACCGCCGTTGCGAAGAGGACAGGCAGACGCTTCCGTGGGTATCTTTGGGTTTTCATATTCGCCAGAATGAGATCGAGTTTGCCGCTGAAATCTACTGGTTCTCTGCCGGTACTCAGCTGCAAGCAGGTTCGCCGATGTAGCTCCAAATAGCAACCAAGTGAGAAGTTGAAGTGGTGAATGGAGAGGGGGAGTGAAGGGTGGTGGGAAGGGATTTAGGGGGAGGTATGGAGGGATGTCTAGGGGTGTTGGAGGGGCTGGAGAAAGGGGGGAGGGCGCAAGGGGGCTGTTGGTTTCAGCCAAGGTGGAGGGATAGTGATGGAGGTAGTTGTCTTGGTAGGGTGGATTAGAGGGGAGGAAATGGGGGCGACCTAATCCAAGAGGAAGGGGAGAGGGGCGGCCATGGCTATGGAGGGAATGGGTTTTCAAATTTTCAAATGGCCTAGGGAGGTGGAGGGTTGCATGGGGAAGTGGGTAGGGTGCTTGGGAAAGTGGGTAGGGTAGTTGGGGGTTGGAAGGTGGAGTGGGGATTGGGGGTTCTTCCCTTGGGACTAGGGGATGGAGTAAATGGGTTGTGGGGAAGTGGAGTGGCCTTAATGAAGGTAGGTGGGGGTTGGAGGTGGTTGGGAAGGGAGGAGAGAGAAAATTTTTGAAATTGGGTGTGGGGGAGAGAGAAAGGGGAGTGAAAGAGAGAGATTAAGAGAGGGATGGGTGGGATTCTCTCCCTAAGGCTTCTCACCTCACTAATGGATTCACTCCATCATAAAAATGAAGATAGAACTCACAAAATGGCACATTTTCATTCAATGATTCATTACCTCAAAATGGAGAGAGTGGGGTCCTATTTATAGGGATCCCACAATTTACAATAAGACCCTGACTTTTGACACATTGACTAATAACCAACAAGATAGGGGCGCCCATGGGCCAAGCCCAATGAATTGGGCCCAATAGCTAACTAATAAACCTAATGACACTGAAACATAGGGAAATAAGCACAAGACCTAGGGACATGACTCAAATAAAAGAGAAATTACAATGATATGACTCAAATAAAATAAAGAAACATACATAGGACTCAAAATAAATGACTAGACCATGATGTACACCTCCGGGGTGACGAGAATGGTCGAGAGTGTCAGGACGGATGGTGATGACCCCATCATACTCCCGGGGTGCGGAGAACTCGACTCCGTCGAGTAAGAGGTGGTACCGCTCACATGTCTTCCGAAAGAAGTCGATTCTTCCACCTAGCGAGGTAGAGCCCGTTCACCTTGCTCCAAGTGATGATTATCTGTTCATCCAATATTCTCTCAAGTTGCTTACGTCGGGCTCTCTAGGCTGATGGTGCTCACATGAGGAGGGGTGGGTGCTCTCTCAAGGGATGAAGGGGGCTTGAAATTCTCACTTGGTGCCACCGTGGGTCCCTTGTGTGGCACAAAGCTTTCCACATTGAAACTGAAGTTAACTCCGTATCCCTTGAGGAGACCTAACTTAGTAGTGGGGCTAATGCACCTCAAAACCTGGAAGGGGCTGATCCCACAAAACCTCAATCTTGAGTTATCTCTATGTGAGAGCCTCTCATTCCTCACCATCCCGGAATCACCCATTTGGATTTCTTGGTGACGCCAATGAGTCGGTCGGCCTTTTGTAGATTTCATGACTCTTGTTGATGCGCTTGCAAGGTTATCATGCAATTTTGTGAATGCTGTCCTTTTAGTGGTTATGGGTGGACCTGGACAACCATAGATGGACCTATCATGCCATGATGCCATATGGACCTTGATGAACCTTGGTGGGCCGAGGCAACCATATGTGGACTTATCATGCAATGTTGTCATGTAGACTTTGGTGGGCCTAGGTGGGCCGGGGCAACTATATGTGAACCTATCATGCAAAGTGGTGATGAATGTCGGGGGACCCGGACATCTGTAGATGCTTTTGACATGCTTAAGACCCATGATGAATGAGGGTGGACTAATACATCTGAATATGGACCACTCATGATTTCTACTTGACATGTGGGTGATATGAATGAATGGATCCAACATAGTGTTCATGCCAAGTGGTGTGGTAAGCCTAGACACATGCATATTTTTCCTATGGGTGACTTTCATGTGTATAGGTGTGGCACAACCTTTGAACTCCCATTGGAAAGGGTCGAATGGATCTAAGAAGGTGGTCATCATGGGGTGGAGCACAACCTCATTACCTAGGGATATGTGGCCCAAGGTCATGGCTCCCAAGGTGTAACCCGGGTCTAAGATGGAGTGAATTGGGTCAAACATGGTGAGTTGGTGTAGGGAAAGGTGGGTGGTGGATAAAGTGTTTGGGTCACACGAGTCTCTTGACTCCCATTGGAATGGATCATATGGATCATAAAATGGGTTACCTAGGGGGAGGAACTCCATGTCCTCAAGATCCTCAAAAGGTGCTAAGTCATCCTTCTCCATGATAGTTGGGCCATTATTCTTGGCAAGTGGGTCGGCCATGAGTGGAGGGCTTGACTTTCTACCAGAGATAAGAAGCTCTAAATCGAGGAGAAGGTTGGGCTCATTGGGTGTAGGGAGGAATAGAAGGAGGTCGCTAGTGTAGCAACCAATGGTGCAAACCGAGGTGATAGACCCTATGCATAGGTGTAGGAGGCTAAGGCTCCTAGGTTGTTCGACCATAGGGGTCAACATGCTAGTCATCTCTAGTTGCTATGCTATGCCCTTGAGAAGGTCCTCTAAGGTCTCCACTTGATAGGATGCTTGGATTGTGGTGTGATAGGAGAAGAAGGGCACTATGGGAAGGTCTTATTCTATGGGAGGGAAAACATGGGCCGAGATCTCTCTAATTGGGCTCTCCTTTAGCCAACTAACAATGGGTTGTCCTAAGATGAGCTCCGCCCCAACTAGAGAGGGTGGTGTAAGGTAAAGACCATCGTGTGAGGTTTCTTCTTCAACTTGGACTTGGATTTCCTCCAAGGTGGGGGGTGGGTTTGGAGTGCTCACAACTATTGGATCGGGTATGAGTTCTTCTACCAAGGAGGTGAGGGGGTCTTTTGGGGTGATGAGGGTTGGTGTGTGGTGCTCCCGGGGTGGCGGGTAAAGGGAAACTTGGATTGGGATTGGTAGGGTGGGGTTTGGGAGTGGAAGTAGTGGAGGCCTAGGTTGGGGTAGGATTGGGGTTGATAGTGGAAGGTGGGTTGGGTGACAAGATTTAGGTTGATGGGTTTTGGGGGGTGTACCCTTTTTAGGGGACGATGGAGGGGTAGTAGTGGGGACCAAGGGGAGATGTGGGGTATGGGTTTGGTGAGGGATTGTGGGTTGGGTGGTGGTAGCCGTCATGGGTCTAGGTGGAGGGATGGACACGGGGTCCACTTGGGTTTGAATGGTGGTCCTTATTGGGGAAACCGGGTCGGTTAGGGGTCTCTTCCCATTGGGATCGACCGGTTGTGGAGGGGGGGAAGTGGGGGCCAATTGAGTTTGGATAGTGAGGTTTGCGGAAGGGGGTTTTGGTTGGAGTGTGGGGACCCTTAGGGGATTTGGTGGAGAGGTGGATGCTTGGTTTATTTGGGCCTTAAGGGAGAGAACTTGGTCGCGAAGTGTAGTTATGATGGTTGAGAAGTGATTTGTTAGGAGTGGTGAGGGAGAAGGCCTAAAGGTGATATCAAGTTGGTCGGGTGGGGATGGAGGAGTGGTAGTGCACCTCGGGCTAGGGGTGTTTGAGTAGAAGGGGTGGGAATATTTAGGGATGTAGATCTTCCTAAGTTAAACCTTCATATCATCCCATGAGAAAATGGGCTCTTATCTCCTAACCCTTCTTAATCCCTCTATGTGTTCCCACTTACTCTTGGCTTGACCCCGAAATTGCCCCTTGGCTCTTCGGACTCTAGCGGATCCATATACCCAAGTCTTTTCAAAGTACTTTTCTATGGTAGCCTCCCATCTAAGATAGTCACTAGAATGTGATCCGTCAAAGGTAATATCCCTATCTAGGATGAAGTCCATGGGTGGTGAGTAGGCTAAGTAGGAGGTGGCCATGATGATCGGGGGGATAAATGCAAGGGTCAGACTGATGATGACTCCAATGCAAGCATGCCCTAGGACTTGACTTGTAGAGACAAGTCAATGACTTTCTCTGATACCACTTGATGTGACACCACCTTGGGGTGATGGTCACAAGACCAATGCTTCCTCGGACCTAATTTAACAAGCACAACCACAAGGCTATGAAGCCTACGCAAGCGGACCTTCGTATGGTGCACACACTTAACCCGGGAGTAACTCGGGGATGTTGAGTCAAAGAAATGGGACAAGCCCCTTGCTGGTAGATGGCCAATAAAGTCTAAGTCAAACCTCCCCTTGAGGTGCGGATACTCAACTCAATGTGTTGGCCTTGGCCGAGGGACGTGGATCACTCACTCACACCCACGGTGGTCGCACAAAGTGTGGTGGAACCTAAGATCGGGCGCTCTCTTCCTTACCGACGGCGCAATTGGAGAATATTAAATGAACAAGAATAATTGAGAGCAAGGGACGAGATTTTATCTAGCCGGTTTGAAGAAACCGGCTCCGGTCGGAGACGTGGGTGAGCGGGGAAGCGTGTGTTCTCCACACGCTGCGCCGATGAAGCTTCGAACCTGAAATTTAAGATTTACATGCACTACGCCCCTTGCAAGGGGGTTGGACTAGGGGTGGGGGTTCAAATTACAACCAAAAATATTCCTCCACGCAGGGAGGGGCCTTCAGCCGGCCAAGCGGGGAGGGGAGAAACGGGGAAAGTATGCCGAATGAAGACCGAGATCGGTTCAGTCTTCTCTCTGCGAGTGCTGACAGTCGGTCGAAGATGTTGCTGCTGTGATTTCTCCCGAATTTTTTTGGGGACGAAACCACTTGAAGAATCTTTGTATCTGGAACAGGGTGACTCCAGAAATTTGTAAATTTCTTTAGGCATCGCTGCTGGTCGGGGTGGGGGCTTAAACAGGGTGGCAGACCCTCGGATCTGACAGTTTCAGGTTCCCAACAGCAGGAAGAAGAGGGTGCCACGACTGCTCCTGAACTTAGAATCAGGTGCCGCTAGAATTGTTGGAACAGTTGATGAGTCCTCTTCGAAGCAAGACTGACGGGGTGTCAGCTGATGTCAGGGTCAACCGGTAGGCTCTGAACATTGAGGAGGGGTCGGTGCAGACTGAGTGGAGGTAGATCCGAGCGCCTGGAGGAAGAAATTAATAACTCTTGCGAACGGATGCCGATCGGAGTTTCGCCTCTTGATTCTGAAAGGAGACAGGTCGAAGAAGTTCTCTTCAGAAGAACTTTTTTCCTGATTCACGCTGGATTTGTCGTGGCAGAGCTTCCAATCACATTCAGGTGCTCTGTCAGGAGAGCTTCGCGCAGTCGAGGGAGAACAGCTCTCCCGGGCAGCACGGTGCTCCGACGATGACGAAATTACCGCCGTTGCGAAGAGGACAGGCAGACGCTTCCGTGGGTATCTCTTGGGTTTTTAGATTCACCAGAATGAGATCGGGGTCGCCGCTGCAATCTACTGGTTCTCTGCCGGTACTCAGCTGCAAGCAGGTTCGCCGATGTAGCTCCAAATAGCAACCAAGTGAGAAGTTGAAGTGGTGAATGGAGAGGGGGAGTGAAGGGTGGTGGGAAGGGATTTAGGGGGAGGTATGGAGGGATGTCTAGGGGTTGTGGAGGGGCTGGGGAAAGGGGGGAGGGCGCAAGGGGGCTGCTGGTTTCAGCCAAGGTGGAGGGATGGTGATGGAGGTAGTTGTCTTTGTAGGGTGGATTAGAGGGGAGGGGATGGGGGCGACCTAATCCAAGAGGAAGGGGAGAGCGGCGGCCATGGCTATGGAGGGAAGGGGTTTTCAAATTTTCAAATGGCCTAGGGAGGTGGAGGGTTGCATGGGGAAGTGGGTAGGGTGCTTGGGAAAGTGGGTAGGGTAGTTGGGGGTTGGAAGGTGGAGTGGGGATTGGGGGTTCTTCCCTTGGGACTAGGGGATGGAGTAAATGGGTTGTGGGGAAGTGGAGTGGCCTTAATGAAGGTAGTTGGGGTTGGAGGTGGTTGGGAAAGGAGGAGAGAGAAAATTTTCGAATTTGGGTGTGGAGGAGAGAGAAAGGGGAGTGAAAGAGAGAGATCAAGAGAGGGATGGGTGGGATTCTCTCCCTAAGGCTTCTCACCTCACTAATGGATTCACTCCACCATAAAAATGAAGATAGAACTCACAAAATGGCACATTTTCATTCAATGATTCATTACCTCAAAATGGAGAGAGTGGGGTCCTATTTATAGGGATCCCACAATTTACAATAAGACACTGACTTTTGACACATTGACTAATAACCAATAAGATAGGGGCGCCCATGGGCCAAGCCCAATGAATTGGGCCAAATAGCTAACTAATAAACCTAATGACACTCAAACCTAGGGAAATAAGCACAAGACCTAGGGACATGACTCAAATAAAAGGGAAATTACAATGATATGACTCAAATAAAATAAAGAAATATACATAGGACTCAAAATAAATGACTGGACCATGATGTACGCCTCCGGGGTGACGAGAATGGTCGAGAGTGTCAGGACGGATGGTGATGACCCCATCACTTTGATGTTGGCACTGAGAAGCTTCTCGCTATCCTCAGCTACCAAACCCTGCCGGCATATAGTAATGGCATCTTCCTAGACTGGCGGGTTGACACACCTCATGCTGAGGTCTTACCACTTCTTGATGAAGTCGAGGGTGCTCTCGCCCTTCCTTTGTCGGAGAGAGCAGAGCTCGGCCAGGGAGATCTTTCGCTCGGCCGTTTGAAAGCGGTCGAGGAACTTCTTCTGGAGATATGCTCAGTTGATGACTGAGCTGGGCTTCAGGCGGGAATACCATTGAAAGGCTATTCCTGTAAGTGAAGTAGTGAAATAGCGGAGGAGGTATGACTCATCCAACGCTAACCCCATGGCCGTAACATAGTAGGCCAAGTGTTCATGTGGCGACCCCTGCCCATCGAACTTTTGTAGTTTCGGGGGCTTGGCGTACTCTGGAGGAAGCTTTTTCAGCTGGTGGTGAAGCGGGTAGGGTACACTGTAGAGATCTACTGTGACAACCCCTTCACCATATTGGGCGAGCTTTGTCTCGACAATGCGCTCGATCATCTGGCGTTGTGCCAGAAGGTTTTCTGGCATTGGCGTATTGGAGGCTCGTGGCTGAGCCTCAACTAGGGGTGTGCCAAACCCAGCTGCCAATGGTGTTCGGGCGATCACCGCTGAGGTGTTGGCCGTATCGCGTGCCGCCGGTGGTGCCGGTGCCTCGGTCGGAGGCCTGGCAGGCTGCTGAGGATGAAGGTCGCGCTCCTGGAGGAGGTCATGCAGGAAGGCCTTCAGATGCTGGTTCTCCTTCATGAGAGTATCGAGGGTCACTTCTTGAGCCTCGTTCGCAGGAGGGTCGTTATTGATCGGCTCTGCGTTGATAAGAGGGTCGCAGTCTTCCGCGTGTTCTAACAACTACGGTTCGGCAGAAGTGCCGATGTGACCTGTTGGGGGAGGCATCGGAACCTGATGGCGTGACCTCCTGAAATGGGACAGGGGCTGATTCAGATCATCAGACTGGGTGTCCGGCTGGTGTTCGGTGGTGTAGCATGCGAACACTCGAACCGCATCGTTGATGAGCCGGGCCGTCTGCTTCCTCCGCGAGTGCCCCTCGGGGCGGACGAGCGCCCCCAGTTTGTCGAAGACCGAGGTGCGTTATAGAGGGGCCTCACTCTCGATATCGGTCGGAGGAGAGCCCGCGATAGGCTGCTGGAGGGCCCGGGAGCGGGCTTGCCTTTGCCCCCACTTGCTTGTGTGGGGGTATTGGACGACTGGGCGTCGTCAGACGGTGCTACTGTGGGACCAGTTGCATCCTGCCTGATGCTGCGTCTGAGCGCTCGCATGAGGTTTCTGATACGTGCCCTTCGAATGGCTTGAGCTTCCTCTGGGGTGACCTAGATTCTTCTCAAGTCGGATTGTGGATCTCCCTCGTCACCGTTTCTCCGACGGGTTGTCTTGGGAGTTCGTGAGTCGGGCTGCGGTGGGTGCCCCCGGACTGCTACCGAGGAACCCGCTCTTTTGTGCTTCGCCGATTGCCTTCTGAACAATGAACGTGATATCAAATTAAGAGAGGAAGCTCTGCCAGCAAGCTAACCTACTAGAAAAGATGGGCTTTTCTAAGAGATAGCGGATCAGATCCATTCTAGAGATCAGCCTAAGTGGGTAGGCTAGAAAATAGTGTTTTAGTTTCTGGGCTACCCATACTAAGGCGACACAAATCTTCTCCATGGCAGTGTACTTGGTTTCCGCTGTGTTAAATAACATGGAGAGGTAATAAGCTGCCCTCTTTTTACCTTCATCATCTACTTGTGCTAAGACCGCCCCTAAGGAGTCCTCGATAACAGAAATGTATAGGATTAGGGGATTCCCAGGGACATGAGGTTGAAAAACCATGGGATTGGTCAAATATTCCTTTAAATCCTCATAGGCCTTTTGACAATCGTTATTCCATTCAAATTTGACCCCCGCCTTTAATAATTCATAAAACGGGCGGCACCTCTGCGAATGTTAGGATATGAATCTTCTAATGAATTGCAATCTACCAACCAGTCCTCGAAGTTCCATGATGTTCTTAGGCGGAGACATTTCCATGACGGCCTTTGCTTTGTTAGGATCGCTCCGAATCCCCCGTTTGCTAACTATGAAGCCTAGTAACTTCCCTGAAGAGACTCTAAAAACACATTTCTTTGGATTCATTTTTAATTGGCACTCCCTGGCCCTCTAGAGCACCTTAGCCAGAATGGCAGGGTGTTCTTCTTTAGTCCTTGACTTCACAAAGATATATATCATCCACATAGGCTTCCATGTAGACATGCATCATGTCGTGGAATATAGCCATCATCACCCTTTGATAAGTGGCGCCCGCATTCTTCAAATCAAATGGCATGACCACATAGCAATATGTACCCCAGGGCGTGGTAAAGGAAGTTTTCTCTTGATCTTCCGGAGCGAGACAGATTTGGTTGTATCCTGAATAACCATCCATGAATGACAGTGCTTCGTACCCGACGGTGTTGTCCACCAAGGCATCTATCTGAGGCAGCGGGAAATCATCTTTGGGACATGCTTTATTAAGATCCCTGAAATCAATGTAAATGCGCACCTTTCCATCCTTCTTGGTGACAGGGACTATATTCGCCACCCACTGAGGATATAGGACAACTCTGATGAACTTGGCCTTGTACAATTTATCGACCTCTTCCTTAATCTTTAGGGCCATGTGGGGGTGAAATCTTCTTGATCTTTATTTTACGGGTGTTGCCCCTGGTTTAAGTACAAGTCGATGTTCCACCAAAGAGGGGTCAAGACCCGGCATGTCCTCGTAAGACCAGGCGAAAGAATCGCTATACTCCCTTAAAATCTTGATTAGATCTTCTTCTACCCTCGAAGGGAGATTAGCGGCAATAATGATGGGTCTGGGGTCTTCTTCGGTTCCTAGATTTATTTCCTTCATAGGTTCATCCACTGTCGATGATGGTTCGTCGATTCTCTTTAATCCTTGTGCATACAGATCGGCGATGTTATCTACGTCACCGTCCTCACCATCAACCGGGTCTTTTTCATCCCTGATTTCATAAACACCTAGCCCGTCGTCGCTCCACACCCCTTCTTGCTCCTCATCTTCTTCTTTCACAATCGCCGTAGCGATGAACTCCGGGCACTTCAGAAGAGAATGACATCGCTGAGCTAGATCCTGCAAGAACCTATTAGGAACAGATTTAGAATGACGCGCAAGCAGGCGCAGCTCAGGTGAGGAAGGGTTGGACGACCAAGAACATGACCATACTTCTCTGAACCTAGCAGACTCTTCTACCGTAGACTCGACAGACCCTACGTCTAACCTAGGAGAAAGAAAATCTAATAGGAAGGAGACAGCATGGGCCTCATGCCCCTGGAAGGAGGAGGGAGAAAAGATAGTGTAATCTTCCACTGAAATCTCCGTTTCGAATTTGACGTTTTTTTTTGGAGATCAGTGGGGATCATGTAGCAAGAGGGAGAGGAAGGTGGAGGAGGGAGCCTAAGGGGATATTTGGAGGGACAGAAGATGTCTAGAAAGGGATCGGAGGAGGAGAAAAAAGGAGCAGATAGATCGACTGGTGGACAGCACATGCATGTCCGGACAATGAGGAAATCAGTTGGCAGTTCAAGGAGTAATGGATTGATCAAGATAGGAGGTGAGCGAGGTATGAATGCCAGCTTTTGGAACAGTGAAAACAGGCGGGAAGGAAACCAAGTGAATATGATGGGTGAGCTCCCCCTCTCCTACGAGCAGTGAACTGGTTTTTTCAGCTCATAGCACACAAGCCGCACCTCCTGGTTTATCTGGCAGCTATCTTCATAAAACAACTTTTCAAATGCTTGGCTGAAATCAATCATATCGTCGACCAGCCCCTTAGACAGCAATGGTGGGCTGTCGACTGTATGGGCTATGTCTTCTTCCTTGGGCCGACTTGGAGACGCTTTCAATGTGCCCGGTTGAAGAGGGCCTTTAACAAAATGCTGGCGGTAGTCCCAGGTTAGGGGCCCAGAATCACCCAAAATTGAGAATGAAGACTCTCGATAGCCAAGGCCCCTCCTACTCATTTTTCTTACTTTGGGGACCGGCTTGGGCCGCCCTTGTAGTTGTGCGCCAAGGCCTCTCCCCAGTTGATAGCCCAATTTTAATATAATATCCCACCCCTTGGAATCTCGAATCTGGGGCTTCACTTTAACATTTACTGCTGCAGAGACGGGCTTGCGTGGTGCATATGCCCATGAAAAGTTCAAATCCAGCACTGAAATAACAGGCCGATTGCTAGGCCATAGTGTTGGTAAGATTTTGTCAGAAACGGCCTTTACAGACTGGACCGTGGACATGCTTTTTACCTTAACCACCCTCCCTTGGAAAGAGAATTTGAGACATTGGTGGGCAGTAGATGGTACGGCGTTGAGGTTGTCGATCCACGGACGACCCAAAATAGCCTTGAACATAGGGTCGATGTCTAGAACATAGAATTCAATCGGCATAGTGAGAGGCCCAAGCTCGGCCTGAATAGTGACCACCCCATGACATGCCCTTCGGGAGTTGTCATATGCTACTATAGTTGCAGGGGTCGACCTTAAAAGGTCTTCTGATAAATTGCAGGCTCTAAGGGTGCTGAGAGGGCAGACATTAATAGAGGCCCCCATATCTACCAGTGCCACATCTATACTGACTTTGTTCAGAGTTATGGAAATGCATAGCGGCATCTGTCTTGCTTTCGGGGGTGCCAGTTCAGTTTTAGAAAATGTAATTGCTGGCCCTTTTGAGATTGTAGCCAAACTATCGGCAAGCTATCAACTGCCATGTCTTCATTGACGATCACCTTCTGTAAGAAGCTTCTGAGTGCATCTTGATGAAGGGTGGATCTTTTAATCAACTCTAGCACGGAGATCTTGGCAGGTACTCTGTCCAGATGATGTAATAGATCATATTGTGTCCCCGACAGTGGGTCTGCCTCCTCTTGATCAATAACCTGTTGAGAAGACTGGAGATTGGGTGTGGATGCACCAGTGGAAGGATAATTTCTGTGAAATAAACGCCCGCTCCGCAGGGCAAGGTTGTGGGCTGGCATGGCATCAGATGGATTCAAAACAAGTGGCTTAACGGGCCCGGTGGGGTGAATGAGCGGCGTGGGGAAAGGCGTAGTGGAGATAATAGGCGAAGGGTTTGATGAAGGCGGGGTGATAATTGGTGTGGGTATCGGTGACGGGATAGAGATAGATGGAAGGAGGATGATGGGTGAATGGTTGGCTAGAGGTGTGGTGGTGGCGAATGTGGGTGCTGGTGGTGGAGTGGAGAGAGACGGGTTTACGGGGGAAGCGGATGGTAGGATGAGGGGTTTGGTGGATGCGGAGGATGGTGGGGTTTGATGGTTAAGTGGGAGGATGACGGAGGGAGAAAGGCTACGGTGGTTATGGTGGAGGGCCATAAGCCATTGTATTGACGCGTCATTGTCATAAGACCACCCGGCGTCGGGAGCCGGGGGTTGGACGAGATTAACTTGGGCCGGTGCCGGCAATTGCGGCTGTGGAGCGGGAGCATGATTCGGCATGGGGTTCTGATGGATCCCCAAGTCTTGAACATGCTGCTGTTGCTGCTGCAGCTGCTGCTGTGGCAGCGGTGCTTGTTGCTGCTGCGCTTGTTGCCTCTGCGGCTGCCTTCTCTTCTCTTTTATCTCCACGATGGCCTTGTGCATCTCGGATCTCGACCCAATCTATACGCTGCCCTTCATGAAGGTCATATACCAAATCTCTGAATTGAAAACAGCCCTCGATAGTATGACCAGGTTGCCTATGAACATGCAATATTTTGTTTGATCAATGGCCGGGTTCTTTTTTTTTCCAATCCAAAAGAAGTAGTTTTTTATTGATTTATAAGATCAAAAGAGTTAACATAGAGCTACGGGGCATACCCTTGAGAGCAACATACAGCGGATGCTAGAAAGGTCAGCTAGGAGACTCGAAAAGAGGCCAAGCCCATACAGTCGCCAACAATGGGACTAAAGCAGGTCCTAGGGAGCTGCCGAGCTGAAAAGAAAACAGTGTTGACTTGACTACTGCATACGTAGGACGCAAGAGCATTAGCAACCTGGTTGGCTTCCCTGTAGACATGTGAAATATGAAACCCATGGGACTGAACAGCATCGCGGATTTCCCTCCACCAACGCAGGATATGCCAAGAAGGAACCTTCCCTGATTCCTGGAGAGAGGCAGAAAAAACGGCCTAGTCAGTACGAATTTCATGAATCTGCAGACCATGCTCAAAAGCCAGACGAATGCCGTCACACATAGCATGGGTCTCAATAGTCAGGCTCGTCCCAAGCCCATAATAGTGCATGAAGGCAAGGATAACCACCCCTCTACCAGCTCTAATGCATCCTCCGCCGCCGGTATGGCCTGGGTTCCCCTTGTTGGCGCCATCAACGTTGAGCACTAGGCCATGAAAGGGAAGCAGCCACCGAACAAGGTTGAGAGTGGGTGTAGCAGTGCGTGGAGTAAACCTAAAATTGGCGATAAGCTCCAGCAACCTGTCATCAGATTTCCTTTTAAAGACCTTCCTATCCAGAGCAACGCCAATGCTGAAATGGATGCTGCGGATGATAGATGAAATGGGAGTGTGGATCCCTTCAAACCGCATCTTGCATCTAGCCTTCCAGAGTTCCCACACAATGAGAATAGATGCATAGATTACGATAAATCCATGCGGGTTCTGCTCACTAAATTGGTTCAGAAAGTCCCAGATTCGGTGGGTAATGTGAGGCCGAGGACCAAAGCCAGCATCAAGGAGAGGGAGCAGCTGGTTCCAAAGAGTAGTAGCTAGCTCCCCATTCATGAACAAATGATTCAAGTCTTCGATTTGTGGTTGCCTACAGCAATTACAACTAGACGCCATGGCAATTCTACAATCAGCAATTCTAGCATCAACGGGGACAGCCCTGTGTAAAAGCCTCCAGGCAAATAAAGAGGCACGCCTCTGAAATTATCGATTCCAGAGGACGGAAAGGGGTCGCCTACATCAGCCAACTGGTTTGAGTTGAAGGTAAGTGGATCTGACAGTGAACTCGCCGGAACCAGTAGCCGACCAGACGCACTGGTCTTAATATGGGGACAGTTGAATATCGACCAGCATATTATGGTCAGGCAGTAACGTTCGGATCGGGTGTGTTGCATTCATAAGCACTTCACGGACAGTGGTAGGGGTGCCACGATATGGAGCAGCAAGATGGTTCCTCATGGAACTAGACCCCACCCAGACATCGTCTAAGAAATCAATCTTATTGCCATCACCTTGGATCCAGCGAGTGTTACTATCCACCACCTCGAGAGCAGCTTGAAACACTTTTTTAGAGATGCCATGCGGGTGCCGTAAGGATGGGGTTGACCGTAGCAGTCTTCCAAACTGAGTGCGTGCATAGGTGGTCCATAGGGAAGAACCTCGCCGTATGTTCCACGCCATCTTGACAGCAAGAGATAACTGAACATGCCAAATACTGCGCACACCCAGACCTCCTTCAATATAAGGCCTCTGAATAGCAGTCCAAGAAATCCAGTGACGCCGCTGTTGTCCCTTGGAAGAACCCTAGAAAAATACTGCACATAGGCGCTCAATGTAGGCAATAACAGTCTTGGGGATGGAAGCAGTAGCTGCAAGATAAAGAGGCATGGAGCAAAGCACAGAATTAATCAGAATAACCCTACCTGCTTGAGATAGCAGCTTGTTTTTCTAGGATGAAATGCACACGCTAATCTTCTCAATGAGGGGTTTGTAATCCTCTACCAAAGAACGACCTGGCCTGATTGGCACACCAAGATATGTAAGAGCACCATGTTGTTGGTGAAAACCAGTTATACTTGAGATGATGTTGGCCACCCGAGCAGGTGCAGACGGGGAGAGGAGAAAGCTGCTCTTCGAGTGATTAATTTTTTGGCCTGAGGCTCTCTCATAACACTTCAGAAAAACCATGAGTTTATGAATGTTCGAGGCATGGCCATTCATAAACAGCAAGGTGTCATCCGCATAGAGTAAATGAGTGATTACGGGGCAGCTTCTAGGACCCGAGTATGGCTGGATAATACCATTGATGCAGAGGCTTTTGAGACCTCTACTCAGCACTTCCTCCATGTCTAATACCACGCGAGGAATGGAAGAAGCCAGTTGGGGATCCATTGAATAGAACCGAGATCCAGCTGTTCGATAGGAGCATGGGCCGGGTTCCAATTAGGCCGTTCCGGAGGAAGTTGAATATCATTAATTGACATGAGAGCCGCGGAAATGTCCATGAGGGACTCGGGCAAAGGAGGGTATTGGGCTCTCTTCGGACCCGGGCGCTTGTTGTTGTTAGTGTAGCCGTTGGGGGGAGGAACACTGTGGTATTGCGGAGGCTGCGGAGGTTACTGTGGAGCAGGGAACGTGTTTTGTGGAGTGGCGAAGGTCGGGTGAGAATTTTACGGAGTGGAGAAAGTGGGTTGGGCATTTTGTAGGGTGGAGAATTGAGGATTGCGGGAGTTTTGCGGGAAGCGGAATGGCGCAGATTGGAAGGGGAATGCAACAGCTTGCACCTGCTCATTTGTTTGGACTACCTCGGTGACAGGCCCCTAAGGCTTCTTGTGATATTTGGGCTTTTGGGCTTCAAAAAGAGTGGATGGGGGAGTCCTTGAATTGCATTTGTATGAATCTCGCCCGGCTATATAGTTTGTGCATGTTTGATATGCCATTCATGGCTAGGATGTTGTGGAAGGTAGGGGTAGCATTTGATATGAGTAACTTGATTTTTTCTTCCTCCGGAATGTGACCCGGCATGCGGGCGGCCATCTGTCTCCACCTTTCAGCATAGGTGGAAAAATCTTCATCTGCTTTCATTTTCTCGGCCACTAAATCCGTAAAAGAATACTCTAGGCCAACCCGGTCTTGAAACCTTTGAATGAATTTTTATTTCACCACTTTGAAACTCTCGGCATCCTCGAGTGGTAAAGCATAGAACCACTCCAAAGCCACTCCATCTAAAGATCGGCGGAATAAATATGCGATAATGTGATCATCGTATTGCAACTGCGCTGATTTGTACATAAAGTCCCTCACATGAATGAAGGGATTGCTATTCCCGTCGTATTTGCGGTACGTGGGGAGCTCAGACTATGGAGGGAATCAGATGTTGTGGAAGCTAGGAATCGGAACATCCGCCAAAGATTATAGGCCAACCCGCTTTTGAAGAAAATCAAGTTGTTGTTGCATGGCGGCCCATTTATCAAGGAGCTCTTGTTCCTGAGATGTTACAGGCAAAGCAAGAGGAGTGGGCTCAAAACGAGGAGCCGAAGGGTAGACCGAAGGAGTGGGAGGTCCATAAGAAGGATATTGGGCCGAAGGATGACCCAGATTGGCATGGACTTGGGCTGCCCCTTGCTGAGGGCGAGAAAAGTCAGATGGGTCGATAAGAACCTGAGGGACTGAAGGGATGGACCTATAGGACTCGGCCTGGGTGAATGAGGGAAGAACATACTTCCCTTTATCAAGAATTTGATGGGCCGAGCTAGAGGACTGGCCCGCTTCTAGATTGGAGAATTGGAGGGTCTTGGGCTGAACTGGGGTAAGATCAATTGGAATGGGTGAGACCCCAGGTCCAGAGATAGAGATATTGGACAAACCTTGTACAATCGTGGGAGGTGGGGCATTGGACCCCTGCAAGGTCTGATATAGGGCCTGAAGTTGGGCCGGATCTAATTGGGCCATCATCTGCAAGATCTGGGTAGTAGGATTGTTGGAAGCAAGGGAGGGTTGGGCGCCCTCCATGGAGATAGCAGATGGAGGAGGGACCATCCCCTCTCCTGATTGAAATTGGGTGACCCTAGGTGGGTCCTCCAAGAGACCTTGAGGAAGGGATTCCTCATGAGAATGAGGAAGATCATAAGAAGACATGGTGGATTCAAAGAGAGGATTAGAATAAGAGGTGAAGAAGGAATCGCTCCTAGAACATGAGTCTAAGGATCGGAAGCAACTCCGCATGCAATGGAATACCTTGACATAAAACAAACAACACAAACAAACACAATGAGACACTAAAACAATAAAAAACTCCAAACTTATGAAGACAAAGAAAGGGATGAGAGGCACTCAAAATCAACCAAGTTATAATGATGCACCAATTTTTATTTGTTTCTTCCCTTAGAACCTTAATGATTTGAATTTAGATATTCTCTCCAACAAGGTTCCTAATAGGAAAGATGTTTGGGACTTGGTTAACTCTAGGTGTGAACTCTCCCTTACTCATGCAACCTAGACACGGTGTGGTAATGGTACAACCGGCCCAGCGTCCGTGAGGGAATCCACGGCTCGCGGGGACTTATGGAGGTCCCTGATGTGATCACCTAGTCGGCCCCAAGGAATATGGAGACGAGAGGTTCACACACCAAGGTAGAAAATGCAACTATAATATGAAATATGAATGACCCTATGCGCACTGGAGTGCATGCAATTTCTAGCCTAAAATTAACAATCAATATGCAAACAATGATGTGTAAATGAATAACAACAAAGGAGGAGACCAGATAGCACCCAAAAAATGAAAATCACAGTGAAAAACTATAGAAATATAAGCAACCTCGATGTGCGTACCTGTACTGGAGAAACGATCATCCGGGAGACCGTTATGAGATAAGACGGTCTATCGCTAGACCGCTTTTAAGCCGAAAACGGCCAGACAGAAGACCGCCAAGGAACCAGGGAGCAGAAACAACAAGAAATAAATGGGAAAACTGAGGAAAACACAAGGGCTACTGAGATGAACCAAAGATAGCAGGTGAAACAGGAACTCATCACGATTGGCACTAGATGTCCCACCGTGATCGCCAAAAAATGGGGTTGTTGATAGTTCTTTTGGGTGTGTGTGATGAAGGTGAATGCGAATATGAATATAAATGAGAAATATGTGAAAGTGTGTGAGCAAGAAATGACCTAACTCAAATAATCACCAGATCAAGAGCATGGGCATGTCATCAATGCTTATGAGAAGGAAAAATAAAAAAAAACACATGCCGGGGCGTGGAGCAAAGGAGTAAAATAAAAACACACACCGTAGGTGTGGAGTAAATAAAGTAAAGAGAAACAAGCAAAGATGATAACAAAGATGAACAATACCCAAATAAAGATGTGTGATCGACACCAAAGTAATTAAAGCAGTAAAACCACAATAATATCTCGGAAAGAGCCGGTTGGAGTCACCCGCCTGTGGGAGAGAGAAAACTAGGCGCACAATCGAAAAATGGTCAAGAATACGATCGCTATCCAGCAGAAAATGGTCTTACACATGACCGCTAGAGCACCCAGAACAATAATTTGGAACTTAATCTCCACCCCTCCTGGACGGCCAGAAAGGTTGGGCCTCGTGCAATGAGTCCTGGAAACTTGCGAGGAAGTGTAGACAACAAGAAAAACAACCCAATTAGCCCTTGGGACAAGTGTAGTAACTATAATGTAATTAGGCTAATATGCATACAAGAAGGGTGAATACCTGGGAGGTTTGGGTTTTTTAACCCCTGTGGGGCGTGAAAAAGACAGGAGGATGTTTTGTAAAGATGATTGAATGCAGAGAACGTGGAGAAAAGAAGAGGGAAGATGCTATGGATGCAAGGGAATAATAGACAAAACCAAAGACCAAAGAACACAAACTGGACCAAAGAACTATGTACTACCTGAACTAGAAGCTTGGTGGACGTGGAAGCAGCTTCTCCTTGGTTGGAAGTGGCTCCAGAATGCAGCAGCACTTCGACGCAATCTCTAAAAATCTCCTCCTCAAGCCATGAACTCAAGGGTCCTATTTATAGGCCCTCAAACCCTAGGTTCGAGTTGGAGGGATAATGACTCAAAAATAGACCTGAAACTAGATAATCCTTGAAGATAATACTTCCAAGAGTCCATAGAAATAAACAGAAGGTTCTGGGAGTCTCTGGTGAGAGAGAAATCAAAGGATGAAGGACTCTAGCTCATCCACGATCGAGGAGAGGAAGAACAGCAGAGCAGGACTCTCTGTTCCACTAGCGGTCTTGCGATAGACAGCTAGCACCAAGAAACGGTCATGCGATAGACCGCTAAGCACATGCGTCCAAAAGAAGATAAGATCAAAGAGACCCAGCAGGACTCTCTGCCCATTAGTGGTCTAGAGATGGACCGCCAACACCTACCTTGCGGTCGTATACGATAGATTGCTAGGAGAGAGAACATTCCAAAAGAGATAAAGGCTCATAAATCCACAACTTAATCCACAAAATAATCCTTATTAGCCCTGATCTAGGCCCAATAAGGTGAAGTGACAAGAAATCCATAGAGTCGAGTCCAACTAAGGAGAATGACCCATAAAATTAGGCCCAAAAATGACCAAAAAATGGCCCAATAAATGGTGAACAACTCGGGACATCATAAAAATAGATAAGGAGATGACCCAACTTATTGGTCATAAAACGGGTGTCAACACCCAGCACCTAGCTCGGGCACACAACCCCGAGTCTCATCAAGGTCGGTCCCCGACGTAGACTCTCTGCCTTTGGCCTCTGGCCTCCCAGCTCTACAACGGGGTCTCTACCCCTATGATCAGGTGATGCCAACTCCCAATACAAGCTTTTCGCCTCGGGATATGGCGACCTCAGCACCCAGGTTGGGCCTTCGGCCCCAAATGTTAGCAACACTGATGCTCCACACAGGTTCACAACCCTGAGTTTTCAGAACCCCAACATTCTTCACAACATCGGTTCTCGGTGCAAGAGCGTCGTCTCGAGCTCCGACAACCCATCTATTGGCCCGGGCGGAAGCCTATACTCGGGTCACTCAGCCATCGGCTCTCGGCATGGGCTCCATGCCCCGAAGGCCGATCCCAACACTTTTCGCCAACAGTTTTACGCTGCCGAAAACGGTAGACTAGGTCTTCCCTGTCTACCACCTTGGAGTAGGGTCCTCCCCGGCTCCCCAGAAGAAGCGCCACAGCAGCCACAGAGGCAGGCGGCCCGCTGCTGCAACCAGCAATTCCGACAAGACCATTCTGGTCGGTGACTTGAGGTGTAACGCCCGAGAATTTTCTAGGATTAAAATATAATTACTAAGCAATTTAAAAGACTTAATGAGATATTAAGAAAAATTAAGGATTTATTTAATCTATTTAAAAGCCCTATATCAACTAAAGGGCTAAGCTGTTGTGTCCCTGTGATTTTGATGATAGCAATCACTATAAGTCAATTGAATGCATACAATTCTGTTTGTGGTGCAGATGAATGTTTCATTGAAAATCTTATCTGAATTCTTGCTGCATTTAAATATGGCTGTGTGGTGTGTGCTTTGGTGCATTTCATAATTGCATTTATCTGGATTCTTTGATGTCATATGTGTTTACTTCATTCAGAACTGCTCATTCAGAACTTGTTACATTGCTTAACTGTGAGCATGTCATAGACTGTACACTCGTCTGTCTGCATGAGTCACCAAGTCCACACATTGCATCGTGTGCTTTTCATGAAGTCTATACATTGGCATGCAACGTCTCATGAAGTATGTACATCCTCTTCAAGCATTTCAAAGTCTATACATCGCCTGGAGTTCTTTCAAGTCTATACATTGCTGAGCGTCTCACTGACTGTCTCATGCAAGTATATACAGTGGCATATGCATTCACTGTAAAGCCTATACATCCTACACCGTCTCATGTAGCATCTCAAGCCAAGTCCATACATAGTCCATCAGCATTTAGAAGTCTGTACATCGGTCCGTCTTGTTCAGCGTCTTAGTGCATTCAAAGTCTGTACAGCGTCCGTCTCAGCCAGCGTCTCATGCTACGTCTTAGGCAAGTCTGTACATCGCCTTCAGACTTTCAAGTCTATACACTCCATGCTCATTCAAGTCTATACATCCACAGTGTAACTTCAAAGTCTGAACATTGTCTCACTCCGTCAAAGTCCATACATTTATCTTCTCTTCAAAGTCAGTACATTGGCGTTGGGCATCCAAGTATATACATCGCCTTCAAGGCATCAACTCTATACACTGGACTGTGCTCATAAAGTTTGTACAACGTGAGTTTCGGTTCTTAAAGTCTAGACATTCTCCCGTTCAAATCCTTCAAAGTCTATACATCAGTTTGATTGAGTAAGTCTGTACAGCATGCCTTATTGTTCACAGCCTTTAAAGTCTGTACATCGGCTTCGCATCTGCAAGTCTGTACATTGGCTTCATATCATAAAGTCTGTACATTGGCTTCAACTCTCCAAGTCTGTACAGCCACATTTAATAGGTAAAGTCTATACATTCTTCAGCTGGAACTGTGCAAGTCTGTACATCGTTGCTTGCCAAAGTTTGTACATTGGCATCTGCTCCTACGTTGCACTTCCAAGTCTGCACATTGGGTTCTTTACCTACGTTCAGCTTTGAAAGTCTGCACATTGGTTGTTTTACCAACGTTGCCTTGCCAATGTCAATACACTGTGTTTGTTCAAGTCTGTATAGACTTAGCCTTGTTCTAGTCTGTACATCGACCAGCTATAATTGGCAAGTCTACACATCGTGATTTCATCAAGTCTGTACAGCCTGCTTGGGCGTTCAAGTCCAAAGTCTATACAGCCATTGCTTGCGTCGCCTTACACGACCAAGTCTGTACAGAGTTGGCATTGCATCTCATTAAGTCTACACATCGTGTAGCTTGCTCGCATAGCCAAGTCAATACATCGATTGTTCATGCACTGCACATCATCAAGTCTATACACTGCCTGCAGTCTTGCTCGCACAACACTAAATCCATACATTGTGCATTGTTCAAGCCAAAGTCTGTACATCAATGAGTTGCCTTTGTGCCGAACCAAGTCTATACATTGTGTGCACCTACGGCTGAGTCTATACATCCGTTTGCTTCTTTAGCTTGCACGTACCTAGCAAGTCCATACATCGCCCCAATGCCTGCACGCAGAGTCTGTACACTGCGCTGCCAGCCTGCACGTAGCAACTCTATACATTGCTGTCTGCCTGCAATATAGAGTCTGTACATCGCATGCTCGCCTGTCTCCCCGGATGCTCTCCTGGGATCGAGTATGCCCTCCAGTGACTGCTAATGCTTCCCTAACTTTGAGGATGCTCCCCTGGAGCAGCGATTGCTCCCCAGAGACTTCATATGCTCCCGTGCGAGAACGCACTAGTCTCTGGGTATTTAAAAGAATTGTATTACATGCATTCCCTTTCACTAAGTCTGTACAATGCATGCGCTTTCACAAGTCTATACAATGCATTTCATTTTACAAAGTGTCGACACTTAACTGATAATTTGTTCTTTGTCTAACAGGGAATCTTCGTGAAGCCTAATGAAGGCACGTGATCCAAGGAAGGACGAGGTGCCCAGATGAGGACATGTGTACTGACAGCCTGCTGGATGCTGCCATGTGGTCTGAATTCTTAGGGCGGGAAATGTGGAAACCAGACGCGCCCTGGCTGCTGCTACTGCTGCTATATACAAGCCTTCTTCCACAGAAGAAAAAAGATCGAAGTAGAAGGACTGAAGCCTTGAGCAGAAGTAAGATGAAATAGAAGAAGAGTGAGCCGGCAGAAGAAAAAGAGTTGCAGAGAAGAAGGAGAGAATAGCGTGAGAGAAAAGGAGAGCAGAGGAGAAAGAAAGAGAGATAGAGAAAGAGAGAGCTCGAGAAGGAGAGCAGAGGAGAAAGAAAGAGAGATAGAGAAAGAGAGAGCTCGAGAAGAAGAGCAGAGAGAAGCTTCATTATCTTCACTGGACTTTGGATCAAATCCAATCCAGCTGCTCCTGCGAGAGCTGCAGTTTATATTTCATTTTTCAGCTTTCTGGTTGCTGAAGTTATTTTCATTTTGTGTTTCTTATTTTCTTTTGCTTTTCTGATTACCTTTGTTCTTCCGATCCTCTGGACTGAGGTCGGGTTCCTCCTGTTGGTTCAGGAGAAGGGAGATCTGATCTCCGGGTTGCAAGTGACAGGTTGTCACTTGTGGGTTCCCTCTGGTTAGAGGAAGGGAGGCTCGTCCTCCGGTTCTGGGCTTGTGGTTGCAAGTCCAGGGGTCCCTCCTGGTCTGGAGGAAGAGAAGCCTTCAGCCTCTGATTTCCAAGTGACTAGGAGTCACTTGGGGTGTCCCTCCGGTTGGGAGGAAGAGGGGAGGCTGTTCCCCTGGTCAAGCTGTGTGGCAGTAAGTGTTCGCAGACTGAGTCTGCTTGTTTCTAGCGTTGGCTAGTGAAGCCTCACTCCGGTTGGGAGTGAGGGGTGGATGTAGGTCTTGGTGACCGAACCACCTAAAAATCTACTGTGCAGTGGTTTTGCTTTGTGCGTTTGTTCCTTGCCTTCTACCTCCTATTCACAGGTTGTGCATGCTTGATTAGTTGTGTTATCTTGGGAGTAAACTTCGAGGTTTATATTCTGCTAAGTGTGTTTGGTGTGTTTAGCTCTGCATGCGTTTCTGGTGTAATCAGGTGACTGCATTGTTGCAGTCCAACTGTTTGATCATGTGTTGTCTTATCATCTCATCTTGGAGAGCTCATTAGTTTTATTCCGCATGTCTGAGCTTTAGAGTTTTAATTTGGGCATTATCTCTAGAGGGATACATTCACCCCCCCTCTGTATCCGGGCCTAGCACCCTAACAGTTGGTATCAGAGCGGTGTCTGCTTAGAAGGTCCAGCGACCTGCAGATCCGATCTTGCTGTCTTCGGTGCTAATTTGTTTTTAGTGCATCAATATTCCTGTTGCATTGAATTTTCTTGCTACTTGTTCTCATGGCCCATCCACCGATTTTCAGTGGTACGCATTTTATTGTATGGTTTGCTAGTCTGAAGAATTATGCTAATTCTGTTAATCCAGACCTGTGGAAAGTAATTTCACACGGTCCTCATGAACTACCAAAGAAAAAGTCTAAATGGACTGACAGTCACAAATCTATGCATGAAGAGAACCAGATAGCTATAAACCTAATAAAGGCAGCTACTGATAGAGCCCTACATTCATGTTTCCTTGATTGCAGTTCTGCTAAAGACATTCTGGATATACTGAAGTGAACTCAGATAAGAAATGAGGTCAGTTGCATGATGGCCGACAGAAATAATCAAGGCAGCAGTCAAGATGAAGATGATGATGATGATGAGGTAAATCCCTTTGAAAACTATACTTTAGATGATTGGGAAAATGCATATTCTGAGCTACTTGAATCTCATGAACTGTTAAGAAAATAGTATAAAAAATTAAAGAAGGGTACTGGGTCAGTTAGTTCAAGTTCTCCATGTAGAAATTGTGTTGAATTGAAAAATGTTCATGATGCCTGTATGTCTGATTTTCAAATGTTGAAGAAAAAAATCTCATTATTGAAAAGTGAGAATCAAGATCATATAAATGTGATATCTGAACTCAAAGAAAAATTCAAGTCAGATAATGATAATCAGACTCTTGTTAACTATCATGACCAGTATAAAAAATTGCTGAAAAACTTTGAAAGTGTGAACTCAGATTTAAACAAGCTAAAATCTGAAAATGATTCTCTGAGAAAATCTGTTAATGAAAATGATGAAAAATTTGAGAAACTTGAGCAGGAGAAGAACTTGTTTGTTGAAAAATTCAATACCATAAAATCTGTAAATATAGAATTACAGAAAGATCTGGAGAAACAGCAAAAAGAATTAAAGGAATTTGAGGCTGAAAGAAAACTTGGAGTTAACTCAGATGATCAGACTCTAATAAATGAATTGGTTCAGAATGACAAACTTAAGGAAGAAAATGAGAAATTAAAAATGCTGAACTCCACTATGACAGAGAGACTTCTAGCTTTGGAAAGAGGAAAAACTGTTTGCATTGAAGATTCTGATAAACTGAGCAATCTAGAACAGGAAATTGAGAAATATAAAACTGCTAACAAAGTTTTGAGCGAGGCTATGAATTGCAGTGAGCAAGAGATTGCCAGTTACGAGTTGCATATTTCCTCTTTAGAAAATGAAATTCAAGACTTAAAAAACTCTTTGTCTAAATTTGTTAGTGGGCAAGATAATCTGAACAAATTGCTGGGAACAAAAGTCAATGTCAAAAAGGAAGGGTTGGGCTACAACAATGTCAATAAAAACGCTTTTCAGAACAAGCTAATGACATCATTTGTAAATGCTTCAAATGTAGCCACAACATCAAAAGACAAACAGCCCACTGTTCAGAAAAAGCTAGGAACAAAGATTAATTTTAAGAAAGAAGGACTGGGTTACAGTCCAGTCATGAGGAAGGTTAATGGAGCCAACCTAAAAACTATTTTTGTTAAATCTTCTGAACAGGAAAAGCCTTCTACTTCATCTCCAACTCAGTACAAGGCTAAGAAAACAGGAAAACAGGATAAAAATCAGAAAAGGACTGTAAATCAGAAAATAAATGAAAAGGTTCATCAGTGCATATTGATTACAGTCCTCACACACATTCACAGGCATCTAAAAAGAAGATTATCTGTCATTACTGTCATAAATTTGGTCATCTGATGCATGAGTGTAAGTTGATGGAGAAGGATGATAAGAATGCTAGGAGATCTCATGATAAAAATCTTTCACCTCAGAAAAGGAGTGTCACATGTTCTAATTATGGCAAATTAGGACACTCAATTGCTCATTGCTGGTTTGCTAGTGGTAAGAAAATCTTTTATTCATATCATGCTAAATTCCCTGCAAACCAACATGTTTTTAGTAAAAACAAATTTGTTTCAATGAACCAGCACATCATCTGTTTTAACTGCAACATGATTGGTCACAAGACCTCTGAATGCTGGTCAGGTTCTTTTAAAAGAAATTCTTTCAAATGCTCTCACTGTGGAAAGCATGGCCATAGGGCCATTGAATGCTGGCATGTTCAGGGTAGAAATGAGAATTTTAAACATGCTAAAATCCCTGTAAATAGACATGCTTTTCATGAGAATTCTAAGAGAATGAATTCTTCTCATTGTTTTAACTATGGGAAGCCAGGCCATAGAGCTGCTGAATGTTGGCTGGCCGATTTTAGTAAACAGAATTCTCTCTCTGTCAACAACAAAAAGTTTCATGCATATGCACATGGATTTCATGCTAACAAGAATGTGCATAGATCAAATCTGAAACCTGATGCATCTTACTATCATTATAGTAAACAGAACTCTCTCTCTGCCAATAAACTTCATGACAACAGTAATGTGCATAAGAGGAATTTGAAATCTGCTAATTCATGCCATTGCTGTGGATAAATTGGTCATTCAATGAATAATTGCTACTTGATGAAATCTGATGACCATGCTGCTAAAAAAATGTTTAGAAAACCTGATGGGAATGTCACTGTTAATTCAGGACCCAAGACCTCTTGGGTACCTGTTTGTGCAAAATAATTTGTTTTGCAGGTGTGCCTTGGGACTGAGGAATAAACAGGGGTAAATAAACCAAGGCACTCAAAGAAAAATCCCCTCTGAAATTTTTAGGTAAATTCTCTGCATTTTCTATTTTGAAATTCATTGCATATCTGATTTGATGTAATCTTGCATATCTGTCATTTGTAGTTGTTTGATAATTGTTGAAATGCATAAACTCTGAAAATAAATTACATTCTGAAAAATCTGGACTGCATATGAATGTTGTTTGAAATTTCTCTGTTGCATAGTTCATTGAAAACCTGAATTGCATATAGGACTATTGGTTTTACTTTGATATTCATGACCTCTATGGTATATCAAATGGTAAGCTACCAAAAGGCAGGGAAATCTGTCTGGAGGTCCTTACTATGTGAGAGCTGGTCTTTTAGACCAAAGTGCTCCGCCTAGTACCATGGGTCATTTTACTTGATAGGGCAGTCTGAATGTGCATGAATCAAAATCATATGTTCAGTTTCTCATGGCAAACATTGCATGTTTTCAGGGGGAGTTAATTGTATGACTTTGCATAGCAATCAATATTGAGTAAATTGCATATCCTTGCATACATATAGTGCATTGCATTTCCTAATATTGAAAAATGTCAAAAAGAGTGATTGAATACATGTTGTCAGGGGGAGTCAATGCATTGCATATAGGTTGTCAAATGCATACATTTGTCAAAATTCATTGCATATCCTTTCTTATTCATTTGGTTGACAAACCTCGATCATACTCTGAAAAACAATCACTGGGCTTCAAAATCTCTCTTATCAATTGGTATCATTTGATTTCAGAATTCTATCAGTCTTTCATGAAGATTTCAATGGGCTATCTCGATCATAAATCTGAAAACTCTTGAACTAGAAATCTTCTATTATACATTTTTATGAATGTCTGAAATAACTCATGTGGTTTAAGTTAATGTTCATGGAGTTTGACTTTAAAATCTCTTAAAAATATCTGAAGCATGTTTAATAAACCTTAACCATCTGTTTCATGCTGTGTCTTGTGAAAATTTCTGAAATCTGCACTTTTGAATACATGACTTTAATTGGTTAAGTACATGAAACTATTATTGATTTGAAGCAAATGAATTTTTCTGAAATGTCTAAAGGGTAATATCTGTCAGAGCAATGACATTGGTCACTGAGAAACACATGTCCAAAGGACTGTGTCATGAGGTGCCTTAGTTAACTCTGCATAAAATTCATTGAAAATCAGGCAGAGCAATGGCATGCACACTGAGAAATACAACTCACTCATTAAAAAATGATTTGTAGTGTGTCATGATGTGTAAATGCTAACTCTGTTCACATAAAGCATGACAGTTAGTCACACTAAGGGCTTAGGGATATTGGCCTCTAATCAAGGTATATCCTCTAGTTACAATGTGTGCACTGAACTAGAGTGCTCGTAAAATTTGTAGCAAGAAAATTGTTGAACAAATTGAAATATCTGAATATTGATGCTAAAATCAAATTACTACAACCCTAGACAAAATCATATGACTTCATAATTGCTTGATTTCAATACTAGTGCATGTAATTCTGAAAGAAGTCAATAGATTTGATTGTGTAAGAGAAAGGGAGATTAATCAAGATAAATATGAGGGCTTGGTTCATTTTTATTAAACCATAGTTTTAGATATCAATACAGAATTTTATTGATAAACTCTGCATACATTATGGTTAAACCATGCTGAACAATAAAGCTCATTCATAAGCCCTTATAATGGAAGACTTTGAAAACTTATGTTTTGGATTTATGAGATTGCTATCTCTCTGAAAATCTGACTGAATTTCTTGTGATTGGAGCTTCTTTGAAAATCTACTACTTGAAACTTTTCTGCTCAATATCATTGATTCATTGACCTGAACCTCTCCTTGTTATCCATCTCATAAGATTCCACTTATTGAGGGGGAGCTTCCATGTCATATGCATCATGCTGCATAGAAACTCTTAAAGGGGGAGCTCTTGCATTTTGGTATCTCCTTCTGCACCTGCATTCATATTGATTATATCAAAGGGGGAGACTTTTGCCAAAGGGGGAGTCTTTGTTGCATATGCATGACTACATCAGTTGTTTGACTAAGGGGGAGAATTGATTTAAATGATTCTGATATTATTTATCAAAGTATTTTTTTGATGAAGTCAAAGGGGGAGAATACTTTGATGAGTCTAGTCTGAATACTCCATTTATTTCATTCATAAGACTCATAGTATTGCCATCATCAAAAATGGGGAGATTGTTGTGTCCCTGTGATTTTGATGATAGCAATCACTATAAGTCAATTGAATGCATACAATTCTGTTTGTGGTGCAGATGAATGTTTCATTGAAAATCTTATCTGAATTCATGCTGCATTTAAATATGGCTGTGTGGTGTGTGCTTTGGTGCATTTCATAATTGCATTTATCTGGATTCTTTGATGTCATATGTGTTTACTTCATTCAGAACTGCTCATTCAGAACTTGGTACATTGCTTAACTGTGAGCATGTCATAGACTGTACACTCGTCTGTCTGCATGAGTCACCAAGTCCACACATTGCATCGTGTGCTTTTCATGAAGTCTATACATTGGCATGCAACGTCTCATGAAGTATGTACATCCTCTTCAAGCATTTCAAAGTCTATACATCGCTTGGAGTTCTTTCAAGTCTATACATTGCTGAGCGTCTCACTGACTGTCTCATGCAAGTATATACAGTGGCATATGCATTCACTGTAAAGCCTATACATCCTGCACCGTCTCATGTAGCATCTCAAGCCAAGTCCATACATAGTCCATCAGCATTTAGAAGTATGTACATCGGTCCGTCTTGTTCAGCGTCTTAGTGCATTCAAAGTCTGTACAGCGTCCGTCTCAGCCAGCGTCTCATGCTGTGTCTTAGGCAAGTCTGTACATCGCCTTCAGACTTTCAAGTCTATACACTCCATGCTCATTCAAGTCTATACATCCACAGTGTAACTTCAAAGTCTGAACATTGTCTCACTCCGTCAAAGTCCATACATTTATCTTCTCTTCAAAGTCAGTACATTGGCGTTGGGCATCCAAGTATATACATCACCTTCAAGGCATCAACTCTATACACTGGACTGTGCTCATAAAGTTTGTACAACATGAGTTTCGGTTCTTAAAGTCTAGACATTCTCCCGTTCAAATCCTTCAAAGTCTATACATCAGTTTGATTGAGTAAGTCTGTACAGCATGCCTTGTTGTTCACAGCCTTTAAAGTCTGTACATTGACTTCGCATCTGCAAGTCTGTACATTGGCTTCATATCATAAAGTCTCTACATTGGATTCAACTCTCCAAGTCTGTACAGCCACATTTAATAGGTAAAGTCTATACATTCTTCAGCTGGAACTGTGCAAGTCTGTACATCGTTGCTTGCCAAAGTTTGTACATTGGCATCTGCTCCTACGTTGCACTTCCAAGTCTGCACATTGGGTTCTTTACCTACGTTCAGCTTTGAAAGTCTGCACATTGGTTGTTTTACCAACGTTGCCTTGCCAATGTCAATACACTGTGTTTGTTCAAGTCTATATAGACTTAGCCTTGTTCTAGTCTGTACATCGACCAGCTATAATTGGCAAGTCTACACATCATGATTTCATCAAGTCTGTACAGCCTGCTTGGGCGTTCAAGTCCAAAGTCTATACAGCCATTGCTTGCATCGCCTTACACGACCAAGTCTGTACAGAGTTGGCATTGCATCTCATTAAGTCTACACATCGTGTAGCTTGCTCGCATAGCCAAGTCAATACATCGGTTGTTCATGCACTGCACATCATCAAGTCTATACACTGCCTGCAGTCTTGCTCGCACAACACTAAACCCATACATTGTGCATTGTTCAAGCCAAAGTCTGTACATCAATGAGTTGCCTTTGTGCCGAACCAAGTCTATACATTGTGTGCACCTGCGGCTGAGTCTATACATCCGTTTGCTTCTTTAGCTTGCACGTACCTAGCAAGTCCATACATCGCCCCAATGCCTGCACGCAGAGTCTGTACACTGCGCTGCCAGCCTGCACGTAGCAACTCTATACATTACTGTCTGCCTGCAATATAGAGTCTGTACATCGCATGCTCGCCTGTCCCCCCGGATGCTCTCCTGGGACCGAGTATGCCCTCCAGTGACTGCTAATGCTTCCCTAACTTTGAGGATGCTCCCCTGGAGCATCGATTGCTCCCCAGAGACTTCATATGCTCCCGTGCGAGAACGCACTAGTCTCTGGGTATTTAAAAGAATTGTATTACATGCATTCCCTTTCACTAAGTCTATACAATGCATGCGCTTTCACAAGTCTATCCAATGAATTTCATTTTACAAAGTGTCGACACCAAGTTGATAATCCGATACTCTGTCTGACAGGTGCTCTACTCGTGAAGCTTAAAGAGGGCACGTGATCCGAGGCTAGAAGGCCTGACCAGATGATGACACATGGACTGACAGCCTGCAGGATACTGCCACGTGGTCCGAATACTTAGGGCTGGAAATGTGGAGGTCACACGTCGGGGCTGCTGCTGCTATATATATGAGCCTTCTTCTACAGAAGAAGATTGATCGAGTTGGCGAGAGGTGAAGTCCATACAGAGAGCCACGATCCAGACAGATAAGAAGAAAAGGAAAAGAAGAAGAGAAAGAGAGTGAGAAAGAGAAAGAAAGAGAGATTGAGTGAGAGATCGAGATAGCAGAGTGTGAAGAGAAGAAGAGGAAGAAGAACATAGAAGAAGAGTGAGCCGACAGAAGAAAAAGAGCTGCAGAGAAGAAGGAGAGAACAGCGTGAGAGAAAAGGAGAGCAGAGGAGAAAGAAAGAGAGATAGAGAAAGAGAGAGCTCGAGAAGAAGAGCAGAGAGAAGCTTCGTTATCACCACTGGACTTTGGATCAAATCCAATCCAGTTGCTCCTACGAGAGCTGCAGTTTATATTTCGTTTTTCAGCTTTCTGGTTGCTGAAGTTATTTTCATTTTGTGTTTCTTATTTTCCTTTTGCTTTTCTGATTACCTTTGTTCTTCTGATCCTCTGGACTGAGGTCGGGTTCCTCCTGTTGGTTCAGGAGAAGGGAGATCTGATCTCCGGGTTGCAAGTGACAGGTTGTCACTTGTGGGTTCCCTCTGGTTAGAGGAAGGGAGGCTCGTCCTCCGGTTCTGGGCTTGTGGTTGCAAGTCCAGGGGTCCCTCCTGGTCTGGAGGAAGAGAGGTCTTCGGCCTCTGGTTTTCAAGTGGCTAGGAGTCACTTGGGGTGTCCCTCCGATTGGGAGGAAGAGGGGAGGCTGTTCCCCTAGTCAAGCTGTATGGCAGCAAGTGTTCGCAGACTGAGTCTGCTTGTTTCTAGCGTTGGCTAGTGAAGCCTCACTCTGGTTGGGAGTGAGGGGTGGATGTAGGTCTTGGTGACCGAACCACCTAAAAATCTACTGTGCAGTGGTTTTGCTTTGTGCATTTGTTCCTTGCCTTCTACCTCCTATTCACAGGTTGTGCATGCTTGATTAGTTGTGTTATCTTGGGAATAAACTTCGAGGTTTATATTCTGCTAAGTGTGTTTGGTGTGTTTAGCTCTGCCTGCGTTTCTGGTGTAATCAGGTGACTGCATTGTTGCAGTCCAACTGTTTGATCATGTGTTGTCTTATCATCTCATCTTGGAGAGCTCATTAGTTTTATTCCGCATGTCTGAGCTTTAGAGTTTTAATTTGGGCATTATCTCTAGAGGGATACATTCACCCCCCCTCTGTATCCGGGCCTAGCACCCTAACATAAGCCCAACTCAAATAGACCCAAAGATGCAATTCCAAGACTTTTAGACCCAAGCCCATTAATAGAAACGTAAATTAGGTAATTTACGGATTTAAAATGGGATATATACATCAATTAGGGGATAAGTGGGGGATAATATGAAAATTCAAAATTTTTGGATTTAATGAAGCCTGGCGGTCTATCACGCCACCGCCAGATCCACCCTAGCGGTCCTCCCATGACCGCTAAGCCCTCCTGAATCCGTGAATGGGAGAAAATGTGAAAAGCTTGGATCTTTGACGACCAAATCACCTTAGATCGAAGCTACATAGCGTGGACGACTCTCTAGAACTCTCTAGGGATTAACTTTACTCCAATTTAGGACTCTAGGATCAATCTAATCCCTTAAACCCTAGGTGAATCCTATAAATAGACCCTAACTTTGACTCATGCGAACCCAAATGTTGGCCTACGTATTTCGAAGGTGAGGAAACCCTATCTCAGGTTGGTTCTTTAGAACTTTATGTTCTTCATAGTTGTATCTAACTTCCCTCAAATTTTCATGTTAGAAGCCCCAGCCATTGGAGAGTTAGAGTCTCTGCAAGTCGCTAGATCGCAACAGACTACATAGGAACCAGTGCGACGGCCTAGTGAAGATCAGGAAAATAAAAGCCCTAATCGAGGTATTTAGGAGTTAATTCTTTAGAGCTTTTTGTTCCCCTTCGTATCTTCTATCTACCCTCCAATTTTCATAGATTTAGGTCAAGAGGATAGTGAGATATAGGGACAAGAAGTTACTGGTTTGGCACAGGACGTGCAGGAACTACGGTCTACTTCCAGTCAAAAATCTAAAGTCTAGGGATCGAATTAAAGATTGGTTATCTCATGAAAAAACTAGAATAACATGTCAGAAGTAAAAGCCCTTTGATTTCATGGAATTTCATACTTTCCACATGGAGTATTTAATGTTTTACTATCACTGCGCATCTAGGCTATTTTTGCATGCATAGTTCCTACCCTTAATAACAAAAATGATAATTCTAGTTTAATTCATGACTACCTATGCATCCCCATGAGTTATCTTTATTATAGGAAAATTTTCTCTCTGAGCCTAGCATGTGTTTTATGTTTTACTGCCCTAGATTAGCATATATTTCAATTTTATTACTGTTTACAGTAGACAGGAAGAAACAGACTTCCCTAGATCGCCAGAGTTCCTTTAACGGCCCCACGATAGACCGCTAAGGCCCATGAAACGGTCCTCCCGAGACCGCTTGAGTTTTCTGAGTTCTGTATTATTGTTAACCCAAAACATAATGCATAATAGTCTTAATTATTATATGATAAGCCTAGCTAATTAGGTCTTACCCTTGTTTTAAGTACTGCATTCATACACTTGGCTACATTAATTGTTCATCCTAGTAGATTTCATGTTCTTTATGCACCTTGAACTTATTTTAAACTTATGTCAATTTCATGCCAAAACCATATACTCTTGTATTTATCTTAAATTTCATATGGTTCATAGACTTGTCTAGTTTTGATTTGATTGCTATTTTATCACGATCCCTTCTCATCTAGAGTTATTTCTTAAGTACATGGCACGTATTCCGGTACGATGTCATTAGATGCACTTTGCGCTATAAGCACATAATCTTGGACTTGTGATCCTCTCCGTTGAATATTCCTTCCACCGGACTAGGTGATCTTATTTCAAGGCCTCCATAAGACTCCGCGAGCCTGGGATTCCCACGAGGATGCCGAGCTGGTTGTACCCTCAAAAATATAATTGTCTAGAAAGTACTTTACCGATGTTTTATGTATTCTGGACCTTAGCGGCCCTCTAGAGACCGCCAGAGTCTGTTAGAGGCCTTTTACCTGACCGCCAAGGATGCCTAGCGGCCCTGCCTTGACCGCATGGTTCTAGTTCATTCGTTTCATCGACTCTATTGCTAAACGGTCCAATCATGACCGCATAGATCCACAAACGGTCCAATAAACGACTGCTATTACCAGAAACGGCCCCGATATGACCGTTTTAGGTCTAAGTATTGATTAACCTAAGGTTTGACCCACGGGTTGATTTTTCTATGATCCTAGATAGTCTATGATTATCTAGAACCTCACACTTTATTTTCCAAAGCTACCTAATGAGTTATGTAAATTAAAGAATATGCCGTTATGCTGCCGAATTTTTTCATGGCATAACCTTGTTCTAAATTAATCTTTGAACTCGTATATTCCTAACTAAAGCATTCTTACCTTATTATTTTTTATCATGAAACTATAGTTTGAACTTGTTCATTATTGGCCTATTCCTATTGATATTTCTTGTAGAAGCAGCTTGATTTATAACTTGAATATGCAAGAGCGGGCACAGACAGTGTCCAAGGGCTCCACTCTAGTCCTCTCGATAGATAGCCGGAAACATACTATAAACCATGGGGAATGTTGAATACTGGCGTCGCATTGCGTTGAGAGTACTTTTTTTATAAACGGGTGAAATCCACAAATTTTCACGAGGCAATCTTGTGAAATTACATGCTTGCTAATACATTCTGGTTACATGACTTTCTAGTGCATAGCCTTTATGGTTATGAAAAGTACATTCTTGTTCATGAAAGACCAAATTACATTCATGTTATATTATTGCTCGATCATATTTCCAAGTCTACATGAATTCTCATATCTTACCTTGATCATATCTTGTTATTTATGTTACTTTGGTTTATTCACGTGTTTCATCGTATTTTCATGACTTATCTTATACTCTAGAGCTAAAATGTTAATTACTTAAACATTACCTTCATGTTGATACGAAGATACCTACTGGACATGTGTGCTCATTCCCTACTTTTCATTCTTTTTCAGGAAATTCTAACGGGTCCGATTCAGACTATTCAAGTGATGGATCCGAGAGTGATTAAAGAAGGTGCGAAGCCTTAGATTGTCATTAGTGGATAGTCAAGAGTCGCTATGTAATTTTCCATTTTTATTGAGTCTAGTTAGTCAAAGAGTCAAGAGTCAACCTTATGTACTTTTAATCATTATTTAATAAAGCAAAGATTTTGTCCAAATATTGCGCATTCATTTCTTATGTGTGAATGTGTTAGCGCTCTGATTATATTGCTCGCTTGAGACATACTAGCCGACTGTTCATGTTCCCCGATATTACTTCCGCTGTACATATGTCTCGGGGCGTGACAGTTAAAGTGGTATCAGAGCGTAGGTCTCAGGACTTACTTACTAATTCCTAGGAAAATGTTATGTCATAGGCTAAGTCCAAGGGTTAAGGACCTACACCTATGAGCTAAGGAAAGAATTTTCCCACCTACGTGAGATTTGGGTAGAGCCGGGATGAGATAGTTATTTAGAACTTATCTCTAAGTTAACTTCCTTTAATTCCGTAGGAATTAACAAATCATTCCTTTGTCTCAGGTACCTCATTCTTATAATGGCTCACCGTGTCGATTGGGGTGGAATGCAACAAACTGTTGCGGGTCTCACCCAGGCCTTGCAAAATATGGCCCAAGCCGGTGCGAGGGCTGGTGCTGGTGATCTGCACCGTAACTTTCGTAGTCTAAACCCTCCGCGATTTTCTAGTTCTTCCAACCTAGATGAAGCTGAAAACTGAATAGATGAGATGAATCGTATATTCGAGGTCATGCAATGTGTCGACCAAGAGAAGGTTCGTCTCGCCACGTTCCAACTCAACAAGGATGTGTGTACTTGGTGGAAGTCTATTCCGGCACCGCCTCAAAACACACCACATACTTGGGAGGGATTTCTCACACTCTTCCGAGCAAAATACTTCTCTGAACATGTTAAGGAGAGGAAGGCGGCGGAGTTCGCTTCTTTACGTCAAGACATGATGATGGTGGCAGAGTATGAATTATAATTCTCTCGCCTAGCACCCTATGCTCAACATTTAGTGAGCACGGATCTTCTAAAAGCAAATCGTTTCATGGACGGGCTGCGGCCCATTTTCATCCAGCAACTAGGGCCACAAAATATTCAGACCTATGCAGAGATGGTCCAACGGACACACTTATGCAAATGGACCTTGGAGAAGGTCAATAAACTCAAAGGCAAAAGAGAAGAGCATAGCCGAAAGTATGATCGGCGAGGAAGAAGAGAGGAAAAATTCAGCATCACTTACAATACTCGGGATACCAAGAAGAGATCCCGAAATGGGAATAGTAAGGATGATCGTAGGAACAAGAAGGCCAAAGAAGATGATAAGCAAGTTGTAGTGCCCCAGAATTTATGTAATAATTTCTGGATTATTTTCTAGAATTTATTAAGAATTTATAAAGACTAAATAGATTTATAAATGGATTATTGGATTAATAAGTCATTATAAGGCCCACTTGTGTCAAATAATTAACCTAGCCTATTTAAATAAAATCCAGAAGGTTTAAGGACCAAGCCCATTAAGTTTGGCCCATATTCTAGAAGGTTAATTAGCCTATTCACGTATTTTAAGGATAAATACTATTGTATAGATAATTATATTGGATAAACGAATAAAAGAGTTTTATTAATTTGAAATTCTGCACATGTGGGATGTAACGGTCTATCGTACGACCACCACATGCACGTAACGTACTTAGACTGATGCGTTGCACCCTGATAGTTTCGTGAATGAAAGAACGAGCAAAAAGATTAGAACTTTGGGATCCTATCTGCAAGAGATCAATTTGAGAGAGTTTATAACATTACTAAGGACTCTTAGGGATCAGGTTCTGACAAATTAAGGACTCTAGAATCGATCTAATCTTCAAACCCTAACCAAAACACTATAAATAGGACCTAGTTCTGACCTGAGCGACCCTTACTTTTGGCTCGTGAAGAATCAATGTAAGGAGATAGAATTTCGGGTAAGTTCTTTAGAAGATTTTGTTTATTAGACTAATAGCTCTCCAAATTTCATGCTAGGAGATCAACCAACCAAGGAGATTGAAGCTTCCAAAGTTGCTGGTCGGACCTTAGCAACCCAGGAATCTGAACGAAAGTCCTCTGAAGATCAAGAGATTAGGACATCTAAACAAGGTAATTAGAATTCAATCCTTTAGAACTTTTTGATCACTTTAGTTTCATCTTCTTACCCTCAAAAATTTCACATCTTTAGGACAAGAGGTTGGAGAGATAGAGCAGCAGGAAGTTGCTGGAAAATCGCTGGAAAAGGAGGGCTAGGGCTCGATTTCAGACTCAAATTAGAAGCTTAAAGGTTAGTTAAGAGGTAGGTCATCTCATGATTGGCAAAAACGTCTTGTTAGGGATAAAAGCCCTCTGGTTTTGATTGATTTCATGCATCATAGATCATGAAGTTCATGTTTTAGTGGGTTCATGCATACATACATATCCTTAGCCCTAATCAAAGATCAAAGATATTATCTTGTCTATTCACTAAAACCCATGCATGTAGTTGGCCCATACTTCGTTTATCATGCCTAGAATAATTGTAGTATTTTGATTTCCAGGCATGTTATGTTTTCATAAACTTTTACTTTATTTTACTGCCAGCAGACGATCTGACGCATCAAGGTAAGACCGTCACAATGATATAACGGCCTTACGATAAGCCGTCACACCTTCTGTGGTGTTTGAAGTTCTCTATTGTCTCTGACGCACCATAGATGAAGCGTTACATTACTGTAACGGCCTCATGATAAATCATCACAGTCACTGTGACGCACCCATTCTAGACCGTCAGGGTAACTGTAGACAGAATGGGAAACTAGTTAATTTAACTTATAAATAAGCCTAGTTATCTAAGTTTTGACCTGATTTCATGTCTTTAAGATTATTTACTGATTCATGATAGAAATTGCATAATTTAGGTATCTTAAGTTATTTTAAGTTATGTTAATTTCATGTGCCAAAATTCTATAGTTTTGTATCTAAATCATGATTTTCCAAAGATGTATTGACGGAGTTTTTATCATGATTTCCTATTGTTACACATCCTCTCTATCAATAGAGTCATTTCTTTAAGTACATGGCGCATATTCCGGTATGTTGTCCATTAGTTCACTTTGCACTATAGGAACATTATTCTTGGACATGAGGACCTCTCTATTGGATATTCCTTCCAATGACTAGAAATCTTGTTTCAAGGCCGTCCGTAATTCTCCGCGAGCCTGGGATTCCCACTAGGACGCCGAGTTGGTTGTACCATTAAAGCCCATTGATTAGATTACACTATCGATGTTTCTGGTTATCAGTAGTGTAACGGATCTATATTGGACCGTCAGGCACATGTAACTGCCCAATATACGACCGTCACATTCAACTGAGTCGATTTCTCGATTCTGGATTGAGCATTGTAACGGCCCAATACTGGAGCGTCACATCATGTAACGGCCCAGTACAAGACCGTCACAAAGCTTAAGTATGTTAACCCAAGGTTTGACCCAAGGGTTGATTTTCCAAGGTTCTAGATGACTTAATAATGGTCTAGGACTTATCATATTGATCAAGAAACTTAATATAACGAATGAAAGTTATGAAATGGATCGTTATGCTGTCGATTTATTTCCATAAGCATAACCTTGTTTAAGTCATTCTTGACTCTCGCATTCTTAAAATTGAAGTGTTCATTCATTGAATTATTGTTATCAAGAGCTTGTTGGAATTGTACATTCTTGGCCATACTTTGTTATTACATGTGTGGAAGTAGCTTGATTTATACTTGAAGATGCGATCGAGCACTGATTGTGTTCAAGGGCTCTATGCTAGTCCCCTCGGCTGATTGTCGAAACATACTATTATAAACCATAGGGTATGATGCTACTGGCGTCGCATTACGCTGGGAGTACTTTCTCTATAAATAAGTGAAAATCCACAATACGATACAACATGATTGATACTTGTACATGACTTTCTTGATATTCCACAGAAATTCACGAAGTACTTGCTCATAAGTAAAAGATACTGGAGTGATGATAATGTGCATTGCTAGTACATTCTCGTTACATTCTTGTTTATGAAAGGCCAATATCATGTTCTTATAACGTTCTTGCTAGTTCATACTTGCTCTCATTCTATCTTAACGAGCATCTTTGTTACTTTGATTTAATCGCGTGATTGATCGCATTCGCATGATTTTACCTTATTTCTTTAGAGCTAAAATGTTAATTACTTTAATGATGCCTTCATATTGATGCGAAGATACCTACTAGGCAAGTGTGCTCATTACCTATTTCTAATCTTTTTTAAGAAATGAAAGTGGTTTGAATTCGGATTCGGGTTATACAAGTAGCAGGTCCGTGAGCGAATGAAAGTCATATCAAGTTGAGAGTGAAGACGTAGGGAGTCTATATTGTTTAGATTGAGTCTATGTAATTTTTCTATTTTTGAGTCTGATAGATTGAAAGAAAGTGATTGTATTTGAATATTGATTATCAATGAAATAAGTTAGAGTTTTGATTAAAGTATTGTGCAATTGCATTTATGTGTGATTGTCTTGCGCTCTGATTATTCTTGCTTGCAAGAGGCTTACCATGCCGGCTGTTCACGTTTCTCGAGCGAGTCTTCCACTGTCATAAAGGCTCGGGGTGTGACAGTTAAGTTGGTATCAGAGCCAAGTCTCAGGACTTAGGGAGAAGAGTTATGTCATAGGATTAGTCCAAGGTTTAAGGACCCCTACCTATGAACTAAGGAATAAATTTCCACACCCATGTGAGAATTGGGTAGAGCCCGGGATAAGATAGTTAATTAGCTTTAAGATTGATTTTCCTTCCAATACCATGAGAAGTAACAAGTTGTTATTTTTCCCTCGGGTACTCTTCAAATTTGTTCTCGTCCTGCATTTGTGCTATTTGATACTGGTGCCTCTCATTCTTTTATCTCCACTACTTTTACAAAAACATTATCAATTGCATCAGTCCCCTTACCTTCAGATCTCGCTATTTCCACACCCTTAGGTTCTGGAACAAAGCTTACCAACTATTATCCTGATAGAGAAGTGATTGTAGAAGGTCATAATCTCCCCGCAAACTTAGTATGTCTTGACATGAAAGGTTATGATGCCATTTTAGGGGTAGATTGGCTTATAGATCATGATGCTTATATCAATTGCCGCAATATGATTATATCCTTTCGAAAACCCGGTCTTCCAAGATTTTCCTTCCTTGGCATTAAGTACAAAAAGCATCCTACTATCATATCTTCTCTTCACGCTTACAAACTTATCTCGCAAGGATGTGAAGCTTTTCTTGCTTCTGTTATTGTTACCGAATCCAAGGAGATTATCTTAGCAGACATTCCTATTGTAAATGAGTTCTCCGATGTGTTCCCATCCGAATTACCCAGTCTACCACCCGAGAGGGAAGTAAACTTCACTATTGAACTCATTCCAGGAGCAGCACCTGTTTCTATAGCCCCTTACAGGATGTCCCCCACAGAACTCAAGGAACTAAAGAGGCAGTTGCAGGAACTACTAGACAAGGGTTTTATTAGACCTAGCACATCCCCTTGGGGTGCGCCAGTTTTTTTTGTCAAGAAGAAGGATGGCTCTCTCAGGCTATGCATCGACTACCAGCGACTGAATCAACTTACAATCAAAAATAAGTATCCGTTGCCGCGTATTGATGAGCTCTTTGATCATCTTTCGGGAGCAGAATATTTCTCTAAGATTGACCTCAGATCAGGTTATCATCAGCTTAGAATTAAAGAAGAAGACATTTATAAATCGGCTTTTCAAAGTCGTTATGGCCACTATGAATTCGTGGTAATGCCGTTCGGGTTAACAAATGCCCCAGCTGCATTTATGCAACTTATGAACAGTGTCTTCCAGCCATATCTAGACCAGTTTATCATCGTTTTCATTGATGATATCTTGATATATTCTAAGACCAAGAAAGAACATGAAGAACATCTGAGGATAGCTTTACAAACACTTAAAGAACATAAACTCTATGCCAAGCTAAACAAGTGTGAATTCTGGCTCAAGGAAGTTTCATTCCTGGGCCACATTATTTCAAAAGAAGGTATCGCTGTAGATCCTTCTAAGGTAGAAGCTGTCAAGAATTGGAGCCGGCCAACGACCGTATCAGATGTACGAAGCTTTCTAGGTCCAGCTAGTTATTATAGAAGATTCATTAAAGATTTTTCAAAGATTACAATTCCTTTAACTAGACTCACGAGAAAAGAAAATCCCTTTGTCTGGTCAGAGGAATGTGAGAAGAGTTTCCAAACTCTTAAGAATCATCTTACTACAGCTCCTATTCTATCACTATCGATGGAAGGTGGTGGATTTGAAGTATATATGGATGCATCTGGCATTGGCCTAGGGTGTGTCCTCATGCAAAATGGAAAAGTAATATGTTATTCTTCAAGATAATTGAAGCGTCACGAGGAAAATTATCTTGTGCATAATTTGGAATTAGCAGTTGTCATTTTCACCTTGAAAATTTGGCGTCATTATCTCTATGTAGAAAGGTTTATGGTCTACTCAGACCACAAGAGCTTAAAATATTTATTTTCTCAAAAAGAGCTAAATATGAGGTAGAGAAGATGGTTGGAATATCTCAAAGATTTTGATTTTACTATTCAATATCATCCTGGCAAGGCTAATACTGTAGCTGATGCACTCAGCAGAAAACTAATGGGTATGCTATCAAGTCTCATGATTAGTATGACTATCTTATTCCTCAATTTGCTCAGTTGAACTTAGATATTGACAGGAAGAAGGATTGTTTCCTAGCTAATATTCAAGCTCAACCTACATTGATAGAAGATCTGGTCAAATTATAAAATGATGATCCTATATTATTATAGATCAAGGCCAATGTTGAACAAAGGCCGGATTTTTCTATTAAGGATGGAAGATTACTATTTAAAGACCGAGTATGTGTACCGGATCATGAGGATACGAAGAAATTGATTCTAGAAGAAGCACATAAATCCAGGTATACCATTCACCCAGGTAGTACAAAAATGTATCAGGACCTCAAAAGAAATTTCTGGTGGCCCAACATGAAGAGGGAAATAGCTGATTTCGTGTCTCGCTGTCTCACTTGTCAACAAGTAAAGGCAGAGCATTTTAGACCCGCAGGTAAACTGCATCCCTTGAATATTCCCGAATGGAAATGGGAGAGCATAGGGATAGATTTCATTATGGGGTTACCTAAGACAAGAGGTGGACATGATGGTATATGGGTAATCATAGACCGATTGACTAAGTTTGCACATTTTATACCAATTAAAAGTCGATGGTATGTGGATATCTTAGCATCATTGTACATAAAGGAGATTGTCAAATTACATGGTGTCCCTATTACTATTATATCTGATAGAGATCCTTGATTTACATCACAGTTCTGGAAGGGTCTACAACATTCACTAAGGACTAGATTGAACTTTAGCATAACATTTCATCCACAAACTGATGGTCAAACAGAAAGAACGAATCAGGTGGTAGAGGATATGCTCAGGGCTTGTGCAATTAATTTTGGAGGAAGTTGGCATGATCACTTACCTCTGGTGGAATTTTCATATAACAATAGTTATCAAGGCCAGCATACAAATGGCACCTTTTGAAGCCTTATATGGAAAAAGCTGTCGATCACCAATATGTTGGAGTGAAATAGGGGAAAGACAATTCCTAGGCCCCGATATTATCAGAGATTCTACAGAGAAGATCAAGCTTATTCAAGAGAGAATAAAGATGGCACAAGATAGGCAGAAATCTTATGCTGATAATCGAAGACGCGACTTGGAATTTCAAGTAGGAGACCATGTGTATCTCAAGGTTTCTCCAGGTCGTGGTATTCAGAGATTTGGCATTAAGGGCAAACTAACTCCAAGGTTCATTGGCCCGTTTGAAATTCTTAAAAGGGTCGGTGAAGTGGCTTATAGACTGGCTTTACCTCCACAATTAGCAGGAGTTCATGACGTATTTCACGTCTCTATGATGAAGAAATATGTATATGATCCTGACCATATTATCACTTATGACAATCTGGAGATTCAGAAGGATATGACGTACGAGCAAACGCCAATAAAGATTCTGGAACGGAAGTGCGTCAACTAAGAAATAAAGTTATTCCTATGGTCAAGCTTCAATGGAAGAAAACATGGCCATATGAAGCAACATGGGAAACCGAAGCAGCCATGCGGAAAAGATTCCCAAAATTATTTTAAACTGTAAGTACACTCTCCATAATCCATGTATTGAATTTGGGGACCAAATTCTTCTAAGTGGGGGAGGGTGTAGTGCTCCAGAATTTATGTAATAATTTCTGATTATTATAGATTTTTGAATTTATTAGGAATTTATAAAGACTAAATAGATTTATAAATGGATTATTGGATTAATAAGTCATTATAAGGCCCAATTGTGTCAAATAATTAACATATCCTATTTAAATAAAATCCAGAAGGTTTAAGGACCAAGCCCATTAAGTTTGGCCCATATTCTAGAATGTTATTTAGCATATTCACGTATTTTAAGGATAAATACTATTTTATAGATAATTATATTAGATAAACGAATAAAAGAGTTTTATTAATTTAAATTCTGCACACGTTGGATGTAACGGTCTATCGTACGACCGCCACATGCATGTAACGCACCTAGACTGATGCGTTACACCTGATAGTTCCGTGAATGAAAGAACGAGCAAAAAGATTAGAACTTTGGGATCCTATCTGCAAGAGATCAACTTGGGAGAGTTTATAACATTACTAAGGACTCTTAGGGATCAGGTTCTGGCAAATTAAGGACTCTAGAATCGATCTAATCTTCAAACCCTAGCCAAAACCCTATAAATAGGACCTAGTTCTGACCTGAGCGACCCTTACTTTTGGCTCGTGAAGAATCAAGGTAAGGAGATAGAATTTCAGGTAAGTTCTTTAGAAGATTTTGTTATTTACTATAGACTAATAGCTCTCCAAATTTCGTGCTAGGACATCAACCAACCAAGGAGATTGAAGCTTCCAAAGTTGCTGGTCGGACCTTAGCAACCCAGGAATCTGAACGAAAGTCCTCTGAAGATCAAGAGATTAGGACATCTAAATGAGGTAATTAGAATTCAATCCTTTAGAACTTTTTGATCACCTTAGTTTCATCTTCTTACCCTCAAAATTTCACATCTTTAGGACAAGAGGTTGGAGAGATAGAGCAGTAGGAAGTTGCTGAAAAATCACTGGAAAAGGAGAGCTAGGGCTCGATTTCAGACTCAAATTAGAAGCTTAAAGCCTAGTTAAGAGGTAGGTCATCTCATGATTGGCAAAAACGTCTTGTTAGGGATAAAAGCCCTCTGGTTTTGATTGATTTCATGCATCATAGATCATGAAGTTCATGTTTTAGTGGGTTCATGCATACATACATATCCTTAGCCCTAATCAAAGATCAAAGATATTATCTTGTCTATTCACTAAAACCCATGCATGTAGTTGGCCCATACTTCGTTTATCATGCCTAGAATAATTGTAGTATTTTGATTTCCAGGCATGTTATGTTTTCATAAACTTTTACTTTATTTTACTGCCAGCAGACGATCTGACGCATCAAGGTAAGACCGTCACAATGATATAACGGCCTTACGATAAGCCGTCACACCTTCTGTGGTGTTTGAAGTTCTCTATTGTCTCTGACGCACCATAGATGGAGCGTTACATTACTGTAACGGCCTCACGATAAACCGTCACAGTCACTGTGACGCACCCATTCTAGACCGTCAGGGTAACTGTAGACAGAATGGGAAACTAGTTAATTTAACTTATAAATAAGCCTAGTTATCTAAGTTTTGACCTGATTTCATGTCTTTAAGATTATTTACTGATTCATGATAGAAATTACATAATTTAGGTATCTTAAGTTATTTTAAGTTATGTTAATTTCATGTGCCAAAATTCTATAGTTTTGTATCTAAATCATGATTTTCCAAAGATGTATTGACGGAGTTTTTATCATGATTTCCTATTGTTACACATCCTCTCTATCAATAGAGTCATATCTTTAAGTACATGGCACATATTCCGATATGTTGTCCATTAGTTCACTTTGCACTATAGGAATATTATTCTTGGACACGAGGACCTCTCTAATGGATATTCCTTCCAATGGACTAGGAAATCTTATTTCAAGGCCTCCGTAATTCTCCGCGAGCCTGGGATTCCCACTAGGACGCCGAGTTGGTTGTACCATTAAAGTCCATTGATTAGATTACACTATCGATGTTTCTGGTTATCAGTAGTGTAACGAATCTATATTGGACCGTCAGGCACATGTAACGGCCCAATATACGACCGTCACATTCAACTGAGTCCGATTTCTCGGTTCTGGATTGACCATTGTAAACGGCCCAATACTGGAGCATCACATCATGTAACGACCCAGTACAAGATCGTCACAAAGCTTAAGTATGTTAACCCAAGGTTTGACCCAAGGGTTGATATTCCAAGGTTCTAGATGGCTTAATAATGGTTTAGAACTTATCATATTGATCAAGAAACTTAATATAATGAATGAAAGTTATGAAATGGATCGTTATGCTGCCGATTTATTTCCATAAGCATAACCTTGTTTAAGTCATTCTTGACTCTCGCATTCTTAAAAATTGAAGCGTTCATTCATTGAATTATTATTATCAAGAGCTTGTTGGAATTGTACATTCTTGGCCATACTTTGTTATTACATGCGTGGAAGTAGTTTGATTTATACTTGAAGATGCGATCGAGCACTGATTGTGTTTAAGGGCTCTATGCTAGTCCCCTCGGCTGATTGTCGGAAACATACTATTATAAACCATGGGGTATGATGCTACTGGCGTCGCATTGCGCTGGGAGTACTTTATCTATAAATAAGTGAAAATCCACAATACGATATAGCATGATTGATACTTGTATATGACTTTCTTGATATTCCACAAAAATTCACGAAGTACTTGCTCATAAGTAAAAGATACTGGAGTGATGATTATGTGGCATTGCTAGTACATTCTCGTTACATTCTTGTTCATGAAAGGCCAATATCATGTTCTTATAACGTTCTTGCTAGTTCATACTTGCTCTCATTCTATCTTAACGATCATCTTTGTTACTTTGATTTAATCACGTGATTGATCGCATTCGCATGATTTTACCTTATTTCTTTAGAGCTAAAATGTTAATTACTTTAATGATGCCTTCATGTTGATGCGAAGATACCTACTGGGCAAGTGTGCTCATTACCTATTTCCAATCTTTTTCAAGAAATGAAAGTGGTTCGAATTCAGATTCGGGTTATACAAGTAGCGGGTCCGAGAGCGAATGAAGGTCATATCAAGTTGAGAGTGAAGACGTAGGGAGTCTATATTGTTTAGATTGAGTCTATATAATTTTCCTATTTTTGAGTCTGATAGATTGAAAGAAAGTGATTGTATTTGAATATTGATTATCAATGAAATAACTTGGAGTTTTGATTAAAGTATTGTGCAATTGCATTTATGTGTGATTGTCTTGCGCTCTGATTATTCTTGCTTGCAAGAGGCTTACCATGCCAGCTGTTCACGTTTCTCGAGCGTGTCTTCCGTTGTCATAAAGGCTCGGGGCGTGACACAAGTCATGGCAACTTGCTCTTTCTACGAGAAGTTCGGCCACTTAGTCGAAGAATGCTGGAAACGCCTAGGGACGTGTTTGCGATGTGGCAGCCGGGAGCATCGCATGTCGGATTGCCCCCTCATGAAGGATCAATCTTCCAGCGGTGGACGCAAGCGACATGCTCATCTTAACACTGTTCTGGATGATGATGAAGTGCCCAAGGATGATGGGCTAATGGAAGGAACTGTTCAAATCTATTCCCATCCTACATTCGTGTTATTTGATACTGGTACTTCTCATTCCTTTATATCTACTGCTTTTGCAAAAACCTTGTCAGTTTCATCAGTTCCTCTACCTTCGGACCTAGCTATCACTACACCCTTAGGTCCCGGAACTAAACTTACAACCCACTACCCCGATAGTGAGGTAATGGTAGAAGGTCATAATCTTCCTGCAAACCTCGTATGCCTTGACATGGAAGGCTACGATGCCATCCTAGGTGTAGATTGACTTGTAGACCACGACGCATATATAAATTGTTGCAATAGGAGAATCTATTTTCGAAAACCAAGTCTCCCGTGATTTTCTTTCCTTGGCATCAAGTATAGGAAACATCCTACCATTATTTCATCTCTTCATATTTGCAAACTCATTTCGCAAGGATGTGAAGCTTTTCTTGCCTCCGTAATCATTACCGAGTGCAAGGAAATCATCTTAGAAGATATTCTCATTGTGAATGAATTTCACGATGTGTTCCCATCGGATTTACCCAGTTTACTACCCGAAAGGGAAGTAAACTTCTCCATTAAACTTATTCCTGGAGCAGCACCTATTTCAATAGCTCCCTACAGGATGTCCCCTACTGAACTCAAAGAATTGAAGAAACAACTTCAGGAGTTATTAGACAAGGGTTTCATTCGACCTAGCACATCCCCTTGGGGTGCGCCAATTTTATTTGTCAAGAAGAAAGATGGATCTCTCAGGCTATGTATCAACTACCGGCGACTAAATCAACTTACTATTAAGAACAAATATCCGTTGCCATGTATCGATGAGCTACTTGATCAAATTTTTTTGGGAGCAGAATATTTCTCCAAGATAGACCTCAGGTCGGGTTATCATTAGCTCAAGATCAAGGATGAAGATATATACAAGACTGCATTCCGGAGCAGATATGGGCACTATGAATTCGTGGTAATGTCGTTCGGGTTAACTAATGCCCCGACAGCATTTATGCAACTTATGAATAATGTCTTCAAGCCTTATCTCGACCCATTTGTGGTCGTCTTCATTGATGATATTCTTATATACTCCAAGACTAAGGAGGAACATGAAGAACACTTAAGAATAGCCTTGCAAACTCTAAGAGAGCATCAACTCTACGTAAAACTTAGCAAGTGCGAGTTCTGGCTAAAGGAGGTCTCTTTCCTCGGCCATATTATTTCAAAGGAAGGAATCGTTGTCGATCCTTCTAAGGTAGAAGCTGTTAAGAATTGGAGCCGGCCGACGACCGTGTCTGAAGTTAGAAGTTTTCTGAGTCTGGTTGTTTATTATAGGCGATTCATTAAGGATTTCTCAAAAAGCGTCGTCCCTTTAACTATACTTACAAGAAAGGAGAACCCTTTTATATGGTCAAAGGATTACGAGGAAAGTTTCCTAACTCTTAAAGATCATCTCACTACGGCCCCCATCTTGGCACTACCTGTTGAGGGTGGTGGCTTTGAAGTCTATATCGATGCATCTGGCATTGGCCTGGGATGTATTCTTTTGCAAAACGGTAAGGTGATTTGCTATTCATCAATGCAGTTATAGCGTCATAAAGAAAACTACCCTGTGCATGATCTGGAACTAGCTGCTGTTATATTTGCCTTGAAAATTTGGTGACACTACCCCTATGGGGAGAAGTTCACTATATTTTCAGATTACAAAAGTCTGAAATATCTCTTCACCCAAAAGGAATTAAACATGAGGCAACGCAGATGGTTGGAGTATCTCAAAGACTTCGACTGTACTATCCACTATCATCCAGGCAAAGTAAATACTGTAGCTGACGCTCTTAGCAGAAGACCAATGGCAACACTAGCAAGCCTTAGGAATGGTACGACTTATCTTATCGAGGATTTTGCTCGTTTGAATCTCGATGTTGATAAAGAAGAGGAAGGTGTATGATTGCTAATATAAGGTCACAACCTACATTGATCGAAGATCTAGTCAAATTACAAGAAAATGACCCCACATTGACGAAGATCAAGGCTAATATTGATAAAAGGTTGGAATTCTCCATTTCAACTGATGGTAGATTATTGTTCAAAGATCAAATTTGTGTGCCGGATCATGCCGACACTAAGAGGTTGATCATGGAAGAAGCTCATAAATCAAGGTATACTATTCGCCCTGGTGCTATCAAGATGTACCAAGATTTAAAAAGAAATTTCTGGTGACCCAATATAAAAAGAGAAGTAGCGGACTATGTATCTCGCTGCCTCACTTGCCAGCAAATAAAGGCAGAACATTTAAAGCCCGCCGGGAAACTACATCCCTTGAAAATTCCCGAGTGGAAATGAGAAAGTATAGGGATGGATTTCATCATGGTCAAACTGAAAGGATAAATCAAATGGTGGAAGATATGCTCATGGCATGTGCTATTGATTTTGGAGGGAGTTGGCACGACCACTTGCCTCTAGTGGAATTCACCTACAACAATAGCTACCAAGCTAGTATACAAATGACACCGTTCGAGGCACTATATGGAAGAAGCTGTCGCTCACCTATATGTTGGAATGAAGTAGGAGAAAGGTAATTTCTCGGCCCCGACATCATCAAGGATACTACCGAGAAGATAAAGTTTATTCGGGAGAGACTCCTGATGGCTAAAGATAGATAAAAATCATATGCTGATAACAGAAGGTGCAACCTGAAATTCCAAGTAGGAGACCACATATTCCTTAAGGTTTCTCCGGGTCGAGGTATTCAAAAATTCGGCATCAAAGCCAAGCTCACTCCGAGATTCATTGGCCCCTTTGAAATTCTCGAAAGGGTTGGTGAGGTAGCATATCGAATATCTTTACCCCCTCGATTAGCTGGAGTCCATGATGTGTTTCACGTCTTAATGCTCAAAAGGTACGTCCCCGATCCATTCCATGTCAAAACTTATGACAACCTAGAAATTAAAAAGGATTTGACGTATGAGCAAAAGTCAATCAAAATAATTGAACGAGAAGTACGTCAACTTTGGAATAAGACTATTCCCATGGTCAAAGTCCAATAGAGCAAATCTTGGCCACACGAAGCGGCATGGGAAACCGAAGAGGCCATGCACAAAAAATTTCCGGAGATATTTGAATGTGAGTACACTCTCCTTAGTAAATCTTATTACGTTGAATTTGGGGACCAAATTATTTTTAAGTGGGGGAGGGTGTAACGCCCAAGAATTTTTTTGGAATTTTTGGGGATTAAAATATAATTACTAAGTAATTTAAAAGGCTTAATGGGCTATTAAGAAGAATTAAGGATTTATTTAATCCATTTAAAAGCCCTATATCAACTAAGGGGCTAAGCCCAACTCAAATAGGCCCAAAGACCCAATTCTAAGACTTTTAGACCCAAGCCCATTAATAAAAATGTAAATTAAGTAATTTACAGATTTAAAATGGGATATATACATCAATTAGGGGATAAATGGGGGATAATATGAAAATCTAAAAATTTCAGATTTAATGAAGCATGGCGGTCTATCGCGCCACCGCCAGATCCACCCTAGCGGTCCTCCCATGACCGCTAAGCCCTCCTGATTTTGTGAATGGGAGAAAACGTGAAAAGCTTGGATCTTTAACGACCAAATCACCTTAGATCGAAGCTACCTGGCATGAAAAATTCTCTAGAACTCTCTAGGGAATAACTTTACTCCAATTTAGGACTTTAGGATCGATCTAATCTCTTAAACCCTAGGTAAATCCTATAAATAGACCCCAACTTTGACACATGCGAACCCTAATGTTGGCTTGCATATTTTGAAGGTAAGGAAACCCTATCTCAGGTTAGTTCTTTAGAACTTTATGTTCTTCATAGTTTTATCTAACTTCCCTCAAATTTTCGTGTTAGAAGCACCAGCCGTTGGAGAGTTAGAGTCTCTGCAAGTCGCTGGATCATAACAGACTGCACAGGAACCAGTGCGACGGCCCAGTGAAGATCAGGAAAATAGAAGCCCTAATCGAGCTATTGAGTGTTAGTATTGGTGCGCTATAGGCCAATTTTGGGTCGGGTAGGCCCGATAGATGTACGATCTTGTTCATTATTAATAAAGTGGTATTTGAGCGTAAATATGTGATTGTATATTACTTTACGATGTCCCTAGGATATGTGGTTGTAAAGTCAACTCGAGATGGGATCTCGATCATGAGACTGACTTTACATGGGCACATACCTTAAACTGTTCCTGGTTGGAGGGTAATCACTCGGGGACTTTGATTACCTATTAAACCAGTATACATGATGTGTTAGGGACCAGTCTCATGGTCACTGGTGCGGGGCACCAACACATATGTATAGGTGTATGTCCTTGGAGGATGTACACTGAACTGATTCGCTATTAGATCTTCAGATGGTTGATTATACCTAATGTCAACTGAAGATCCAACTATCTCAGTAGCATCGTTGGTCCTTTGACCTGAGACATTGATCGGATCTTACACGAGGACTGGAATGGTTTAATTATTTGGCTAAGTGACTTTAACCATAGGTCATGAATTGTCGAGTCATTAACCATTTCAGGAGACGTGTGAAGATCATCAATGGTCAAGAGGGGATCGCTCACTGTCAGGTATATATCAGACAGTTAATGGGTCATGACATTGATGCTCCGTTAAATCTCTGGTCAGGGTCGTGTGAGTTCGTTTAGAACGGACGTCATACACTTTAAGGAGGTCATGGTCAAATGACACGATCATGGAGTTTGACAGAAATTATACCCTCGATCGTACCAGGCTCATAGAAGGAGCGAGGGATTATATCGATGCGGTAACTATGGACTTACATGTACCAGACATGCTGGTTTAAACTCGGCCTCCTCTAGGATCACGCGGATTTGCTTGACCCAACGTGATCAAAGGTTCGGAATAAATTAAACTATTATTCGGCTCTAGTAGAAGCGAATAATAAGTTTAATTTACTTCTAATTGGGAATTAGAAGTTAATGGGCCTTAAACTAGAGTGACTATGGGCCTAGAGGATCACACACAATGGATTCTTGGGTGACGGATTATTATTGTACAAATGCATATATTAATTACCTTTAATTCCTTTTGGAAAGGCATATAAAAGGGGCTTAATTTATATGTACAATAATGAAAAGGATATATATACAATTTTTGTCTTTATGAGCTCTTTTGAAAAGGTCCTAAATCTATATATATGATCCTATGAGAGCTCTCTTCCCTCTTGGCTTAAGCAAGCACTAACAGCAAGGGAAGAAGAGATTAACTCTCCCCCTTCCTCCCTCTTGCTCTCTCTCTCTCTCTCTCTCTCTCTCTCTCTCTCTCTCTCTCTCTCTCCAGAAAGGGAAAGAAAAGGAAAGATTAGGGCTGGGAGACGTCGTCGCTGCGCAAGGATCTGTGTGGATCTGCTCTAGAGGCCGTGCATCTGTGCGGCTTGGTATTCGCGGTATTATGCATCGGGCACTGCGGATAGCATCGTTCCTCGCAAGGTATAAATCTGCAACCCGTAGTTAGGGGTTGGGTAATTAATGCATCGATTAGAGCACAGATCTAGGATTCCATGAAGCCGGGTTCGGGTAAATAAAATTTTGTTATCCGCTGCGTTGCCCGATGGTGCTGTGTGGAACCTTACAGTGGTATCAGGGCCAGGTTACCGCCCTGGTCGATGTTTTATAGCCGTATAGAATCATGTTTTAGGGGTAATTAAAATCTTTAATTATTATTTGTAGAAGGGGATGATGGGCATCTCTAGAACAATTTTTTTAAAAAAATAAATAAAAAAAATATTTGGCGCGTTGGGCGCACTGCGCCAACTGCGCCGCCCTCGCGGAGCACGCGGGCGTCACGAGGGTCAGCGCCCGCCCGCGGGCGCTGACCCACGTGGCGGGCGTCGCCCGCGAAGCGGGAGCCGCCCGGGGGCGGGTCAGTGCCCGCGGGCGGGCGCCGCCCGCGGCTGTCGACAGGTATTTTTTTATTAAAAAAAGTGTTTTATTTAATTTACTTGTGCTGTTATATATATATATATATATATATATATATATATATATAAATGCACAATAAATTAGTATTTTTATCTCAAATAATAATTGTGTTATCTCTATCGTAAAAGTCAAATGTTAAAGTTTATTTAACTTTTGAATTTACCAAGGTGAGATAATTACTATTTACCTTAAGATAAAATGGTAATAATTGAAGTTACTTCAGTAAAATTTAATTTTTAAAATTTTAATTATTAGATAATTAGTAAATTCAGAATTTGAATTTTATTGAAATTAAATGTATAAAATTCAAATATTTAAAATTTTAATTATTAGATAATTATTAAATTCAAATTTGAAATTTTAGAAAATTGATAATTGAGGATATCTACATTATTTAAATTTACTTTCAAATAAAGTTATTGGATAATTAGTTTGAATTTAAATTTAAATAATTGTCATGTTTAAATTTTCATTTTAAATTTGATTATTAGATAATTAAATTTAAATTTAAATAATTATCTAAATTATCTAACTTATTTGAATCAGATTCAAATATGCATGCCCCTATTATGAATGATGGTTCTTTACGTGATTTGCTTTATTTACCTTGCATTGGCTTGCTTATGTGTTTAATTTTAGTTAATCTTACTTCGATTTTTAAAATTAAACAAAGCTAGCCTATTTTTGTTTGCACATCCCATTTTTTAAATCCAAAAGTAATGATTATTTTCAGAAATTACCCTTGATTGATTTTACATGAATGGGTTGGCAAGTGATCATGGACTTGGTTAATGTAATTAATTGGGGTCTGCGAACCTCCTTTCTCTCTCTGTTAAAATTCCTATGTACTTCTTTCTCTCTTCACAGTTGTACTCGCCCTAAGGGCTGCTGGAATTTTAGTGACATATAATTTAAATTTTACCGGCCTACGTGCCGTGTAAAAGTTGTAATTAATGCGGCGTCGGAGTTTAAAAGCGTGGAGCACACCCGACGAGGACGATCCAGCTGCTTCGGAAGCGGGCCGGTTGTCTTAGTTACATTAGGAATAAAGTCCATGATCACTTGCGATTTATTTTGCATTGGATGCATTTACTTTGTGCAAACTACTAGGTACAGTAAATATATTAGATATATTTATATTACCACTTAGGGTGAGATCAAGATAAAATCAAATTCCCTCGCGATTTAATTTTAGATCTGTAAGCATGGCTCTAGGAGTCGTCGTGGCCCTTCATTATTATGGAGTGAATGGACGTCTTCATTTCATGGATTTGTTGTGCTTTTCGGCGGGATAAAACTCCAAGGCTCGGCCTCAATGGGGTGAGGAATTGAACTCGGCTTTGTTGTGCTTTCCACAAGGGTCGGGGTATGAACTCATTGCTATGTAGTAATGATGGTTAGATCTAACCGAGAATATCCTTTGTTGTGCTTTCCACAAGGGGATGATTTCTCGGGGGCCGAATATCGGATATTACATTAGATGCAAGTGCCTGTTGACTGCCCTTGAGATGGTGTATGGCTTGTTGTGCTTTCCACAAGGTCGTACCTCAGTCTCGTTGGGATTCCGACCCACTAGGATGATCTCGCTGATCTCCCGTTCTATATACTGAGGGTTATATAGTTTGATCAAAAAATAGTGAGACTAACTAAGATAGAAAATCACATCTAAGTTAGAATTTGAACATATGCTAAGTTATCTTTTATTTCTTATCCAGATTACAATGTCATCGTCCAACCCTCTCCGTGGCATCTTGGATGCCAACAGATTGACTGGACCGAACTACTCGGATTGGCTGCGTAATCTACGCATAGTCCTCACCGCCGAAAAAATAACCTACGTGTTGGACACGGTTCATTCTGAGCCAGCTCCCGATGCCGACGAGGGCGAGTTAATGACTTATGCCAAATGGTCTGAAGACTCTTCCCTTGCCCAATGTTACATGCTGGCCTCTATGGCTCCCGAGCTATAGAGGCAATTCGAAAAGACTGGTTGTAGAAGCATACTTCTTAATCTACGCCAGCTCTTCGGGGAGCAGGGTAGGATTGAGAGGTATGACATCTCCAAGAAATTTTTCAGGACACGGATGTCAGAGGGTGCTTCAGTACAGGCTCATGTACTGAAAATGATGGAGTGGATTGAGAGACTCAATGCACTGGGGTTCAAGTTGGATCTTGAACTGTGCATTGATCTTATACTCCAGTCATTGCCCGGTTCCTTTTCTTCCTTCATCATAAACTTTAACATGAATAGAATTGATGCAACTCTCCCAGAGCTGCTCAACATGTTAAAGAGTGCTGAAGGAACTATGCAGAAAGATAAACCATCTTCTTCTATAATGATTGTTGGCCGGGCCAACAAGAAAAGGAAGGCCACCCAGATATCCACCAAAGGTGACAAAGGGAAGGGAAAGAAGAAGGCCATGGGTAAGTAACTCGCCAAAGTTGACAAAGGGAAGGGCAAGAAGAATGAAAAAGAAGACACGTGTTTTTGATGCGAGGAAATATGGCATTAGAAAAAGAATTGCAAGATAATTCTAAATGAATGTATTTTTGTCATAGACCTTAATTTATCATATATGGAATCCACATCATGGGTATTGGATACTGGATGTGCATCTCATATCTATAATTCTGTGCAGGTGCTGGCAAATAGAAGACGGCTGGGCAAAAAGGAGATTGAACTGAGGATGGGTAATGGAGCTTTAGTTACTATCAAAGCTGTCGGGACTGCACGCCTCAGTTTACCTTCAGGAGTCATTCTGGAGCTGAATGACTGTTATTATGTTCCTAATATTATTAAGAATATTATTTCAATCTCTGGTTTGTATAACATTGGATATACATTGGCTTTTAATAGCACTGGGTGCTTTATAATGAATAATATTTTGATTATAGCCAATGGTTCATTTGTCAATGGTCTTTATGTATTAGATACATGTTATAATGTTATGCAACTTTCTAATACTGATGAAGTGAATTCTGCATATCTATGGCATTGCAGGCTTGGTCATGTAGGCGAGAAAAGAGTCTCTCACTTACACTCAAATGGGTATTTGAATTCATTCGAATACAAATCATTTGATACCTGCGAGTCATGTCTCATGGGGAAGATGACCAAGTCTCCCTTTAGTGGACATGATGAGAGGACTGTTGACCTTCTCGAGCTTATACACTCGGATGTGTGTGGACCCATGTCCATGGAGGCAAAAGGGGGTCACCTCTATTTCATTTCTTTTATTGATGACTTCTCGAGATATGACTATATGTATTTAATGAGATATAAATCACAAGCCTTTGAGAAGTTTAAGGAATACAAGAATGAAGTAGAGAAATAGACTGGCAAGAGTATTAAGGCTCTTCGATCGGATCGAGGAGGTGAATACCTAAGCCATGAATTCACTTCTTATCTTAAAGACAATGGAATTGTTTCTTAGTGGACTCCACCGTATACACCACAACACAATGGTGTGTCCGAAAGGAGAAACATGACCTTGTTAGACATGGTCCGATCCATGATGTCTATGTCAGGACTACCCTTGTCTCTGTGTGGCTATGCATTAGAGACTGCGACTTATTTATTGAATAGGATCTCAAGTAAATCTGTTCCTTCTATACCATATGAGATATGGAAGGGCAAGAAACCAAATTTTAATCACATTAAAATTTGGGGGTGTCCTGCTCATGTAAAGAAGAACGATAGTGATAAGTTTGAGTCGAGAACCGATAAGTGTAGGTTTGTGGGATATCCAAAGGAGACATTTGGATATTATTTTTATCACCCTTCTGAGCAAAGGGTCTTGGTGGCTAAGAGAGCTGTATTTCTAGAAAGAGAATATCTTCTCCAGAAAAATAGTGGGAGCCAGATAGAATTGGACGAGGTCCAAGAGGCACAACCCGTAGACACAAACTCATTAGATGAGACTGTATCAGTTGATCATATTCAGAGTGAAACACAGGCACTACAGAGATCTGGTAGACTACCAAGAGAATCCGAGAGATATTTTGGACATGTCTCAGAAAGGTCCTCTAAGGTATGTATCGATGAGGATGAAGATCCTCAATCGTACCAGGATGTAATCCGTAGTGCGGACTCCGAGAAATGGCAAGAGGCAATAGATTCAGAGATCCAGTCCATGTACACCAACAAAGTTTGGAACTTAGTTGATGTACCCGAAGGGAAAGTCCCTATCGGCTGCAAGTGGATTTTCAAAAGGAAAATCGATGCAGATGGACAGATTGACACATACAAGGCTAGACTAGTGGCGAAAGGATATCATCAAAGACAAGGTATTGACTATGACGAGACATTTTCACCAGTAGCCATGGTTAAGTCAATCAGAATCCTTCTCGCCATTGTTGCATACCTGGATTATGAGATCTGGCAAATGGATGTGAAGACAACTTTTCTTAATGGAAATCTGTCAGAAGAGGTGTACATGGTACATCCTGAAGGATTTACCTCCAAGCTACATCCTAATAGGGTATGCAAACATCAAAGATCCATTTATGGATTAAAGTAGGCATATTGAAGCTGGAACTTAAGATTTGATGAGGCTGTCAAATCTTTCAACTTCATTCGGAATGAAGATGAACCCTGTGTTTATAAGAAGGTCAGTGGGAGCTCTGTGACCTTCTTGGTCCTTTATGTTGATGACATCTTACTCACTGGGAATGATGTAGAGATGTTAACATCAACTAAGTCTTGGTTGTCCAAGACCTTCTCCATGAAGGATTTGGGAGAAGCATCCTATGTGCTGGGTATAAGGATCTATCAAGATAGATCTAAAAGGATGTTAGGATTATCCCAATCCATGTACATTGACACTATCCTCAAAAGGTTTAGGATGAAAAATTCTACGAGAGGTCTCATTCCTATGAGACATGGAATTTGCCTATCTAAGGGGATGAACCCTAAAACATCTGAGGAGGTGGCACACATGAATAAGGTACCCTATGCTTCGGCTATAGGGTCAATCATGTATGTAATTCTATGTACACGGCCTGATGTTGCCAATGCTTTGAGCATTGTCAGTAGATATCAGGTAAATCCAGGCGAAGAGCACTGGAAGGCAGTAAAGGGCATCCTTAAGTACTTGCGAAGGGCTAAGGATCTTTTTCTACTTTATGGAGGAGAGGACCTACAGCTTAGAGCTTACACAGACTCTAGTTTCCAGTCAGATCCAGATGACTGCAAATCTATGTATGGGTTTGTATTCATGTTGAATGAAGGGGCAGTCAGTTGGAGAAGCTCTAAGCAAGATACGACTGCAGACTCAACGACGGAGGTAGAATATATTGCTGTAGCTGAAGCTGCTAAGGAAGCCGTCTGGATGAAGAAATTCATCTTAGAACTTGGCGTAGTTCTCGAGATATCAGCTCCCATCCCATTATTTTGTGATAATAATGGGGCCATCGCCCAGGCGAAGGAACTGAGATCTCACCAAAGGTCGAAGCATATTCTGAGGCGCTTCCACCTTATTCGGGAGATTGTTGATCGTGGAGATGTGGCGGTAGAGCGTGTACCGTCAGAAGATAACATAGCAGATCAACTAACTAAGCCTTTGACACAGAATGTATTTGAGCGCCATCGGGATAAGATGTGCCTCAAAGTTATGGGCAATTGGCTGTAGTTCAAGTGGGAGATTGTTAGTATTGGTGCGCTACATGCTAATTTGGGGTCGGGTAGGCCTGATAGATGTACGATCTTGTTCATTATTAATAAAGTGGTATTTGAGCATAAATATGTGATTGTATATTACTTTACGATGTTCCTAAGATATGTGGTTGTAAAGTCAACTCGAGATGGGATCTCGATCATGAGACTGACTTTACATGGACACATTCCTTAAACTGTTCCTGGTTGGAGGGTAATCACTCGGAGATTTTGATTACCTATTAAACCATTACACATGATGTGTTAGGGACCAGTCTCATGGTCACTGGTGCGGGGCACCAACACATATGTGTAGGTGTATGTCTTTGGAGGATGTACACTAAACTGATCCGCTATTGGATCTTCAGATGGTTGATTATACCTAATGTCAACTGAAGATCCAACTGTCTCAATAGCATCGTTGGTCCTTTGACCTGAGACATTAATCAGATCGTACACGAGGACTGGAATAGTTTAATTACTTGGCTAAGTGACTTTAACCATAAGTCATGAATTGTCGAGTCATTAACCATTTTAGGAGACGTGTGAAGATCATCAATGGTCAAGAGGGGATCGCTCACTGTCGGGTATATATCAGACAGTTAATGGGTCATGACATTGAAGCTCCGTTAAATCTCTGGCCAGGGTCGTGTGAGTTCGTTTAGAACAGACGTCATACACTTTAAGGAGGTCATGGTCAAATGGCACGATCATGGGGTTTGACAGAAACCATACCCTCGATCGTACCAGACTCATAGAAGGAGCGAGAGATTATATCGATGCGGTAACTGTGGACTTACAGGTACCAGACAGGCTGGTTTAAACCCGACGTCCTCTAGGATCACACGGATTTGCTTGACCGAACATGATCAAAGGTTCGGAATAAATTAAACTATTATTCGGCTCTAGTAGAAGCGAATAATATGTTTAATTTACTTCTAATTAGGAATTATAAGTTAATGGGCCTTAAACTAGAGTGACTATGGGCCTAGAGGATCACACACAATGGATTCTTGGGTGACGGATTATTATTGTACAAATGCATATATTAATTCCCTTTAATTCCTTTTGGAAAGACATATAAAAGGGGCTTAATATATATGTACAATAATGAAAAGGATATATATACAATTTTGGTCCTTCTAGACTCTTTTGAAAAGGTTCTAAATATATATATATGATCCTACGAGAGCTCTCTTCCCTCTTGGCTTAAGCAAGCACTAACAGCAAGGGAAGAAGAGATTAACTCTCCCCCTTCCTCCCTCTTGCTCTCTCTCTCCCTGGAAGCTCTCTCTCTCCAGAAAGGGAAAGAAAAGGAAAGATCGGGGCTGGGAGACGCCGTTGCTATGCAAGGATCCGTGTGGATCTGCTCTAGAGGCCATGCATCTGTGCGGCTCGGTATTCACGATATTCTACATCGGGCACTGCGGATAGCATCGTTCCGCACAAGGTATAAATCTGCAACCCGTAGTTAGGGGTTGGGTAATTAATGCATCGATTAGAGCACAGATCTAGGATTCCATGAAGCCAGGTTCGGGCAAATAAATTTTTGTTATCCGCTGCGTTGCCCGATGGTGCTGTGTGGAACTTTACATTTAGGAGTTGATTCTTTAGAACTTTCTGTTCCCCTTCGTATCTTCTATCTACCCTCTAATTTTCATGGATTTAGGTCAAGAGGATAGTGAGATAAAGGGACAGGAAGTTACTGGTTTGGCACAGGACGTGCAGGAACTAGGGTCTACTTCCAGTCAAAAATTCAAAGTCTAGGGATCGAATTAAAGGAAGGTTATCTCATGAAAAGGCTAGAATAACATGTCAGAAGTAAAAGCCCTTTGATTTCATGGAATTGCATACTTTCCACACGGAGTATTTAATGTTTTACTCTCACTACGCATCTAGGCTATTTCTGCATGCATAGTTCCTACCCTTAATAACAAAAATGATAATTCTAGTTTAATTCATGACTACCTATGCATCCCCATGAGTTATCTTTATTATAGGAAAATTTTCTCTCTGAGCCTAGCATGTGTTTTATGTTTTACTGCCCTAGATTAGCATATATTTCGATTTTATTACTGTTTACAGTAGACAGGAAGAAACATTCTTCCCTAGACCGCCAGAGTTCCTTTAGCGGCCCCACAATAGACCACTAAGGCCCATGAAACGGTCCTCCCAAGATCACTTGAGTTTTCTGAGTTCTGTATTATTGTTAACCCGAAACATAATGCAGAATAGTCTTAATTATTATATGATAAGATTAGCTAATTAGGTCTTACCCCTGTTTTAAGTACTGCATTCATACACTTGGTTACATTAATTGTTCATCCTAGTAGATTTCATGTTCTTTATGCACCTTAAAATTATTTTAAACTTATGTCAATTTTATGCCAAAACCATATACTCTTGTATTTATCTTAAATTTCATATGGTTCATAGACTTGTCTAGTTTTGATTTGATCGCTATTTTATCACGATCCCTTCTCATCTAGAGTTATTTCTTAAGTACATGGCACGTATTCTAGTACGATGTCATTAGATGCACTTTGCACAATAAGCACACAATCTTGGACTTGTGATCATCTCCGTTGGATATTCCTTCCACCGGACTAGGTAATCTTATTTTAAGGCCTCCATAAGACTCCGCGAGTCTGAGATTCCCACTAGGACGCTGAGCTGGTTGTACCCTCAAAAACCCAATTGTCTAGAAAGCAATTTACTGGTGTTTTATGTGTTCTGGATCTTAGCGGCCCTCTGGAGACCGCCAGAGTCTGTTAGCGGCCATTTACCTGACCGCCAAGGACCCCTAGCGGCACTGCCATGACCGCATGGTTCCAGTTCATTCGTTTCATCAACAATGTTGCTAAACGGTCCAGTCATTACCGCATAGATCCACAAACGGTCCAGTAAACGACCGCTATTTCTAGAAACGGCCCCGATATGTCCATTTTAGGTCTAAGTATTGATTAACCCAAGGTTTGACCCACGGGTTGATTTTTCTATGATTCTAGATAGTCTATGATTATCTAGAACCTCACACTTTGTTTTCCAAAGCTACCTAATGAATTGTGAAAATTAAAGAATATGCTGTTATGCTGCCAAAATTTTCCATGACATAACCTTGTTCTAAATCAATCTTTGAACTCGTTTATTCCTAATTGAAGCATTCTTACCTTGATATTTGTTATCATGAAACTATAGTTTGAACTTGTTCATTATTGGCCTATTCCTATTGATATTTCTTGTAGAAGCAGCTTGATTTATAACTTGAATATGCAAGAGCGGACACGGACAGTGTCCAAGGGCTCCACTCTAGTCCGCTCGGCAGATAGTCGGAAACATACTATAAACCATGGGGTATGATGAATATTGGCGTCGCATTGCATCGGGAGTACTTTTTTATAAATGGGTGAAATCCACGAATTTTCACGAGGCAATCTTGTGAAATTACATGCTTGCTAGTACATTCTCGTTACATGACTTTCTAGTGCATAGCCTTTATGGTTATGAAAACTACATTCTTGTTCATGAAAGGCCAAATTACATTCATGTTATATTATTGCTTGATCATATTTCCAAGTCTACATGAATTCTCATATCTTACCTTGATCATATCTTGTTATTTATGTTACTTTGGTTTATTCACGTGTTTCATCGTATTTCCATGACTTATCTTATACTCTAGAGCTAAAATGTTAATTACTTAAACATTGCCTTCATGTTGATACGAAGATACCTACTAGGCATGTGTGCTCATTCCCTACTTTTTTCAATCTTTTTCAGAAAATTCTAGCGGGTCGGATTCAGACTATTCAAGTGATGGATCCGAGAGTGATTAAAGAAGGAGCGAAGCCTTAGATTGTCATTAGTGGATAGTCAAGAGTCGCTATGTAATTTTTCATTTTTATTGAGTCTAGTTAGTCAAAGAGTCAAGAGTGAACCTTATGTACTTTTGATAATTATTTAATAAAGCAAAGATTTTGTCCAAATATTGTGCATTCATTTCTTATGTGTGAATGTGTTAGCGCTCTGATTATATTGCTCGCTTGAGGCGTACTAGCCGGCTGTTCATGTTCCCCGATATTACTTTCGATGTACATAGGTCTCGGGGGCGTGAAATGAGGATTCGTCTCAATGGAGGCAAATCAATTGTACCCCGGGATCGGACTGTGCCTACGATCCCCACTACTAACCGCTTCAGCCTCCAACAATGAACTCGAGAGGATAAAGTGGAACTTAGAGAAGTTGGTGCCTCGGTAATTAACCGGGGGCACCAACACCAGTCCAGCACCCAGCCTTCCGAGTCCTGTCAAAAGAATAGTGACAAGGGAGGACAAGAACTTAGCCTGAGAAAAATCTGGGTTACCCTAGAGGAGGCTCAAGCTGTTCGAAGGGCACGTACTAAGAACCCTCTTCGATCGCCCGGGCGCGGCGTCGCTTGGGACATCACTGAATCTTTGTTGGTACAGTCTGACGGCACCTAGACACTCAACCTCTCTAGCCTAAATAGGCTGAAGGAAAGAAGGGCTCGTGCCAAGTCCCACCAGCACCCCGCCTCAAGCTCTCCTCGGGTCGACTCCAGTCTTTTGACGGAGGAGCTACCTTAGCGGACCTCCGTCTTCGACTGACTAGGGGCACCAGTCCGCTCCTAGAAGCATTCCTAGGAGAAGCGGACGATTTGGCTCATCAACGATGCGGTTCGGGTGTTCACATGTTATGCTGTTGGACACCAACCCGATACTCAGTCCAATGACCTGAACCAAACTCTGGCCCAACTCAGGAGGCCTCGCCATGAAACTCAACCCCCGGCACCGCGAGGTCACGTCGACACTTCTACCGGACCACAGGCATCAGAACGCGCCGAGGAGGTTCCAGTCAAGGATCGTGACGCTCCTGCTAATGCGGATCTAGTCAACAACGATCTACCGACGAATGAGGTCCAAGAGGTGACTCTCGAGACTCTCATGAAGGAGAACCAACATTTGAATACCCTCCTGCAAGACCTTCTTCAAGAGTGAGACCTTCACCCTCAGCAACCTGCTAGGCCTTTGGCCGAAGCACCGGCACTACCAGTTGGGCACAATGGTGCCAACACCTTAGCAGTAGCTGCTCGAACCCCGACGATGGCAGGGTTTGGTACACCTCTAGTGGAAGCACATCCACTAGCCTCTAATACGCCAGAGCCAGAACATCTTGTGGCACAACGGCAGATGATCGAGCGGATCGTCGAGACGAAGCTCGCCCAGTATGGGGAAGGGGTCGCCACTATAGACCTCTACAGTGTACCCTACCCACTGCATCACCAACTGAAAAAGCTTCCACCAGAGTACGCCAAGCCCCCGAAGCTACAGAAGTTCAACGGGCAAGGGTCCCCACATGAGCACTTGGCCTATTACATCACAGCCATGGGCGAGCTAGCGTTGGATGAGTCATACCTCATCCGCTACTTCGCCACCTTACTTACAGGAATGACCTTTCAATGGTATTCTCGCCTGAAACCCAATTCAATAGCTGACTGGGCAGATCTCTGTTGACACCCATTTTATGACTAATAAGTTGGGTCATCTCCTGGTTCATTCTATATGATGCTCCAAGTTGTTCATTCTTCATTAAGCCCTCTTGATCAGTTGGAGGCTTATTTCTTGGGTCTTAACCTCTTGGTTGAGTCTGGTTTCCTCGGCACTTTCATTGGATGAAGCTTAGCAAGCTCTTATCATTTTTTTGATCCTCATTATCTCTAACAGTCCATACCAGGGGCGTTACATCCTTCTGACGCATCAGCCCTGGATCGTTACATCTTGAAGAGTCCTGAGACTTAAGGCCTTTGTTTCAATCCTTATCTTTGGCCTATCCGTTGATTCTAACGGTCTGTCGTGTAGCCGTTACGTTCCTCTAACGCGTCCTCCCATGGCCGTTACATTTATTCAAGAGTCCAACTGCTTAGAACTTCTCCCCATTGATCTTATCTCCTTGGAGATAAGGTTAGTGTGACGGTCTCTCCCTGGGGCGTTACATACCTGTGACGGTCTGTCGTGTGGCCGTTACATCCAAGAGAGAGTCCTGGTTGGTCTGGTCTTTTCTCTGCTACTCCGTGGTCGAGATGAGAGTTTGATCTTGTGATTTCTCTTCCAAATCTGATCCTCTGGACCTTCGGTTTGATTCTATGGACTCTTGGGAGTCTTATCTTCAAGAGTTTGCCAAGAGTTATCCTCTTTTCTTGCTGGATTGTCCTCTGCTCGACCAGAGATTTTGAGGGCCTATAAATAGCACCCTTAACTTCATGGCCAAAGGGGGAGAAATCTGGGGGTTTGCGTCGAAGTGCTGCCGCTTTCTGGAGCCATATTCATCCAAGAGGAATTGATTTCTACGTCCATCTGCATCACAGTCCAGGGAGTACTTCGGTTTTGGGTCTTAAAGTGCATAGTTTGCATACTTGTGTTCCTCCCTTTCTCCTCTCATAACAGCATTGTCCCACTTCTTTCTCTCACGTTCTCCATTGTTTTCATCATCTAAACATCCTTCCCACGTTTTAAAACACCCAGAGGGGTTAAAAAACCAAAACTCCCCGGTATTCCCCTTTCCTTTTGCATGATCTTAAGTCCTTTGAGAATTGATACTATATTGTTTAAAGGGCTAATTTGGGATTGTTTTATGGTGTTTCATGTTCTTTGGTAGGTTCACAGAGTTCATTAGACGAGGCCCAAGCTTTCTGGCCGGCTGGAAGGTTTGGAGTTCAAAGAATTCACAGGTTGTTGCTGCAGGTTCTCTGACGGTCTTCAGCAGACGCGTCAGGCTTCTATAACGGTTCATCTGGAGACCGTCACACTCCTATAACGTACGGGTGCTGGACCGTTACATTCAAACAGATCTGTAGATTTCACTGGTTTCTCTCTCCCGTGTGCGGGTGCATCATCCTCCTATTTCTAAGGTATTGATCAGGTCTTTGGCTTGTTTTATTACCTTAGTGGCGATCACGTTCTTTCCTTAGTATTGGGTATTGATTTCTCTCTCATATCTCTTATTTCCTTTGCTTGTTCCACCCACGTGGTGTGTTTTTATTTACTCCTTGCTCCACGCTCCGGCGTGTGGTTTTCTTTGCCTTCTTTAGCTTAGTTCGATTGAGATAGCATTGCCCATGCTAGAGCTTGTTCTGATTGCCTAGGTTCATGGTTCACATGTCCATAGGTTGATTGAGATCATTGATTTTTGCTTATCATCTTTATCACTCATCACAACCACAAAAGAAGGAAGCAAATAAATCAACAGATAATTTTTTGGCGATCACGATAGGACAACTTGTGCCAATCGTGCTTTTTGATCTCTGTTAAACCTGCCATCATTTCCTTGTTTTGTTTTTCCCGGATTTCCCTTCTATTTTCCTGCTGTTTCTGGTTCCCTGGCTCCTTTGACGGTCTCCTACCCCTGCGTTACACTGCTTCTGACGGTCAGGCCTTCGACCGTCCCTTACCTCTGATGCAGGTCCTCTAGACCGTTACATACTCCAGATAGGTACGCATCCCGAGGTGCATTTCCTTTCCGCAGTTTCTGCTGTGATCTTTGTGCTTGGGTGATATCTGCTCTCCTCCCTGGTTGGTCTATATATCTACATCATGTTGTGCATACTTGTTTGCTAGATTCTAGGTTAGAATTTGCATGCACTCCGGTGCGCATAGGTTCATGCATATTATCATACATTAGATTGCATTTTCCTACCTTGGTGTGCGGACCTCTCGTCTCCATATTCCTTGGGGCCGACTAGGAAATCACACCAGGGACCTCCATAAGTCCCCGCGAGTCATGGATTCCCACACGGATGCCGGGCCGGTTGTACCCTTCCACCCCGTGTCTAGGATTGCATAAGTGAAGGAGTGATCACATTTTAGTTTCCAACCAAGCCTTACACCCTCTCCTATCAGGAACCTACTGTTGAGAGCACATCCTAATCAATCTACTAAAGTTCCAAAGGAGAAATCATAAGAATCTTGAGGCATCATCTTAAGCAACTTGGTTGAGTTTGAATATCTTCATTACTTTCTCACTTGCACCTTTGATAGAAATTATCAAGTTTGGCTGCTTATTGTGTGATTGTTTGTTGTCTTGTTTGCATCTAAGGTTGTTCGTTGCATGTGGAGTCCTCTTTGTCCGTTAGGAGCATCATCACCCGGGGGCGAGTCCGTCTCTTCGTCCTATTTCAACCCACTCTTCGAATCTACCATGGCTTCCTTCGATCTTCCTCGGTCCCAAAAGGAGTCCCTTCCTCAAGGGCTTCTAGAGGATCCCTCTAGAGTTGTCTCATTCCAGCCTCGCGAGGGGCCCGTTCTTCCCTCATCTTCCGTCCCCATGGAGAGTGCTACATCCACTCAAAATCCTTCTCTTCCATCCGCCAATTCTGTTCTTCAGATGATGGCCCAATTAGACCCGGCCCAGCTTCAGGCAGTCTATCAGGCTATGCAGGGGTCCAACACCCCGCCTTCTCCGATTGTCTTTGGTCATTCCAATCCGTCCATCGCTCAACCTAGAGCCGATGGGCCCATTGTGCAGCCTGTTGATCTCACTCCGGTCCAACCTAGGACCCTCTGCTTCTCCAATCTTGAAATGGCCCAGTCTTCTGGTTCGGCCCAGCAGTTCCTTGATAAGGGCAATACCTTTGTCCCTCCTTTTCCGTCGGATCATCATATCTCAGGCCCAGCTGTGTCGCAAGTTCTTGTTGGTCTGAATGATTTTATGCGCTCTCAGTAAGGGGTAGCCCAGGACCAATCTAATGTGGGTCATCTTTCGATCCATCATCCTTCTTATGGGCCGTCTCCTCCATCTGCTTACCCTTCTGTTCATCAAAATCCATCCTTTACTGTCCCTGCTCCCTCCCGAGAGCAGGAGTTGCTCGATAAGTGAGCCGCCATGCAGCAGCAGCTCAACTTCCTTCAAAAGTGGGTTGGCCCTCAATCCTTGGCAGACGTTCCAGTCCCTAGTTTTCAGAACATCCGGTTCCCTCCACAGTCCGAGCTCCCCAATTATAGAAAGTACGATGGGAACAACAACCCTTTTGTTCATGTGAGGTATTTCTTATACGAGTCGGCTCAATTTCAGTATGATGATCGCCTCATGGCATATCTATTTCTCCGATCACTAGATGGTGTTGCACTGGAATGGTTTTATTCTTTACCATTGGAAGACGCCAAGAGTTTCAAGACAGTAAAGGATAAGTTTATTCAAAGGTTCCAAGATAGAGTCGGCCCGGAATATTCATTTACTGATCTAGTAGCCGAAAAGATGAAATCAGATGAGGAATTTGCTACCTATGCAGACCGATGGAGGCAGATGGCCGCTAGAGTGCCCGGCCACATTCCGGAGGAAGAGAAGGTCAAATTGTTAATTTTTAATGCCACTCCGACCTTCCGCAATATTCTAGCCATGAATGACATAGCCAATATGCATCAACTTTATAGCCGAGCGCGCTTTATTCAGACGCAATTCAAGGATTCCCCCATACACTCACTATTTGAAAACCAAAAAGCCCAAATACCATAAGAAACCTCAAGGGCTGGTCACCGAGGGGGTCCAGACGAACGAGCAAGTTCAAGCCGTTGCTTTCCCGTTCCAGGCCGCACCCTTCCGCTTCCCTCAAAATCCCCGCACTCCACAGAATCCCGCTCCTCAAAACTTCCAGGCCACTCCACAAAACCCTCCGCCTACCTTCACCATTCCACAAAATACCTTCGCCGCACCACAGCAACCACCACCACCTCCACAATACCACAACGTCCCTCCACCCAACGGCTATAACAACAACAACAATAACAAGCGCCCGGCTCCTAAAAGGGCACAATACCCACCCTTGCCAGAAACCCTCACGGATATCTTCTCGGCTCTCATGTCAATCAATACTATACAGCTTCCTCCGGAACGGCCCAACTGGAACCCGGCCGTTGATCAGACCAAATACTGCGTGTTCCACAGGCAGCCGGGCCACACAATTGAAGGATGCTTTCAGTTCAGGGACCTGGTATATGATCTTCACGAAGGACAGAGAATTGATTGGGCCGATATGCACAAGGCCATTGTTGAAATTAGGGAAAAGAGAAGGCAGCCGCCGAGGCAGTAAGTGCAGCAGCAACAAGCACCACAGCCGCAACAACAGCCACAACAGCAACAGCAGCCGGTTCAAGACTTGGGGATCCACCAGAACCCGATGCCGAACCATCCTCCCGCTCCGTAGCCTCAGCCGCCGGCACCGGCTCAGGTCAATGTTTTCCCACCCCCAGTTCCCAACGCCGGGTGGTCTTTTGATGATGACGACACTACGCCGCAAGTAATGGCCCTCCACCATAACTACCACAATCCCCTTGCTCCATCTAGCATCCTACCTACACATCCAACACCTTCACCACTCATTCTCCCATTCACACCCACTCCAGTAACTCCGCCACCACTCACAATTCTATCACACCCACCACCAGCTACCCCCGCTACCATCATCACACCGTCACCCAATCCTTCGCTCATCACCACGCCTCCACTATCCTGTCCTCCCTCCGTATCATCACCCATCATCACCACCCCGCCTCCCATTAATCCCTCACCCATCACCCGGCCATCACCGCTCATTACCTCCACCAACACCATATCCTACCAAATCCTTCCTCCCACACCGCCTCTTCTACTCATCCACACCACCGGGCCAGTAATATCCTCCCCTGATGCCGTGCCGGCACAAAACCTCGCCCTACGGAGTGGGCGGTTGTTCCATCGGAACTATCCCACTACTTCCAACCCTCAATCTTCCCAATCGGCTGCCGAGCAGGAAGAGGCCAAACCTCTGCCGGGTACCCAGTACGACTTGCTACATCATCTGGACAGGGTGCCCGCTAAGATATCAGTCTTGGAGCTTATCAAGAGATCTACCCTTCATCAAGATGCTCTCAGAAACTTCTTACAAAAAGTGATGGTTAGTGAGGACATGGCAGTTGACAGTTTACCCACAACATTGGCAACAATTTCCAAAGGGCCGGCAATCATGTTCGCAGAAATCGAGCTAGCTCCCCCAGAAGCTCGACAAATGCCACTTTGCATCACAATTACTTTGAACAAAGTCAGTATTGACATCGCACTGGTTGATACAGGGGCATCGATTAACGTGTGCCCGCTCAGTACTCTCCGAGCTTGCAACATCCTAGAGGAATTACTCCGACCAACCCCCACCACCATAGCTGCATATGACAACTCAAGAAGAGCCTGTCACGGGGTGGTCACTATTCAAGCGGAGCTCGGGCCCCTTACCATGCCCGTAGAATTTTATGTGCTGGACATTGACCCTATGTTCAAGGCTATCTTGGGTCGTCTATGGATTGACACTCTCGGTGCTGTACCCTCCACTGCACATCAATGCATTAAATTCCCTTTCCAAGGGAGGGTCGTCAAAGTTAAGAGTTTATCCACGGTCCAATCGGTGAAGGCTATTTCAGAAAAGGTTCTTCCCACATTATGGCCAAGCAGTCGGCCCGTTATGTCAGTGCTGGATCTGAACTTTGCTTGGGCTTATACACCCCGCAAGCCCGTCACTGCAGCGGTTAATATCAAGGTGAAGCCCCAGATCCGAGATTCCAAGGGCTTGGACATTATACTGAACCTAGGCTACCAACCGGGGAGAGGCCTTGGTGCTCAATTGCAAGGAAGAACTAAGCCCATCCCCAAAGGCAGAAAAATGAACAGGAGAGGTCTCGGCTACCGAGAAACTGCATTGTCTATGATGGGTGATTCTGGGCCACTCACCTGGGACTACCATCAATATTTTGTTCGAGGGCCTCTCCAGCCCGGCACATTAGCTCCACAGCCAGCTCCACCAAGGAAAGATACAGTCTGTCCGATTGCCAGTCCACCCCCATTGCTAAGGAGGCCAGTTGATGATGTGATTGACTATGGTCAAGCCCTTCAGGGGCTATTTCATGAAGAAGACTGCAAGAAGCATCAAGAGGTTCGGCTTGTCCAAAGGAGGCCAAAGAAGCAGCCAGTTCAGCATCCACGGAAGCAGGAGAGCTCGCCGAATGTCTTATCTTGGTCTCCCTCCCGTCTTCAATCTCTCCTTCAGCGATGGGAACTCATACCACATCCCCCTCCCATTGTGATAAATCAATCCGTCAATGATCCGTTTGAAATTCTATTCGTTCCTTGCGCCTGTGGGCGTTGTCCTCCTATCAATCTGGCCGATCTATTCACTCCTCCATCCTCCACCACTCCACTCCACGAGATGTGGTTTCGGTCCTCCGATCCATCATCTTCCCCGAATTGTTCCCCATGCAACTCCCGCCTCCTCCATCCTGTTGTGTGGTCTCCACTGATCTCCAAAAAAAACGTCAAATTCGAAACGGAGATTTCAGTGGAAGATTATGCTACCTTGTCTCCACCCTCCTCCCAGGGGCACGAGTCCCCTGCTCCTTCCCTTCCACTAGGCTTTCTTTCCCCCAGGTTAGGATTAGGGTCCGCCGAGTCTAGGGAAGTAGAGTCAGTTAGGTCTAGAGAAGTAGGGTCTTGTTCTAGCTCGTCCAATCCTTCCTCCCCTGAGCCGCGCCCACTTGCGCGTCCTCCCAAATCCGTTCCTGATAGGTTCCTGCGAGATCTAGCTCAGCATTGTCATGCTCTTTTGAAGTGTCCAGAATTTATTTCTACGGTAATTATGATTGAAGATGAAGAGGAAATAGAGGAGGTGTGGAGCGATGACGGACTCGGCGTCTATGAAATCCTGGATGAGAAAGATCCAATCGATGAGGATAGTAATGTAGATGACACTGCCGATTTATATGCACAAGGACTAAAGAAATTCGACGAGCCATCATCGGCAGTGGACGAACCTACGAAGGAAATAAATTTGGGAATTGAAGAAGACCCAATGCCCATCATTATTGCCGCTAATCTCCCTTCGCAAGTAGAAGAAGATTTAATCAAGGTTCTAAGGGAGTATAGCGATTCTTTCGCATGGTCTTATGAGGACATGCCAGGTCTTGACCCTTCTTTGGTGGAACATCGACTCGTGCTTAAACTAGGGGCAACACCTATAAAACAACGGTCAAGAAGATTTCACCCCCATATGGCCTTGAGGATTAAGGAAGAAGTCGACAAGTTGTACAAGGCCAGATTCATTAGAGTTGTTCTATATCCTCAGTGGGTGGCAAACATAGTCCCTATCATCAAGAAGGATGGAAAGGTGCGTATCTGCATCGATTTCAGAGATCTTAATAAAGCATGTCCCAAAGATGATTTCCCGCTGCCTCACATAGACGTCCTAGTAGATAACACCGCCGGTTACGAGGCTTTATCGTTCATGGATGGGTACTCAGGTTATAATCAAATTCGTCTCGCTCCGGAAGATCAAGAGAAAACTTCCTTCACCACGCCCTGGGGCACGTACTGTTACGTGGTTATGCCGTTCGGTTTGAAGAATGCGGGTTTCACCTATCAGAGGGTGATGATGATGTGAAACAACCCCTTGGAGGTGGCAGCCACTTGACCAATGCACCTTGGACCTATATTCGCAAGCAAGCAATCGATCGGCGAACCCACTCTAGCGGACTCACCCGTGTAGTGCACACTCGGATCCGTAGATGGACCGCCGATGGTGGAGAGGGTCCGAGGAGGGAACTCACCTTTCCGGGGATTTGACTAGCTTGGGCTGAACCCCTAAGGGCCTGGGATTCCCAATTCCATGGGCGGCCAGCACGCCAAGGGCGTGGGTTGTAGGGTCGCACTCTCAACTCACTCCGCGGTGGTCACACAATTCAATGGAGTTTGAGATCGGGCGCTCACCTCACTGCCGACGGGCAACTAGAAACGATACTAAGACAAGCAAAAGTAAAACTAGCAGAGGAAGTGACCAGAAGCTCACCTGATCGGCGTGAGGACGCTGATCCCGGCCGGAGACGAGGGCGAGCGGGGAAGCGTGGGCTACCTGCACGCCGCGCCGATGACGCTTCGGCCGCTTACCTACTAGTACAATCACTACGCCCTCACAGAGGGGGTGGAATAGGGGTGGGGATGATTAATTACAATCAAAACTACCTCCACGCAGGGAGGGGCGGTCAGCCGGCCAGGCAAGATCGGACGGAGAGCTAAAGGAGTCGTCGAAAGAGGACTTCACCGATTCTGCCCGCTTCTGGAACTGCCTGATAGGTACTCGCTGTTGGCGCTGCCACGGGTTCTCTCGAACATGGAATTCATCGAAACCAGCGCTCAATATTTACTGACTGATCCGGGAGGGCTGCTGAATTTTTTTGTGGGTTCGAGTCGTCGTTGACGGCTGGGGCAGGCACTGGACCGGTGCTGCTCTGTTCTGGCTCTGACTGGTCCCAGGACGCTGCAGCAGGTTGACAAACTCGCCACGAACTCCCCCGAGATCCGAATGATGCGGGACTAGAACGGACGTGAGCGTGAACGAGTCTTCTTCGATCCACAACCAAGAAGAGCATAGAGGAGGTTGGAGTCGAGAGAACCAGCCCGAAGAGTGGGGGGGTATCAGGACTGTCTCTGACTGGCCAGACCTGCATACCTGAGGGAAAATAATTAAAACGGGGTACTCCGAACTCCAAACGAGGCTCCGCTTGTTTTGATGGATAGAAGATTGGTAGAGGTTTGTCCCGGTCAAATGGTGCACCAAGGGGAGCCGGGGTGTGGTTTCAACAGCTTCTGAACTGAGGCTCTGGTCTCTGCTCAGGTGCCGGATGCGCTGTCAGGCAAGAACGGACGTCGCAGATGGCTCCAACCTCGGAATGAGGCGGGATCACCACGCCTGTGAAGCCGACTGAAAGAGCTTTCCAGAAATATATGATACACCTCCAGAAGATGCGCGGTGAAGACATGGCTGCCTCTGCAACTTGACCCTTGACTGCTGCCTGTGAACTGAGATGAACCGGGTGGTGATAGGTGATGGGAAACGGGGTAGATGGGATGGGAGATGGGGTGGATGGGTGTGGGGGCGACCCCGGGCTGTGTGGGGGTCTGGTAGAGGGTGATCCAAGGTGTGGGAGGGGTAGAATGGGGGCTGGAAGATGGTCTAGCAGGTGGAGGAAGGGGGAGCTGTGAATTTGGGTTGGGAAGGAGAGAGGGAATGAGAGATCTCTCCCAAGGTTGGAATGTGACTTAATGGGGGTTGTTAATGGGGGTCTTGGGGATGGGAAGGGCTGTGTTGGGAGATGGTGAGGTGTGTTGGGGAAGGGAAGGGGTGGCTTGGGGAAAGGAATGGTTGCTTGGGGAAGAGGAAGGGTTGCTTGGGAGAATGGAGAGGTGCCTAGGAGAGGGGAATTCCACCTAGGGGTTGGAGGGGAATTGAATGAGTGTATGGGGAAGGGGGAGGGGTCTTAATGAGAGGTGAATGGGGAGGAGAGAGAGAGAATTTCAAAATTAGGGGTGGAGAGGAGAGAGAATGGGGTTCGCCCCCTTTAGAGAGAGAGAGAAGAGAGAGAGAGAGAGGGGAATCCATCCCTTAGAGAGAGAGAGAGATTCTCACAATTATAGTGGAATTTTAAATTTTCTTTCAATCATTCATTAGTTCCAAATGGTGGGAGTGGGGTCCTATTTATAGGATTCCCACAATTTAACATAAGTCCCTGACTTTTGGACTACTAACACTAAAGCAAGGGGAAGGGGGTGCCCCTGGGCCTAGCCCATATAATTGGGCCCATTAACCTATCAAACCAACATAATGACTCAAGACTTAGATAAATAACTACCTAACCTAGGTATTGGACTCAAATAAAAAGAAAAATTACATGATAAGACTCAAATAAGCAAATGAAAAATACATCATATGACTCGAAATAAAGTGGCGAACAAGATGAAGCACAGTTGGCGAGCATCGGGATCCTCGAACAAATGGGATTGCCGGAGATGTCCCCATCAGATGATGGCCATCTTTCACGACATGATGCATATCTATATGGAAGCTTACGTGGATGACATTTTGGTGAAGTCAAGGACTAAAGAAAAAACACTCCTCTATTCTGGCTATGGTGCTGCAAAGAGCTAGGGAGTACAAACTGAAAATGAATCGAAGAAGTGTGTATTCGGAGTCTCTTCAGGGAAGTTGCTAGGTTTTATAGTGAGCAAACGGGGGATTCAGATTGATCCTAACAAAGCACAGGCCATCATGGATATGCCTCCGCCAAAGAACATCACGGAACTTCGAGGATTGATTGGTCGATTGCAATTCATCAGAAGATTTATATCCCAACATTCTCAAAGGTGCCGCCTGTTTTATGAATTGCTTAAGGCGGGGGTAAAGTTTGAATGGAATCAAGACTGTCAAAAGGCCTATGAGGACCTAAAGGAATATCTATCCAATCCCCCAGTTTTGCAACCTCCTGTCCCTGGGAAACCCCTAATCCTATACATCTCAGTCATTGAGGACTCCCTAGGGGCGGTCTTAGCACAAGTAGATGATGAAGGGAAAGAGCGGGCTGCTTATTACCTCTCTCGGTTGTTTAACCCAGCTGAGTCCAGATACACCGCTATGGAGAAGACTTGTGCCGCCTTAGTGTGGGTAGCTCAAAAGCTTAAATATTACTTCCTTGCCCACCCAGTTAGGTTGATCTCTAGAATGGACCCGATCCGCTATCTCTTAGAAAAGCATGTCCTTTCTAGTAGGTTAGCTCGCTGGCAGAGCTTCCTCTCCCAATTCGATATCACTTTTGTCGTTCAGAAGGCGGTCAAAGGATACACCATCGCTGAGCATCTTGCCCATCTCCCCATTCCTCACACTGACTCTATTCAGGACGATTTCCATGATGAGCATCTCTCTGCTATCTCTCATCATCCCTTTTGGTCTCTGCACTTCGGTGGTGCACTCAATTCTCAAGGCCGAGGGATCGGCGCTGTTCTGCTTACTCCAGAGGGAGTGACTATTCCCTTTGCTTATCAACTTCGATTTCCTGCTACCAACAACATCGCTGAGTATGAGGCTCTCCTAGCCGGATTGAAGCATGCCTATCTCCTAGGCGCGCGCTATTTGAATATCATAGGAGACTCTCAGCTCGTCATGCGGCAAGTTCTGTCTACTTACCGCACTCGTGACCCCAAGCTCAAGCCTTATCAAGATTTGGTCATGCTCCTGGCGAGGCAATTCCGTAAGCTGATCTACATCTATACTCCTAGGTCTCATAACATTCTAGCCGATGCCTTAGCTTCGCTCGCTTCCTCCCTATCTTTCCCTCTCAGTCGGAGCACTGAGACTATCGTCGTTCAGAGACTGGACGCACCCTCTCTTCAGGATCCTTGGTATATCAACCTTAGGAAAGCTGTAGAGGCGAGGGCTGAGAAGGAAGACCTCAAGGAAGTATCTCTGATGGAGCTAGAAGAGATCCTAGAGGAAGAAGAATTACCTTGGTATCATGAAATTGAGTTGTTTTGCAAAGACAGATCGATCCCAGAAGGGACAAATGCCAAGCAACGCAAGTCAATAAGGAGAGCCGCCTCAAGGTATACCATTGTTGCAGGAGAACTATACAGGCGTGCTACTAATGGAATGCTCATGAGATGTTTAGATGATGATGAAGCTTGGAAGGTGGCTGAAGCAGCCCATTCTAGTGAGTGTGGAGGTCATGTCAATGGCTAGGCTCTAGCAAAGAAGATCCTTAGGCAGGGCTACTATTGGCCCACTCTAGAGGAAGATTGCTCCCTCTACGTCCGGAGGTGTCTTAAATGTCAACTCCACGCTGATAAAATCCATGCTCCAGCTTCATCTCTCCATCCTCTTTCCGCTCCTTGGCCATTCTCTATGTGGGCTTTCGACGTCGTCGGCTCGCTCGGTGATCCCAATTCTCAGATCAAGCAGAAATCCTTTATCCTTACCACCACTGAGTACTTCACCAAATGGGCCGAAGCAGAGGCGTACGCGGAGATCAAAGCTTCAACGGTGTGCCACTTTATCATGAAGAGTATCATCTCGCGGTTCGGAGTGCCAAGCAGGATCATTACCGACAACGGACCCCAGTTCGTCTCCCAAGAGCTCAAGGACCTATGTAAGAAGTTCAATATTGCATTGCATCATTCATCTCCATATTATCCTCAAGGCAACGGTCAAGCTGAGGCCACCAACAAAACCCTTCTCAAAATCATAAAGAAAATATGCAAATCTCATAAGTTTTCCGATTGGCCAGAAAGATTAATGGAAGCTCTATGGGCTTACCGCACCTCCGTCCGTACTCCAACGGGACAAACTCCCTATGCTCTTACCTATGGGATGGAGGCGGGGCTCCCATATGAGATCTTGATCCCTTCCCTTAGAGTGCAGCTCGATAAAGAACTTAATCTCGATGAACGTCGGGAGGCATTGCTTGTTCAGCTGGAACTCTTGGATGAGAAGAGGATGAACGCGGCCGATCACGTATCCGTTTATCAAAAGAGAGTTTCACGTTATTTCCAAAAGAAGGTGATTGAACGTAAATTTCAAAAAGGTGACATGGTTTTGAAGCGCAAATTCATTCAGTTTGCAGTTCCTAGGTCTAAATTACAACCTAACTGGGAAGGGCCGTTCGTTGTAAAAGAGGCTTATCCAGGGAATGCGCGGAAGGTGAGGAGCTCTCTCACGCTTGGAATGGGTTGTACCTTAAGCGTTTCTTTCCTTAGAGTCTAATCAGTGCCACCCCAGCAACGAGGTGTTCCCTTCCGTTCACCATTAAAGAGTCCCGAGTACGGCAATCACACACCACACGACATCCCTGGTAAGGTTTCCCGCTTTGTCGACACCATTTTTCCTCGGCCATGCTTTGGGGGAAAGTCAAAGTCCCTGTCCGTTTCTTTTCTCGGCTGAACCCAGGGGCAAGAGGTGAATAAGGAGGAGATGACCAATCTAGGCACCATAACGAGAGGAGGTCTCAAATAGGGGCAGTCCATTATGACCTGACGCCACAAGCAAAGAAAAGAGAAAGAAAGCAAAGGAGCAATCTTTGTGACAAAAGCAAAAGTATTATCTCAAAAGTCTACCACACCAGAATTCCAAAGCTCCAGAAAGGCAAAAAGAAAGAAAGCTAGGCATGGCAAGAGTGGCAGTACAGTTCCCCGCGGGACGAATGAGCCCGGTCGCATGCATGCCTAGAGTGGACTAAGGTTCGATGACGGACACAAAGCCCCGGCGCAACAGACCGAATCTCTAGTGGGTTGTCTGGAGAAGAACTCAAGTCCTAAAAACTCCTATATCTGGCCTAAGCCTACCCCCGTCTTCTATTTTCCTTTTTAGGATCAAGACTAGTACCTTGGGTATGGCCTTGTTAGAGACACCGTCATGCACGTTGGGCCTTGGTCAGGGGTTGTCATCTTATCGCACGCCAACCTCGGGAACTCTCGTTACAATAAGAAGGACCCACGTTGTCGGGGGAAGGCACTGGTTTCAAAATCAAACAAAAACATCAAATATTTTCAAAATACAAAAAACATCATATATTTCCAAAATCAAACAAAAACATCAAATATTTTCAAAATCCAAAAAACATCATATATTTCCAAAATCAAACAAAAACATCATATATTTCTAAAATCAAAAAAAATCATATATTTCCAAAATCAAACAAAAACATCAAATATTTCCAAAATTCAAAAAAAATCATATATTTCCAAAATCAAACAAAAAATCATATATTTCCAAAATCCAAAAAAAGCATATATTCCAAAAATCCAAAAAAATCATATATTTCCAAAATCCAACAAAAACCATATATTTCAAAAACCCAAAAATATCAAATGTTTCCAGAAACTCACAAAAATTCAGATATTTCCAAAACTCCAAAAACACCATCATATGCATTGCATGCATCGCATTATTTCTGTTATATTTTCCACCTATTTAATAAGGCTCCACCCCTTGACCAAATATCAAGAAATGGTCATTTTCTAACTTGCTCAAAGGCAAGGGGTTGAGTCTAAGAACAGATCTAACTTGTCTATTATCTAAGTGTGTGCAGAACGCAGGTTCAAGCCCAGGATTGAAATCTCACAACCATGCAGGTTCAGGAATGTGACGCGCCAGGTTCAGGCCGTCACACTCATCTGACGGTCCATCCTTGACCGTCACTTTGTCTTCAGGCATTTGCTTTATTCTCTCAGCAGCTCTCTCTCTGACGGTCTTGGCCATGACCGTCACGGTTTCTAACGGTCTGTCATTGGGCCGTTTCATCCTCCAGAGAACTTAATTCTCAGTCCGTTCCCCTGACGGCCTATCGGCCGACCGTTACATCCTCCTAGCGGCCCTTCTCAGGACCGTTACATTCTCTAGAGGCTTTGTTTTTCAGATCATTCTAGCCAAGTCAAACCACAACTCATGCTCATACAACTAAGGCATTCCCATCTCATTCAAAAGAACTTAATGAAACATAATATTAATGGAATTTCAATTATGATTGTCAATTACATCAACATCTTTCATGAACAACTAAATCAAACTACATTCAGTTTCTTATCCGCAAGAGGGCGGATCTTCCTCAATTCCTTCACGTAGCCACGTCGTGCTTCGTCGTTCTCTTCCACTTCTTCTTGCCACAGACGCACTCTGCTGATCTCCCACATGGTCAGCGCGTTCCGAACCGCTCTTTCATCCTCCTCGGTCCCCATCTTCCTAGGTAGAAGGGGAGGGTAGTGTGATAGTGCAGGAGCTTCAATCCGAGGTAGTCCGATCTGAAGGTGGCATCGGTGCGGGTTGTAGATCGCCATGGTAGTATTTTCCACTAGCTGGAGGTCCAGGCCTTGACGCCGTGGTATTCTAAGCAAAATGCTCCGAAGGATTCTTGGTCGCATGATGAATTTCTCTAATGGCAAAGTGTTGAAGAAGAGGCGCCATTCATCCCGTGTTTTCTTGTCCGCCATCTTGCATTCGACCTATGAAGAAAATCCAGATGCACCTCCAATAAAGAACAAAGGGTGGCTCTCGAAGATCCGGCTAGCAGAAGTTACGTCTTCATTGGGTTGGAATTTGATTCTCACTCCTATCCAACACTCAAGGAGTATCATGGAACCGAATAGGGGTCCTCCTAAGCAAGCAGAGCTTAGTCCTTCATAGAGATATGAGAGGATCGCTTGAGAGATGGACATTCCCCGCCACAACCCACTGATGATGCTGAGATTTTGGGTATCTAAGAGGTGGTCGGTAGTGGTGAAAAGGAAGACTCCGCATAAGCAAACCGACACCGCCTTGGCTATGGCTTCATATCTCTCCCACTTGTTTTTACAATGAGAGACTATCCATTGTGCCATGGGTATCAAATGAATGTGGTGCGGGCTGATCATGGTCCTCACGTTCTTTGGATTGTAAATGAAATCACTCAAGATCAAGGATGAGTCAATAGGCTCCACCCTGTAGCAAGCTAGGTCTTCATCCCCTGCCTTAGTCTTAGGAAGGGCTAGGTAGGTTTCTACCTCCTCTAATAGGACTGTAGCTTCAAAAGAAGGGAAGATGAAAGTATGTGTTTGTGGATGCCACAATTCTATGAGGGCTAAAATGCTTGGCCAATCTAAAGACAATTTCTGAAGGTTCTTGGCTAAGACCAACAAGGGTTGGAGGTGCCATGCCCTAAGGATTGCTACAACTTCCAAAGGGAGTTCCTTGATCATGGGAGCCACCCACTTCAGATTGGAGTAACATCTTGGACCAGGAAGAGGCTAGGAAGAAGAAGAAGATCATAAGGAAGATGAAGTGCAGAAAATTGATGAACTTGGCTAAGGTAAAAGGAGCTTACCACTCTTTGAGCATTTGAGCTCAGATGTTTAGGAATCGATGTCAACCTTTGTAGCTCTCCATGCTCTTTTCTCGTAGCCTTAAGCCCGGTGTAGATCTTCTCCTCCATGGCCATCACCTCGAAGCTTCTGTTCATCATGTTTCCTACCCTTGGGAGAAGTTCTTCAGCCTTCTAGCAGAGAATTCAGCAAAGTTACAATTTTTGGCTAAGTTTCCAAGTTTTAAAGGCTTGCTTTTGACTTTGAAGTGATAAGATTTGAGTTGGAAGGCCTTATCTCGAGTTTAGAAGAGTTCTAATAGGGGTTTGGGTAGTCATCCTTCGGGTTTTGCCTCTCACGGCACAATCCGTCTCGGAGTACACTTCATTCTCTAACGGTCTATCGTAGGGCCGTCACTTGGCTCTGACGCCCCATCTCTGGGCCGTCACATTTTCTGTGGGTTTCTTTTAGCCCAAATTCCGTTCTATCAAGCCTAACGGTCTAGCATGGCACGGTTACATCTTGTGACGCATGGACTCTGAGCCGTCACATTTTCTGCTATTCAGTCTTGGCTTCTTCTCGTTTGTTCATCCCTGACGGTCTGGTCACAATCGTCACTTGGCTCTAACGCTCACATCCGGACCGTCACATTTTTTTTTTGCAAGTTGCCCTGGTATAGCACCGCTCTGCCATCTTTAATGGTCTAGCATTTGACCGTTACACAAATCTGACGCCCCCTCTGTGGACCGTCACGCTTCCTGCTGCCCAGCTTGGCAACCTAGCCTCTGTCATTTGCTAACGACCTCTGCCTGATGCGTTACATGACCCTGACGGTCCGGATCTAAACCGTCACTTTATCTGCTGCTGTATTTGTGCTATTCTGTTCTGCCTATGATTAGACCTGGCGGTCTTATACACTTTCCATTCCGTTCATCCTGTCCAGCCTTTCATTCACACATCTCATCCACACATTTCATTTTCATAAAATCATCCATTCTTTCACATGTACACATGCCTTTTCTCATTCCATTCACACATTTTTTCACATCGTCTTCGCATTTTCCATCACCCATTCACATTCATTCTCACATCCATTTCCTGCATTCACACTCATATTTGCATTCACACATCCATTCATTCACATAAAAACCACAACAAAAACACAAAAATTTTTCATTCATTTGCACTTTTATTCATTTCCATTTACATGTACAAGTAATAAGAAAAACCAAACAAAGCTCATTCGGCCGGCTTGTCCTCCGGGCCGCCATCATCATCTCCGCCCTCGGGTCTCCTGGCTGGTGGCGCTATGGAGGCACTCTCCTCCTGCTGACCTCTCTCTGCTCTCTCATTCCTCCGCTGGCCGGAGGAACTGACGAGGTAGTCAGCTGTTGAGCCGGTGCGGACGGCGCTCCTCGGTGCCCCACTCTGAGAGGCACTCCGCTCCGATCCTCGGCCCATCATCCGTATGGTCTTCTCTAGGGTTTGTACCTCGACCTTCATATCATGCTCCTGGAGCCGCGCTGCTCGTGCCTCGGTCCGGTATCTCTCTAGGTCCGCCGTCTGCGTGACCGCCCGCTCAAACTCTCCTCTCCATCGGGCCACCTCCGCCCGCAGTAGCTCTGCCTCTGTCCGAGTACGCTCCGCCTCAGCTACCGCCGCGGCTAGCTCTTTCGCATGTAGTTTGCATTTCATCATGATTAGTCAAATAAGCATTTAAATGTTGCATAAGCATTATTAGTCTAGAGATTAACATCTTACCCGCTCCGCGAGGGTAGCCTCCGCCTCCTCGGCCCGGGCAACCGCTCGGGCAAACTCGGCGTCACGCTCAGCCCTGCCTCCCGCAGGTTGCGATGACGACGATGGAGCGTCCGGTCTCGCTCTTTGGGCTCCCTCAGCCCGCTGCATTTAGAAATCATTGATTAGTCCATCATTCGCATAATCATAAACATAATCATTTTAAGTCTGAGAATTTTACCAGAAGCTCCAAGGCGGCCCGGTACTCGTCCCGCTGCTGGACAGTAGCGTGGAGTAGCCCCTCGAGCTCAGCTGTCCTTCCCTCGGGGTCTAGCTGCATTTAGAAAGCATATGAGTCAGTGCATATAGGAAATTTTCATATAAAAGCATTCATAGTTCAGGGTTTAGAATGGCATACCGGTCGTCGGGTACCTCGGTACACCCGGTCCCCGTACCGCCGAGCGAAGGCCTTCAAATACGCCTCGTCGCTCTCATCCCTCTCCTTCACCGCTCTGCCCCGACGGTTCCAATCGTGGACATACTTCTCTTTTCGGGCGCACCAATCCACGTCATCGCTAATGCCCTTTGCTGACTTTCTCGGGCGTTCGTCACCACGGCGTGGAAAGGTCACCTCAGGCTGGTGTAGTCCCCGAGTCCGCAGGATCAGCCGGTAGTGGAGTGGCTCGATGACATGGATGCAGTGCAACCATATGTCTCGTCCCCGGTACGAGAGGGCTGCCTCCACCCATGGCTGTCCCTCGTAGCTCTCGCCTCGGTATGGGGTCCATCTCACCTAGGAAGCATATAATCCATGTCAGCATATTCATCAGCATTTAGAAATATTCATAAACATTCATAGAAGCATTTAAAGCATTTAGAAAACATTTTTGAGTTTGGGCTTACCGTCGTGTGCGGGAAGGAATCCAAGTCGTTCTGGATCGCCCGGGTCAATCTGATGATCGACCCCGGGTCCCTCGCAACCACCCATCGTCTGGCGATCAGAATCCGCCCGGGGTTGAGTAGTGTGCCTCTCCCGATGCCTGGGAGGTACATGTAGCTCCAGATCTGCATGTAGAAGTCTAATGTCAGTCGCATAATCATTTTCATTTACATTTTCATGAGCATAATAAGAAGCATTTAAGTTTACCTGTAGGAAAGGTGAGAAGTCGCCCAGCATCGTCTGCCGGTCCGTGGTGCTGAGCGACTCCAACAGGAAGGCTAGCACTGCCGCCCCCCATGCATATTTTCTGACTCTGCCTAAATCTCTGATCATCGGTAGCAGCCTGCAACTGATGACGTCTGCTCGAGTCGCAAACAGGAGCTTCCCAAACAATAGCATCAGGAACCGCCTCAGGACGCGATCTCCCTCCGGTCCCGCCTCTTCCGCCACATGTGGGCGCACCTGCTCTATCACCCGATCAATGTGCTCCTCCGGTAGCTCGCCCACAGCTATGGTTGCTCCTCTCAGCCCTAAGCTCTCCTGCAGTCGCGATCCCGAGAGCTGGGATGATGTCTGGCCCGGCCTTATCAGATCTAGCCCCAGCAGCTCCTGGGCCATCTCTCGGTAATCACTGTAAGTCCACCCCGTCACTGCGGCTCCGTGGACTCTCAGCCCGGCAATTCTCGCCATGTCTTCCAGTGTAGGGATCATGTGGCCCCACGGGAAGATGAATGCCCTGCTGATCGGATCCCATCTCTCGTGCAATGTGTATAGCAGCGGCGTGTCCATCCTGATCACCTCGATGCTAAGCACTTCGGCGAATCCCATCGCTGCCAATCTCTCTCTCTGGTGGTCAGGCAGCGCCTGGTAGACCGCCCGGATCTGGAGCCACGAGATCCTCGTCCGTCTCTTTCCCTGCATTCATTTAGAGCATAAGTTAGTCAATCGCATTATAGAATCATTGCATCGCATTTATAAAATGAAAAACAAAACAAAAATTGAATAATTGAAAAACCTAAAAATAGTTTTGGGTCTGTGGTGGATGTAACGGCCCTGGGGTGGGGCGTTACATGGCTCTAACGCACCAAGGGTGATGCGTTAGGTTTGTGACGGTCGCTGGAAGGACCGTCACATTCTCTGCTAATGGGCATTTTTCCTTTTGTTTTTGTTGGCTTCTCACCTTGGCCAAAAGGCCTGCATATGGATCCTAATGGGTTCATAGACCCATTTTCTACCCCCCATTCATGCATGCATCCACATAAAAAACTCATCAAAATCAAAATTTGAAAATTAAGGCGAAGGGGCCTACCTCTCGGTCTTGCCCCCTTTTCCTCTTTTGCTCCGTCGCAATGGGCTCTCCTTCATCCTGGGGTGCTTCCCCTTGGTTCTCCTCGGCCGTTGGAGCCTTCTCCTCCTCTCTTGGCCCTCTCGTCGCCGTCCGTTACTTCTCGGCCGGTGGGACCTCTTCGCGGTCCACTCGTGCACTAAACCGCCGTATGGCCTTCTTCTTCACTCCTTTCTCCCTCCTCTCCGGTGGTGGAGGCTCGTCGCTGGCCATTTCGTCGGTGGTCGTCGGTGGTTGCCGATGGTTCCTCTCGGTTGGGGTTTTGGGGGTGTTAGGGTGAATGAGTGTGTGAATGAAGGGCCGTGACCGTTCGGTTTGTTTTTTTTGAACGCTCAGGAAATGTGACGGTCTATCGCCAGACCGTTACATTCTCTGACGCGTCTTCGTTAGACCGTCAGGTCGTTTGAATATTATTTATTGAAGAATTTGAACCGCCATTGTCTAACGGTCCTTTCTTTGACCGTTACTTTTTGTGACGCACCCTCAGTAGGCCGTTACAGCTTGCAAGTTTCTTGATGAATAAAATGGTCTATGTGATGCTTGAATGGTTGCGTTTTCTTCCATGGTACACATTATTGATGCTTCTCATGCGTATAAATGGTTATGTTCTGTTTCATGCTCATATTTATTATCATTGGCTAAACCTTTTGTTCATGGATGAGGTTATGAACAGCATCATGCTTTGCCATTCGTCAGGCAGGTAAGTCAGGTATTGTATCTCGATCCCTTGTCCCTTTAATGCATTACTATATGATATCTATGATATATTATCTCGAGAACCGGCTGGTCATTCATGTGTTCTGGGATCTGATGTTCCCCTTAAACAAAAATGATGATGATCTAAGTACACATGTTTAATCATTGGATAGGCCGTTAGGTTGGAAAAGTTTGGAGATGATGGTTCTGTCTTGCACACCGTGGTTGCAGATGGTGTCCTGACCCTGATTTCTCCGGTCTAGCAATACTATTCTCGAGTATCTTGTTATTTTATCTTCCTTTGCATTCATTTTAATGATTGCCTTTTCCTTTAGCCCAGCATGCATCATACGCATATTTGAGCATTCATGAGCCTCATCTGTTCAGGGCGTCTCAATGATGGTGAATAGCTGTGTTCGTGATCTCGAATGAGGAGAGTCTTTTCCATTCTGAATTAGGAGGTTTCCTTCGCTCTGTTCGCTTGATCTGGTTAGCTGAAGATTCCTGTCTGGAGTTAGTCAGTCGTCTCTTTCCTTTCCGTTGCCTCCGGCGGCTAGCCGTGTTTTCCTTTCCTTAGTTGTTAGTTCCTCCAGACATGCGTCCTTGGGTTGGCTATTTCCTTGTGATTGGTTCGAAGTTTTCCAGAAAATTCCTAATCGCTTATTGGTAGAACGGGTGTTGTTTGACTTAACGCCCGCTTTTCAGTCCGCTCCGCTTCATTTCCACTTCATCTCCATGTCCCATTTCGATTTCACTTCACCTCTGCTCGCTCCCCTGCAAAGAGGACGTTAAGGAGGGGCATCTGTTGACACCTGTTTTATGACTAATAAGTTGGGTCATCTTCTGGTTCATTCTATATGATGCTCCAAGTTGTTCATTCTTCATTAAGCCCTCTTGATCAGTTGGAGGCTTATTTCTTGGGTCTTAACCTCTTGGTTGAGTCTGGTTTCCTCGGCGCTTTCATTGGATGAAGCTTAGCAAGCTATTATCATTTTTTTGATCCTCATTATCTCTAACAGTCCATACCAGGGGCGTTACATCCTTCTGACGCATCAGCCCTGGATCGTTACATCTTGAAGAGTCCTGAGACTTAAGGCCTTTGTTTCAATCCTTATCTTTGGCCTATCCGTTGATTCTAACGGTCTGTCGTGTAGCCGTTACGTTCCTCTAACGCGTCCTCCCATGGCCGTTACATTTATTCAAGAGTCCAACTGCTTAGAACTTCTCCCCATTGATCTTATCTCCTTGGAGATAAGGTTAGTGTGACGGTCTCTCCCTGGGGCGTTACATACCTGTGACGGTCTGTCGTGTGGCCGTTACATCCAAGAGAGAGTCCTGGTTGGTCTGGTCTTTTCTCTGCTACTCCGTGGTCGAGATGAGAGTTTGATCATGTGATTTCTCTTCCAAATCTGATCCTCTGGACCTTCGGTTTGATTCTATGGACTCTTGGGAGTCTTATCTTCAAGAGTTTGCCAAGAGTAATCCTCTTTTCTTGCTAGATTATCCTCTGCTCGACCAGAGATTTTGAAGGCCTATAAATAGCACCCTTAACTTCATGGCCAAAGGGGGAGAAATCTGGGGGTTTGCGTTGAAGTGCTGCCGCTTTCTGGAGCCATATTCATCCAAGAGGAACTGATTTCTACGTCCATCTGCATCACAGTCCAGGGAGTACTTCGGTTTTGGGTCTTAAAGTGCATAGTTTGCATACTTGTGTTCCTCCCTTTCTCCTCTCATAACAGCATTGTCCCACTTCTTTCTCTCATGTTCTCCATTGTTTTCATCATCTAAACATCCTTCCCACGTTTTAAAACGCCCAGAGGGGTTAAAAAACCAAAACTCCCCGGTATTCCCCTTTCCTTTTGCATGATCTTAAGTCCTTTGAGAATTGATACTATATTGTTTAAATGGCTAATTTGGGGTTATTTTCTGGTGTTTCACGTTCTTTGGCAGGTTCACAGAGTTCATTAGATGAGGCCCAAGCTTTCTGGCCGGCTGGAAGGTTTGGAGTTCAAAGAATTCACAGGTTGTTGCTGCAAGTTCTCTGACAGTCTTCAGCAGACGCGTCAGGATTCTATAACGGTTCATCTGGAGACCGTCACACTCCTGTAACGCACGGGTGCTGGACCGTTACATTCAAACAGATCTGCAGATTTCACTGGTTTCTCTCTCTCGTGGGCGGGTGCATCATCCTCCTATTTCTAAGGTATTGATCAGGTCTTTGGCTTGTTTTATTACCTTAGTGGCGATCACGTTCTTTCCTTAGTATTGGGCATTGATTTCTCTCTCATATCTCTTATTTCCTTTGCTTGTTCCACCCACGTGGTGTGTTTTTATTTACTCCTTGCTCCACGCTCCGGCGTGTGTTTTTCTTTGCCTTCTTTAGCTTAGTTCGATTGAGATAGCATTGCCCATGCTAGAGCTTGTTTTGATTGCCTAGGTTCATGGTTCACATGTCCATAGGTTGATTGAGATCATTGATTTTTGCTTATCATCTTTATCACTCATCACAACCACAAAAGAAGGAAGCAAATAAATCAACAATCTCCAGAAGAATTCCTCGACCATTTTCAGATGGCCAAGCACAAGATTTCCCTGGCTGAGCTCTGCTCTCTCCGACAGAAGAAGGGCAAGGGTGCCCTCGACTTTATCAAGAGATGGCGAGACCTCAGCATGAGATGTGTCAACCTGCCAATCCAAGAGGACGCCATTACCATATGCCACAAAGGCTTGGCAGTCTTGGTCAGCAAAAAGCTTCTCGGCACCAATATTAAAGGCTTTGACTAGCTCAACTCGACAGTCGTCGAAATAGAGATGTTCTTCGCCGATAACCCGAGCTATACTTCAGCAAAGTGTAAACAGACGCGTGAACGCCAACCCGATAAGAAGGTGAACACCATTGAGTTCACCCCCACCGCCAAAGCAAGCAAGGAGGGCAAGTTGAGTGGCTCCACAAGAAGTTGACGGACAAACCGGCTGCTCCTTTCTTGTCAGAGCATATGAAGACACCCTTCTCCTTCAAGAAGGAACACACGAAGATGCTCTTCGACCTTTGCATGGCTCAAAAGATCATCGAGCTGCCAGAAGTTCTCAAGACAGATGATGCCCAAAAAGCCGATGACCCTAACTATTACCCATATCATTGCATGTTAGGGCATCCACTTGAAGATTGCTATGTCTTCAAGACTTAGGTACAGAAGCTGATCCGAGACGGCCTCATCAAAATGAAGAGCGATCTCGTCGATCCCCCGCAGCCACATGCGTGGTCCATACCCGCTAAGGCAGCACGTGTGATTCACTACTCAGCTAGTGTGATTCACATGATGGCTGCATTCTCCCTCTCCGATGTCGAAATAGAGGAGCCCAGCACCAGCCAAGGCGAGCACTCATCGTGGTATCCGGGGTGGAGACCCTGGCCTTACCACACGCCTCTCTCCTTTCCAAGAGAAAGGACCATGTGACTCTTTAATGTCCTCGTTCAGAGTGGGCAAATCATGACCCGTGAGCCACCGAAAGACTACACTCAATGGGACTTCAGTCACCCCCAATACTGCCCTTTTCATGCCAGAATCTGTCACGCGATCGAGTCCTGTGAAGAAGTTCAACACTTAATCCAGGAACAGATCCAGTGGGAACAAATCGATGCTGAGGGGAACTCTATGGAGACTCTGAGGCATCGAGCAGCCGTTAAAGCAACTTAGGGCATTGCAGAAATGCACCAGACCACCCAGATCCTCCTCGAGCAAATGGGCATGGGTTGCCTTATCGACATGTCTCGGAGTGGCTCAAGTTTCGAATGGATAATCGAGAAGCTCTCGAGCGACTGTGAAGCCATGGGGGCAGGATAACAACCAGGAGACTAAGGCAAGTAATTTCTCGGTCAACGTCATCCATCATCTTGCCACCTCAGCTCCTCTAGACACCCAGGTGCTAAGTACCAGCTAGTCAGCTCCCATTGCTTCGGCCTCGAATTGGCGACCATGGCAGGAGCTGGAGTCTCTCCCATTCTCCACGGAGGATACTGCCAGGCTACTCAAAGTTCTTCTTGTCCAAGAAGATGTCCTGGTAAGCGAGATGCCGATGAGCATCTCCAGCTCCTCTCGCTACCCTCCTGCTCCGCCTCCACCTTCTATACAGAGAGATAAGAAGGGGAAGCAAAAGCACGGCGAGGCCGTGGCACGGCCACGCCATATCTCTCTATCCGGCCAGCCTACGGGTCCTCTTCATACACCCCGCATCCAAGTCCAGATTGTGAAAGAGACACCTTCGGAGTCTTCAGTGACTCTAGCTAGCAAGCTCGGTCCTTCATCATAAGGCCCAGCTAATGCACAAAGTCAGGGTGACCGCCAGGAGCGGCGATACCCTGCTACACCTCCAGCTACCACCAGACACTGCTCCACGTCAGATAGCAAAGGCAAAGATAAGGAGCAGGACTCCAAATGAGTCCCCCAGCCCATATTTCAACAAAGAATTTCACCACCATGGGCAAGACATCAAACCGGGCATATGTCTTCAGACGTCAGTCCCAGCATCCTAGCATACTAGGAGCTACCACCTGAGGTCATCGAACAGGCGATCAATACCTCCTTCCTGATACAACAAGCGGAAGGTGCCTGGATTGAAATCCAGGCAAAGAAAAGCCGTTGGCCTCACTCTGCCAAGACATCAGCTCGGAGATATCCTCATGGGGATTTGTCAACTATGGCTCCAGTACCTCTCCCTCCTACTCCCCAGGAGGCGACCATCACTAAAAGACAAGAAAGGAATCAGAGGAAGAACCTCAAGAGGTGGCTCAGGAAGCAAGCTGAGCAAGCAGTCGCCTTACAATCACCAACTGAGCTATCTCCCTCTAGAGGCTACAACGGCTCATTGATGACCTAGAAGAATACATTCCTCCTCGTCCCACTGGTGCTCTCCTACTCGATAGTTACATCCCGTGGGAAGAGATACAAAAGCAAGCTCTCCTTTGAAGCTGGGTTCAGAAGATGATCCAGAAGATCAAGTGTTGGCCCAGATAGAGATGGCGGACAAGAAGGGGGGTTGAATTGTCCCCTTGCCGAGATGGCGGATTTTTTTAAAAACTTTCCTTGACAACCACAGCGGAGTTTAAAATTGCAACGTTGATTTCTTAAACAGAAGTGAGATTAAAGAGTTCTCTCACGCTTTCCGATCTCACTCGAATTGACAATGCAACAATTTAGAGAGTTCAAGTTTAACAAAGATTAAACAGTGATTAACAAGGAGATTAAGCTCAAATACAAATAACGAAGGTAGCAATGTGTGATAGCGTAGTGAGATAAAAACCTATGTATTGAACCTGTGAAGGGAGATAGAAGAAATGGCAAACACACAGGCAAAACCACAAGACACAGATTTTTAAGGTGGTTCGGGACCACGACGGGCACCCTACGTCCACCCCTCACCCAATCGGGTGAGGATTCACTACACGCTACTTTCGTAGCACCCGGGGATGAACCCCAACCACACACACACGCTACTTCTGTAGCAATATCCACACACACACGGCGGGGAACACACCCCGGACAATAAGCACACACCGAGATGCAGCTCCGTACACGATCCACAAGGGACGAACAATCACACACACACAAGCCGCAATGCCCACGGCACAATAACTCCACAACCGTTCACCGACGGTTCACACACTCACAGACATGATGTTTAGAAACGAAGGATATGATCAATATAACTTTAGAAACCTAAAGAGATTGACTCCATTAAGCACAAAAAGGATGTAGAAAGAAATTCCTATCGAAGAACAAGGGCTATAGAATGTCTTCTCTATGCCACGGGTCGGAGGGTAGCCGGATGATGACGTTGAGAGTGTCCTCTTGATCCCCTTGATGATCCGCTCCTTTTCTTCTTCTTCCACGAGCTCCAAATGTCGAGGGATGTAGATCGAATCTAGCGTTGAAGCTTCCTTGAGCTCTCTTCTTTCTCTCCTACAACAAATAGAACAAGGTTAGCCAAAGGAGATTGTTAAAACCCCAAATTCGTATGTTATATATACAAGAGGGATGAGTTGTGCAAAAGACCACAATACCCTTGCAAAACCCTAGCAAAACCACCCTAATATGTTCATTAGTAACTCAAGGGTATTAGTGTAAAATTTCAGCCCAATCGGAGGTCATTTGGATGGGTTTCGGCAATTTACGGAAAACCCACGCGTTGCTGCGAACCGTAGATGGGATGTCCCATCTAGGCAAGTGGGACGTCCCACTTGCTGCCAGAAGCAGTTTTAAGCTTCTGTTTAACATGGGTTGACCCATCTGTGCAGGGGGGTCGACCCATCTCTGACCAGGAGCTAAAAGCTCCCTGTTTTGCCCAGGGGACGACCCATCCAGTGTGGGGGGTCGACCCAATCAACTCCAAACATCAAAAAGTGATTCCAAAAGGTCATATAAAGTTCTAAACATGCAACCCAATGAATTCAACCATTCAACATGAAATTAAATGATCAAAAGCAAGTTAAATAAACTAGTTTGCATATAACTAAAACATCATGATGAATTTGCAAGAGAATTCATTCTAAACCCGAATGAAATCAATTTGTGTCCAACCAACAATCATTCCTCCTCATTCAACATGTAAAATAAATGAATATGCATTGAAAACAAGATGTTAGCATTTTTAGACCTCATTCAACAAATGTAAGCATTAAATACAGTATATTCACAATGAGAGCAAGTTTTGCATAAGAGTCATCCATGAGACTTAAAACATGGTTTCTTCAAAGAACCTTGACATAACCAAGTCATCCACACGAAAAATCATGTATAGCCTAGATCAAGTCAACACAAGTCAAAACTCTCATGATCACTTGAAAAAAGGACCCATTTCAAGAAGTTTGAACACAAGTGAGAGAGTGCCCAAGAAGCCCCCCTTGTAGGATGACCAAAGTTCAAGTTGAAGCCGACTTCAAGGTTTGTGATGTCGACTCCGTTAGAGTGGAATGGCAATGTTTGTTTGACTTGGAGTTGAAATCCACCAAGAGTTGGTTTTCCTCCAAACTTCAAATGAGTTGTGTTCCAAGAGTTCACTAAATCTGTTTTTCCTGCAAGATCAAATTATCACATTATTAGCACCTTGGTTATCAATTAATTTTCAATAGATCACGTAAAGGCATAGACACACACGATTTGTTAAAGACATTAACCCATTTGAAAACTTCAAGACTTCCTAGAAAATCACCATGAAAAACTAGTTATCCTTAACTGAATATCAAGATTGACTTATAGTATGTTTAAATATCATGAATGAGCATTACAATCTTATGGCATTGAATTTAAACACAAGTGTGAGCATCATGAAGCTAAGTTAACAAAGTTGATGTCGAAGCCATGGCCAAGCATTAGCCCCTTTTTCCAATTCAAGGTTTCATGAATCTCAATAGAAAATAGATTCTTACCATGTCTCCAAGACTTAGAGAGCAAAATGGAACTTGCACACAGATGTTTATATTTTGACATTCTTTTCAAACCAAAAACATGGACAACCATTCATCAATTGAAGGTCATCAAAAATGTCAAGTTGAAAGACACAATTCAATCCGAAATACATCAATATCCATGAGAGGCATGTAAAACATAAATCAGTTATGGATAGTAAGAAGCTTGTCCATTAGCCATTTGACTCCCAAAATGATATTCATCATTTGATTCCAATCCTGCAAAGCAAAAGATCATCGTGTTAGTTTGTTTGTCATCGAAATGCCATTAAGCATAAAACACACAATATATTAGAATCATCAAAACCATTGTCAAAGATAACAAGGGGACGCACAGAACCCAACAATCTCCCCCTTTTTGATGATGACAATATATTGGGACAATTTAAAGTTCTCTCCCCCTTTGTCATTAGTAAAAAAAATGGGGGACTCAAGGGTAAGTATGAATTGGAAAAAATGAGCACACGAACCCAGCAATTAACTTCCCATGAAGGGAGGAGTATGAACTATGAACCACACAAAGGCTTGGAATTTGATATACAATCAACAGGTATGTGAATTCAATGCAAAATGGTCAATTTTTGAATTTTTCATTATATGTAAAATTAATTATTCACAAGTGTGTGATTTAACTAACCTTTATGCAAAAATGAAACCTAGCTATGCACACAGTGTAAAATGCCAAAAAGCACATTATTCTCCCCCAATTGTCAAGAACAAAGGTCAACAGACAATGGGATTATGTAACCTAAAGGTGCATCTATGTAAACTTAAATGTGAAATCAAGTATGCAAGCAAGCAAACAAGCAAGCATGCATTGGAGTTAATCACACATACAGTACTATAGCTCCCCCTTAATGGGGTAAGGGGATAGCAAAAGAACAGTTCATTCAAAATCAAAATGTAAGATATGAACCATAATCAAAAAAAGGTAGTGCATTCATATATGCAAGGTACTACATAAACCATGATAAGAACAAATTCAAGATATACAATCATCATAAAAATACCCAATTGAAATTTATGTAAATGAGCAATGAACTTCAAGTTTATATGGATATTAACAGAGTTTCTAGAAAACACTAGAGGGTTCTTTCCTTCCTACACTTCCATTTTGATCCTCGACTATTGGTAGCTTCGCTCATCCCCTTTTTGTTTTTCTTTTATTGGATTTCACTGTTCGGCGCGAGTCACCTCATGTGTCTCAATGGGGTTTCCCGGCTTACTAGGATTCATCACAAAATGTGGATTTTGTTTCACCTTTCGACGCGAGTTTCCTCATTTATTTCAGTGGGGATTCCCGGCTTCTCAGTTAGACATACCACTTATTTAAGCATGCGGGGTAGGCAGCTTTTTCCTCACGATTCTCTCAATTTTCATGTAGAAATTTGTTTCCCATGAAGTGTTAAAAAAAGAATTTCTGAAATCCTTATCAATCAAAGTCATATGCATCATAGGAATAATGTATGGGTAATTGCTTTGGATGTAGAAAATGAATTTGCCTATACACAGTTATGACTTCCCCTAAATGTATGCACAGTTGAAATGAATCATCCTCCTTTGTATATGTCACAATTCACACATGATCAAAATCACTGCATTTTATATAGCAAGGAGGTGAGGTCTTAGAAGATTTGCAAGGAATTGTGTTCTAAAATTATATACATGCATTCAAGCAAGGATATAGCAAACTATTCGAACAAAGTGATTTTCGGTACGCGGCGGGGAACATAGGTCCGAAGACCACCATCACGCATAGTGAAAGCTTCCGGCTAGACATAATCCAACCTTCCACAAACACCATTTTATATACCGAAAAATCATAGCAATCAAGCACACGAATATAAAGTATATGCAAGTATATGCATGTAACTTGAAGATGTGATTGAAAATTTTTTCATATTCACAAGTATAAAAAGATATGTATGATATGTGCAATGAGTATCATGCAACTAAGCGTGTAAGCTGTATATGCAAGAGTGAACCATTATTTACAAGATGCGTGTAAAAGTGTGAAAGACTTTATGCACAGAACAGAGCATTCAAAAACTAGACATATTCACAAGATGTGAAATAGAGAAGTATGTCCAATTTGTCTAAACATAGAGTTCACAAACATATCATTATTTTAGGAGTTGCTTATAAGTGTGAAAACACTTTATGAGAAGAGTAAAGCATTTGAAGACAGAATTTATTCAAATGGAGTGAAAACAGAAGTGATCAAGTCATTCTGACATGGAACTCAAAAATTCTCAAGATTTCCAAAAGATACCATAACCAGTGAACTAAGTTGGAAGCATTTTTTCTCGAAACATAAATTTTACCTTTTTCAGATTTTTTCAAAGAGAACCATGTGAGACAAAAATTTCAAAACAAATCATTTTCTTCCTCACCTTGAGATCCCAATGTTTATTAATTTCTTCGACCTCAAGGTACCCCTGCAAAATAGATTCTCAAGTTGAATGTTTGGGTACCCAAACCATCTTGGGTCCCGAGGGGTTAGTCCTAACATGAACAGATGGATTCTTGTATCTCCTAGCAAACCAATCATCATCATTTCTCATGGTGGAACAATCATCCATTGAATGACCATTCTTACCACAATAATAGCAATTGGAAGATTTTCCTTTCAAAAACCAATTGTCATCATTTTTCATTATATGACAATCATTCATCACATGTCTATTTTGACCACAGTAATGACAGGAAAAATTCTTTCTGAGAGACCATTCATCATCATTTTTCTTAATGAAGCAATTTTCAGAAACATGTCCATGCAATCCACAGTAATAGCAATGAGCATTGAAGGTTTTCTTCATTGGTTTATCAAGATTGTTAGGCTTATCAATAATTTTCAATTGTGACTTCAATGCTTCATTATCATCAAATTCCATCAAGGAACAATCATACATGTCATGTCCATGTTGTCCACAATAATAGCATGAAACATTCCTCCTTCTACTTGGTGCATGATTATGTTTAACAACAGGGGATTTTGAATGCACAGAAGAGCAATCAACAACATCTTTTTATTTTTCAATTTCTTTATCACACAAGGACAAAGATTCATTCACATTCTTAATTTCACTTTCTAGTTTCATGATTTGCAAATGAGAGTTAGCAATCTCTTGTTCACATGAAACAAATTTCTCATTCAACAAGCAATTAACTATTTTGTGACTTTCAATTTCTTGTTCAAGAATATGCAGTTTGTCACAATCATCAACGATCACACTTTTTCCTTTTTCAACCTTTTCAAGATTTTTTAATCTACTTTCGAGTAAGGAAATTTGAATCAACAAAGCACTATTTTCATTTTGGAGTTTTTCAAATGAATTTTTGTTCATAGAAGTGTGTTCAAGTTCATTCATTTGAAGACTCACATTTTGACCAACCATTCTACCCATTATTTCATTATTTTCAAATTTGTCATTCAAATTCTTGAAGCTTTCTATTTCCTTCTTAAGTTCCTTCAACTTTTCAGACTCATCATTAATCACCCATTTTCCCTTTTGATAGACAGAGAGCTCATCACTCAATGCCTTAATTTGTTCATTCAACTTTTCATTTTCCTCTCTCAAACAACAAATTTTATCTCTATGCATTTCAACATCAGCGAAGAGAGATTCATTCACATTTTTGAGTTCTAAGCATTTCTCACATAAAGCATTTTCATGAAAAGGATTTTCAAGTTTCTTCTTGAGCTTTTTATTTTCAGATTTTACTGTTTTATGTCTTTCAAGCAACTCATCATAGGCATCCATTAATTCTTCAAAATTTAATTCATCATCAGAATTTGAGTCAGAAGATACCTCCTTGGATTCTAGGCCTGAATGATCATCCTCACTATTTGCCATCATGCAAGCATCTTCTAGCCCTCCTTCATGAAGCTTGATCAGTTGATCCATGATTTCTTTGATCGAGCTACAATCAAGAACAAACGGAAATTTGTTAGAGTCAATTGCAGCTTTAAGAGAATTCAAAATAAAAAGATTATCAGAGTTCATTTTCCTATGTTCATCAGTCCACCTTAGTTCATTTTTGGGTAAGACATGTGGACCATGAGAGATTAATTTTATGAGTTTTGGATCAATCCCAGAAATCCAAACACACAATTTTCCAAGCCATGATGTAAAATCAAAACCATCAAAGACAGGAACTGAATTTAGACTAGCCATCATAAAAAGATCTTTTCTCCTAGACCGTGAGGTCCGCTGAATAAAAATCAGAGACTGGGCTCTGATACCAATTGTTGGCCCAGATAGAGATGGCGGATAAGAAGGGGGGTTGAATTGTCCCCTTGCCGAGATGACGGATTTTTTTAAAAACTTTCCTTGACAACCACAGCGGAGTTTAAAATTGCAACGTTGATTTCTTAAACAGAAGTGAGATTAAAGAGTTCTCTCACGCTTTCCGATCTCACTCGAATTGACAATGCAACAATTTAGAGAGTTCAAGTTTAACAAAGATTAAACAGTGATTAACAAGGAGATTAAGCTCAAATATAAATAACGGAGGTAGCAATGTGTGATAGCGTAGTGAGATAAAAACCTATGTATTGAACCTGTGAAGGGAGATAGAAGAAATGGCAAACACACAGGCAAAACCACAAGACACAGATTTTTAAGGTGGTTCGGGACCACGACGGGCACCCTACGTCCACCCCTCACCCAATCGGGTGAGGATTCACTACACGCTACTTTCGTAGCACCCGGGGATGAACCCCAACCACACACACACGCTAATTCTGTAGCAATATCCACACACACACGACGGGGAACACACCCCGGACAATAAGCACACACCGAGACGTAGCTCCGTACACGATCCACAAGGGACGAACAATCACACACACACAAGCCGCAATGCCCGCGACATAATAACTCCACAACCGTTCACCGACGGTTCACACACTCACAGACATGATGTTTAGAAACGAAGGATATGATCAATATAACTTTAGAAACCTAAAGAGATTGACTCCATTAAGCACAAAAAGGATGTAGAAAGAAATTCCTATCGAAGAACAAGGGCTATAGAATGTCTTCTCTATGCCACGGGTCGGAGGGTAGCCGGATGATGACGTTGAGAGTGTCCTCTTGATCCCCTTGATGATCCGCTCCTTTTCTTCTTCTTCCACGAGCTCCAAATGTCGAGGGATGTAGATCGAATCTAGCGTTGAAGCTTCCTTGAGCTCTCTTCTTTCTCTCCTACAACAAATAGAACAAGGTTAGCCAAAGGAGATTGTTAAAACCCCAAATTCGTATGTTATATATACAAGAGGGATGAGTTGTGCAAAAGACCACAATACCCTTGCAAAACCACCCTAATATGTTCATTAGTAACTCAAGGGTATTAGTGTAAATTTTCAGCCCAATCGGAGGTCATTTGGATGGGTTTCGGCAATTTACGGAAAACCCACGCGTTGCTGCGAACCGTAGATGGGACGTCCCATCTAGGCAAGTGGGACGTCCCACTTGCTGCCAGAAGTAGTTTTAAGCTTCTGTTTAACATGGGTCGACCCATCTGTGCAGGGGGGTCGACCCATCTCTGACCAGGAGCTAAAAGCTCCCTGTTTTGCGTGGGGGGTCGACCCATCCAGTGTGGGGGGTCGACCCAATCAACTCCAAACATCAAAAAGTGATTCCAAAAGGTCATATAAAGTTCTAAACATGCAACCCAATGAATTCAACCATTCAACATGAAATTAAATGATCAAAAGTAAGTTAAATAAACTAGTTTGCATATAACTAAAACATCATGATGAATTTGCAAGAGAATTCATTCTAAACCTGAATGAAATCAATTTGTGTCCAACCAACAATCATTCCTCCTCATTCAACATGTAAAATAAATGAATATGCATTGAAAACAAGATGTTAGCATTTTTAGACCTCATTCAACAAATGTAAGCATTAAATACAATATATTCACAATGAGAGCAAGTTTTGCATAAGAGTCATCCATGAGACTTAAAACATGGTTTCTTCAAAGAACCTTGACATAACCAAGTCATCCACACGAAAAATCATGTATAGCCTAGATCAAGTCAACACAAGTCAAAACTCTCATGATCACTTGAAAAAAGGACCCATTTCAAGAAGTTTGAACACAAGTGAGAGAGTGCCCAAGAAGCCCCCCTTGTAGGATGACCAAAGTTCAAGTTGAAGCCGACTTCAAGGTTTGTGATGTCGACTCCGTTAGAGTGGAATGGCAATGTTTGTTTGACTTGGAGTTGAAATCCACCAAGAGTTGGTTTTCCTCCAAACTTCAAATGAGTTGTGTTCCAAGAGTTCACTAAATCTGTTTTTCCTGCAAGATCAAATTATCACATTATTAGCACCTTGGTTATCAATTAATTTTCAATAGATCACGTAAAGGCATAGACACACACGATTTGTTAAAGACATTAACCCATTTGAAAACTTCAAGACTTCCTAGAAAATCACCATGAAAAACCAGTTATCCTTAACTGAATATCAAGATTGACTTATAGTATGTTTAAATATCATGAATGAGCATTACAATCTTATGGCATTGAATTTAAACACAAGTGTGAGCATCATGAAGCTAAGTTAACAAAGTTGATGTCGAAGCCATAGCCAAGCATTAGCCCCTTTTTCCAATTCAAGGTTTCATGAATCTCAATAGAAAATAGATTCTTACCATGTCTCCAAGACTTAGAGAGCAAAATGGAACTTGCACACAGATGTTTATATTTTGACATTCTTTTCAAACCAAGAACATGGACAACCATTCATCAATTGAAGGTCATCAAAAATGTCAAGTTGAAAGACACAATTCAATCCGAAATACATCAATATCCATGAGAGGCATGTAAAACATAAATCAGTTATGGATAGTAAGAAGCTTGTCCATTAGCCATTTGACTCCCAAAATGATATTCATCATTTGATTCCAATCCTGCAAAGCAAAAGATCATCGTGTTAGTTTGTTTGTCATCGAAATGCCATTAAGCATAAAACACACAATATATTAGAATCATCAAAACCATTGTCAAAGACAACAAGGGGACGCACAGAACCCAACATCAAGAATGGCGAAAGGTTCTTCATCCCAAAAGAACTCTCCTTGTTCTACAAAGATAAGGAGATCACCACAGAGCAGCTGGAAGAAATGCTTTGAGGCTGCACCTGCAACATGGTGGCCATTCCACCCCTTGATAACATCAACGCTTCTCGGAGAGGCGAGCCTGTGGCCTCCCAGACCAGACAGAGAACCACTGCCCCGCTCGGGCTACAACCAACTCTGAAAAATGTAAGCCACGACTGAGGTCGTGGGTGAGGACACGGTAGAGGCCGCGGCAGGATTGCCGAGCTACCGCTTCACCCGTCCACCTTCAACCCGGAGTGAATCATCCTCTTTCAAGGGGAGTGTAGATGCCTAATTTCGGACATCCCGCAAATCCCTAATGGACCTTCGTGTGAATGACGTTTAGTTGTGATACTTGTTTTACCAATGTTTTGAGTTTTAAAGCCCAGTCCGTAGCCTTAAAGCTATTGGGCCTCGTCCACTTAAGGGGCCCAAGAAGCATGGCCTGGGCGGCCAAAGACCTGGCCGCCCCCAGTCCTTGGCGGCCAGGGTGATGGACGCCCTCCTCTTCTTGGTGGCCATCTGCCTGGCCGCCCTCACCCTCAAGGAGGCCAAAGACTTGGCCGCCTGTAGACACGCTAAAATTGACATCATTTTGAGCATATCTCCTATCGCGTTGTGATGCCCTATTTGGCCCTCAAATCGACTTATTTGAGTAATTTTCCTCTATTTTCTTGAACATCCAACTTCCCCCAACTTTCACACATGTTTTCCTATTTTTCCAGATTTTCTCCATTTTTTCGTGGACTTTTCGAATTAGTGGCGGCCACCCTGCCGCTATTTAACGAATTGGTGGCGGCCACCCTGCCGCTATTTAAAGAATTAGCGGCAGCCACCCTGCCGCTACTTAAAGAATTAACGGTGGCCACCCTGCCGCTACTTAACGAATTGGTGGCGGCCACCTTGCCGCTATTTAAAGAATTAGCGGCGGCCGCCCTGCCGCTATTTAACGAATTGGTGGCAGCCTGCCTACCGCTATTTAAATAGCACCCAGGAAGGGGGCGCCACTTCTAGCAGGCTTCCATTTTGCTATTTTCGGATTATTTGAAATAGTGACACTGCGTGAAGTGGCCAATTCATTAAATAGCGACCGTTCGGAAGGTCGTCAATTCTTTTCTTCATATTTTGAGCCAAAATCGGATTATTTTTGATTCCACGACTTCCTCGAAGGTCGCTATTTTGTGAAATAGCGCCTGTGTGTAAAGTCGCCAATTTCATTGCCATATTTTAAGGTTTTAACTCCACCCGAAACTCGTATTAAATTCTAAATAGTGATTTCCTCATCGTCGCCAATTCTTTTCAAATTTTGGAAAGTCTGAATCTGTCTCGAAATGCCTCAGAATTAGCGATGCTTCACGCGGGCGTTATTTTAAATAGCGACCATCTGCCTGGTCATCATTTGTTCCAGAGATCCGAACTCCGGCAGAACCTCCTTCTTTCTCTCTTTTGAGCCCTCTTTCTGATGCGGGACAGACACGGGGACCGACTCTAAGTGATGCGGACCTCGGACTCTAAATGCGGACACGACCAACAACATATAACAATGGAGACACTTTGGCCCGACACTAAGAGTTCCTATGGGTTATACGTCGCTAACAGAAACGCAAGCTCACTCGTCGTCCCAAGCGAGGGGAAACGCGGATCCGCGCGGTTGAGAAATCGGCAGAGTCAAGGGTGGTCGACTCACTTCCGTGCTCGGATCGAGCCACGGGACGGGTCACTCTCTCGCTCACAGCGGTGACATGGACTCACGGGCTAGGTTCCTATCGCACTCAGCAATGACACACGACCATATACTAGCTAAGCAAGCAAATGCCAAGAAGTCGAGATCGTTACCTCCACGCTCCCGACATGGGGAAGACACCCCGGTTAATCCTGTACTCCTAGTTAAACAAATACACTGCGGTACAAAGATTTGACCCACTCCACGCAGGGAGGTAATAGGTCATATGTGGGGCCCGGGAGTAGCGGGAATTGGGTTGACGGGCAGCATCTTGATGTCGTCCATCGGTGTAGAAACCCGCGTTTTTAGTGCTGTCCGGACGGCCCGATCTGCGGGTTCGTGGGGCCCACGTGCTGCTCAGCCCTCCGGACATGACGGGGTGGGTCCAGCTGTGGTGGAGACACCTGGAGGTGCGCCTCCCTGGACGGAGGCAGGGCTGGAATGCCGGTCGGAGGCCGGGCGGCTCCGATCACCACTTGTCGGAAGTGCTATCCATAGATCTGCAACCTCTATTTTCTGGCGCGCGACCCGACGAGATTGGCTATTGCGATGAGCACCGATGTTGGATCGGCACGAAACTAGTGCCGTTGGAACGCTGACTTGAAATCCTTCGACCCTCTAGGACCCAAAAAAGTTCACCGGAGCCGTGCTTCTGATGGGCGATTTTAGAATCAGACTGGTCTCAGTTTCAGATCTGATCGGGCAGAACTGAAGTTTCTTGAGAGTTGGCATTGACCGCAGGGTAGACCTCTGATTCAGACCTCGAGCGCTTCATAAAAGTTGTAGAGGGGAGAGAGAGAAAAATGGAAATAATTTTTATGACCGATTGGGTGGAGGTTTGGATGGGGAAAGGTATTTTATACTGGTGGGTGGTCGGATCTGGACAGAGGCAGATAGAACTGAGTGGAGGTCTGAAAGTGATTTTTAAAAAATAGGTGAAGGCCTTTAGAAATTCCACGAAAATTTGTGGATGGAGGGGGTGTTGGACAGATCCTTTAGTAAAATTGGGGGCTCAATAAAAAATCAAGAAGAGGTTCGAAATGGGGAAACTCAGAGCTATTGTCAATCTGGACTGAAAGTTGGCAGATCTAATTGGAAAGGAAGAACGAAAATGGAAAATTGTAAAATGGAAGCTAGAAGCCCAACCAAATTTTTTGGGATGTGGTGAAGACCCCTGAAACTCACCCTGAATGTTTGGGCTCCAGATGAACTCGTGGCTGAGAGATAAAAATCTGAGAATTGTCTGCTGTCACCCGATTAGCAGAATACAGACGGAGGCGGTGGCGGTGCAACGACGGCTCGATGGCGGCGGCGGCGGCAACGATGAACTCCACACCAGATAGATGAGGCTTCCCACCTGATGCGGGATGGACACGCGACCTGGGACTCTAGCTCGCGATCGTCCCTATGCGAGGAAAGATGTGGGACCGGGCACGGTTGAGAAACCGGCCGTGAGTCTTGGGTATCAGTCTTTCCGCATTAACTTGGATCGAGTCACGGGACGGTACACTCAATCTCGCTCTCTCGCAGCGGTGATAATAGAATAACAAGCTAGAAACCTATCACATGTAGCGGCATATACAAAAATATACGAGTAAAGCAATGCCGGGTAAAGGAGCGAATACGATACCTCCACGCGCCTGGCGTAGGGAAGACGATCCCGGCAGATCTCGTACTCCCAGAACAAATATTACACAATAATTACAACAACAAATTACTGCCCACTCCACGCAGGGAGGTAAAGGGTGGCACAAGTGGGACCCGGGAGTAACAGGTTCGGGTTGACGGGCGGCTTCTTGTAGCTTCGGCGGCACGCGTACTCACGGTCGTGGGACCCACGTGCTGGTCGGTGGTGCCGTGTGGGGCCAGGGAGGCACCACTGTGGTGGGGATGCATGGAGGGGCGCTCCCTGGGGCGGCGGGGCGCTGGGTCACCGGCCGGAGGCCGGGCGGGTCCGATCGTCACCCGCCGGAGTTGCTGTCCACGGATTTGAGTTCTATCTCAGACCCGCGCGACCGGACGAGAACTGCTGCTGCGGTCACTCCCGACGTCGGATCGACACACAAGAGGTACCGCTGGAAAGCTGACTTAAAATCATTTGATTTATAGCCAGAGAAAGAATTTTGAATTTCTTGTTGATGGCCTTTATCGAATATTAAAGCTGCTGGCTCTCAGGATCAGAAAACTCAGGGCAGAACCAAGTTTTCTTGAGAGTTGGCATTGACCGCATTGTATACCTTCGATTCAGCTTTTAAGCCATTCATGAAAGTTGTAGAGACCGAAGAGAGGAAAACGGGGATATATCTTATGAAAGGATTGGTGGAAGTTTCGATTGTTTGTGGATTTTATACTGACCCTGGGTCGGATCTGGACAGCAGGGACTGAACAGATTTTGGGAGAAAGATCGAATTTCTAAAAATAGGTAGACGACTTTTGAAATTCAAAAAAAATTTGTGGAGGAAGGGGATGGTAGACAGAACCTCCAATAAATTTGGGGATTCCAAAAAAAATCAAAAAGGGGGTCGAAGGGTGGAAGAACTGAACTTCTGCTATACAGATCTGAAAAGGGACAGATTAGGAAGACAGAAAGACACAAAAATAGAAAAATATAAAACGAACTCTGAATGATGTGATATTTTTACTGGAGGTTTTGAATCAAGAGAGGAACCAACCCTAAAAATCTCAACTCCAGATGAGGTTGGAGTTGGGAGTTAAAATTCTCGGAGTGAGACTCTGTCCAGCCAAACAGACCCTTAGACAGAACTTCAGAAGCGGCTTCGCGGCGGCTCGATGGCGGCACGAACAGCGGCGGCGGCGGCACATAATGAACTCAGATGTGGAGGGACTAAGATAGAAGGGTTCAAAACTCTGAAATGCAGAGGATGGAGAAGGAGAACCAGAGGAGAGGGAGGGGGGCGCAAGAAGCTCCAAGCTTACACAAGTTTTTTTCTTCTCATTAATTCTAACAAATGAAAATTACATGCCTTATATAATAAATGGAAAATGACCACTAATGCCCTCAGATCTAGGGTTGGGAGGGATATACAAGGTTTAGAACTAATTAGTTCTAATAACGTATTTTTTAAAAATAAAAAAGGGAGGGGGGCGCCCCCTTGACCAAGGGGACATGGGTAGGTAAAGGTAGGCGGCCTCCTTTGAAATTTTAATCCATTTGTCTCCCATGTGTCCAATTGACCTTCTAGATGCCACCTAGGACTTTGACCAGCCCCACATGGACCCAAATGGTGCCACATGGACCAATGAGGAAGGAGTGAGGGCCCCCTTGCTGGTCCTACTGTCATTTTGCACAACAACCCAGTAAAACTCACAATTGTGTACCCATATAACACAAGGGTATACATACAAATATAAAAGGACATAAATGCAAACAAAATATGAGTGGTCTTGCTTCGATGTCCCCATCAATTCTCCCCGGGTGGGAAGAACTCGACCCCATCGAGTAAAGGGGGTGACTACTCGAGTAGCTCCGGCGAATCCGTCGCCGTACCAAGTAGCGCGGGTACGCTCCACTCCAAGAAATCGTCACCTGCTCATTCCGTATATACTCGATATGTGCATGCTGCTATGGGAAGAGGCTAGTGGTGGAACACTCCGGGGTGGGGTCGCTCTCAAGGGGAAGGAGGCGGCTCGAAGACTCACTAGGAATCACCGCTGGGTCCCTGTAGGTGACTAGATCCGGGACATAGATGTAGAACTGATCCCATACTCATCGATTGAGTCCACTCGCCTCTTAAGGGACTGACATCAACGAGCTCGCATAAGACACATGCAGACTCCTAACAAACCACAAACCACACAAACAAAAAACTAACTCATGCATGACCCTAGACAAACCTATTGTTAGTCTGACCCGTACATGTGTGACAGCAGACCAGGACACCCGGATATGTGCCATGCATACACTAGATGTACTCAATGGTTGGTGGCATGGGGAACACCTAGACGCCCAAGTATGACCCAGTCATGCATGAACGGCCCTTTGGATTTAGGGGACTTGAGAGGGCTAGGAGAATCGGGTGTGGACGAGCCGGGTGTGGGTGTGTCGAGATTGGGCTTGGTGGGTATAGATGGCCCGGCCTGTGGGAAAGGGGTGTGAAAGTGGATTTCCCCGACAAGGTATGAAGGAAGTGATGGGTCACGAGGCCCACTAGAGAAGGGGTCGAATGGGTCAAAGAATGTGTGACCCCTCGGTTCCTCCGTTACATAGTCCCATGTTTGAAATTCATGAAGGTGATGGTCACCTCCATCCATCGTGGTAGATGGGACCGTGTATAGAAGATATGGCTCTTCCCTCGGGATAAATGGAGCAAAGGTAGGCTCAGCTGGTAAGGGAAGGAACAAGAGAATCTCCGTGGTGACACAACCTACGGTGCATACGGAGGTAATGGACCCTAAGGCCGGATGGGTGAAGCTAAGACTAGTGGGTTGGTCGAAGCTTCGGGCCAACGAATGCGTCAACTTCCATTGTGTGTCTAATCCCATAATAAGGTCATCTAATGTATCAACATGGTGACTAGACCGAAAGATAGTGTGGAAGGAGTTGACGGGCAATAATTGTAAGGTGGGGTCCATAGAAGGGTAAGGACATGGGACCAAGCCATCCATGAGCCAACTAAGAAGCAGCTCGGCTATGTATAGCGTACCCGTTAGAAACACGGGTGGCTCGGGTTGAGGTGGCTCCCAATATGATGGCTTCGGATGAGGATCAGAAGGTAAGGGTGGTAACGGAGCACTCACGGGTGTTGATTTGTTTTTTAATTAGATTCCTATCCCGCCCCCTTTAAATACATACATGCATAAACATGTGAATCAAAAACAAGGAGGATGAAAGGATAGAAATACTAATCGTGATCGCCACCAAGGTTCCAACAATGCCAAAGGATGAAGAAGTGTAAAGAATGACGCCGTGTATCTTGGAAAGAAAACTTGATCGCGCTTGAAATGGGGTGCGGGGAACTTGTGGATTCAAACCTCCTCTTCTTCCAGCCGGCTAGATGAAGAGGGCCTCACGTTGTATTCATGCTCTCCTGCAAAACAAAGTCAAAACAAGGATAAAAAAACCCATTAGAACATGCATGTGTAGTATCAATCCCGCAGTGATAAAATAGGGGTAGAAATTGAGGGCAAACTCATCGGGGGGAGCTTTTTAACCCCTGTGGAAGGGTGGAAGAGATAGGTGGGTGTGTTATGCATACATGAGATTTGAAATCATGAAATTTGATTAAGAGAATAGAGAGAAAACGTTGATACAAAACGTGCAAAAATGCATGTGCAGCAGAAAGTGCAAAAAACTGTGATGATTTATGATTTTGAGGAGACTAGAACTAAGAGTGTAGACCATGAAATCAAGCCCAGAAGGATGGAATGAAAAGCTAATACTTCCCTCTCCAAGATAGGGTCGAAGTTGTGAGTTGGAGTTGCAGTATGACTTCGTCCCACGTCCGGAAAGAGCCCCCCGCCGCGACTGCGAACTGGGCAGTTTTTATAGAATAGTGGTGAAACCCCCAACTTTCCTCAACGAGTTTAAGAGATAGAGTCCATCAAATCTCGAGATCTATGGATCAATCTCGAGATAATAGTCAAGATAAGTCATAGGAGAAAATGGGACTCTATTTGGATGAAGGATATGGAAGATATGGCTTCTGGAAGGGAGCCCCGGAACTTAATCTGCAGAGTTTGAGTTGAACCAGGACACCTAAACCCTCAACTTTTGAGTGTGATTCTGAGCAAGATAGCCAATGAAATTTGGAGTTCTTTGGACTGAATTCAAGATAATATAAAGGAGAAACTATAGGAATAAACGGCGCTCAATTCGGAGTAGAATTCAAGAAGTTATGGACTCTTCAAGAGGGCCACGATGCACAGAAACGGAGCAGAGTCTAGCACGAATTGGACTCTCAGGTGTGTGTAACGGTCTATCGTATGACCGTCAGAGTTATGTAACGGACTAGGGTAGGTCCGTCACACTCTGGGGGTCGAACGGGACGATTTCGGGCAAGTTTGGGTGTAACGGTCTACTGTAGGACCGTCACAGTTCTCCGACGCATCTACAGTAGACCGTCACAGTGCTCTGACGCATCTCCAGTAGACCTTCACACCAATGAAGGCAGATTCTGGGCAGACTATGCGCGACTTTGGAAATTGAAGCGTATCTCTCAAACGGGGCAAAACTAGCGAAAGTGGTAGAAGAAGAAATTGTAGATAACTGAGAGAGGAACAACTTTCATGAAGAAAGTATAATGAGAAAATGATCAGAAGAGGGAGAAAATGGTGCTAGAACAGAGAGGAAAATTCTAGGATGTAGGTGAACAGCATAGCATGCCAGAAAAATATAAATAGCTCACAAACAGGGCAGAACTGGCCAACGGCGTAGAAGAGGAAATTGTAGATCTTTGAAAGAGGAACAACTTTGGGGAAGACAACTTTTTGAAAAGAGGAATAGAAGGAGATGAAAAAGGACCACTTTCAGGACTACGCAGTGAGAGAGAGCCGATTACTTGAGGGAGGCCGGCCTAAATGGGCCGAAAGTCGACTTGGAAGGCAGAATTTGATAAGACAAGCTCCGGGGCTCTAGGAAATCATGATCTCCAAGACTCAAAGGATATGAAATGGTAAAAATGGGCTTGAAATCCATTCGAGAAAGCTCCAAAGTAATGGCTAATTCGGGGCATCAAAATGATGAATAAGAGAAATAACACAACTTGTGGGCTAAAAATGAGTGTCAACAGATGCCCCTCCTTGATGTCCGCTTTGCAAGGGAATGAGCGAAAGCGACGCGGAGGCAAAATAGAAAGGAGATGGAGCGAAAGCGATAGCGACATGAAATGGAGATGAAGCGGAGAGAACTGAAAAGCTGGCATCAAGGTCAAAAGACACCCGTCATAACCAACAAGTGACAGGAATTCTCCCAAAAATATCGAACTAACCACAAGGAATGATTGACAAGGATGAGACATGTCTGGAGAACTAACTAAGGGAAAGGAAACACGACCAGCCTCATCGGGGACACAATCCACGGACAATGAGTGGGTCGGAAGGAAACACATCATAAGAGCTGGAAAAGGAGAATAAGACTGAGATAAAATCCAGATAGGAATCACGCTGGCCAACCAAACCAAGCGGCAAGATCAGAGAAATCGTTTGAATTCAGAGTGGAATAAAGAATCTCTTATCCAAGAGAGCTTAAGTGCAATTAACCATTGCTGAGGAGAAATCGTTGAATGGATCACGAGACATGAATGCTCAAAATGGCATGATGCATGCTGGGCTAAAATAAAGAAATCATCAAAATGAATGCAAAGAAAGATAAAATAGAAAGTACTCAAGGATAATATTGCTAGACCGAGCAAGACGGGGTCAAGAGTCTTCTTACAACCACGGCGTGCGAGACAGAGTCTATCGTCCCCCACCCGACTCAACCGAGCGGCCTATCCAACGATTAACCGTATGCTCCTAAATCATCATCGTTTTTGGTAAAGGGGAACATCAGATTCCAGAACACACGGCCAACCAGCCGGTCCTTGAGAGGCTATAATAAGGTAGATACCATATAGTAATGCAACAATGAGAAGGGATAGAGAGCCATACCTGACTTACCTGTGCAGGCGACACGGCATTTTTTAGAATTTTTGATTTCTGCTTTTTATGGATTTTCAAATAAGACAACAACCACATGACATGACATGATGTGAACATGAACGAATATGAACGAGCATAACATGAACATAACATAATAAGAGAAATATGAACGAAACATGGCACAACATAACGTAACGAAGATGGATGAAACATAACAAACAAACAAATGGCAAGCATACATGCGACTAAAGACACGGTGGGACAAGACAACATGCACACGGTGGGACAGCACACGCGGTGGTATAAGGACATGGTGGGACAAAGACACGTGGGATGACAATACTACGGAAAGACAACACGTGTGATGAATGACACGGCGGGACGAAGACACGTGTGACGAATGACACGGCGGGACAAAGACATGTGTGACGAATGACACGGTGGGACAAAAGATACGACCAACACGAGAGGACATAGACACATATGACAAGGACACAACGGGACAAAAGACATGGAGGACCGTAGACATGATAAAGACAACAAACACATTCTTCAATCAAAGCCCAAGATCAGATGAAGCGGAACCGCCAGGTTCAAAATCGTGAGACAATGCCTCTCATGGAAACATGATTAAGCAAATAAGCGAAAGTTGAGAAGGCCATGAGCTTCAGAATAGATCTCGAGATAGGAATGAAGAGATGAGAACAGATCGAAGAATATGAGCAGGAGGCAGAGCGAAAGATAGAGCAAAGAAAGCTTGAACCTACAACCTGCAGCCTGCACACTTAGCAAACAGATTACGTATCTGTTCTTAAAATACAATGTAAAAGATAAAATTTTTTAGATTTTTTCAATTTCTTGATTTTTTTAGATTTTAAAAATGATTGAAATTTTGAACAATATTTCTTTTTTTTTATTTTTGACAATATCTCATTTTTTTGGATTTTGAACAATATTTCATTTTTTTGGATTTTGAACAATATCTCATTTTTTGGATTTTGAACAATATCTCATTTTTTTGGATTTTTGAAATAGCAATCCGGAGCACCCAAAGACAGGCTCGAACTACTGGCCAGGGATCGCCGTCCCTCCCCTCTCATTAAAGACTTCCCTTGAGCAGGGCGTGCATGTGAGGGTGACTTACCACAACCAACCGCCTCTAAAGAACGGTGCCCCTACTAAGGCCATACCCGGGATACAACCCAGCCTAAGAGGGAGGAGCAGAAGAAAATTGGGGACAAGCTTTATGCAGGATGGGAGACATCATGACTTGAATTCCTTCCAGGGCACTACCTCTCAAAGAGTAGGTCTGTTGCGTCGGGGCTTTGTGTCTTTGATTTTGAGACCCATATTTATCAGGCATGCATGCGACCGGGCTCATGGCGTCCCGCGGGGAACTATACTGCCACTCTTGCCATGCCTTTGATTCATAATTTTGCATTGATCTTCTCATTTATCTTCTTTTTTGACAGCCCTTGTTTGGCTAGATAAAGCATGAAAGCTCACTTTTGAGGGTCAAGACTGCCCCTATTTGAGACCTCTCTCGTATTAGGGAGCGCCTATGTTAGTCATCTTATCCATCAATCTCTTGCCCCTGCACTTAGCCGAGTAGAGAAAAGAAAAAGACCTTTGTGCATACCCAAAGTATGGCCAAAGCAGCAACGGTGTTGCTCAGAGGGATCGGCTATGGCTCGCCGTGAAGTGTGTGAAAAACCCATACTCAAAGGTCACCCTCAACGATCGGGGAAAGAACTGGATTCCTAGCACGGAGCTATCACCAGCCTAAGGATGCTGCAGAAGTGAACTCATTGGACTAGGCTTAACTAAGCAAATCTCTAAAAGCCACTTAACCATGTTAAGGAATAGCATTATTAGTATGTGCATGAAGTATAATGAAAATGATAGCATATTCTTGTACAAAATAACGATACCTCGCAAATCCATAGTGTGGAAGTAGCATCCTGACATGATTTTGATCATCGAGCTTCGTGCAGCACGAGCTTTGTATTCCTTACTTGACAGGATGAAAGGGAGAGGATAGCAAAGGATCAAAGATTCCTCTACATGGAGGAGCGACAGACACGACACTAGACGAAGAAGGATAAAAAGGAAGAGAGACGAGGGCTAGAACTCCCTCGTTAAGGTGTAGAGACCTTGATAACAAGGAACCAATTACAGAAGAAACCAGATTAGCCGAGATTAAGGCGGGCTAAAGCCTTGAAAACAGCAAGAGAAAGGGTGAAGACCCCAAAAGGGTGAAGAGGAGAGAGTAGAAAGATGATAAGAAGAATCATCCAACGTGGTCGGAGAAGAGGGACGAGAATCATCCGACAGTGCCGGAGAAGGAGAATGGGAGACACCCGACAAGGTCGAGGAATAAGAAGAACCCGAAGATACCAGAGGAGAAGAATCAGAGGAGGACATAGGCTGAGGCCGAGCATGGTGAGGAGATGGAAAGTTCAGAGGTTCCGGATGGGAAAAGGAAGAACAGGGATTCGCGGACCCGAGATAGGAGGAGAGAATCGTGGAGGGAGAATTAGGAGAGGGAAGATACACCACCCAGGGGTGGGAACCGAGCAGAAGAAATGATGAGTGAAATGAAGAAGAAGGAAGAGAAGTGGACCCCTGAGTGCACAACTGACGGCCCTTAAACTTATGTCGTCGCCTCTTCTTAGTTGATACTTCTTGAACATGGACTCGCCTGGCGCGGACTAGGACCTTCGGCCCTCTTAATCTGTAATACGTTCTTAAATAACGGGTCCACCTGACAGATGGCCTGGCCCGGCTGTGAACATACAACTTCATCAGGGCGGCCCCTAGACACCCAGTGCTAACCATAGGCAGACATTCTTGAACGGATAACTCCTCAAACGAATGAATATCAGAAAACCACGGAGCTTTGTCACTTGGCACTAGCAACATGAGATTCTGCATCTCTACTCGGCAACTGGGCACGAAGCATAACTCCCTTACTAGAAGAGCAGGACGAAACTGAGGGAGAGTAATGCGCGGCGTTGACATGGCCGCCTTGCTAATGAACCAAGGGAGATTGCATAGAATGTGCAGAATGTCCTTGGAGAATATAGAAGATACGGCCAATTGCCCTTTGAAGAGGGAATCCATAAGACTCTTGGCAGCTGACTGAGTTAGCACAATATGAGTAGAGGACCCCTCTTGGCTAGTTATTTGAATAGCAATGGAGCGAGGAGACATAACAGCATCGATAGTGAATCCCCTGGCGAGCAATGAGATTGCCACCGGCCTCGCTTGTGAAGAAACTAGCACCAGTGCCTGGGAACTCTTCTTAGCAACTGTCATCTTTGAAAGTGTAGGCTCATCATCCCCAAAATAACCAGGGACCAGGACATAGATCGACATCCGACAGATAAAATCCTGAATCTTGAAATGCACGGCCGGCACTGAATCATCCTGACTTGGCTTATTATCTCCCTGGGGATTAGACCCAAGGGGCACCATGGGTAATGCACACCCGCTCCGTGGGGGGTAAGTGGATGGAGGAATGGGGATGGGAATCAGTTTGGATGTCATGGAGGTTTCAATGGGAGTGGTAATGTGTTTAGGTGGAGGTAAAGGGGTTGAGATGATGGCAAGCTCAGGTGCGGGCAAAGGTGAAGGCGAGGGTGATGGAGGTTTAGGCAATGGTGAGGGTAGTGGAGATGGTGTAGGCGATTGAGAGGATGGTGGAGATGGTGAAGTGATCGATGGAGGTAGTGGACATGGCAAGGGGGAAGAAGGGGGTTGTGGTGTCCACCGTCGACGTATCGACACAACACGCCGAACGACATTGGGGATGGAAGTAGTGGTGAAAGAAGTAGAAGAAGGGGAGGTGGCACTAGCCTGAGCAGAGGCTTGGGTTTGTAGAGGTTGCGGAGATTGGATAGGAGATAGCGAAGGTAACAGAGTAGGCGAGGTAGTAGGTGATGGAGCGGGTTTAACGCTAGACGAAGAATCACTAGGGTGCCCCCGGTCTTGTAGAGATGGAGACGGCTGCTTGGGCGGTGCTTCTTGTTGCTGCTGCTTGCTGCGGAGATCTAAAACAACTTTACACATGGCGGCCCAATCAATCCTTTTATTATCTTCCAAGTCATAAACATACTTTCGGTACTCGGGACAATCCTTAACCAAATGCCCCTGCTGGCGGTGAAAATCACAATATTGAAGCATATTCTCGACCGCGGGTCGGCAAGGCACAACCGGAGGGAGCGACAACGCGTGAGTGGCCATCAAAGCCCTAAAAATGTCGGTAAAGCACTCTGGCAATGGAGGACAAGGAGCCCGCTTCGGGTAAGGCGGATGCCGAGGGGTATGAGGTGGTGGAGAAGGTTGTGGAGAGGGAAGCAGAGGTTGCATAGGTAATGGAGTGTGGCTAGTGGCGGAGGGATTTGGTGAAGGCATATGTGGAATGGAGTGGGGAGGTATGTAGACGGCATCTACTTGCTCGGGATGTGGTGTTCCCTTGACCAGGTATGTGGACGCGGGAGGCTGACTCATGGAAGGTTGATATGCGGAGGCGTATGGGTATGTAGAGGCGGGGGGTTGACTCGTGGAGGGATATGTGGTGGAAGGCTGACTCATGGGAGCGTAGGGTTGGCACGTGGAGGGTGAAGGTTGATATGTGGAGGTGGATGGTGGAGACTCGGGGTCAAGGGAATCTTGGATTTGTTGGCGAATGAAGCGGGCTCGGCTGTAAAGTTGTTGCCAGGAGGTGATATCGTTGAGGGATAAGATATACCGATACTCGGGCGTTGCATTTGATATCAGCATCTTGATTTGCTCTCCTTTTGGAATGTGCCCTGGGACCTGCACGGCCAAGCGACGTCAGTGATCAGCAAAGGTGCAGAACTCCTCGTCGGGCTTCATCATCTCACGGGCCAGATCCGCCATAGAATACTTGGGCCCAACTTTGTCTTGATACTGTTGAATAAACTTTTCTTGAACGGCATGAAAACTCACAACTTGCTCTTGCGGAAGAGAGAAGAACCAATCCCGAGCCGGGCCTTCCAATGACATACCAAACAAATAAGCCATCAAGTGTTGATCATGTCGAAACTGGGCCGACTCATAAACGAACTCCTTCAAGTGCACATATGGGTCACCGACTCCACTATAACGGTGATATGTGGGAATTTGTGAAGATGGCGGAAGCCGAAGACCTTGAAATGCGAATGGAATACTTAAGGAGGATTTGGGATCGATCCGACATTGAAGTTCATCAAGCTGGCGTTGGGCTTGAGCAATCATCTCCTGGGTAGGGAGAGATCGAGAAGAATATGGGCCAACTTGAGCAAGAGGATGTGAATTCAGACCAGTATGATGATAATGGGCCGGATAAGAGGATCCGGGCTGAGAAGAAGACGGGCCCATTCCGGGAATGGAAGGATATGTGGGCCTGGAAGAAGCATGAGCATAAGGACCCATTGGACTGGCGGCATAAGGAGAAGAAGAATGAGTCCCATTAGAAAAATAAGGCCCATTAGGAGAATGGGGCCCGTTAAGATGATGAGGCCCATTAAAGAGAGAAGAAGGCCCATTAAGAGAAGGAGGCCCATGAAGATGAGATGCAATAAGACGTTGGGCCTGGGCTGGATCCATTTGGCGAACAAGGCTTGGTAAATGGGCCATGAGATTAGCCTGTTCCTCAGAGGGATCAGAGGGACCACGGGAAGATGGGCCCGCGTGGGAAGAGGATTCCACGCGGGAATAGGAAGAAGATTGAGAAAAAGAATGATACAAGGGGTTAGAATGATACTCCATGAGGGCAAATAGAGACTTAATATAGGAAGATCAAGGACAATACAAATGGGGAAGCAAGGGCTTAATGGGCTTGAGGACAAGAGGGGACTGACCCACTAACACAAAGACGAATGGACAACGAACCACGGGACAATGGACTAGACAATGAACACACAAAATGGGCTAGCCTAAAGTGGACCTAACAACAACAAAACATGTGGATGCAACACAAAACACCACTAATGGGCTTGGACAAGCCCAAACAACACAAACAATGCAATGTGAGAGTTTTCACCCAAGTCAAACAAGTTGATATGAAGAGAAATATCTTAGAGATTTTAATAGATCTTTTAATGATTTGAATTAATAATCATTCCCTCAAGATAAGGTCCAAACTTTGGGTTGACTAAGGTTAAATCTCTCACACTTATGCAAATGCAAGCCTAAGGGGTGGAAAGGTACAACCGGCCCGGTGTCCGTGTGGGAATCCACGGCTCACGGGGACTTATGGAGGTCCCGGATAAGATCACCTAGTCGACCCTAAGGAATATGGAGGCGAGAGGATCACTTACCAAGGTAGGAAATGTCACTATGATATGCAATGTATGGCCCTATGTGCACCGGAGTGCATGCAAATTCTAGCTTAAAACTAGAAAATCAAGATATAATTAAACTATGCAAACATTATCCAAATAAGACAAATAGTATATGGATGGAAAGACAATACAAAGGTCTACACAATGGGCCCAAGAACAGATCAATCTGACCCTGGGAGGTCAATCAAATCATTGAGTAAAGTTGCTCCCGTGAACCTGTGTGCAGACCACATGCAGATTTTATGGACAAAATGCTAAAATGATGACAATTTTTAACTAAGCAAATGAGACCCAAATGATGCAAATAAGCTATGGATGGAAAGACAATACAAAGGACTATCCAATGGAATAAAAATCAATGCAATCTGACATTGGGAAGGTAGTCAAATCACTGAGTAAAGATGTACCTGTGAACCTGTCCCTGAGCCTGCCTGCAGAACTTATGCACAAAACTCAAAAAGTGGGACATTATTAGAATATGTAAATGTTAACCAAATGATGCAAATGATATATGGATGGAAAGACAATACAAAGGGCTATCCAACGGAACAAAAATCAGCTCAATCGGACTCCGGGATCAAAAGTTATGCCTCGATGAATATGGCCCTGTAAGCATGCGCGCAAGACTGCCAGAAGCTGTAACGGTCTACCAAATGACCGTTATATGACCGTGATGGTCTACCATAAGACCGTCACATAACCAGAACCCGTAAAACACCAAAAATAGTGAGAGAAGGGAGGAAATACTACCTAAACATGAACATGCACCCACCCAACCTACAAAAGAGCATGAAAACAAGCGTGATGGGCATTGGTGTCCCACCGTGATCGCCAAAAACTGTTGATTTGTTTTTTAATTAGATTCCTATCCCGCCCCCTTTAAATACATACATGCATAAACATGTGAATCAAAAATAAGGAGGATGAAAGGATAGAAATACTAACCGTGATCGCCACCAAGGTTCCAACAACGCCAAAGGATGAAGAAGTATAAAGAACGGCGCCGTGTATCTTGGAAAGAAAACTTGATCACGCTTGAAACGGGGTGCGGGGAACTTGTGGATTCAAACCTACTCTTCTTCCATCCGACTGGATGAAGAGGGCCTCACGTTGTATTCATGCTCTCCTGTAAAATAAAGTCAAAACAAGGATAAAAAAACTCATTAGAACATGCATGTGTAGTATCAATCCCGTAGTGATAAAATAGGGGTAGAAATTAAGGGCAAACTCACCGGGGGGAGGTTTTTAACCCCTGTGGAAGGGTGGAAGAGATAGGTGGGTGTGTTGTGCATGCATGAGATTTGAAATCACGAAATTTGATTGAGAGAATAGAAAGAAAACGTTGATGCAAAACGTGCAAAAATGCATGTGCAGCAGAAAGTGCAGAAAATTGTGATGATTTGTGATTTTGAGGAGACTAGAACTAAGAGTGTAGACCATGAAATCAAGTCCAGAAGGATGGAATGAAAAGCTAATACTTCCCTCTCCAAGATAGCGTCAAAGTTGTGAGTTGGAGTTGCAGCATGGTTTCGCCCCACGTCCGGGAAGAGCCCCCCGCCGCGACTGCGAACTGGGCAGTTTTTATAGAATAGTGGTGAAACCCCCAACTTTCCTCCAGGAGTTTAAGAGATAGACTCCATCAAATCTCAAGATATATGGATCAATCTCGAGATAATAGTCAAGATAAGTCATAGGAGAAAATGGGACTCTATTTGGATGAAGGATCTGGAAGATATGGCTTCTGGAAGGGAGCCCCGGAGCTTAATCTGCAGAGTTTGAGTTGAACCAGGACACCTAAACCCTCAACTTTTGAGTGTGATTCTGAGCAAGATAGCCAATGAAATTTGGAGTTCTTTGGACTGAATTCAAGATAATATAAAGGAGAAATTATAGGAACAAACGGCGCTCAATTCGGAGCAAAATTCAAGAAGTTATGGACTCTTCAAGAGGGCCACGGCACACATAAACGGAGCAGTGTCCAGCACGAATTGGACTCTCAGGTGTGTGTAACGGTCTATCGTACGACCGTCAGAGTTATGTAACGGACTAGGGTAGGTCCGTCACACTCTGGGGGTCGAACGGGACAATTTCGGGCAAGTTTGGGTGTAACGGTCTACTGTAGGACCGTCACAATTCTCTGACGCATCTACAGTAGACCGTCACAGTGCTCTGACACATCTCCAGTAGACCTTCACACCGATGAAGGCAGATTCTAGGCAGACTACGCGCGACTTTGGAAATTGAAGCGTATCTCTCAAACGGGGCAGAAATAGTGAAAATAGTAGAAGAAGAAATTGTAGATAACTGAGAGAGGAACAACTTTTATGAAGAAAGTATGATGAGAAAATGATTAGAAGAGGGAGAAAATGGTGCTAGAATAGAGAGGAAAATTCTGGGATGTAGGTGAACAACATAGCATGCCAGAAAAATATGAATAGCTCACAAACGGGGCAGAACTGGCCAACGGTGTAGAAGAAGAAATTGTAGATCTTTGAAGGAGGAACAACTTTGGGGAAGACAACTTTTTGAAAAGAGGAACAGAAGGAGATGAAAAAGGACCACTTTCAAGACTGCGCAGTGAGAGAGAGCCGATTACTTGAGGGAGGCCGGCCTAAATGGGCCGAAAGTCAACTTGGAAGGCATAATTTGATAAGACAAGCTCCGGGGCTCTAGGAAATCATGATCTCCAAGACTCAAAGGATATGAAATGGTAAAAATGGGCTTGAAATCCATCCGAGAAAGCTCCAAAATAATGGCTAATTCGGGGCATCAAAATGATGAATAAGAGAAATAACGCGACTTGTGGGCTAAAAATGGGTGTCAACAACGGGTGGTGAAGGCAATGGGGTAGGTAGTCCGATCGGGGGACTTGGTTGGGAGGTAGATGTTTGCCGAAGGGCAGCCAGGGCAGCATCGGCTCGCTGTAGGTCATCATTAAATTGAGACTGAAATAGCTCGACCTCCAGAGCGACCTTATAGGACTACGCTAGAGAGAATGCATCACGGCCAAGACATTGGATTCGAAAGTAAAGCCGCAAACCTCTCCGAAACTGAAAGGCAGTTGTGGTGTTCTCCTCTCCAACTCCATATTCTTATTGGCACTTATCATAGTCCCGAATGTACTCGGACACGGACCTATCGCCTTGGACGGGTCGGCATGGGTTGGCCATAGGTGCCGAAAAGATGGGAATGGATCCCTAGGAGTGGATATGCAAGGCCATTTGGACAAGACACTAGACCGACCATGTAAGGTTGGGATGCATGCACACTAAGGACAAGACACCGAGACTCGGTACGTGGCGGAGTTAATCGATCCGAAGATCACTCGCACAAGTGTGCGGCCTTCCCGATAGGCGTAGCCTAACGTTTGGACAACACCTTTTTATATACCGGGTTATTGGGATGAAATGTAACCTAGACCCACTTAGACGATGACTAGACATAAATGACACTCTTTTTTTTTTATTTTAGACACAAGGACTACCCTAGACTCAACCTGGCTCTGATACCAAACTGATACGGGACGGACCACGGACTCGACTCCAAATGGATATGCAATCCTCGGACTCTAAACAAGCTCGCGATCGTCCCTTTTCGAGGGAAGCGTCGGACGTGCACGGTTGAGAAACCGGCAAGAGCTAGGGTGGTCAACTCACAATTTCGTGCCCATATAACACAAGGGTATACATACAAATATAAAAGGACATAAATGCAAACAAAATATGAGTGGTCTTGCTTCGATGTCCCCATCACCACCTCAGAATACAGCCTTCCCAGCTGCAAGAAGAAGAGAGGAGAGAGAGAGAGGGGCGGCCCTTACTTGGAGCTCCAACAAAAATCAGAATTTTTATGCATTAATTCCACACAAAATAGAAATACAAGGTTCTTATAGAAAATACCAAAAGACTAGTTCTATCCCTAGATCTAGGATTGGTGGGGGGTAAAAGAGGGAGTCCACAATTATTTCTCCCATGTGATTTGGAACAAATAAAATAAAAATTCAAATCCTATTAAACTATAATATCATGGGGCGCCCCCTTGACTTTGGTGCCCTTTCTTTTGAATTTTGCAATCCTTTGTACCCCCCTTGGTCCAACCCTTCTAGAAGCCCACCATGGAAGTTTGACTGACCCCACATGGGCCCAAGAGATGAGGTGGATCAATGGGAGAAGGGATGGGGGGCCCGCGGGACCCAGGTGGTCTCATTTTACAAATAAACCCCTCTTACAATCCAAATTACAATCCAAGTAAAGCCAAATAAAAATACATTACACACAAATAAAGTCCCAGTAAATACTATAAATATCGAGACTCAAGGGGGAGTCTCCAGACTATCTCCGAGCCAGATGGAAGTCGAGGTAGCCCCGGTGGTGCTCCGCGTACGGTACCGACGACTCGCCGGTTCGTGCTTCTCGCTCGCTCTGGTGTCCGCACCAATTCTCCCCGGGTGGGAGAAACTTGACCCTGTCGAGTAAGGGTCAGCATCGCTCTGGTAGCGCTCCAATAGGTCCGGATCTATCCGCTATAACTCTCCACGGGTGATCCAAGTATCCTCGGTGGCGGGTCACCCTCTCCAACGAACTAGGTAGCGCGGGTAGGATCCACTCCTGGTAACTGTCACCTGCTCATCCAGTATATGATCGATATGCTCTCGCTGCTGTGAAAATGTGGCTGGTGGTGGACACTCAGGTGTGGGATCACTCTCAATGGGAGGAGATGGCTCGAAAGGCTCACTAGGGATCACCGTTGGGTCCTTATATGCAACTAGATTACCATATTCCTCGGGCAGGTCCACAACATACGCATTGGATCCAACACGTTTCAACACCTTAAGTGGACCGGCTCTGCGAGCTTGCAATTTCTTTACGGTTCCAGAGGGAAACCGTTCAGGTCTTACCCTGATCATGACATATTCACCCTCTTGGAACTCACGGTGGTGTCGATGGGCATCGGCTAACTCCTTATACCGTGCATTGTTGGCCTCAATGTGACGACGTATGTCATCATGCAAACTCCTAACATGCCTAGCAAAAGACTCGGCATACTCAGACGCTCGTGCATGAATGGGCATGGGAACAAGATCCACTGGCTTCCTAGGCCTACGACCTGTGACAATCTCGAATGGACTCATACCGGTAGACCTGTTAACCGAATCATTATATGCAAATTCTGTCAATGGTAATATGAGATCCCAATCCCCTACACGGTCCCTGACAAGACACCTCAAAAGGTCACCCAGACTCCTATTGACCACCTCGGTCTGACCATCTGTCTGGGGATGATATGCAGTGGAAAACTTGAGGTGAATACCCAACATATGCCACAGTGTCTTCCAGAAATAACTGGTGAATCTAACATCACGGTCAGACACTATGGTACGAGGCAACCCGAACTTGCACACCACATGAGTAAGGAATAGGCGGGCTACCCTCGAAACATCCGAAGTCTTCGAGCAGGGAATGAAAAGGGGCATCTTTGAGAACCGGACAACTACCACATAGACCGAGTCATGCTTCCAAGAGGTACGCGGCAATCCCAAGACAAAATCCATGCTAACATCATGCCACAGGGCATCAGGCACGGGAAGAGGCGTATAAAGGCCCAAGCTTTGCTTCTTCATTTTAGCCGTAGCACATGTGCGGCACTGAGCCACAATATGAGCAACATCACGCTTCAAGCTCGACCAATAAAATCTATGCTCAACAGCCTCGATAGTCTTGTTCCGACCAAAGTGGCCGGCGAGACCTCCCGCATGTAGCTCCCAGACTAAGAAGTCTCGAACCGAAGTTCGAGGAACACAAATTCTACCTCCTCGAAAGAGGTAACCCTCCTGAAGCACATAATCATCATGATCTCTCAAGGGTCCGGCCTGGAGAGTGGTATAAATCTGACCGAAGTCAGGACAGTCAACATAGGCCTCTCTCATTTTCTGTAACCCTATGACCTCGACACTGATGGTGGTCAGCAGACAGGCACGCCGACTCAAGGCATCGGCCACCTTGTTCTCCACTCCAGCCTTATGTTTAAGCACAAATGTGTACTGCTGGAGATACTCAACCCACCGGCTGTGACGCACATTAAGCTTCTTTTGGGAATGGAGGTACCTCAAAGCCTCGTGATCGGAAGATAAGACAAAATCCTGATGTAATAGATAGTGCCTCTAATGCCTAAGAGCCTGAACAACTGCGTAGAATTCCTTATCATAAGTGGAGTATCGCAGTTTCGCGTCATTCAGCTTCTCACTGAAATATGCGATCGGGTGGGCCTCCTAACTCAACCCTCCTCTGATCCCAACATCCGACGCATCACAAGAGACCTCAAACACCTTCGAGAAATCTGGCAATCGAAGGATCGGTGTCTAGGTCATGCGCTCCTTGATGTCCTTGAAGGTAACAGCTGTGGCCTTCGTCCATACAAATGTGCCCTTCCAAATACAGTTCGTGATCGGGGCAGTGACGGAGCTAAATCCGGGGATGAAACGACGATAGAACGTCACAAGGCCATGGAAGCTGCGAACATCATGGACCGTACGGGGTTCCGGCCACTCAACAATGGCCCGGACCTTCTCCGGATCGGCGGAGACCCCAATACTAGACATAATAAAACCCAAGAAGGTAAGCTGAGGTGTCATGAAGGCACACTTCTGTGGGTTTACAAATAATTATTCTCGCCTCAAAAGAAGACAGACCTGCCGTAGATGATCCAAGTGGTCCCCTTTTGTGCGACTATATATAAGGATATCATCAAAATACACAACCACAAAGACTCCAATGAACGGTCGAAGGACCTGAGTCATAAGTCGCATGAAGGTGCTAGGGGCATTAGTTAGCCCAAATGGCATAACCAATCACTCATAGAGACCGTCTTTGATCTTAAATGCGGTCTTCCACTCATCACCTGGCCTAATCCTCACCTGGTGGTAACCACTCTTAAGATCGATCTTCGAGAAGATAGTGGCACCGGCCATCATGTCTAACATATCATCTAGGCGAGGAATAGGGAACATGTACTTCACGGTGATTTTGTTGATGGCATGACTATCAATGCACATTCTCCACGTGCCATCCTTCTTTGGGGCGAGTAATGCGGGAACAGCACACGGACTCATGCTGTCCCGAACAGACCCTCTCTGCATCAACTCATCGACCTGCCGTTTCAGCTCGGCATGTTCCGTGGGACTCATGCGATAGTGAGGAAGATTGGGCAATGAGGAGCCCAAAATCAGGCCGATAGCATGCTGAATATCCCGCATAGGTGGGAGTCCATCGGGAAGCTCCTTGGGAAAAATATCAGCGAACTCCTGCAGAATAGGAATGACATCGGGTGGGAGTTCACCCTCGGACTTCGGCTCCACCTCTCGGACCGTAATAGCAAACACAGGGCAGCCCCTACTAGCCTCCCGCTCCATTTCCCGGGAGCTAATCATCATCAATCTTCTAGTCGAGGGCTCGCCTGGGCCAGATGTAACGGTCATAGCCTGAGCTGGGGGTGGGGTACTGGGCCCGGGGATGGAAGGCTCCGGAGTACATGGACCAGTAGGACCCCTAACTAAAGGCTTCTTGGGCTGAGAGGGTTGGAGGAGAATCTGTTGGCCAGCATGGTCGAAGGTACATGGATTCGACCGGCCATGAAGTGTGGCATCCCGATCAAATAACCAAGACCTACCAAGAATAATGCTGCCCACCTCCATGGGGTAGACATCACACCAGATCTCGTCACGGTAGGCATGGAATTGCAGTGGGACCAGACACCGCAGCCTGATCGGACCCATGATACTCGATAGGGGCAAGGATGGTCCACGGGTGTAAGACCAAGACTGGAGACAGTGCTCGTGGAGATTGCATTGATGCAACTCCCACTATCGATGATCACCTTACAAACTTGCTTGCCCAACCTACAGAATGTATGAAAGATAGTGGTCCGATGCCAATCATCACTGGTCTGTGGCTGGGTGAGAATACACCTGATGACCCCCAAGTGGGTATCGTCTGGATGCTGGGCATCCTGGCCATCACCTTCGGCCTCATAATACTCGTCAGCTAGCTCCGGATCTACTTCATAGCTGACTAACACGAGATCCGTAGGGGTGGCATCCTCGGCCTGTGTGTCCCCTATGACAAGAGATGGGCGAGTGGGACACTGGTTGGCGAAATGGCCAAACCCATTGCAGCGATAACACTGCTATCGTGATCCACTAGACTCCCCAATCAAAGGTCCTTTCCCTTTATCCTCCCGACGGATAGGAGGTGAAGGAAACATGGGACGAGCAGGAGGTGCGGGTGCCGGTGGATGGGCGATGGGTGCCGTAAGTTGTTGGGGATGAGGAAGGTCCCTCGGAGGTGGAGGGTGAGGCCTAGGAGGGAACGGCTCGGGGCGGTGAGCTCCTGAGGTCGGGCTATGGGGGCCCTCGGGTACGTGCCAGAAGAGCCACGAGGCTCGACACTACGAAGGGGGAAGGAACCCAACCGGTGGGTAGACTCGAACTCGGCCTTAAATTGCTCCAATTCGAGAGCAACCTGATACGCCTGTTCCAAAGTGGTCACATTGCGGTGAAAAAGTTCATATTGATAGTTTGGCCGCAGACCTCTCCGAAAGCGTGATATGGTCATGGTGCTCTCTTCCGTAATTCCACACCGTAAATAATACTCATCAAACTCGGTGGTGTACTCGGTCACGGATTGGTTCCCTTGGGAGAGACTTTGCCATTTGTCTATGAGACGTTGGCGATATGAGGCAGGAAGGTACTTCTCCCTCAATTTCATTTTCATGTCATCCCAAGTGCTGATCGGGGGTTGACGCCGCTGATTTAGCTGGCTCTCCACATTGGTCCAATAAGTTTGGGCCTGCCCATGCAGCTTCATCTTCGCGTATCAAACTCTCTGGTGGTCCGTCATCTCAAACCACTCGAAGTACCAGTCCATGTCGGCCTCCCAATCTAAATAGACCTTCGGGTCCAAGGACCTGCTAAAAAGGGAAGGGTCCGCATGCACACTCCGAAGAACACGGTCGTCATCATCGTCATCACGATTCCGTCGTTGGTTACGACGACCATATTCCCCTTGCTCATTATCAAATGCATAGTCAGCCACCTCATGCACCTGTTGCCTCCCAACATCTACCGCCTGAGCTCTTGGCGCAGTAGGTTGCTGAGCCGACTCCTGTTGACCATTGGTCGGCGTGGGTTGCGCCGCCGCTGGGGCCCTCTCGAGGACGGCAATCCTCCCGACAAGACCCTGGATGGACTGGTCCGAAGCTTCGGCCCGATCCTCGAGGGCTTTCATCCTCCCTTTTAGACGCGTTCCTACGCCATCTAGACGCGTACGAAGGCTATCCATACGCGTATCGAGACGATCCATGAGGGCTCGGAACATCTCGGCCATCGAGGGCTCATCAGAGCTACGGGCTCCGGAATCCGCCATAAGTGGTGGTGGCGAGTATTGGGTACCTCGACGGGTGGGCATGCAAAGACACACGAACTAGGAGACACAGATTAATGCACCTAGACTTAAACCAATATCCGGTACGTGGCGGAGTTAATCGATCCGAAGATCACTCGCGCAAGTGTGCGGCCTTCCCGATAGGCATAGCCTAACGTTCGGACAACACCTTTTAATATACCAAATTATCGGGATGAAATGCAATTTTTTAAAACACTTTTTTTGTTTTGAAAATAATGATGATCCTAGACTCGACTTAGACCGTGCAAGACTTATGCAACGACTACCCTAGACTCAACCTCGCTCTGATACCAAACTTATGCGGGACGGACACGGGGACCGACTCTAAGTGATGCGGACCTCGGACTCTAAATGCAGACACGACAAGCAACATACAACAATAGAGACACTTTGGCCCAACACTAAGAGTTCCTATGGGCTATACGTCGCTAACAGAAACGTAAGCTCACTCGTCATCCCAAGCGAGGGGAAACACGGATCCACGCGGTTGAGAAATCGGCAGAGTCAAGGGTGGTCGACTCACTTCCGTGCTCGGATCGAGCCACGGGACGGGTCACTCTCTCGCTCACAGCGGTGACATGGACTCACGGGCTAGGTTCCTATCACACTCAGCAACGGCACACGACCATATACTAGCTAAGCAAGCAAATGCCAAGAAGTCAAGATCGTTACCTCTACGCTCCCGGCGTGGGGAAGACACCCCGGCCAATCCTATACTCCCGGTTAAACAAATACACTGCGGTACAAAGATTTGACCCACTCCATGCAGGGAGGTAAAAGGTCACATGTGGGGCCCGGGAGTAGCGGGAATTGGGTTGACGGGCAGCATCTGGATGTCGCCTGTCGGTGCGGAAACCCGCATTTTTAGTGCTGTCCGGACGGCGCGATCTGCGGGTTTGTGGGGCCCACGTGCTGCTCAGCCCTCCGGACCTGACGGGGTGGGTCCCGCTGTGGTGGAGACACCTGGAGGTGCGCCTCCCTGGACAGAGGCAGGGTTGGAATGCCGGTCGGAGGCCGGGCGGCTCCGATCACCACTTGTCGGAAGTGCTGTCCATGGATCTGCAACCTTTATTTTCTGGCGCGCGACCCGACAATATTGGCTATTGCGATCAACACCGATGTGGGATCGGCACGAAACCAGTGCCGTTGGAACGCTGACTTGAAATCCTTCGACCCTCTAGGACTCAAAAAGGTTAACCGCAGCCGTGCTTCTGATGGGCGATTTTAGAATCGGACTGGTCTCAGTTTCAGATCTGACCGGGCAGAACTGAAGTTTCCTGAGAGTTGGCATTGACCGCAGGGTAGACCTCTGATTCAGACCTCGAGCGCTTCATGAAAGTTGTAGAGGGGAGAGAGAGGAAAACGGCAATAATTTTTATGACCGATTGGGTGGAGTTTTGGATGGGGAAAGGTATTTTATACTGGTGGGTGGTCAGATCTGGACAGAGGCAGACAGAACTGAGTGGAGGTCTGAAAGTGATTTTTAGAAAATAGGTGAAGGCCTTTATAAATTCCACTAAACTTTGTGGATGGAGGGAGTGTTGGACAGATCCTCCAGTAAAATTGGGGGCTCAATAAAAAATCAAGAAGAGGTTCGAAATGGGGAAACTCAGAGCTATTGTGAATCTGGACTGAAAGCTGGCAAATCTGGGTGGAAAGGAAGAACGAAAATGGAAAATTGTAAAATGGAAGCTAGAAGCCCAACCAAATTTTATGGGACGTGGTGAAAACCCCTGAAACTCACCCTGAAATTTTGGGCTCCAGATGAACTCGTGGCTGAGAGCTAAAAATCCAAGAATGGTCTGCTATCACCCGATTGGCAGAATACCGACGGAGGCGGTGGCGGTGCAACGACTGCTCGATGGCGGCGGCGGCGGCAATGACGAACTCCACACCAGATAGATGAGGCTTCCCACCTCAGAAGACAGCCTTCCCAGCTGCAAGAAGAAGAGAGGAGAGAGAGAGAGAGAGGGGCGGCCCTTGCTTGGAGCTCCAACAAAAATCAGAATTTTTATGCATTAATTCCACACAAAATGGAAATACAAAGTTCTTATAGAAAATACCAAAAGACTAGTTCTATCCCTAGATCTAGGATTGGTGGGGGGTAAAAGAGGGAGTCCACAATTATTTCTCCCATGTGATTTGGAACAAATAAAATAAAAATTCAAATCCTATTAAACTATAATATCATGGGGCGCCCCCTTGACTTTGGTGCCCTTTTTTTTGAATTTTGCAATCCTTTTGATGTGACACCACCTTGGGGTGATGGTCACAAGACCAATGCTTCCTCGGACCTAAGTATGCAAGCACAACAACAAGGCTAAGAAGCCTACGTAAGCGGACCTTCGTATGGCGCACACATTTAACCCGGGGGTAACTCGGGGATGCCGAGTCGAGGAAATGGGACAAGCCCCTTGCTGGTAGAGGGCCAGCAAAGTCTAAGGCAAACCTCCTCTTGAGGGGCGGATACTCAACTTAAGGTGTTGGCCTTGGCCGAGGGACGCGGATCACTCACTCACACCCACGGTGGTCACACAAAGTGCGGTGGAGCCTTAAGATCGGGCGCTCTCTTCCTTACCGACGGCGCAATTGGAGAATATTAAATGAACAAGGATAATTGAGAGCAAGGGTCGAGATTTTACCTAGCCGGTTTGAAGAAACCGGCTCCGGTCGGAGAAGAGGGCGAGCGGGGAAGCGTGTGTTCTCCACACGCCGCGCCGATGAAGCTTCGAACCTGAAATTTAAGATTTACATGCACTACGCCCCTTGCAAGGGGGTTGGACTAGGGGTGGGGGTTCAAATTACAACCAAAATATTCCTCCACGCAGGGAGGGGCCTTCAGCCGGCCAAGTGGGGAGGAGAGAAACGGGGAAAGTATGCCGAATGAAGACCGAGATCGGTTCAGTCTTCTCTCTGCGAGTGCTGACAGTCGGTCGAAGATGTTGCTGCTGTGACTTCCCCCGAATTTTTTTGGGGACGAAACCACTTGAAGAATCTTTGTATCTGGAACAGGGTGACTCCAGAATTTTGTAAATTTCTTCAAGCACTGCTGCTGGTCGGGGTGGGGGCTTGAACAGGGTGGCAGACCCTCGGATCTGACAATTTCAGGTTCCCAACAGTAGGAATAAGATGGTGCCACGACCGCTCCCAAGCTCAGAATCAGGTACCGCTAGAGTCGTTGGAACCGTTGACGAGTCCTCCTCGAAGCAAGACTAACGGGGATGCCAGCTGATGTTGGGGTCGACCAGTGGGCTCTGAACACTGAGGAGGGGTCGGTGCGGACTGAGTGGAGGTAGATCCGAGCGCTTGGAGGAAGAAATTAATAACTCTTGCGAACGGATGCCGATTGGAGTTCCGCCTCTTGATTCTGAAAGTAGATAGGTCGAAGAAGATCTTTTCAGAAGAACCTTTGTCCTGATTCACGATGGATTTGTCATGGCAGAGCTTCCAATCACGTTCAGGTACTCTATCAGGAGAGTTTCGCACAGTCGAGGGAGAACGGCTCTCCCGGGCAGCTCGGTGCTCGAACGACAACGAAACCACCGCCGTTGCGAAGAAGACAGGTAGACGCTTCCGTGGGTACCTCTTGGGCCTTCAGATTCGTGGGGAGGTGGTCGGGGTGGCCGCTGCTAGCAGGTAATCCTCTGCAGGTCGCCAGTCTAGATGGTAGAAGGTGGGGGTGATGGAGAAGAACAATGGGAGAGTGGAGGAGATGAGAGAGAGGGGGGGGGGCGACCTAGGGCTGTGGAGGGAAGGGGGATTTTGAAATTCAAAGGCCTAGGGAGGTGGAGGGGTGCTTGGGGTAGTGGGAAGGGTGCTTGGGAAAGTGGGAGGGGTAGTTGGGGGTTGGGTGGTGAGGAGAGGATTGGTGGAGGGGGTCTTGGGAAGGGGGGAGTATTGATGAGGGTTGTGGGGAATGGGAAGAGGCTTTAATGGGGTAGGTGGAGAGTGGAGGTGGTTGGGAAGGGAGGAGAGAGAAAAATTTTGAAATTGGGGTGGGGAGGAGAGAGAATGGGGTTCGCCCCCTTTAGAGAGAGAGAAGAGAGAGAGAGAGAGAGAGGGGGGAATCCACCCCCTAGAGAGAGAGAGAGAGAGAGATTCTCACAATTGTAGTGGAATTTCAAATTTTCTTTCAATCATTCATTACCTCAAAATGGAGAGAGTGGGGTCCTATTTATAGGGATCCCACAATTTACAATAAGGCCCTGTCTTTTGACACATTGACTAATAACCAACAAGATAGGGGCGCCCATGGGCCAAGCCCAATGAATTGGGCCCAATAGCTAACTAATAAACCTAATGACACTCAAACCTAGGGAAATAAGCACAAGACCTAGGGACATGACTCAAATAAAAGGGAAATTACAATGATATGACTCAAATAAAATAAAGAAACATACATAGGACTCAAAATAAATGACTAGACCATGATGTACGCCTCCGGGGTGACGAGAATGGTCGAGAGTGTCAGGACGGATGGTGATGACCCCATCATACTCCCGGGGTGCGGAGAACTCGATTCTTCCACCTAGCGAGATAGAGCCCGTTCACCTTGCTCCGAGTGATGATTACCTATTCATCCAATATTCTCTCAAGTTGCTTACGTCGGGCTCTCTGGGCTGATGGTGCTCACATGGGGAGAGGTGGGTGCTCTCTCAAGGGAGGAAGGGGATTGAAATTCTCACTTGGTACCACCGTGGGTCCCTTATGTGGCACAAGGCTTTCCACATTGAAACTGAAGTTAACTCCGTATCCCTTGAGGAGGTCTAACTTAGTAGTGAGGCTAATGCACCTCAAAACCTGGAAGGGGCTGATCCCATAAAATCTCAATCTTGAATTGTCTCTATGTGAGAGCCTCTCATTTCTTACCATCCCGGAATCACCCATTTGGATTTCTTGGTGACGCCATTGAGTCGGTCGGCCTTTTGTAGATTTCATGACTCTTGTTGATGCGCTTGCAAGGTTATCATGTAATTTTGTGAATGCTATCCTTTTAGTGGTTATGGGTGGACCTGGACAACCATAGATGGACCTATCATGCCATGATGTCATATGGACCTTGATGAACCTTGGTGGGCCGGGGCAACCATATGTGGACTTATCATGCAATGTTATCATGTAGACTTTGGTGGGCCTAGGTGGGCCGGGGCAACCATATGTGAACCTATCATGCAAAGTGGTGATGAATGTCGGGGGACCCGGACATCCGTAGATGCTTTTGACATGCTTAAGACCCATGATGAATGAGGGTGGACCAATACATCTGAATATGGACCACTCATGCTTTCTACTTGACATGTGGGTGATATGAATGAATGGACCCAACATAGTGTTCATACCAAGTGGTGTGGTAAGCCTAGACACATGCATATTTTTCCTATGGGTGACTTCCATGTGTATAGGTGTGGGACAACATTTGAACTCCCATTGGAAAGGGTCGAATGGATCTAAGAAGGTGGTCATCATGGGGTGGAGCACAACCTCATTATCTAGGGATATGTGGCCCAAGGTCATGGCTCCCAAGGTGTAATCCGGTTCTAAGATGGAGTGAATTGGGTCAAACATGGTGAGTTGGTGTAGGGAAAGGTGGGTGGTGGATAAAGTGTTTGGGTCACACGAGTCTCTTGACTCCCATTGGAATGGATCATATGGATCATAAAATGGGTTACCTAGGGGGAGGAACTCCATGTCCTCAAGATCCTCAAAAGGTGCTAAGTCATCCTTCTCCATGATAGTTGGGCCAATGTTCTTGGCTAGTGGGTCGGCCATGAGTGGAGGGCTTGGCTTTCTACCCTAGATAAGAAGCTCTAAATCAAGGAGAAGGTTAGGCTCATCGGGTGTAGGGAGGAATAGAAGGAGGTCGCTAGTGTAGCAACCAATGGTGCAAACCGAGGTGATAGACCCTATGCATAGGTGTAGGAGGCTAAGGCTCCGAGGTTGTTCGACCATAGGGGTCAACATGCTAGTCATCTCTAATTGCCATGCTATGCCCTTGAGAAGGTCCTCTAAGGTCTCCACTTGATAGGATGCTTGGATTGTGGTGTGATAGGAGAAGAAGGGCACTATGGGAAGGTTGTGTTCTATGGGAGGGAAAACATGGGCCGGGATCTCTCTAATTGGGCTCTCCTTTAGCCAACTAACAATGGGTTCTCCTAAGATGAGCTCTGCCCCAACTAGAGAGGGTGGTGTAAGGTAAAGACCATCGTGTGAGGTTTCTTCTTCAATTTGGACTTGGGTTTCCTCCAAGGTGGGGGGTGAGTTTGGAGTGCTCACAACTATTGGATCGGGTATGAGTTCTTCTACCAAGGAGATGAGGGGGTCTTTTGGGGTGATGAGGGTTGGTGTGTGGTGCTCCCGGGGTGGAGGGTAAAGGGAAACTTGGATTGGGATTGGTAGAGTGGGGTTTGGGAGTGGAAGTAGTGGAGGCCTAGGTTGGGGTAGGATTGGGGTTGGAAGTGAAAGGTGGGTTGGGTGACAAGATTTGGGTTGATGGGTTTTGGGAGATGTGTCCCTTTTTGGGGACGATGGTGAGGTTACGGTGGTGGCCAAGGGGGCTTGTGGGGTACGGGTTTGGTGAGGGGATTTGGATTTGGGGGTGGTGGCCATTATGGGCATAGGTGGAGGGGTGGACATGGGGTCCAATTGGGTATGTGAACATATGGTTGTGGTGAGGACTTGGATGTAGGATGTAGATGTTGTGGTTGGAGTAGGAGAGGTGGGAAATGATGGGGAATGCGTGATTAGAGTCTTGGGTTGGCCAAGGGGAAATGAAGGAGTTGAAATGCTCTTTGGGCTTTGGTGTTCGGAATGGGAGGGGAAAATATATCTAGCCCTAAGTTGTTCCTTCATGTCCCCCCATGTTGTGAGGGGAGCTTCCCTTCTAATTATCCTTAAGCCTTCAATTTTCAACCAATGAGTGTGGGCCCGTTTGGTAAGTTGCAATTTGGCAAATCGGACTTTCTCATCCTCGGACATGGGATACCAAGTGAAGTAATGGTCCATCGAGACTTCCCACTCTAAATAGTCAATAGGTTGAGTTCCATCAAATCTGGGAGGTGGGGGACATGTCCTTCTATCGTCCGTCCTTGGGGCGGGCCCATTTTCTCCAAGTAGGTTGAGTCGACCCGATATGTTATCAAGCCGCTCATTGGCATGGGTCAAGGCCTTCATGAGGTAGTTGACATGGCCAGGGAGGTTATGTGTGTTAGTGGTAGGCACCCCTTGGGGGTTTGGACTCATAGAGAGGGCCGATGGGTAAGGTCGGTAAGAGGTAGCCATGCTAGTGGACAAGAGATGCAACCGAGGACTCTAAATGCATAAACATGCCCTAGGACCAACTTGATAGAGACAAGTTGTGAACCTGGCTCTGATACCAATTGATGTAACACCACCTTGGGGTGATGGTCACAAGACCAATGCTTCCTCGGACCTAAGTATGCAAGCACAACAACAAGGCTAAGAAGCCTATGTAAGCGGACCTTCGTATGGCGCACACACTTAACCCGGGGGTAACTCAGGGATGCCGAGTCGAGGAAATGGGACAAGCCCCTTGCTGGTAGAGGGCCAGTAAAGTCTAAGGCAAACCTCCTCTTGAGGGGCGGATACTCAACTCAAGGTGTTGGCCTTGGCCGAGGGACGCGGATCACTCACTCACACCCACGGTGGTCACACAAAGTGCGGTGGAGCCTTAAGATCGGGCGCTCTCTTCCTTACCGACGGTGCAATTAGAGAATATTAAATGAACAAGGATAATTGAGAGCAAGGGTCGAGATTTTACCTAGCCGGTTTGAAGAAACCGGCTCCGGTCGGAGAAGAGGACGAGCGGGGAAGCGTGTGTTCTCCACACGCCGTGCCGATGAAGCTTCGAACCTGAAATTTAAGATTTACATGCACTACGCCCCTTGCAAGGGGGTTGGACTAGGGGTGGGGGTTCAAATTACAACCAAAATATTCCTCCACGCAGGGAGGGGCCTTCAGCCGGCCAAGCGGGGAGGAGAGAAACGGGGAAAGTATGCCGAATGAAGACTGAGATCGGTTCAGTCTTCTCTCTGTGAGTGCTGACAGTCGGTCGAAGATGTTGCTGCTGTGACTTCCCCCAAATTTTGTTGGGGACGAAACCACTTGGAGAATCTTCGTATCTGGAACAGGGTGACTCCAGAATTTTGTAAATTTCTTCAGGCACCGCTGCTGGTCGGGGTGGGGGCTTGAACAGGGTGGCAGACTCTCGGATCTGACAATTTTAGGTTCCCAACTGCAGGAAGAATATGGTGCCACGACCGCTCCCGAGCTCAGAATCAGGTACCGCTAGAGTCGTTGGAACCGTTGACGAGTCCTCCTCGAAGCAAGACTAATGGGGATGCCAGCTGATGTTTGGGTCGACCAGTGGGCTCTGAACACTGAGGAGGGGTCGGTGCAGATTGATTGGAGGTAGATCCGAGCGCCTGGAGGAAGAAATTAATAACTCTTGCGAACGGATGCCGATTAGAGTTCCACCTCTTGATTCGGAAAGTAGACAGGTCAAAGAAGATCTTTGTAGAATAACTTTTGTCCTGATTCACGCTGGATTTGTCGTGGCAGAGCTTCCAATCACGTTCAGGTACTCTGTCAGGAGAGCTTCGCGCAGTCGAGGGAGAACAGCTCTCCCGGGCAGCTCGGTGCTCGGACGACAACGAAACCACCGCCGTTGCGAAGAAGACAGGTAGACGCTTCTGTGGGTATCTATTGGGACTTCAGATTCGTGGGGAGGTGGTCGGGGTGGCCGCTGCTAGCAGGTAATCCTCTGCAGGTCGCCAGTCTAGATGGTGGAAGATGGGGGTGATGGAGAAGAACAATGGGAGAGTGGAGGAGATGAGAGAGAGGGGGGGGCGACCTAGGGCTGTGGAGGGAAGGGAGATTTCGAAATTCAAAGGCCTAGGGAGGTGGAGGGGTGCTTGGGGTAGTGGGAAGGGTGCTTGGGAAAGTGGGAGGGGTAGTTGGGGGTTGGGTGGTGAGGAGAGGATTGGTGGAGGGGGTCTTGGGAAGGGGGGAGTATTGATGAGGGTTGTGGGGAATGGGAAGAGGCTTTAATGGGGTAGGTGGGGAGTGGAGGTGGTTGGGAAGGGAGGAGAGAGAAAAATTTCGAAATTGGGGTGGGGAGGAGAGAGAATGGGGTTCGCCCCCTTTAGAGAGAGAGAGAAGAGAGAGAGAGAGAGGGGAATCCACCCCTTAGAGAGAGAGAGAGATTCTCACAATTGTAGTGGAATTCCAAATTTTCTTTCAATCATTCATTACCTCAAAATGGAGAGAGTGGAGTCCTATTTATAGGGATCCCACAATTTACAATAAGGCCCTGTCTTTTGACACATTGACTAATAACCAACAAGATAGGGGCGCCCATGGGCCAAGCCCAATGAATTGGGCCCAATAGCTAACTAATAAACCTAATGACACTCAAACCTAGGGAAATAAGCACAAGACCTAGGGACATGACTCAAATAAAAGGGAAATTACAATGATATGACTCAAATAAAATAAAGAAACATACATAGGACTCAAAATAAATGACTAGACCATGATGTACGCCTCCGGGGTGACGAGAATGGTCGAGAGTGTCAGGACAGATGGTGATGACCCCATCACCTTTGTACCCCCCTTGGTCCAACCCGTCTAGAAGCCCACCATGGAGGTTTGACTGACCCCACATGGGCCCAAGAGATGAGGTGGATCAATGGGAAAAGGGATGGGGGGCCCGCGGGACCCAGGTGGTCTCATTTTACAAATAAACCCCTCTTACAATCCAAATTACAATCCAAGTAAAGCAAAAAAAAAATACATTACACACAAATAAAGTCCCAGTAAATACTATAAATATCGAGACTTAAGGGGGAGTCTCCAGACTATCTCCGAGCTAGATGGAAGCCGAGGTAGCCCGGGTGGTGCTCCGCGTACGGTACCGACGGCTCACCGGTTCGTGCTTCTCGCTCGCTCTGGTGTCCGCACCACTTTCACTTGAGAAAGGTCTCCTAAGGCTTTCTAAGGATGAAGGGACACATGGCCATGGTTTATCACCTTCCAAATCCCATTAAAACATGATTTTCTAATTTTCCTTGGATTAAACTCCAAAATTTGGCCCTATAAATAGGACCCCTCTCTCCCTTGTGTAAATGGGCATCATCAATCAATTAAGGGGAGGTGCTGCTGGATTGGAGGCTCAAGGAGGAGTCTCCCACATGCTTAAAGATTTGGAGCATCTTCATCCTTGGAGCCTCTATGAGCTCTTCATCCTCTTTGAAGCACAATGAAGATTTTGAAGCCCCCTCTTGGAGAATCAATCATTAAGCCTATCTCTTCTTTAATCCCTTTTTTCTTTATGAATTTTACTTATATTGCATACATCATATTCTTCTTCTCCTCTTCTTATTTTATCATCTCAATATTGAGATCTCCATATTGTGCACTATAGCACATCTCCATAGTGCAACACTTGCACCCTCCTATCATACATCATATTTCCCTTACCCTTTTGCATAGGGGTTTTAAAGGCCAACACCTACAAGGTGTGTTCTAGTCCATGCTTTTCATTATTTATATATCTTATTTGGATTTGATGCTACACATCTTGGTTTCTAATCATATCCTTATTGTTGGTGTTTTCTTTGTTGTTTTGCAAGGGTAATCATAAAGAAGAACTCTCTTCATCGGTCGGCCGATAGGAAGAGAAGGTGCACTCACAATCTCCCCCGCACTTTAAAGGTATTATTCGCGATCCCTCCTTTGTTATTATTGTTTACATCATTTGAGGTCCTCGTGTCTCTGGCGATCACCCTCATATATAGCATCCCACGCTTGCTCCCCTTTCTCTCTCTTCCCATGATTTTCTAGACATATTATCCTTTTCTTTTTCTTAAGTGGATTTTCTATAATCTACAAATTGGCGATCACAGTGGGACCCCTTTTATTTTTCTTTGGATTACCCTTCCCCTTGGGCACCCACAGTGCACCTCCCTTTGTGCTCCACGTAGCACTCTCCCTATGTGATTTGTTAGTTTGATAGATTTTTAGAAATTCCATTTAGCTGTCCATAAAAAAGGAGTATGTCATGCTTTATTCCATGATCTTATTGTGTGGTTGTGAGTGTTCTTTCTTTTTCTTCTATCGGTTCTTTTTACTGTTTTAGCTTTCTGGCCGTTGGAGTGTTTCTGGGACACAGGGATTAGTGCCCCCTCACAGGGGCGCTGTTTCTCCATTTGGCGACAGGGGTCAGGATGCCATTTCCCTACCCCTCTAAAAAAGGATAAGAAATTCACAGGGATATAGCGCCCCCTCACAGGGGCGCTATTTTACCATATAGCGACAGGGTGTAGGGCGCCATTTCCCTGAGTGTCTGTAGTGATCTCTTTTCCTGTATGTTCTGCCTCATTCTTATCATATCTTGTTCATGCATGTATATTGTCTCTATTCTACATTAATTTTTGCATTCATCTTTGCATTTGGCTTGGGAGACCTCCTCTCTCCACCCCTTTTAGGATGCAAACCCCCTCTTGGTTAAGGTGTTGAGCTATGGTTTTGATGATAACTAAATTTAGTGTGTATTGCTATGGTTTTGATGCTAACTAATTGGTTGATTGTTCATATCGATTGGTTGAATATGATTGAGTTGAACATGTGCATTGAATGCTTCATATGCATACTTTTCATGGAGCTTGGTTACATGATACATTTATATTGGACAAATGCATATCTATTGATCTTGATCTTTAGTCAATCATGTTTTCAAAGTGTTCACTTGTATATGTGCATGGCTAAATTACTCTCATACATTGCTCACTTGCATAGAAATAATTCTTCACCTTTAGCTTAAACCTTTGTATGCACCTTGAACATGGGCTTTCATGTATGCATTTCATACCTTTATCATATTGATTATTAAGCTAAAGTTCTAATCATTTTTATCATGGTTTTGTAGGTTAACTTCTTTGTATAATCTCTCCAAGATCAAAGGAGCTTGATGCCACAAAGTTTGGAAGGGTTGTAATGGAGTTTGGGGGTGAAATCTTAAAGTCAAAAATTTCACTGTAGCTAGGTCGACACTGTAGCTAGGTCGACACTGTAGCACGGTCGACCGCCAGGCCAATCCCGGTCGACCGAAAATAACAGAATGCAACGGTTCTATTTCCTACAGAGTTCCGGTCGACCACCAGCCAGTTCCGGTCGACCGCCAGCCCCGATAAGCCCAAAATGTTGACTTTTGTCCATCTCGGAAGGGGCATCTCCTCTTGGTATTGTTTAATCCCAAAGCCACCAAACATTCCAGGTTTTGTGGATCTAGTTCTTGGGATGTCTATGGACCATTCAAAGTGTATAAAATACACACAAGAGGGTTAGAAACAAAATCTATCTAAGAGATCAAAGGGGAGATCAAGGGGAAAGGCTGCTGCAACCCTCCGTGAATAGTACTCCGTCCAGCAACTTCTTCATCCATCTGATGGTATTCAAGCTCCATCTGAAGCCAGCAACCAAAGGGGAAGAGGAGAAGCAAGCAAACATCAAGGAGATCAAGAAAGCTGTCCAAGGAAGAAGAAGATGTACTGTAGCCGTGAATAGTACCTCATGGAAGATCTCCTCATCCCTGCACAAGCCTTTCAAGCTCCATTCAAGCCATTCAAGTGAAGTAGGAAGCATCGTTCCGAGCTCTACATCATACACTCAGTGGAAGCCAAATCAGGAGTCTTCTAAACTATACTTCTTTGTTTTTATGTTTTGGGCCTTATATTTGTGCTCGTCATAAACTAAAGAACTTGTGTGTGTGTGGATCGTTGTTGGATCCGTGGTCATATGCCTGTCGTATTTGATTCGTGTGTGCGTAGATCTTCCTAGATCTACGTTTGTGTGTGTGTGGATCTTTTTAGATCCGGTCTTTTTAGTGTGTGGAGTGTTGCATCTGTTGCAGCATGTGTGTGTTTTGTTGATCCGCTTGTTGGATCGTGTTGGAGACCTCGTCTCCGTGTGTGTGTGTGTTGGGGTGCGTCCCCATGTGTGTGTGGGCAGGCGTCGTCCTGCGTGTGTGGTTGGAGTGTCGTCTCCGTTTTGGGGATTTATCTCCGAGTGAAGCCTCACCGAGTTTGGTGAGGGGTGGACGTAGGACTACCATCGTTGCATCCGAATCACCTTAAAAACCGTTGTGCTTTGTATTTTGAATTGTGTGGTTTGGTCCATTTCCTCTACCCCCGTTCTACGTGAGTGATTAGTGTAAACTGGTTGTTCGGATTTATCCACGTGTTTATTACTTAATTTCTATCATCATCATATAAACTTGATAAATCCAATTTTGTGTTCATAGATTTGAATCTCTTAAGTAGCATTCTATCACATATTTTATAAAAGACCAAAAGTTTTCTTAAAATTTGTAATCACCCAATTCACCCCCCTCTTGGGTGTCATTGATCGCGGGACTTCAATTGGTATCAGAGCCAATGCTCTAATTTCATAGATCTAACAATCTAGAGTGATCCAGATCAATGACTACCATTATGTACACTTTGAATTCTCCACCGGTGTTTGATGGTTGCAATTTTGATTTGTGGTTAGGTAAAATGTGTAGTGTTGTCAACTCATATGACCTAAAGCTATGGAAGCTTATTTCACATGGTCCATATGAATTGCCTCAGGACAAAAGTGTTTGGACTGCAAATCAAAAACTTAAACATGAACAAAATTATTTAGTTTTAAAGTTATTTACTACTGCAGCCAATTCTAATCAATTTTCTTTTGTCTCCTATTGCAGATCCGCGAAGGAAATATTGGATGGATTAGCAGACTTCAAGGAAGAGCATGATGACGAATGTCTTGTAGCGGGCACGAGTGATCATGGCAGTGATCAGCAGAATGGATCACACTCGGAGGTAAATTCAGATTCTGAAGATATATCTCTCGATGATCTATTGATTACATACGATGAGCTTGCTAACAAATATAAGAAGCTGAAATCTAAAAATAAAAAATTGAAAAAGAGTGTTGAACAAATCAACTGTAATTCCTCCTGCAAAAAATGTTCACATTTAGAGGAATTGATTGAAGCTCATGTATTCGACATTGAATTTCATAAAGACCAAATTGGCTCCTTAAGAAATGAGAATAATGACTTGAAAGGAAAGCTAAATTCAATGGTCGATGATCAAACCTTGATAAATGAACCCATTCATGATGAAAAGCTTGCAAAAGAAAATGAGAAACTGAAGGAATTGAACAAGACCATTTCTGAAAGATTGTTGATTCTTGAAAAAGGAAAATCTGTGGTTGTAAGTGAGTGTGAAAATGTGGATGGTCTACAACAGGAAGTAGACAGTCTCAAGACCATTAATGCATTATTGAATGTCAGGCTTGCTAGTTATGAAGAAAAATTTGCCAGTGCAGAGTTGTGCATTTCATCCCTTCAATCTGAAATTCTTGACTGGAATAATTCGCTGTCCAAATTTGTAGATGGCAAAGAAAATCTGGACAAACTGCTGAGAATGAAAGTAAATTTTCAAAGGGAAGGGCTTGGCTTCAATCCTATTAAAAAGAAGTCTTTTGTGAATAAGGTTTATACCTCGTTTGTTCAAAGTTCTAGTACAGCCAGTACCTCTACTTCACCCCCAAAGCAGTTTTCTGTCCAAGAGATTCAAAACGAAAATAAAAACCAGAAAATCAATTTGCATCAAAAATCCAAAAATGCTGCTAGGACCATTATGCATGATAAACATGCCTCTGCCACACACACATACATCTAGAAAGAAAATCTCATGCTTTTATTGTGGAAGACATGGACATGCCATGCGTGATTGTTTTATAATGAAGAATGATGATTTGGAAGCATGCAGGAATAGAATGAACAATGAAAAATGCAAGGATAAGTCGACGCATCCCAAGGCGAAACAACACTACCAACCTATGGTGTCAACACATCTTGTGTTCTGGACCCATTATCCTCACCCAAATCTAAGGGCATGTCGACCTAGGATCTTGATGGGAATCAACACTGGGCACTAACTTTCATTTTTATATTTGTGTCCTTTAGTTTACTTTTATATCCTTGGGAAAACACATGTGCAATTGTAAGGCTTTATAAGCCACTTTGTCATTCCTTAGGATTTTTGGGTTTTTGTGCAAAAGTCCAGTAGGACCATCAAGGGGCCCCCATACCCTTTCCCATTGGTCCACCTAAGCCCTAGGGGTCCATGTGGGGCTAGTCAAAGGTCCAAGGTGGGCTTCTAGATGGTTTGACATTCAAAGGGGACAAATGGACTAAAAAGTCCAAGATGCCTTCCTTCCTTTCAAAGGAGTGTCCCCTCCATATGTAATTTATTTATTTTGGATTTTTGACCACATGGGGGAAGAAAATGACCTCTCTCCCATGAAATTCCCATCCCCCCACCCCTTGCCATTCTCTATATAAGCTTATGTATAGTGTCATTAGAGATTTTAATGAAGAATTAAGCATTTTTGTCAAGAGCAAGCCCAAGGGCACCCCTTGTGTCTCTCCTCCCCTCTTGCAGATGGATTTCTGCCATTCTAGGGTGTGAAGCCCTCCTCTTGGTGTGACTCCAAGATCTCGACCTCCGCTGGATGCGACTTTCGGCCACCGCCTTCCGTTCGTGCCGCCAAAGCGCCGCCACCGCCGCTTCGCCGGAGTTTTATCTCCATCAGGACAGAACCTCAATCTCGAAATTCTAGTTATTTTTCTTGTTGTCTAATCAAACCCTAATTTTGAGGGTTTGTTCTGTCCATCTCCCTTAACCTCCAGTTTAAATTTCGTGTCATTTGGAAGTCAGTAGGTATTTTCCCCATATTTTTGTTTGTCCTCTCAGTAATCTGCCATTTTGCAGATCTACGGGACAGAGTCACCTTGTCACATTTTCCCCACCCCCTTAAATTTTTTTAGAAAATCCCAAAACATTACTTAGTGTTCCACACATATATCCTCTCCCACCATAATTTTTATGGAGTCTAGAAAATTTATTTGACCCTCGATCAAAGGTCAGTTTCAGGCAGATCCCTTGCTGCCCTGTGTGTCTGTCAGTCTGAGTCAGAAACAAAAACAGTGTTACAGTCATATTCATTTTCAATCCATTCGGTGGATGGAGCTATCAAAAATATATGTTGTAGATCTATGAGTGCTCTTTCTAATGGTACTAGCCACGCCTCAATCGGCCTTTGGATCTGAGCTTCGTAATTCTTGCAGTCGAGGCGTGCAGATCTGTTCCATGTGCAGGTCTGAAATTACAACCAATGAGAAATTAAGAAATAAATATCAAAAATCAACTTCAGGAGCCGCCACATTAGGAAGTCGTTTAGGGACATCCTGCCATCGTCCCAGCCAAGCGGCGCCTCCAGAAGATCTTAGGAAGGTGACGTTCCTTTGGAAACCATTGCTTGCTGTCCAGTGAGTCAGCCACCGAGTTGGCGCAGCACCGAGTTGGAATAGTGCCGAGTCGGACCAGCAGGCCGAGTTCGTGCCGTACGCACCTCCAGATTGCTGCCCGTCAACCCAGGGTCGGTCCTCCCGGGCCCCACTTGTAGCCCTTTACCTCCCTGCGTGGAGTGGGCAATAAAATTCACTGTTGTAATTAACTTTTACTGTTGTACCGGGAGTTACTATACTTGGCCGGGAACGTCTTCCCCACGCCCGGAGCGTGGAGGTATAGTGTTCGCTCTCTTACTCGGCTTTGCTTTACTCGTATTTATTCATATATGCCGCTACATGTGATAGGTTATTAGCCCATTATATCATTTTTATCACCGCTGCGAGAGAGTGAGTGCGACCCGTCCCGTGACTCAATCCGAGTTAATGCGGAAAAGCTGATACCCGAGACTCACTGTCGGTTTCTCAATCGCGCACGGTCCCACGTCTTCCCTCGCTTAGGGGCGATCGCGAGCTAGAGTCCCAGGTCGCGTGTCTGTCCCGCATCAATTTGGTATCAGAGCGAATGTTGAGTCTAGGGTAGTCTTTGTGTCTAAGTCTGCAAAAGAAAAAAAAGTGTCTAAGTCTAAGTGTCACATTTGCATACCATTAATCGGTATATCAAAAGGTGTTGTCCGAACGTTAGGCTACGCCTATCGGGAAGGCCGCACACTTGCGCGAGTGATCTTCGGGTTGATTAACTCCGCCATGTACCGAGTCTTGGTTTACGTCTAGGGTCCTTAGTGTGCATTAGTTAGTGCATTCCAACTTGCATTGTCGTCGTGTCTAGTGTCTTGTCTCCGTGTGTTGACATGTCTGTCTTGTAATTCCCCATTCCCAATGGAATCTCGGTCGCCCAGGCGATCTGACCGTTGGCCCACCCATGGGTTGGGCAAGCATCCTCTCCACTTCTGTAGGCCCGAACCCTCGAATTTTTATGGCCCCAACGACCCGGGCGATTACCTACGTTGGGAAGCCGCCATGGAAAAATACTTCGCTTGCTATCCCATGTCCGAGGCCAGACAATTCTATTTTGCCAAGGGTAGGCTTCATGACCGGGCTGCCGAAAAATGGAGAACCATCGAAGGCTTAAGGCAGGTTAGGAGGTAATGGCCCCTCAAATCATGGTGGGACATGAAGAGAGAACTTAGGAAGGTCTACGTTCCCCAAACGGTCCCCTCCAACCAGTCCCACCCAGTCACCTCCAGCCAACCCCGCCAAATCATCTCCAAACAAGTGGGTCACACCTCCAGTCGACCCCACACCCTCACCTCCAACCAAGTGGGATATAGTCGGAGGCAACAAGCCCGACCGGTAGCCGAGCCTAGGCCCACCCCCAGGCCGAGAGATGAGGAGCGAGTCCACCCCGAGGCCCCTACTCCAACCCGCACCTTAGATGAAATCAAGAAAATGCTTTCGGATTGGTTGGATAGGATGGAAAGGACACGTGCTCCTTCACCACCCACGAGAGCTCCAATGCCACCACCATCTACTTCCGATCTTTATTCGGAACCATCGCATTTGGAGCCACTTCATTCCGAGCCACCCGTGTTTGTAATGAGTACGCTTTTCATAGTCGAGCCGCTTCTTAGTTGGTTCAAGGATGGCTTGGTACACCTACTTATCCATCAATGGACCCCACCCTACCATTAGTGCCGGTCAACTCATTTCATACCACATTCCGGTCTAGTCACCATGTTGACACATTGGATGACCTTATTGTAGGATTAGACTTGCAATGGAAGTTGACGCACTCATTGGCCCGAGGCTTCGACAAACCCGCTAGTCTTAGCTTCACCCATCCGACCTTAGGGTCCACTACCTCCGTGTGCACCGTGAGTTGTGTCACCATGGAGATTCTCTTTTTCCTCCCCATGTCGGCCGAGCCCGACTTCATACCCTTTTACCCGAGGGAGGAATCTTATTTTCTACACATGCCCGTCGTCCCACCGATCATAATGTAACTATGAATTTCAAACTTGGGACCATCACTACAAGAAAAAGCGGCATTTGTGACGGCCGTATTCCATCGTAATTCCGTCGCAAAATCCGTCGCTAACAGATTTTGCGACAGATTTACGACGGAATTGGGACGGAATAAGGCCGTCTTAAAAAATTAGTCACAAATAATCGACGGATTTTATTCCGTCCTAAATTTCAGACGGAAATAAAATCCGTCGCAAATTTAGTTGGTAATCAAACAAATACGGACGGAAAATTTTCGTCTTAAAATCCGTCTGCATTTTGCGATGGAATAATTCCCTCTAAATATCCGTCTCAAATTTTCCGACGCAAATTTATTTCCGTCGTGATATCCATCACAAGCTGCAGACGGATCAGTCTCACAATCCGTCTGAATTTTGCGACGGAAAACTTCCGTCTAAATATCCGTCTGTACTTTCGGACTAAGTCGCCTGAAAATCCATCTTGCATTTCAGACAGATTCATTTCCGTCCTTATATCCGTCGTAAATTTCAGACGGATCCGTCTCAAAATCCGTCCGAAATATTTTTACACCTTTTTTTAAAATAAAAAATTTGTATTAAAAACCTGTTTACAAAATAACTGAAAACAAAAAATACACACGCACAAAAATAAAAAATCTGTTTAATTAAAATTACATCAAATATCACAATAAACTCATCAGCGTTACATAGAAAAAATATACAACAAAATCAACAAATATTCTCCAAATCGTCCATATCTTCATCCCCCCGCCCTGCTCATCTCCTCTGCTGCCGCTCGTAGAAGGATCCTCCTATATTAAAAAAACATACATAAATAAAAAAATTAGTATAAAGATAAATTAAATATTTTATTAGATTACATGAATTTAAATCAAACATAATATCAAATCGATGATGGTAAAGATATCCAATTGTAGACCCCCGGACCCGACTTCTTTAATTTTAAACCAAGTGCATTTGTAAAATGCACTTTTGAGCGTCGGGCTCAAACCGAATGTCCGATTTGGAATCCGTCAGCTCTGACAAGTCACGTTTACCTCCTAGGTCGTGTTGGAGTGATCGGAATGCCGATCAGATCAGTATTTCACATTTTGGACTCCCGGACCTGACTTCTTTAATTTTAAACCAAGTGCATTTACAAAATGCACTTTTGAGCGTCGGGCTCAAACCGGATGTCCGATTTAGAATCCGTCAGCTCTCACAAGTCACGTCTACCTCCCAAGTCGTGTTGGAACGATCAGAATGCCGATCGGATCAGTATTTCACATTCTGGACCCCCGAACCCGACTGCTTTAAGTTTAAACGAAGTGCATTTACAAAATGCACTTTTGAGCGTCGGGCTCAAACCGGATGTCCGATTTGGAATCCGTCAGCTCTCACAAGTCACGTCTACCTCCCAGGTCGTGTTGGAACGATCGAAATACCGATCGGATCAGTATTTCACATTCTGGACCCCCGAACCCCTACTTTTTTCAATTATTCTAAACTAAGTTAGTTTTGAAAACTAACTTAGTTTTGAATTGAGTTATTTTAGCGTCGGGTTAAAACCGGATGTCCGATTTGAAATCTATCAACTCTCATAAGTCACGTCTACCTCCTAGGTCGTGTTGGAATGATCGGAATGCCGATCAGATCAGTATTTCACATTCTGGACCCCCGGTCCCGACTGCTTTAATTTTAAACCAAGTGCATTTACAAAATACACTTTTAAGCGTCGGGCTCAAACCGGATGTCCGATTTAGAATCCGTCAGCTCTCACAAGTCACGTCTACCTCCCAGGTCGTGTTGAAATGATCAGAATGCCGATCAGATCAGTATTTCACATTTTGGACCCCCGGACCCGACTTCTTTAATTTTAAACCAAGTGCATTTAAAAAATACACTTTTGAGCGTCGGGCTCAAACCGGATGTCCGATTTAGAATCCGTCAGCTCTCACAAGTCACGTCTACCTCCCAGGTCGTGTTGGAATGATCGAAATACCAATCGGATCAGTATTTCACATTCTGGACCCCCGAACCCGACTGCTTTAATTTTAAACCAAGTGCATTTACAAAATGCACTTTTGAGCGTCGGGCTCAAACCGGATGTCCGATTTGAAATCCGTCAGCTCTCACAAGTCATGTCTACCTCCCAGGTCGTGTTGGAATGATCGAAATGCCGATCGGATCAGTATTTCACATTTTGGACCCCCGAACCCCTACTTTTTCTAATTATTGTAAACTAAGTTAGTTTTGAAAACTAACTTAGTTTTGAATTGAGTTATTTTAGCGTCGGGCTCAAACCGGATGTCCGATTTGGAATCCGTCAGCGCTCACAAGTCACGTCTACCTCCCAGGTCATGTTGTAATGATCGAAATGCCGATCAGATCAGTATTTCACATTCTGGACCCCCGGACCCGACTGCTTTAATTTTAAACCAAGTGCATTTACAAAATGCACTTTTGAGCGTCGGGCTCAAACCGGATGTCCGATTTGGAATCCGTCAACTCTGACAAGTCACGTCTACCTCCCAGGTCATGTTGGAACGATCAGAATGCTGATCAGATCAGTATTTCACATTTTGGTACCCCGGACCCGACTTCTTTAATTTTAAACCAAGTGCATTTATAAAATGCACTTTTGAGCGTCGGGCTCAAACCGGATGTCCGATTTAGAATCCGTCAGCTCTCACAAGTCACGTCTACCTCCCAAGTCGTGTTGGAACGATCGGAATGCCAATCGGATCAGTATTTCACATTCTGGACCCCCGAACCCGACTGCTTTAATTTTAAACCAAGTGCATTTACAAAATGCACTTATGAGCGTCGGGCACAAACCGGATGTCCGATTTAGAATCCGTCAGCTCTCACAAGTCACGTCTACCTCCCAGGTCGTGTTGGAATGATCGGAATGCCGATCGGATCAGTATTTTAAATTATGGACCCCCGAACCCCTACTTTTTTGAATTATTCTAAACTAAGTTAGTTTTGAAAACTAACTTAGTTTTGAATTGAGTTATTTTAGCGTCGAGCTCAAAACGGATGTCCGATTTGGAATCCGTCAGCTCTCACAAGTCACGTCTACCTCCCAGGTCGTGTTGGAATGATCGGAATGCCGATCAGATCAGTATTTCACATTCTAGACCCCCGGACACGGCTGCTTTAATTTTAAACCAAGTGCATTTTCAAAATGCACTTTTGAGCGTCGGGCTCAAACCGGATGTCCGATTTGGAATCCGTCAGCTCTGACAAGTCACGTCTACCTCCCAGGTCATGTTGGAATGATCGGAATGCCGATCAGATCAGTATTTCACATTTTGGACCCCCGGACCCGACTTCTTTAATTTTAAACCAAGTGCATTTACAAAATACACTTTTGAGCGTCGGGCTCAAACCGGATGTCCGATTTGGAATCCGTCAGCTCTCACAAGTCACGTCTACCTCCCAGGTCGTGTTGGAACAATCAGAATGCCGATCGGATTAGTATTTCACATTCTGGACCCCCGAACCCGACTGCTTTAATTTTAAACCAAGTGCATTTACAAAATGCACTTTTGAGCGTCGGGCTCAAACCGGATGTCCGATTTGGTATCCCTCAGCTCTGACAAGTCACGTCTACCTCCCAGGTCGTGTTGGAATGATCGGAATGCCGATCAGATCAGTATTTCACATTTTGGACCCCCGGACCCTACTTCTTTAATTTTAAACCAAGTACATTTACAAAATGCACTTTTGAGCGTCGGGCTCAAACCGGATGTCCGATTTGGAATCCGTCAGCTCTCACAAGTCACGTCTACCTCCGAGGTCGTCTTTAATTTTAAATAATTCTGCCAAACTAAGCTCATGGAAAAGACTCATGGAAAAGAATCACCTGTGCCGCTTGTGCCGTGGTGGTGGATGCATGAGGGAGAATTCTCGCTTGGGAGAGCAGGCCAGTGAGTGCCTGCAACATAGTTGCCTACTGGGTAGACATCTCCTCTTGGAACTGCCGCTACATCTGCAGCTGCAAATCAGAAATCTGGCTAGACATCTCCGATCGGACGATGTCTCTGACGTCGTTGGCAGAAGTACTGGGGGCAGGTTGAGGTATACTGAAGGCAGAAGTACTGGTTTGGGTCATGTTCGAACTCGCACATGATGATATCACCGCGCTAGAGTCCATGCTCTCCCCAAAACCATATATCCGGCCACCCATTCTGCCGGATCCAACTCCGGCTGCTGCCCCTCTCCCTCCCCGTACTTCTTTGTCACAGCTCTGCTATATGTTTCCTACAAATAAAATAAAATAATTAGTCAATTTCATATGAATCAATCTGATTTAAATGAACGGTAGAAGTTGCACATGTAGATAAACTTACCGCTACTGAACCGAGCTCTCGCACTCACAAATTGACATGTCGCCTTCTTTTTATGTGTTCTGTCGAACACCTCGAAGAACGTCGGAGCTCGATTAAGCTCCACAGCCTGTTATATAATTCATAGTAAAAAATTGTCATATATATTAATAAAATGTAAGAAGATAAATTGAAACATTACTTACCATTTTATTTTTATGAGTCGCGAAAGAGACGGACCCACATGTATGCAAATTTGCCTCCGGTTGTGACGCCCTATTTGATTTGGCTTTTTGGGACTTTTCTATCCACTTGGGGTCGGCAAATTTGTCACATAGTATGTCCCAATCCTCCTTCCTCATCCATAGAGGACGGTGCTCCTTCCACAGCTATCAGTCTTCACTCCCACCAGCATTTTTTTTAGCATTCATCTGAGCCGCATATACTCTATTTTGATAATTTGTCTTCACAGTAGACTCCCAGGCAGAACGACATCGTGCCGCATCATGTCCACCCGTGAATCGATAAGTTCGCTGTAAATAAATTATGCTTCACAATTAATATACTGTTGTGAATTGAGTTTGGAAAAGACTTGAATTAAATGACATAGTTACTTACTAAGAACATGTCGAACAATAAATCGCGGACGCCCATCGAAAATTCTTTGAAAGACAAATGTGGCCCGGGCACATGTGCCATTACTAGACTAATAGCATGATGGACAGCATTGGAAGGTTCTAATTTTTTCCTGCAATTACAAATGTCAAAGTATTCATATTAGAAACTTACCGCTAATAATTAATGAATGTAAAATAGCCTTATAAATATACCCGGAGATCCAGCAGGGGCGACGTCCATCATGGACAGTGCCTCCCTCGTGATGACTGCTGGCATCGTCAACTGGCTGCTGAGTGGTGGGGAGGGCTGTAAGTATTAATTTTCATAAGTAAATGCAACATGTTACTGGAAATTAAAATAGATATACCTGTAGCGGGAGGTGGTGGGGGTGGCGTCTGTACAGGTGGTGGGAGGGCACTAGGACTTATAAGAATTAATTCACATTAGATAAATGAATATTTTGCTAGAAATTCAAATAAATACATAGGTGGGAAAGTATTAATTTTCATAAGTAAATGTAACATGTTACTGAAAATTAAAATAAATATACCTGTAGCGGGAGGTGGTGGGGGTGGCGTCTGTACAGGTGGTGGGAGGGCACTAGGACCTGTAAGAATTAATTCACATTAGATAAATGAATATTTTGCTAGAAATTCAAAGAAATACATAGGTGGGAAAGCATTAATTTTCATAAGTAAATGCAACATGTTACTGAAAATTAAAATAGATATACCTATAGCGACAGGTGGTGGGAGGGCACTAGGACCTGTAAGAATTAATTCATATTAGATAAATGAATATTTTGCTGGAAATTCAAAGAAATATATAAGTGGGAAAGCATTAATTTTCATAAGTAAATGCAACATGTTACTGAAAATTAAAATAGATATACCTGTAGCGGGAGGTGGTGGGGGTGGCGTCTGTATAGGTGGTGGGAGGGCACTAGGACCTGTAAGAATTAATTCACATTAGATAAATGAATATTTTGCTAGAAATTCAAAGAAATACATAGGTGGGAAAGCATTAATTTTCATAAGTAAATGTAACATGTTACTAAAATTAAAATAGATATACTTGTAGCGGGAGGTGGTGGGAGGGCACTAGGACCTGTAAGAATTAATTCACATTAGATAAATGAATATTTTGCTAAAAATTCAAAGAAATATATAAGTGGGAAATCATTAATTTTCATAAGTAAATGCAACATGTTACTGAAAATTAAAATAAATATACTTGTAACGGGAGGTGGTGGGGGTGGCGTCTGTACAGGTGGTGGGAGGGCACTAGGACCTGTAAGAATTAATTCACATTAGATAAATAAATATTTTGCTAGAAATTCAAAGAAATACATAAGTGGGAAAGTATTAATTTTCATAAGTAAATGCAACATGTTACTGAAAATTAAAATAGATATACCTGTAGCGACAGGTGGTGGGAGGGCACTAGGACCTGTAAGAATTAATTCACATTAGATAAATGAATATTTTGCTGAAAATTCAAAGAAATATATAAGTGGGAAAGCATTAATTTTCATAAGTAAATGTAACATGTTACTGAAAATTAAAATAGATATACCTGTAGCGGGAGGCGGTGGGGGTGGCGTCTGTACAGGTGGTGGGAGGGCATTAGGACCTGTAAGAATTAATTCACATTAGATAAATGAATATTTTGCTAGAAATTCAAAGAAATACATAGGTGGGAAAGCATTAATTTTCATAAGTAAATGCAACATGTTACTAAAAATTAAAATAGATATACCTGTAGCGGGAGGTGGTGGGAGGGCACTAGGACCTGTAAGAATTAATTCACATTAGATAAATGAACATTTTGCTGGAAATTCAAAGAAATATATAAGTGGGAAAGCATTAATTTTCATAAGTAAATGCAACATGTTACTGAAAATTAAAATAGATATACCTGTAGCGGGAGGTGGTGGGGGTGGCGTCTGTACAGGTTGTGGGAGGGCACTAGGACCTGTAAGTAGATGTGGTGGCGTCTGTACAAGTGGTGGTGAGCTGACACTTGGACCTATAAAAAAATTCTTTTAAGTTAGTAAATAATTAAAATATTTATATAGCTAACTTATTGATCAAATATACCTGTGTCTGAAGAAGATGCTAACGAGGAGGGAGTAACGCCCCTCTCACTGCCTTGTCTCCTCCCACTCCTAGTACGACCTCCTCGCACCATTTCCTTATTAATAACAAAACAATTAATACATATTAATCCATAATTATATAAGGCTAGACAAATGTTGTTTAAAATTATGCTTAAAAGTAAGAACATCTTACTAAATTATCAAAACATGCCTCCCTCATGTTGGTATATCTAGCTCATCATCATCATCTTCGTCATCCATCGTAGTCTCATCAGATTCGAACTCTTCCTCTTCATCTGACTCCTCCTCCCCTCTAACATGAACATTTAACTCCGTCGGATCGATTTCTTCCACTCCATCTTCCTTACGTAATGACAGTGGCTCATCAGATTCATCTAGATTAACATGTGTGGGACCGATAAGGCCAACTTCATCTGATTGAAAATATTCGATGCTGCCAAGCTCTGAGACATTTTCACTCATATTTAACTCATAAGTGGGAAAATATTTTGCTTTAACCCTGCAAACTGCCCACCAATCTTTATTCTTGGACGATGGATACCTTGAATAATACACTTGGTGGGCTTGTGCGCCTAAAATGAACGGTTCATAGGTATTAAGTTTATACCTATGTTTGACATCGATAATCCCAGTAGACGTGTCATGTCGAACTGAATTAGGATCAAACCAATGACACTTAAATAGGTATACATGATTGTCTCGTCTCAAATACTGAAGTTCTATGACTTCCTCGAGAATACCATAGTAGTCTAATTCCACTTCATTGTATACACTTCCCTTAACAGATACGCCATTGTTCATCGTAGACTTACTTCGTCCATAATCCCTCGTATGAAATCTGTATCCATTCACAATATATCCTGGGTAGGCACGTGCAACGTTCGAGGGGCCATAACTTATCTCTTGTACTCTCTGATCACTAATGAGGCATTGTTCAACCTATATGTAAAGTAGAGTAGTTAAATATTTTTGAACAATTACGTCAATATTAGTAAATGCAAACATATATATTGAACGATCGACACTAACTTGATATCTCAACCATTTGGCAAAAAATTTCTCGCGTTCTTTTCAATCTCTACGTCTTGGATATTTGGACATTTTTGTACTAATTCTGAATCAAATTGTCTGCAATATAAATGCACTACTACTTTAAATGAACTACAGAAGAAGAATGAACAAGTTATGGCATTGCTGGAAATGTTAGTTAAGAACTTACTCAACATAAGGTTTAATCTCATTACAATTCAGAAGAATATATATCTCAGCAGCGTACAACTCTCTATCTTCGAGCGTGCGGGTCGAGCAACGTCCGAAAGCACGTCCATGATGCTTAAATATAGAGAGCCGATCTGACGAATCATCAACTCCTCCATCATCATTACGTGGAGGTCGAGTATGACGAGTTTGAATATCTGGCTCAAAGTACATGGAACAGAAGTTTGAAATTTTTTCAATAACATATGCCTCAGCAATCGAACCTTCCACCTTTGCCTTATTGCGAACTTTCATTTTCAATTTATGCATGCACCTACAACAACAGTTCAGATGGCAATGACATGTAGCGACCATGGACAACATGTATGTCTTCATGAAAATTCTCACAAACCTCTCAAATGGATACATCCATCGGAATTGTACTGGCCCTCCGACAATAGCCTCGTATGGCAGATGGACGACCTGGTGCTCCATCGAATCAAAGAATGCCGGAGGAAATATCTTCTCTAACTTGCAAATAGTTTTGTCCACATTTTCTTCAAGAGTTTGTACGTCCCGAAGTCTGAGTTCTGATGCACATAAAATCTTAAAAAACTGACTCAACTCGGTCAGTGCTCCCCATATAGGCTTCGGCAACAAATCACGAAATGTAATGGGCACTAGCCTCTCCATGAACACATGATAGTCGTGACTTTTCAGACCATATATTTTTCCCTTATTAACATTCACACAACGGGCTATGTTGGATGCATATCCATATGGAAATCTCAATTATTTCAATCACTGGCACACTTCCTTGATCTATGTATCATTAAGCACGTAAGTTACTTTTGGCTGCACAACCCTTCCATTTATGTTTTGTAGTTCCAGTTCTGGACGTTTACAAAGCATCTTTAAGTCCATGCACGCTTTGGCGTTGTCCTTTGTTTTGCCTTTAACATTCATGACCGTGTTGAACACATTATCAAAAAAATTCTTCTCGATATGCATGACATCTAGATTGTGTCGTACAAGAAGAGTTGACCAATAAGGCAATTCCCAAAAAATGCTTTTCTTGTTCCAGTTGTGATCCTTTCCAAAACTATTTAGTTGTCGTGTGCTACCCGACAATTATGCTACATCTGGTAAATTTTGCACCCGTGTCGCCATATGTCGACCCGACACCCGTTGCAAGTCTGCTTCATCTACTTCAACAGTATTTTTTTTAAACGAGTCTTTTTACCTTCGAAAAGGATGGTCACTTGGTAGCAACCGTCGATGGCAATCAAACCAGCATGTTTTTCCACCATGTTTTAATACAAATGATTTGGTATCTTCCATACAGTAGGGACATGCTAACCTCCCATGTGTGCTCCAACCAGATAGCATTCCATATGCAGGGAAGTCACTTATTGTCCACATCAGTGCAGCCTTCATAATAAAATTTTGCTTCCTACGTGCATCATAAGTAACAACTCCATCAGTCCATAAAAAATTGAGCTCATCAATCAATGGCCTGAGATATATGTCCAATTTTTTTCCGGGACTTTTTGGACCAGGAATTACTAAAGATAAAAATAGATTTTCTCGCTTCATGCCCATGTCTGGCGGAAGGTTGTACGGTGCCAGGAACACTGGCCAACAAGAATAAGATGCCACTGAACCACCGAATGGATTAAAACCATCTGTGCATAAACCCAACCTAACATTACGTGGCTCCTTTGAGAAAGCAAGATGAGTACGATTGAAGTGGGTCCAAGCTTCACCATCGGCAGGATGACTTATTATATCATCGGCACGGCGTACTCTTTCACTGTGCCATGTCATATGTAGAGCTGTCTTTGAGGACATATACAGCCGCTGCAGCCTAGGCACAAGAGGGAAGTATCGCAATACCTTGTAAGGTACATCTTTTCGCTTTGAATTGACACCTCCCTTAGGTTTGAATCTGTCATGGCTGCAAATAGAGCATGATATATTATCTGCATCGTCTTTGTAATATAACATACAATGATTCGGGCATGCATCTATTTTCACATATCCAAGTCCTAGCTCATTGACCATCTTTTTTGCACGATAATAAGTTTCTGGCAACTTCTCATCTCGAGGTAACATACTCTTGATCAAGAGGAGGAGACGGTCAAAACAAGTCTCACTGATGTGAAACTCAGATTTTAAGTTCAACAACTGTGACACTACAGACAACCGAGTGTGCTTTTCACAACCATCCCATAGCGGCTCATCAGCATCACTAAGTAGTTGATAAAATATTCCGGCTCTCTTATTCGGCACTTCTTCCATATATGCATGTTCGCCATTAACATTAAAACTAGGACCAGCTGCATCCACAACCATATCCACGTAAGAACTTTTGGTTGCAATATTTTCAGGCTCAAACCTCCAGAATTCCTCACCATGACACGTCCAATTCGTATAACCATCCGCAAACCCTTTCTTGTACAAATGATGTTGCACAACCCATGGTGAACGCCACCTCAAGTTTCTACAACTTGAACAAGGGCAACGAATGTGACTGTCGCGGTCTATTGATGCGTTTGGATTCCCCAATGCAAACTGAATGAAACTCTCAACTCCATGCTTAAAATCATCCGACACCACCCGGCCAACTATTCTACGATACATTCATGAACGATCTGTCAACATTTCGCCTGCACCCAATAAATGTTAATACACAAGTAACTTTTAAATCATTACTCTTGAAAATAAATCGGACCCATTCCTCACATCGCTGGTCGCAGACCATTTGTAGTTGGATGAGGACTATTATTTAGATTATCACTTTTTAACCTGTTGGCCCATCTAGGCAAAGGGGACAATTCAACTCCCCTTCTTGTCTGCCATCTAGTCTGCGCCAACAATTGGTATATGAATGATTGATTGAGCATCTTATTTCCATGCATGCATGAAGAGTCATATGGGTTTTGGTATATAGAGTGCATTGTTAGTTCTCCTGCACATTGCATCGGTGCAATATCTGCCATATGCATACACTGCATCGGTGCATTCATCAGTTGCTTCAATACAAAGTCGATGCGGGTTCATTATGCATACAAAGTCAGTGCGTAGTTCTTAGCAAGTCTATACATTCATGGTTGCCTTGATGACTTAGCAAGTCTATACATTCATGGTTGCCTCGATGACTTAGCAAGTCTATACATTCATGAGCATAGTCAGTGCATTCGTTTGTTTCACGTATACACTAAGTCTGTACACGGTTGCCTTGATGACTTAGCAAGTCTATACATTCATGAGCATAGTCAGTGCACTCGTTTGTTTCACGTATACACTAAGTCTGCACACGGTTACCTTGATGACTTAGAAAGTCTATACATTCATGGTTGCCTTGATGACTTAGCAAGTCTATACATTCCTGAGCATAGTCAGTGCATTCGTTTGTTTCACGTATACACTAAGTCTGCACATGGTTACCTTGATGACTTAGCAAGTCTATACATTCATGAGCATAGTCAGTGCATTCGTTTGTTTCACGTATACACTAAGTCTGCACACGGTTGCCTTGATGACTTAGAAAGTCTATACATTCATGGTTGCCTTAATGACTTAGCAAGTCTATACATTCATGAGCATAGTCAGTGCATTTGTTTGTTTCACGTATACACTAAGTCTGCACACGGTTGCCTTGATGACTTAACAAGTCTATACATTCATGAACATAGTCAGTGCATCCTTTTTGCATCGTAGTGCTTCACGCATACACATAGTCAGTGCATCGCTTTGCCTCGCGCATACACATATACACAAAGCTCATGCTTAATCATGTTTATCTGTGATGTATGAACTCCCTTGATCTACTTTGATACATGTATTTGATTCAATCGTAAATGATTCTATTGCACTCAATTCAAAATTGGACTGGTTCGGTCTGATTGTTATGTGTGGGTTGTAATAGTTCAAGTTGCTTTGGATTGACTTAGCAACTCATGGCTGGTTTGATTTAGTCATGAGTGATGTAAGCTTATGGAGAAAATGGATTGAAAAGCTTTGCATCACTAAATCCCTACTTGTATTTCAACATTCTCAACTGCAGGTTGAAAGACCTATGAGAAGAGATAATTCTGATGCTCATTTCCTAATATGGATTGAATTGTGTTTGACATGAAGTTGAGTTATCTGAAATGCATGTGAGGTTTGAAAGATATTGAAACTGAAAATGGGGTTCCCATGCATGAATTTGTTATGAAATGAAAGCAAGTGTTTTAAAGGGGTTGAATGTGTTTGAGCTTACACGAGTTATCATCTCAATATGTTGTTGCTCTTCAACTTATTTACATGCAGGTTGTAAGAACAAGTCTAGTGATGAAAGACAAGGTAAGAATTTGTTTTTAATGTAATTCATGTTTGGTTACATTAGGATTCATGTTTAGGTCATTGGGAACGTATTAAAAATCATTTATTAAGGTCTCAAGATCAATGGGTCGACCCCCCCCCCCCCACTCAATGGGTCGACCCCTGGGCTGAAAACTCATGTTTTTTGGTGCTGTCTGAAAGTGGGTAGACCCCCCTCACAAAGTGGGTCGACCCCTGTAACAATTTCTGTAGAAAACTGCTTCTGGATAGAGATGGGTCGACCCCCCTGGCAGATGGGTCGACCCCCTCAGATTCGTAGGTCCGCGCGTCCATTCCGTGGCCCACTGAAACCCTATGAAAACACTTCTAAATGGGCTAAAAATTTACCCTAATACCCTTGGGTTACTAATGAACATATTAGGGTGGTTTTGCTAGGGTTTTGCAAGGGTATAGTGGTCTTTTGCACAACTTATCTTTCTAGTATAAATAACATGCGAATTTGGAGTAAATGTGTGGAGCTCTAATCTCTCTATCTGTTTTGTAGGAGAACGAAGGGAAGAAGGAGGAAGGCTGAGGAAGAGCTCAAGATTCATCTACTTCCATCCATTTCTAGAGCTCGTGATTGAATAAAGAAAGGAGCGGATCGAGAAGAGGAACGCGTGGACGTCCTCAACATTGGCATTTGACTATCCTCCGACCCGAGCATCAGAGATTATCAACTACACCTCGTTTCTTCTCATGGGGAACTACTTCTATATCTTGTTTACATCTATTAATGCCATTTGCTTTGGAGTTGTGGGGTTTGCATTGATCATATCTTGTATTTCTGAATTCTAGATATATTTTTGTGTGGACCGTCTGTAGACGGCTGTTTGTGTGAAGGCGGAGCTGCATCTCCGTGTGTTGGGTTTTATTGTGGGGAAAGTTTCCCTGTGGTTGGTTATGTACTGTCGGAGCTGCGTCTCCGTGTGGATTTAGTGTCCGGGGCGTGTTCCCCAATTCTGTGTGTGGGTGTGTGATGCGGTGGCAGCATGTTGGGGATTTTCCCCGTGTATGGATATTGCTGCGGAAGCAGCGTGTGTGTGTGGTTGGGGTTCGTCCCCGTGTTGCTACGAAAGTAGCGTGTAGTGAAGCCTCACCCTGTTGGGTGAGGGGTGGACGTAGGGAGCCCGTCGTGGTCCCGAACCACCTAAAAATCTCCGTGTCCTTTGTGAATGCCTGTGCGATTGTCCATTTCTCCTATCTCCATTCACAGGTAGATTTATAGATTTTCATTCACTACTCCACTACACACTGCTACCTCTGCTATTTGTATTTGAGCACAGTTAACTCGTTCTCTGCATTGCATATCCGTGTGAGATCGGAAAGATTGAGAGGATTCTTCTAATCTCACTTGAGTTTATGCTAATTAACGTAGTTAATTTTAATTCCACCGTGATCAGTTTAGATTGTTTTTAAAATCCGCCATCTAGGCAAAGGGGACAATTTAACCCCCCTTCTTGTCCGCCATCTAGTCTGGGCCAACATAACCCATCCATGAAGGTTTGATCGCACAATCACTTACTATATGTGTTGCACAATTTACTGAAAATTTCGGCAGCATCTCCCCACACTTCTCCGATATACCAAAAATATTTATTGATTTTAAAGTTTTCTTAAACACTTATAAGTAAGTGGTTAAGAAAACACTCAAAATCAATAAAGGTATATCGAAGAAGAGTGAGGAGACGCAACCGACATTTTCAGCAAACCATACAAACACATATAGTAAATGGCTGCCTAAGTGCGATCAAACATTCACAGACTGTCCAAACGGTACAATTCAAGACTTTGAGGTAGATATATACATTCTCATAAAAAAAATAAGAACATACACATCAATCCCAAAGTCTTGAATGGGAAGGTTCATTGACACGGGTTTAACACGCTCTCCTGAGGTGCGTGTAATGTTAGGTCGCACCCACACACCTCAGCTCCCATGGAATACCCCATGTGTTTATATAACATAAAGTTAAATAACATCGCACTTATCATTCTGCATACATCCATCTAAATAGTATCTAATTTAAAAAAATATTCAAATGAAGAACATCAAAGCTAAACAATCCACATTTTTGAGTCAGATCAACATCAAATTTCTATTAAAATCAGGTTTAAAAACACATTTATATGCAATTAAAATCCACAAGGTTTGAAATCACAAGTAGAATTTTTAGAGTATTTACCTATTGCTATAAGTCAACTATTCCTATAGACGAACTAAAAATTTAAAATTATTCTTAGTTATCTATTTATCTGGTTGATTAGTTTTTTTAGTGCGAGGGCAGCCCATAGGGTCCCTTTTTTTTAGGTGAATGATCTCATTTAAATGACTTTGGGTCTGCCGACTGTTGAATACGTGTGCACCATGATTACTGTTATGGTTTTGATGATAGCAACTACTATACGTCATACTGTGCTTGCATATGATGTCATTGTGTATCTGTTTAAGCAATCAGTCATTTCATCGAACATGTTGTGTGCATGAGCAGTGCATGATTTTTGATAGCAAATACTAAGTCACATTGTGTTTGCATATGACGTCATTGTGCATCTATTTAAACAGTTAGTCATTTCATCGAACAGGTTGTGTGCATGAGCAATGCATCAGTGCATACCATTGTTCATATCTTGCATTGGTTCATTCATATAGTTGGTGCATCTCTTATGCTGCTACACATAAAGTCTATACATTGGATTGCATAGCTTGCCATGCAAAGTCTATACATTCTCCATGCATATCCATTAACAAGTCTATACATTGGATTGCATAGCTTACCATGCAAAGTCTATACATTCTCCATGCATCTTCATTACTAAGTCTATACATCCTGCAACTCAAAGTCTATACATCATCCTGTTGCAGGCACATCAAGTCTATACATCAGCAAGTCTATACATCAGAAAGTCTATACAACCAGCAAGTCTATACATCAGCAAGTCTATACAGCCGGCAAGTCTATACAGCCAGCAAGTCTGTACGTTGGCTGCTAGCACAAACTCAAAGTCTGTACGTTGGCTGCTAGCACAAACTCGAAGTCTGTACGTTAGCTGCATGCACAACTCAAAGTCTACATTGCACAACTCGAAGTCTATACGTTGCTGCAGACAAAGTCTATACGTTGCTGCAGATGAAGTCTTGTCACGCCCCGAGCGCGGAAGGAACCCGGGGAGAGCGTGACGAGTTTATATCAATCATGTCAATCAGAGCAAGTAGAATTTTGACATCAAATAGAGTGCACAATAAGACGAGAATTTAAAACATAACCAAAAATTGATACTATTAATAACAACTTAACCATTAAACCAAGCCACGTAACTCCAAGACTTAACAATTCTAGTCAGGCCCACAAGCCTTAAATGTAACAACTCTTGACATAACAAAATATCTAACAACAAGTCTCCAAAGGAATAAACTAAAGACGACTCGACAAGATAAGGTGTAGCAGCATGGCTCTTGAAGATTCTACGCTCGTCACTCTAGCTCCTGCCCATCCGAGTCCGAGTCATGGTCCGTATTACCTGAAAAGTTTGGGGACAAGAACTTGGTGAGCGAACGCTCAGTAGGAATTATATCTCAAGAACTAGTAATTGGTTTAAGTAATTACCTTTTTCAAATGCAAGTCTAGCATGTAAAACATGTAAAATGGAATGCTATGAATTGAACATGATAACGAGAGGAAATAACATGTATTGTTGATCCAAGATAGGGAATTTCAAGTATTCAAGATTTCAAGAACGAGTAACAAATATATCAATAAAGTCATTCATGTCATGAGATAATGGCTATTAACAAGCAAGTACTTTGCCCATTCCGGGCCACGCAAGTCGTGTCAAGTCAATCAAGTCAAGCACGTGAGAGAGAGAGAGATCGTGGATTGTCGTAGATTCAAGCAAGTACTTCGGTGCAATGCCACACCGTGATCAATATAACTCCCATGGGCACAAGTACTTTCGGGTGCTCCTCCCAGGACCAGATCGGGCCCTTAAATGCGCAGACATTGTTACATGTAAATATCTAGACAACCACTTTAGTGATAGCCATGGAATTCTAAGAAAAAAAACTCATGTATGACATCAAGGTAGAACAGTGGATAGGTTCCACGGAATTCAAGGAAGAACATTAGATGGATAATGATAAAACCAACGAGAACCATGACATGTCGATAACCTGGGTAGAATCGGTACCTTAACTAGGTAGCCATGATAACTTGAGTGGATGACTAAACCTGTCACCAATCAAGGGACATGAATCAAGCTGAGAGATTGACCCCATCTATAAGGGACTCAATCCAAGACATTGCCTAGTGGAATATCAGCATTTCCACTGGCTAGGATTTATTCTCTCATGGGCCAAGATAGCACCATGAGAGGGCCGGTTTACCACAAGACGTGGTAATCAAAAGCACAAGGTGTTTAAGGTACAACCAGCTCAGTCGGCCTTGAGGGAATCCAAGGCTACGAGGAGACTTACGGAGGTCCCAATGACTAACTCGCCAGTCCGAAGGAACGGAATGTCCAACGGAGGGCTCGTATGTCACCAAGAGTTGAGGTGTATGCGTGAACCAATCATGAAACATGGACTCCATCTACGGACGTGAGATGAGAGTGCCAAAAGACCCGAGGTATGGGTCAAAAACGGAAGAAAACGGTGAGAACATGTATACGTTAATCATAGAATTCATGTCCATACTATTCTATAATTAACTATAATTAAATAAACTTATATTATTTAACGCCCGTGGGTGCCGTCATTTATTAATTAGCATTCTCTTGGGGAATGTTAATTTTCATGATTTTTAACTCAATTTATTTAACAAGAATTTACATTTATATCTATTTAATTGAATAAATTCAAAAACATACATAAAAAGGCACATTGATTTATTTAAAATAATTTAAGAAATAGAATATATGATAATTAGGAGAGAAATACCAGATTCCAAATATATATTTTTCATAATTTTCTGTTACATATTCTAATTAATATGAATTTTCAAAGATACACGTATAGGATATATATATATATATATATATATTACTCAAAATTGACGCCGATAAACAGTGGCGTCCAAACTTGAATTGACGACCGTACGTGGGTCGTTGTTTCAAAAATTTATTTTTTTCAAACCTCTCGTTTCTATACTAAATGATGTCGGAATCTGGCTTATAATATACCGAAATGACCGACTCGAAAAACTCTTCCTAACCATATGTTAAAATAATTTTCGATGAGAGACGGGGGATCTTGCAATAGGGGGCATGAAAAATGGTGCAACTACTTCCACTACCTCAGTCCCCATCCCAATAGTATGTCCAAAAATTTTCATGGCCAGAGGATACTTCTATACCCATGTATAACTATAAATGCAAAAAAAAAACCATAACCAACATATATATAATTGACGACTGTCGTTGATCACTTTTTTTGAATTTCAATAAATGACGACACTGCGGCTGTCACGTTTTACTCTTATAACGCCCTTAACAGTGGCGTCAATTCCAGAAAACACGACATATGCGAAGTCGTCAATTCCAAATGGGATTTGACGACCGTTTTGATGGGCGTCAAAATGAAATAGCGCCCTAGAAAGGGTCGTTAATTACTGTAAAAATTCAGAACACACCGATAATCATATGTATGATAAAAATGCATGATATAAGATGATTTTTTATCTATAATGTTGGCCTTAAATCATGTTTTAACTTTGTTTGGGCTACGAAACTTGAGGAAACCTACCTTTTTTGAAGATTAAACGACGAACTGGATGAAGAAAGGATACTCTGTTTCGAACAGAGTATGTTGATTGCTTGCAGGATGAAGACAGTGGAAGAAGATGATGAAGGCTCTCACGTTCGCCAACAAGATGAAGAAGAGGAAGAAGACGGGGATGCTCTCCTTCTTGCTCAGCGGTCAGCAGGATGAAGAACGGGGGAAGAAGCTTCACGCTTCTCGCGTCCGACCGGCAGGAAAAAGGAGGAAGAAGCCTTCTTGTAAGCACAGCAAGATGAAGATAGGATGCAGAGTGTTGCAGGATGTAGCAGGAGGAAGACGTTGCTATGGCCAAGGTGTTTCTTCGATCAACATCCTTCTGCCGTTCAACGAAAGGATGTTTATATAGAGGAGAGGAATCCCAAGAGGGGATCGAAGGCTGGTAAAGGAAGGTTTTTAAACTTTCCATGCATTATTTTATTTCCTGCCAAAAGCACAGTCGCATGCCCCTTATTGCATTCTCAAAACCCTAAAACACGTCCGAGCATGCACCTAAAGGTTGGCTTTGTGAGAAACTCACGTGGCTTGTTTTATGGGTAGGGGCCAATATATATATACATGTGTATTAAATGGGCTTAGCACGAGGGTTTGGGGTGTATTTATGGGCTCAGGGGTAGTTGGTTTATAGAGGAGGTGGGCTTTAATATAGTTTCACATAATGGACTTGGTGAAAGCTCACGTGGGTTTGATGGTGGCATATAAATGATTTTTCTTATTTTTGGCTAAGGTATATATATATATAGACATATTTATAATGGGTTAATGCCCATTAAATGCATTTCTCTTGGCTTGTGTTATATATGTATTAAAGCTCACTAAGTACTTATATATATATAGCTGAATTATTTTTATTTATCCTTTTCCCACGTATAATTCACTTAGAATATTTTTATCCCTTATTATTTATCCGGGGTCTTACACCCTCCCCCACTTAAAAGAATTTGGTCCCCAAATTTAATTGCGTGAATGGAGACATGGAGGGTATAGAGTACCTATGGTTTAGAACAATTCCGGATATCTTCTTCGCATAGCTTCCTCGGTTTCCCATGTTGCTTCTTGTTCCAAGCATTTGTTCCACTGCACTTTTATCATGGGAATGGTCTTGTTTCTTAAGACTCGGACCTCTCGATCAAGAATATTCATTGGCTTTTGTTCGTAAGTGAGGTCCTTTTGAATCACTAAGTTGCTATGATCAATGACGTGGAAAGGGTCGTGCACATATTTCTTCGGCATGGAAATGTGGAACACATTGTGCACTTCCGACAATTGAGGAGGCAAAGCAAGACGATAGGCTACCTCGCTAATTCTTTCCAATATTTCGAATGGACCAATGAATCTCGGTGTGAGCTTGCCTTTAACTCCAAACCTTCTTATTCCTCGACCGGGTGAGACCTTGAGATAAACATGGTCTCCAACTTGGAACTCTAATTCCCTTCTTTTATTAGCTGCATAAGATTTCTGTCTGGATTGTGCTACTTTGAGTCTTTCTCGGATAAGTTCAACCTTCTCTGTTGTGTTTCTTACCATATCTGGCCCTAGTAGTTGCTTCTCGCCAACCTCATCCCAGCATATAGGAGATCGGCAACTTCTGCCGTACAAGGCTTCAAATGGAGCCATCTGTATACTGGCTTGGTAACTATTGTTGTATGCAAACTCGGCTAGGGGCAAATGATCATGCCAACCTCCGCCAAAGTCAATAATGCAAGCCCGTAACATGTCTTCAACTATTTGGTTTGTTCTCTCGGTCTGACCGTCGGTCTGGGGATGAAAAGCAGTACTGAAGTTGAGCTTTGTCCCCAAGGAGTGTTGTAGACCCTTCCAGAAATGAGAAGTGAAGCGAGGATCTCGGTCAGACACGATTGATGTTGGGACTCCATGCAATCTCACGATCTCCTTGATATATAACACGGCCAAAACATCAACCGACCATCGACTTTTAATTGGCAAGAAATGCGCTGACTTGGTCAGTCGGTCGATGATTACCCAAATACCATCATGTCCGCCTCTAGACTTAGGCAATCCCATGATGAAATCCATACCAATTCCTTCCCATTTTAATTTGGGAATATCAAGGGGGTGTAACTTTTCGGCGGGCCTTTGGTGTTCTGCTTTCACTTGTTGGCACGTGAGACAGCGAGACACAAAGTCCGCTACCTCCCTCTTCATGTTCGGCCACCAAAAAGTTTTCTTTAAATCTTTGTACATCTTTGTTGCTCCAGGATGAATGGTATACCTAGAGCGGTGTGCCTCATCTAGAATTTTCCTTTTCAACTCAGGACAGTCCGGGACACATGTCCTTTCCTGAAACATTAGACTTCCATCAATTGCCAGCTTGAATTCGGTTCTTTGATCTAGTTTCTCCCTGATTTCAATCATTCCAGGATCTTCGTCTTGTAACTTCCTGATTTCGGATAGCAAGTCCGGATGCACACTCATGTGGGAGAGAGTAATACACCTGTCTTTCTGGTCCGTGCTTATATTTAATCTGGAGAATTCCTCTAACAGTTTCCATTCCCGTATCATGCAGCTGGCTATAAGGGCTCTCGGCTTTCGACTTAAGGCATCAACTACCGAATTCCCTTTACCGGGGTGATACTGAATAGTGACATCAAAGTCCTTTAAATATTCCAGCCATCGACGTTGCCTCATATTAAGCTCCTTCTGAGAGAATAGATATTTGAGGCTCTTATGATCGGAGAATACTGTGAATTGTTCTCCGTAGAGATAGTGTCTCCAGATCTTTAGTGCAAATACTACCGCGGCCAAGTCCAAGTCATGCACCGGGTAGTTTTCTTCATGCTTCTTCAACTGCCTGGAAGAGTACGCAATAACTCTTCCCTGTTGCATTAACACACAACCGAGGCCAATACCAGAAGCATCGGTATATACCTCATACTTCTCTCCTTCAATAGGAAGGGCCAAGACTGGAGCAGTGGTCAAATGGTCCTTCAACGTTTGGAAACTTTGTTCACATTCCTCATTCCACTCATATGGCACTTCCTTGCGAGTCAGCCTAGTGAGTGGTACTGTAATCTTCGAAAAGTTTTTAATAAAATGCCGGTAATACCCAGCAAGACCAAGGAAGCTCCTAATTTCTGTTGCATTAGTCGGTTGTTCCCAATTCTTCACCGCTTCGACTTTTGCGGGGTCCACTGAGATTCCATCCTTTGAAATTACGTGTCCTAAGAAGGACACTTCTTCCAGCCAAAATTCACATTTGCTAAATTTAGCATATAATTGATTGTCCCTCAATATTTGTAGTGCTATCCTCAAATGCACTTCATGCTCCTCTTCAGACTTTGAATATATCAGGATATCATCGATAAAAACCACAATAAATTTGTCCAGATGCGGTCTAAAGATGCTATTCATAAGCTGCATAAAAGCTGCAGGGGCATTTGTTAGTCCAAAAGGCATAACAGTAAATTCATAATGCCCGTACCTGCTTCGAATGCAGTTTTGTGAATATCCTCGTCCTTGATCCTCAGTTGGTGATAACCCGATCGAAGATCAATTTTTGAGAAATACTTTGCTCCAGAAATCTGATCGAAGAGTTCATCAATCCTTGGCAGCGGGTATTTATTCTTGATAGTGAGGTGGTTCAGCTGCCGATAATCGATGCACAGTCTCATCGATCCATCCTTCTTCTTGACGAACAGCACCGGTGCTCCCCATGGGGAAGTACTTGGTCTGATAAATCCTTTCTTAATAGCTCCATTAGTTGTTCCTTCAATTCCTTCAATTCTGCGGGGGACATTCTGTAGGGTGCTTTGGAAACAGGTCCGGCACCCGGACAAGGTCTATAGTGAATGAGACTTCTCTCTCTGGTGGCAAACCAGGCAAGTCTTCAGGGAAAACATCGGGAAACTCCCGAACCACTAGAATGTCTTCTAGTCTAGCTATCTTAGCCTCCGTGGCAGTTACAAATGCTAGGAATGCCTCGCATCCTTTGTTGATAAGTTTATGGGCTCGAAGAGCAGAGATGACTGGTGATCTCTTCCGGGGAGTAACGTAAGTTAACTCCGGGAAATCCACAAAAGTGACTTTTCCATTTCGGCAGTCTACAGTTGCCCGATGGGTGGATAGCCAATCGGCCCCTAAAATTACATCGTACTCTTCAAGTCTAAGCATATTAAATCTGCAGGTAAGTTGTGACCTTAACTATAATCTTGCAGTTTGGGTAATGGAAAGTGACATCAGACTCATTCCCTAATGGGGTAGAAATTACCAAGTCTATCCATTCAGGTTCCATAGAGAATGAAGCAGCAAATTTCTTTGAAACAAAAGAATGTGTGGCGCCAGTATCAAACAGTACTTGAGCAGATTTAGAGCAGACAGTCAAAATACCTTCCACCAACCCACCCTCGGTTGGTTCCGTCTCTTGGAGAGCTTGTAAACGTCCTTGCTTCTTTGTCGGACGCTTCTCTTCCTTTGTCTCCGGCTCACTCTGCTCGTTCATCATTGGACAGTCGGGAATACGGTGTTCTTTACTCCCACAACGAAGGCATGCTCCGAGCCTTCTCCAGCATTCCGCAGCCTGATGACCCGGCTTATCGCAATATTTACAATTCTCCTTTGGCGGTGCCGTGATGGAGAAAGGTTTGTTGTTGCCCTTCTTGAATTTCTTCACCTTGGAGGGTTCGCCTCCATTATTGGTCCACTTTTTGAAGACGGTTTAAAAGTGTTAGGGCTTGTGACATTTTCCCTTTTATCCTTACCACGGATTTTGCCAGACAGTTCCGTGGCGTCTTCTAGCAACTGGGTACGACGCACCATCTCTGAGTACACTTGAATATCCAAGGGAGCGAGCTGTGTGATATACTGGGGTCGTAACCCATTCAAGAACCTTCTTGCCTTCATCTTTTCAGTGCATACTAAATGTGGTGCATATCTAGATAGCCTAGAGAACTGGGCTTCATAGTCAGCTACCGACAGGGATCGTTGCTTCAAGGCAGCAAATTCCGCGGCCTTTTTCTCCTGAACACGGTCTGAGAAGTATTTGCTATTGAAGTGCTCGACAAATTCGGCCCATGAAACATGATCTTCAAGCAGGGTGGCCTCGACGGACTCCCACCAAGCACGGGCGTCCCGTTCTAGTTGGAACGTGGCCAAGAGCACCTTCTCACCATCCGCACATTGCATGACGCGGAAGATTCGCTCGATCTCTTTTATCCAATTCTCCGCATCCTCGGGATTTGATGAACCTGAGAATCTCGGAGGGTTGAGATTTCTAAAGCTCCGATGGAGGTCGCCAGCACCATGGTGTGCCCCACCCTGAGCCACCTGTTGCAAGGCCTGGGTCAAGCCTTGAACAGTTCGTTGCATCTCACGCCATTGTGCGCGTTCAGCAGCCATAGTCCTACAAGGAGTGAACCTTAATTAGTTTCATGTTGAAATTTGTAGTCGGATGCCCTACAAGGACTTGTACCCACGGTACTACCCATCCTCACGGTTTAGGAATAGACATATCCTTGGACTTGGGTTTCCTAGAAATTTGAAATCCTAGGCTCTGATACCACAAAAACTGTCACGCCCCGAGCGCGGAAGGAACCCGGGGAGAGCGTGACGAGTTTATATCAATCATGTCAATCAGAGCAAGTAGAATTTCGACATCAAATAGAGTGCGCAATAAGACGAGAATTTAAAACATAACCAAAAACTGATACTATCAATAACAACTTAACCATTAAACCAAGCCACATAACTCCAAGACTTAACAATTCTAGTCAGGCCCACAAGCCTTAAATGTAACAACTCTTGACATAACAAAATATCTAACAACAAGTCTCCAAAGGAATAAACTAAAGACGACTCGACAAGATAAGGTGTAGCAGCATGGCTCTTGAAGATTCTACGCTCGTCACTCTAGCTCCTGCCCATCTGAGTCCGAGTCATGGTCCGTATTACCTGAAAAGTTTGGGGACAAGAACTTGGTGAGCGAACGCTCAGTAGGAATTATATCTCAAGAACTAGCAATTGGTTTAAGTAATTACCTTTCTCAAATGCAAGTCTAGCATGTAAAACATGTAAAATGGAATGCTATGGAATTGAACATGATAACGAGAGGAAATAACATGTATTGTTGATCCAAGATAGGGAATTTCAAGTATTCAAGATTTCAAGAACGAGTACCAAATATATCAATAAAGTCATTCATGTCATGAGATAATGGCCATTAACAAGCAAGTACTTTGCCCATTCCGGGCCATGCAAGTCGTGTCAAGTCAATCAAGTCAAGCACGCGAGAGAGAGATAGATCGTGGATTGTCGTAGATTCAAGCAAGTACTTCGGTGCAATGCCACACCGTGATCAATATAACTCCCATGGGCACAAGTACTTTCGGGTGCTCCTCTCAGGACCAGATCGGGCCCTTAAATGCGCAGACATTGTTACATGTAAATATCTAGACAACCACTTTAGTGATAGCCATGGAATTCTAAGAAAAAAAAACTCATGTATGACATCAAGGTAGAACAGTGGATAGGTTCTACGGAATTCAAGGAAGAACATTAGATGGATAATGATAAAACCAACAAGAACCATGACATGTCGATAACCTGGGTAGAATCGGTACCTTAACTAGGTAGCCATGATAACTTGAGTGGATGACTAAACCTGTCACCAATCAAGGGACATGAATCAAGCTGAGAGATTGACCCCATCTATAAGGGACTCAATCCAAGACATTGCCTAGTGGAATATCAGCATTTTCCACTGGCTAGGATTTATTCTCTCATGGGCCAAGATAGCACCATGAGAGGGCCGGTTTACCACAAGACGTGGTAATCAAAAGCACAAGGTGTTTAAGGTACAACCAGCTCAGTCGGCCTTGAGGGAATCCAAGGCTACGAGGAGACTTACAGAGGTCCCAATGACTAACTCGCCAGTCCGAAGGAACGGAATGTCCAACGGAGGGCTCGTATGTCACCAAGAGTTGAGGTGTATGCGTGAACCAATCATGAAACATGGACTCCATCTACGGACGTGAGATGAGAGTGCCAAAAGACCCGAGGTATGGGTCAAAAATGGAAGAAAACGGTGAGAACATGTATACGTTAATCATAGAATTCATGTCCATACTATTCTATAATTAACTATAATTAAATAAACTTATATTATTTAACGCCCGTGGGTGCCGTCATTTATTAATTAGCATTCTCTTCGGGAATGTTAATTTTCATGATTTTTAACTCAATTTATTTAACAAGAATTTACATTTATATCTATTTAATTGAATAAATTCAAAAACATACATAAAAAGGCACATTGATTTATTTAAAATAATTTAAGGAAATAGAATATATGATAATTAGGAGAGAAATACCAGGATTCCAAATATATATTTTTCATAATTTTCTGTTACATATTCTAATTAATATGAATTTTCAAAGATACACATATAGGATATATATATATATATATATTTATATATATATATTACTCAAAATTGACGCCGATAAACAGTGGCGTCCAAACTTGAATTGACGACCGTACGTGGGTCGTTATTTCAAAAATTTATTTTTTTCAAACCTCTCGTTTCTATACTAAATGATGTCGGAATCTGGCTTATAATATACCGAAATGACCGACTCGAAAAACTCTTCCTAACCATATGTTCAAAATAATTTTTCGATGAGAGACGGGGGATCTTACAATAGGGGGCATGAAAAATGGTGCAACCACTTCCACTACCTCAGTCCCCATCCCAATAGTATGTCCACAAATTTTCATGGCCAGAGGATACTTCTATACCCATGTATAACTATAAATGCGAAAAAAAAAACCATAACCAACATATATATAATTGACGACTGTCGTTGATCACTTTTTTTGAATTTCAATAAATGACGACACTGCGGCTGTCACATTTTACTCTTATAACGCCCTTAACAGTGGCGTCAATTCCAGAAAACACGACATATGCGAAGTCGTCAATTCCAAATGGGATTTGACGACCGTTTTGATGGGCGTCAAAATGAAATAGCGCCCTAGAAAGGGTCGTTAATTATTGTAAAAATTCAGAACACACCGATAATCATATGTATGATAAAAATGCATAATATAAGATGATTTTTTTATCTATAATGTTGGCCTTAAATCATGTTTTAACTTTGTTTGGGCTACGAAACTTGAGGAAACCTACCTTTTTTGAAGATTAAACGACGAACTGGATGAAGAAACGATACTCTGTTTCGAACAAAGTATGTTGATTGCTTGCAGGATGAAGACAGTGGAAGAAGATGATGAAGGCTCTCACGTTCGCCAACAAGATGAAGAAGAGGAAGAAGACGGGGATGCTCTCCTTCTTGCTCAGCGGTCAGCAGGATGAAGAACGGGGGAAGAAGCTTCACGCTTCTTGCGTCCGACCGGCAGGAAAAAGGAGGAAGAAGCCTTCTTGTAAGCACAGCAGGATGAAGATAGGATGCAGAGTGTTGCAGGATGTAGCAGGAGGAAGACGTTGCTATGGCCAAGGTGTTTCTTCGATCAACATCCTTCTGCCGTTCAACGAAAGGATGTTTATATAGAGGAGAGGAATCCCAAGAGGGGATCGAAGGCTGGTAAAGGAAGGTTTTTAAACTTTCCATGCATTATTTTATTTCCAGCCAAAAGCACAGCCGCATGCCCCTTATTGCATTCTCAAAACCCTAAAACACGTCCGAGCATGCACCTAAAGGTTGGCTTTGTGAGAAACTCACGTGGCTTGTTTTATGGGTAGGGGCCAATATATATATACATGTGTATTAAATGGGCTTAGCACGAGGGTTTGGGGTGTATTTATGGGCTCAGGGGTAGTTGGTTTATAGAGGAGGTGGGCTTTAATATAGTTTCACATAATGGACTTGGTGAAAGCTCACGTGGGTTTGATGGTGGCATATAAATGATTTTTCTTATTTTTGGCTAAGGTATATATATATAGACATATTTATAATGGGTTAAGGCCCATTAAATGCATTTCTCTTGGCTTGTGTTATATATGTATTAAAGCTCACTAAGTACTTGTATTTATATATAGCTTAATTATTTTTATTTATCCTTTTCCCACGTATAATTCACTTAGAATATTTTTATCCCTTATTATTTATCCGGGGCTTACAAGTCTGTACGTTGGCTGCATGCACAACTCAAAGTTTGTACGTTGCACAACACGAAGTTTGTACGTTGCGGCAGATGAAGTCTGTACGTTGCTGCAGATGAAGTCTATACGTTGGCTGCATGCACAAAACAAAGTCTGTACGTTGCACAAGACAAAGTCTGTACATTAACTGCTAGCACAACTCCAAGTCTGTACGTTGGTTGATGGCTGCAACACAAGTCTATACATTGGCCGGCTACTTCACACGCAAAGTCTATACATTGCTTTCTGTTGTGTTCGTGCATCAAGCTACCAAGTCTATACATTCATGAAGCAAGTCTGTACAGGCTCATGCATGCTTAAGGTGTTAAGTCTGTACAGAGTTCATACATGCACACAAAGTCCACACATCCATCAATAGCCAAGGTCAAATGCACAAAGAAGTATAGCCAAGAGAATCCAAGGTTAAAGACTCAGTTGATACCTTCTATACTATCAAGGGTGATGCCACAAACATGCACGGGCTGCTAATGGAGTTGAACGACGGAGCTGAAGCAGATAACGGACCGACCCGGGCAAGCCCGGGTTCTGCCCAGCTGGCGGTCGACCGCCAGCACAGGGGCGGTCGACCGCCCCAGCCAGCAGATGCCAGCTTGCACGAGTTTCAGCTATAGGTCGACCGCCAGCCAGTAGCGGTCGACCGAAAATCCCAGGGCTCACCAATCTACAGTATTTCTCAGTAGAGGTCGACCGCCAGAAGCTGTAGGTCGATCGCCAGCCTCGAGCCATCAATTGTTGACTTTTGTTTCCACTTCGAAAAGGGCCATTCAACATGGATTTGTTTAATCCAAAAGTCACCTAATCACCCATGATTTGTGGATCTGGTCTGGGACTTGTCTATAGACCATTCAAAGTCTATAAAACCAATACATGAGGGTTAGAAACCCTAGTTGATGGAGTTGATGAAGTGAATCAAAGAGAGCTGAAGGGAGGCCATTTCGCAAGCACTGTAGCACCTCTATGAACAGTACTTCGGGCTGGAGTTCTTCATCCTTCCAAGGTGATTCAAGCTCAGGTCTGAAGCCAAGCAACCTCCAAGCAAGCAAGAAGCATTCAAGGCTCTCAAAGGTGATCAAAGCTACATCCATACACCTCTTCATCAACTCAAGGAGATTCAAGAAAAGATCAAGCTACATCCAATATTCTTCTTCATCAACTCAAAGGGATCAAAGGAAGATCAAAGCAACAGATTCAAGATCCAACAATTTCAGACAAGATCTACTTCATTCTAGCATATCTCAATATCTTGTTTGAGCTTTTTCATCTTGTTCTATTTTCATTTCATTCAATCTATTGAAACTAAAGATCGTCCCTACCGGTGGTTAGTAGGAAGGCAATCGGGAGTTCTCTGATCTGCGGTGTAGCCGTCCCTGTCGGCTTTGTGTGTAGGAAGACAGAAAGAGGGTTTTCTCTGTTCTGTGGTTTGGGGCATGTCCCCGGTCAAGCTGTGAGTCAGCAAGGAAGCCTCACCGGGTTTTGGTGAGGGGTGGACGTAGGTTGCGGGGTTGCAACTGAACCACCTTAAAAATCTCTGTGTTGAGGGTTGTTTATCGTGTGCGATTGATCTATATCTTCTAACCCCATTCACAGGTTCGTGTGCTTCCATATTTGGTTAGATTGTTCACACACATATGCACTTTGAGTAATCAACATATCACACACACACACGCACAGTTGTTGCAAGCTATTGCATGCTCTAGTGTTAGCTTTATGATCCCTGCACTACAAGGCTTATTTATTTCAAGATCACAAATGTGCTTAAAGAAGTGTGGACGTTTCATAGCTTGTAATCCAAGTCTTTTCATTTGAGCCACTCTACTTAATTCCTCTGTGCATTGTCCCTAAGTGATTCATTCACTTTATAAGAGTGGTTCATGCTTCCGATAGCTCAGAGTTTTTAAATAGGCCAAAGCTTTTGATAGGATCTATTCAACCCCCCCTTCTAGATCCGTTTACACCTCGCGGGACCCAACACCGACCCGAGGAAGGGGCAACCTAGAGGCTGGTCCCATAACCCAGATGAATGTCTCTAGAGGGTCCCACAACCCGGAGGTTGGACCTCCAAGTCTTCTTCCTCCCCTTGTTGTTGATTGCCTTTTTTGTTATCCAAGATCTTGAATTTATTTACAACCTTCTAAAAAAATCTAGGATCAAAGAATCTCAAGAAATTTTCATTTTTGCTTCTGAGTATTCTAGCCAGAGCTATCCAAATATTGACGTCTAGACCTAATCTAATATGCTCTACCATTCCTAACAAGTCCTAAATGTCTGGTTTCTTATTACTTGGTCTCCCATTTTTATGGTGTACGCATGAAATATGTTCCTAGGGTAAATGATTGTGCATCCACATGCATAGGGTAAACCCAATGCCGTGAGGCTCCCATCATTGTAGGGTGTATGGAGCGTCAGTTCATTGGTATGCAGAATACCATTCCTTCCTAGAAAAATGTTGATAGACTATTCGCTATAGAGAGTGGTTGTGGATTGATATGGAAGGGGAGGGATATTGGCAGCCTATTCGCTACCACAACGTTCCGGCTCTTTGTTCTTTCTGCCACAAACTAGGCCACACAAAGATAGAATGCAAAAAGAAACATAATTCTCATATCCCAAGCAAGAAGACTATTCCAGCTCGGGGTGATTCAAAAACTACTGGTGGGAAGCAACATATAGAATTCAGGCAGCGCCCTGTGTCTACTTTACTTATTGAAGAAAATGCCAATAGATTCATAGCCCTGTTACAGGATACAAAAGAAATGATAAATCTGAACTTGCCAAATGAGCCTGACAAGGAAATGGATGAAGTTATAGAGATAGAGATGCAGGTTGAACAAATAGAGAATAGTTTGAATATTAGTTCTGATACACATCCAAGACAGACGGATTCACATAATGAAAGCGCCCCTCTACAATTTCAACTGGTCCTATCTAGTGATCTGACTACAAATCTTTTGAAGGATCCTGCTAATTCCTCAATCTCTCAGAGACCAACAAGAATGGCTACTGATTCTGGCATAGAGCTCCTTTCTATCCAAAACAGATCACTATCTGTTCCTAGCTCATCTAACCATGAGGGCCAAGCTACAACTATTGTTGTTGATAACACTATGTTAATGCAACCAGCTAAACAAAGTTTCAATAATTTAGATTCTCAGGAGGATTTGCAAGTTCATCGAAAGGAAATTGATTTTCAAGCAAAGATAAATAATGTGAGTGCTATTCATGTCGATCGGTCGTGAGTTATAACCAGGGGAATGAAGAGGACTGGATCTGAAGGTAAGATCCAATCAAAATCTCAGCTCTAATGACTTTTGTCATATGGAATATTAGGGGCATTGGCATCGATCTATCATTGGGTCGTGCTAAGCTATTGATTAAAGAACACAAAGTAGATTGCATTGTTATTCTAGAGCCTAAAATCAATGTCAGTAACCTGGAAAAGGCATGTAAGAAGTTAGGTATGGAAAAATTCCTTGCTAATCATGATGTGCATGCTCATATTTGGATTATGTGGAAGGGCCAGATGGATTTCGCTGTTATTTTTAAGAATGAGCAGCAAATCTCTATAAAGCAATCCAATCAAAATTTGCTTGAATTCTATGCTTCCTTTGTTTATGCTAAGTGTACACTAGTTGAAAGAATATCTCTGTGGGCATCTCTTATTCATGTCAACTCTTTACTAAATGGTCCGTGGATTGTGGCTGGAGATTTTAACAACATTATTAAATTTGATGAGAAACTAGGGGGGAACATGCCTTGCTTAAGATCAATAATAGATTTTAAGGATTGTATTAATGACTGCGGTCAGATGTTGGTTATATGAGTTCCAAATACACATGGTACAATCAACAAATAGGTGGCAATGGTATATCGGCTAGATTAGATAGGGTTTTCATCAATACCACTTGGCTAAACTCTTTTCCAATTACTGTGGAGCATCTGTCTAGAGAGGCTTCGGACCATGCTCCTCTTCTAGTGAAATTGGTCTCACACATAAATTTAAAGAGCAGATTTTGTTTCCAGCAAATGTGGACAAAGCATGAGCTCTTATTATAGGCTGTTGAACAATGCTGGAAAACCAGTCCATTAGCCTCGTCTGCTATTACCACTTTGTGTCTTAAACTCAAGTCATTGAGGTATATGCTCCGGGATTGGAACAAGCAGGTTTTTGGTAATGTACATAAAAACTTGTTGGAAGCTGAAGACTTAGTGTTGCAGGCTGAGGACATCTATGATCAGCAGCCTTCTCAAAGCAATTTTTCATCTCTTGAAAATGCCAAAAATATTCTTACAGAGAGAATTCTTCAGCAAGAAGTTTTCTGGAGACAAAAATCAAGAATCTGTTGGCTGACAGAAGGAGACATGAACACAAAATTCTTCCATATGACTGCTATGGCCAATAGGAGGAGTAACTGCATACCTCACCTCAGGACCTCCAATTGTGATCTTACCTCTGACAGTCAGAAAATGAAGGACATTGTTGTTAGTCATTTTCAAGCTGCTTTCACCGCCCAGCCTCACTACATTGACAGTGATAGCATTAACTGCATTCCTCACCTGGTAACCCAGGATGATAATACCTTCTTGAATGCTATTCCTAATGAAATGGAAATCAAGGATGTTATTTTCTCTATGTCCCCAGACAATGCCCCGGGCCCTGATGGGTTTACTGGGAGTTTCTTTCACAAGGCTTGGCCAATCATTGCTGATACTGTTATCAAGGCAATTCAAGAATTCTTTACTGAAAGGAAATCTCTTCCAAGGTGCTTCACTACTACCATTATTGCCCTTATTCCAAAAAACAAGAATGCAACTGATATCTCAGAATACAGGCCTATTAGTCGATGCAATTTTTCATACAAGATCATTTCCAAAATTTTGAGCAACATGTTATGCAGATTTCTTCCATCTCTCATTTCAACGGAACAAACAACTTTTGTCAAAGGAAGGCACATTATTAAAAACATTGCATTAGCTCAGGAAATGGTTCAGGAATTAGGCAGAAAAACCAGAGGTAGCAATGTCATCCTAAAGCTGGATATGGCAAAGGCCTATGACCGAATTGAATGGGATTTTCTATTCGCATTCTTGAAGAGATTTGGTTTTAATAACCACTTCATTAATCTCATTGAAAATATGGTTACTAACTGCTGGTTTTCTATCTCACTGAATGGTGAATCTTCTGGATTTTTTAAATCATCCAGAGGCATCCGACAAGGTGATCCTATTGCCCCCTACCTCTTTATTCTTGCCCAAGAGATATTGAGCAGATTACTCAAGGACAGTTTTATGAAAGGAAGAGTGGGTTGGTTCTCTGGTCCCAGGAGATGCCCACTTATTTCCCATCTTCTGTTTGCAGATGACACATTAATTTTTGCAAAGGCTAATGCAGACTCTATCCGCAACCTCATGAATACTTTAAAATCTTATGAGCAAGCTTCTGGCCAGCTGATCAATGTGAGTAAGAGTGGCTATTTTATTCATCCTAATAGCAACCCAGCACTCCAAAGAAGACTTGAGGCTATTACAGGTTTCTCGAGACAAGCATTTCCACACAAATATCTGGGTTACCCACTGGTCATGGGCAGAGTCAAAAAAGTATATTTTGCTGGTATTATCTCCACAATCCAGAAGTGTATAGAGGGCTGGCAAGCTAAACTACTTTCACAGGGCGCACGTCTGATTTTAATCAAACATGTTCTTACATCCATTCCTACCTATATTTTAGCCTCCACTCCACTTCATGCTGGCATTCACCAGTTATTAGATAGGTCCTTTGCAATTTTTTCTGGGGATCCTCCAAGCATGGAAATAGGAGACACTGGAGATCTTGGAAAAATGTCTGCAAACCGATTTCTCATGGTGGACTTAGGATTATGTCTTTAAGACACATGGACCTCGCCTTGCGGGTAAAAATGCTCTAGCATGGACTGTACTCTAATTCACTCTGGGCTGAGTTTTTCAGGGCCAAATACATACAAGATAGACACCTCACTGAGGTTAGCTTCATCTGCATCATCTCCCTTTTGTTGTTTAGTTGAAGACAACATGGCAGCAGCAGATTATTGCTTTGTAAATGGGGAAGGCAATAAGGATGGGATTAAAAAAATGGCAGAGGCTAGAATTGCTCTGATACCATGATAAATCTGGAGTGAGGCAAATTGCCGGTGTGGTCCAACACCTCCACCTAATCTCATATATTTATATAGCATAGTTTGTACAATCACCAATCTTGATCACATCCCGATATTGTAGGGACTGTGATAAATGTGTACAACAAAGATAAATATATACAACAAATTCATAAGCCTATTTTCAAAGTAAAACGGAAACTGCATTCTCAGCATTCCAATACACTCCCCCTCCACCACACCCCCTCCCCCTCCTGCGACCCCCCCTCCACCGCACCCCCCTCCCCCTCCTGCGCACCCCTCCCCCTCCACCGCACCGCTTCTACGACCCCCTCCCCCTCCTACGACCCCCCCTTCATCGCACCCCTCCCCCTCCTGCGACCCCCCCTCCACTGTACCCCCTCCCCCTCCTGTGACCCCCCTCCACCGCACCCCCTCCCCCTCCTGCTGGCCCCTCCACCTCCCAGAACAACCTCCACCGCCACCGGACCCCCCCACCAGAACCCCTCCCAGATGCCCCTCCCACCGAGCTCCCCATCCCCCCTCCCACCGAGCTCCCCCCCTCTTGCTGGCCCCTCCCCCTCCCAGACCAACCTCCCCCGCCACTGGAACCCCCCCACTGGAACCCCTCCTAGATGCCCCTTCCACCGAGCTCCCCCACCCACCGAGCTCTCCCTCCCCCCCTCCCACCGATCGATCTCCCCCTCCCCCTCCGACCGAGCTCACCCCCTTCCTACCGGTCCCACCGAGCTCCCAGACCAACCTCCCCCGCCGCCCCACCCCCGCCACCGGAACCCCCCCCACCGGAACTCCTCCAGGATGATCCCCAACCTCAAAAAAGAAAAAAAAACACCATGGCAAATGCGGCGACGGCGAGAGGGAGAGGGAGAGGGAGAGGGAGGGGGCTTACCGGCAACGGCGAGCTCCGGCGTGGACAGCGAGGACGGCGGGGTACCGGCGACGGCGAGCTCCGGCGTGGACGGCGAGGACCAGCGATGGTGATGGTGAGGGAAAGCTCCGGCGAGGACGGCGACGGAGAGCTCCAGCGAGGGAGATCGGGGGGGAATGGGGGGAGGTCATGTCACGGGGGAAGTGAAATTTAGCGACGGAACTTCGAACGGAAATTTTTTTGTCTAAATGTCCGTCTAAAATTTTAGATGTATTTTCAGACAGATAATATTCTGTCCCAAATACAGCGGTGTTTTTTGAGGAAACTATCTATCTGAATTTTTAGACGGATTTGCAACGGAAATTATTCCGTCACAAATATCCGTCGCTAATATCACCTTTTCTTGTAGTGCATGTCATGTTAGAACCCATCTCTCGGGGTCATACCTTCTTTGACCCTTTTGACCCCTTCACTAGTGAATCTCCCGAACTATCAACTTCACTCCACTTTTTCCGCGGAGTTCACTATCACACCTTTTCCACTCGGGCCAAACAACCTCCACATAGTAATAGGTCCGAACCATCATTTGGGGGTAATGAAGACTTTGGTTCCCCCGGCCCACCTAAACCATCCGAACCTCCCGGACTTCCCACATCCAAGCCCAATGTCCATGAGTGGTGCATTGTAGGATGTCTAGGAGTTCCCCATGGCGTTAACCTCTGGTTACGTCAAATGCATGCATGGCACATATTCGGGTGTCCTAGTCCACCATCGCCTATGCGTAGGTCGGACTAATATTAGGTTTGTTTAGGGTCATGTGTGAGTCTTTGTTTCGTCTGGTTTGTTTGTCGAGTGCATTGTGTGTCTGTGCATACATCGAGTCGAGTCGGTCCTTTGTACGCTCACATTGTTAGTCCCTTTCGAGTGCGAGACTTGTCGGACTTTGGGTTCGGTTCTACCTCACATATCAGATCTAGTCACATAAAGGGACCCAGCGGTGATTCCTAGTGAGTCTTCGAGCCACCTTCCCCTCTTTTGAGAGTGACCCCACCCCGTAGTGTCCACCTCTAGCCTCATACCCACAGCAGCGTGTGCATATCGAATCTATACGGTATGAGCAAGTGTCGATTACTTGGAGTGGAGCGTACTCCGCGCTTCCAGGTTCGATGACGGATCCGCCGAAGCTACTCGAGCAGCCGCACCCCTACTCGACGGGGTCGAGTTCTTCCCACCCGGGGAGAATTGATGGGAATCAACACCGGGCACTAACTTTTATTTTTGTATTTGTGTCCTTTAGTTTACTTTTATATCCTTGGGAAAACACATGTGCAATTGTAAGGCTTTATAAGTCACTTTGTCATTCCTTAGGATTCTTTGGGTTTTTGTGCAAAAGTCCAGTAGGACCATCGAGGGGCCCCCATACCCTTTACCATTGGTCCACCTAAGCCCTAGGGGTCCATCTGGGGCTATTCAAAGGTTCAAGGTGGGCTTCTAGATGGTTTGACATTCAAAGGGGACAAATGGACTAAAAAGTCCAAGATGCCTTCCTTCCTTTCAAAGGAGTGTCCTCTCCATATGTAATTTATTTATTTTGGGTTTTTGACCATATGGGGGAAGAAAATGGCCTCTCTCCCACGAAATTCTCATCCCCCCACCCCTTGTCATTCTCTATATAAGCCTATGTATAGTGTCATTAGAGATTTTAATGAAGAATTAAGCATTTTTGCCAAGAGCAAGCCCAAGGGCACCCCTTGTGTCTCTCCTCCCCTCTTGCAGATGGATTTCTGCCATTCTAGGGTGTGAAGCCCTCCTCTTGATGTGACTCCAAGATCTCCACCTCCGCTGGATGCGACTTCCGGCCACCGCCTTCCGTTCGTGCCGCCAACGCGCCGCCACCGCCGCTTCGCCGGAGTTCTGTCTCCATCAGGACAGAACCCCAATCTCAAAATTCTAGTTATTTTTATTGTTGTCTGATCGAACCTTAATTTTGAGGGTTTGTTCTGTCCATCTCCCTTAACCTCCAGTTCAAATTTCGTGTCATTTGGAAGTCAGTATGTATTTTTCCCATATTTTTGTTTATCCTCTCAGTAATCTGCCCTTTTACAGATCTACGAGATAGAGTCACCTTGTCGCATTTTCCCCACCCCCTTACAAATTTTCAGAAAATCCCAAAACATTACTCAGTGTTCCACACATATATCCCCTTCCACCATAATTTTCGTGGAGTCTAGAAAATTCATTTGACCCTCGGTCAAAGGTCAGTTTCAGGCAGATCCCTTGCTGCCCTGTGTGTCTGTCAGTCTGAGTCAGAAACAAAAATAATGTTACAGTCATATTCATTTTTAATCTGTTTAGTGGATGGATCTGTCAAAAATATATGTTGTAGATCCATGAGTGCTCTTTCCAACGGTACCAGCCACGCCTCGATCGGCCTCCGGATCTGAGCTTCGTAATTCTTGCAGCCGAGGCATGCAGATCTGTTCTCTGTGCAGGTCCGAAATTACAGCCCAGGAGAAATTCAGAAATAAATATCAAAAATCAACTTCAGGAGCCGCCACTTCAGGAAGTCGTTTAGGGACGTCCTGCCATCGTCCCAGCCAAGCGGCGCCTCCAGAAGATCTTAAGAAGGCGACGTTCCTTTGGAAACTATTGCTTGCTGTCCAGTGAGTCAGCCACCGAGTTGGCGCAGCACCGAGTTGGAATAGTGCCGAGTCGGACTAGCAGGCCGAGTTCGTGCCGTACGCACCTCTAGATTGCTGCCCGTCAACCCAGGGTCGGTCCTCCCGGGCCCCACTCATAGCCCTTTACCTCCCTGCGTGGAGTGGGCAATAAAATTCACTGTTGTAATTAACTTTTACCGTTGTACCGGGAGTTACTGTACTTGGCCGGGAACGTCTTCCCCACGCCCGGAGCATGGAGGTATCGTGTTCGCTCTCTTACTCGTATTTATTCGTATATGCCACTGCATGTAATAGGTTATTAGCCCATTATATCATTTTTATCACCGCTGCGAGAGAGTGAGTGCGACCCGTCCCGTGACTCAATCCGAGTTAACGCGGAAAAGACGATACCCGAGACTCACTGCCAATTTCTCAACTGCGCACGGTCCCACGTCTTCCCTCGCTTAGGGGCGATCGGGAGCTAGAGTCCCAGGTCGCGTGTCCGTCCTGCATCAGATCTCCAATGTGTTCAACACATCACCTGCATATTGGAAACAATATCGGACCAAAAAGTCACATGCTTCAAATTATCTTCATGCTTTCAAGTATTCAAAGTCATGTTGTCTTTATTGTGGCAAATCAGGGCATAACATGCATGATTGTTTTCTAAGGAAAATTGATGATTTGAATGTTGTCAGAAATTGGAAATCACATTCCCATGTTGCTGCTAACCCCCAAGGACCCAAAAGGATTTGGGTACCTAAGAATGTCAAATATAAAATCTATTTTGCAGGTGTGCCATGGAGTGTAAAGTATGAAATCTGTTTTCAATCAAGAAGGTAAGGCACACGGGCCTAGTGGCATAAGTCAGGTTGGAAGAAAAATCAAAAACTGAATCTGAATGCTCAGGTGATATCCCTCTCATTACTCTAGATAAAGTGCTATGTCTTGATTTGTTTTGTGCTGAATCTTGTGATAATGCATATGAATGTACATGCATTCCATCCACAGTCGTCTGCATACCCCTGTGCATATCATCTTCATATAGCATCGTGTTGAAGTGGATTTTTTTTTAATTCGTCAAATCAATTTCACTGCATAACACTAACATTGCATATACCTTCACGTGATGTCTTGTAAATATTGAACATTGTGTATTCAAGTCATAATGCATTGCAATCCTCCTGCCTTCGTCATCCATGATTACATAGTATATCAAATGGTGACATGTGGAAGGGCAAGTTTTGCCTGTCTAAAAGCTATCACTACGCGTGAGGTGATCTTCGGATCTAAGTTCTCTGCCCGGTACTATGAGTCAATCAGTCACATGCTGCACATGGCATTGGATCCTTACTGAGAATGTCACAGTCATGCACACATTGAGGGGGAGTCATCAGATTTGTCATATGAACTTAATGTTTAGGTTCACATATGAGTCATGCATTGCATGTAGAGCTATCTAGGGGATGTTGGTTGTTAAAATAATTTGTCATGCCATTGCTAATAAATCTGAATCATAATTGACAAATCAAATCTTTTTTTATCTTTAGATGCAGATTACACTCCCCAAGCCCAAGTAATGCTGGCCATCCAAAGTCAGGCTTGAATCAACTAAAGATATACCTTGCAAGGATGAAAAATGATATTATCAATTTCCACCAGGAGATGGGATACCAGAACTTGAACAACCTCCAGGATCGACTCAAGCACAAGCTGGTGAAAGTCTTTGTACGTGCTAAAGCAAGTATCCAAGGTATGGTATGAAAAGCCCGCATCTTTTGATTGAGAACATGTTAAATCGGTAAGGTTGATCAAACACCTCTCACAAGACAAATCAGGTAAAATACATTTTAGTGGTTTGAGCATATGTGGATGATATCACTCTTTAAACTAATAATGCCTGAACTACTAATAATGCCTTTTCTGAACAATTTGTAGGGATTTTTTTGCAAGGAGATTTTGGTATAAGCCTCGTGAATGAACTGAATTTTATTCATCTTTGGATTGCATGTGGAAGGCTTGGATCAAAATAGATTCTCAAGGCAAAGGTATGAAAATAAAATCTGAAATATCAACCTTCGTGAGGTTGGTGATTTTTATGATTGAAGGCTTCCAATCTTATCTTCTGAACTAAGGTAATTCACCCCTTTTTGCTATGGAAACACACAATCATGCAATGGCCTTTTGTCACTTGGTAACATCCTTAAGTGACATGTATTGATTCTAAAAATTTGAATTGTCATTTACTAGCATGTTGTGATGAATTAGTTGAATCAAATTGAAAATCTTGAAGTGGTTGCATATTAAATATTCTTAATTTGAATTGCATGATCACACTTGAATTGAATTGCATATCTGGTATATCAAATGGCGTCTGTGGAATAGTGGATCATGTCCACTTGGAAGCATTCCCTATGCGTTGAGCTGGGTCTTCGGACTACAATCTCCGCCTCGTACTAGATTTTGAAAATTAGGATTGGTTGATGTATGAATGATTTCTTGAGCTGAGCTATGTAAATTGAGAATATGTTTGTGGTTAAATGATTCATATATTTGGCTTTTGAATGATTTCTCATTTCAACACTTGTGAATGACCTTTGAAGATCTGTTGTTGAACAATTCTGTAAATTGGGTTGCATTGCTTAATTTTGATCATCTAAGCACCCTTATTCATAAATGTCATGTCATGAAAAATGGTTGTTGATTCATGAATAGAATGAGGATGATTTCAATGAGAATTTTATCACACTGGCTTGAAAATCAAAGCTCTTATCTTGCCAAAACCACTTGCATTCCATTCTCATATAGTTATAGGTTGCATGCATCATAATTCAATGCATAATGTACTTTTAGATCATGCAAATGAAAATCAAGTCCGAATCACTATGCACATTGCATCGCATTCTCATATGCTCATATGTTGTTTTGCATTGGAACTCATGCATTAGTCGCACTTAACTCATTCAGTTGGCATCCATTCAATTGGTATCAAATTGACATCACATTGCTCGCATGCATGTCATAGTGCATTTGCATAAACTCCCACTGCGTGCTTGTGTGATATTATATGCTATTCACCCCCATCCGTTGGCATTTCTATGGCCTTATGTCTTCTTGATAAATAATGTTGCATTTGAGTCATTATTGGAATGCTTCATGTCGTACACTCTGGGGGAATTCATATTTCATAAGTGCATCTATTTAGGGAGAGTTGCACTGTTATGTATTCATGATATTTTCGGTATACATGTTGAATCAAATTCGCACACTTCATGCACAAAATATGAAAATGAGTGTTAATGATAAGGATATATGAATTTCTTTTCAACACTCTTGAGATGTTAAATTTGCTGCATATATGTTGAAGAGACAATTGAGGAAAAAGTTACCTACCCATCCTTGTTGAAAAATCTGAAATGAAAATGAAAGATAGAGTAATACTCGGTCTCACTGAGTAAACTAGGCACATGTTACCTGAGACGTGATGTGGTTCATATCTGTAAAGTGTTGACTAGTATCTCTATTCAAAATGAGGTGAAATGGTTCAGTATTCTGAGTAACCGGGGATTCTGGCATGAGCTCCATGCGTCTACTCGTGTAAAAAGGAATTATTTGAACCTGATCACTCTTGAAAAATTCTGACTACCATGTGATATTGATTGAGTTAAAAAATGATGGTGAAAACTCATAGTGGTAGAGCGAAGCCTCCAATACACTGTTCTCTAAATTGAAGTGTAGTCTATAAAATGTCTCTTTGTGTTAATCTGAAAATCTGAATATCCATATTGTAACTATCATTTTTCATGTTACTCACTTACACATCTGGAAATTTGATTTAATATGTATTCAGACAATTGATTGACTGCATTAGCAATTGCATGAATCTCCTATATGATTACACAATATCCCATGTGTTATAAGTGAACATTTCAGTTGCTATGACCCTCATGTACCCTTCTTATACCCATTCGCTCTTAAATAAGTACGGGGGAGATATGTTGCGTGTATATATACGTATTTGTCTGTTTGTTTGTTTATGCATCTCACATGTCATCACATGCATATGTTGCATCTTATGCATTTCAAACCACAAATCAAAAATTAAAATCTGAAAATAATGAAAACCCAAAAATTGAATGGACTTCACATGTTGCACACTTGTTAAATAAGGTTTGGATTTTATTTGACCAAGGGACGAAGCGTGAAATCAGCTCTACTCATCCTAGCACGCCAAATAATCAACAATTGGTATCCTATCATGCCAACAATTGGTATCTCCAAAACAAATAAAAATCTGCAACATGAAAATCAACAAAATATGATTTGGTGCCTCCCAGACATTCCATGAACCCACTTGTTTATCATTTTCTCCTTCATCATGATTTGGTGCTTCATCAGACTTTCAATTGTGGGTCTTTGTTTCTTGCTCATTCATCATACTGCTATTTGAACCTCTGTGGTTTCCTCCCTTCATCTTGATAGTGTTCATGTGGGAGAATGTTTGGAATTACCCGACCTGTTGTTAATGACAATGGAGGAGCAAGTTATGTTGTTAAGGGAGACAGCTTTGCCTTATCCCGCTTTTTGATAATGTCAAAGGGGGAGAAAAAGATGATTCATGCTTGACTTTGTGAGGATTCATGCTTGCCTTTGTGATGGTTCTTGATTGTCCTTGTCAGGAGAAAAAGATTCATGATTGCCATGTGTAAGGGGGAGAAGAATATGTTGTATCGTCATTTAGTTTATCATCATCACTAAGTTTATCCTCATTCATCACTAAATTTGTCATCATCAAAAAGGGGGAGATTGTTGAGCTATGGTTTTGATGATAACTAAATTTAGTGTGTATTGCTATGGTTTTGATGCTAACTAAATGGTTGATTGTTCATATCGATTGGTTGAATATGATTGAGTTGAACATGTGCATTGAATGCTTCCTATGCATACTTTTCATGGAGCTTGGTTACATGATACATTCATATTAGATAAATGCATATCTATTGATCTTGATCTTTAGTCAATCATGTTTTCAAAGTGTTCACTTGTATATGTGCATGGCTAAATTACTCTCATACTTTGCTCACTTGCATAGAAATAATTCTTCACCTTTAGCTTAAACCTTTTATGGTTCAAGTGTTTGTATGCACCTTGAACATGGGCTTTCATGTATGCATTTCATACATTTATCATATTGATTATTAAGCTAAAGTTCTAATCATTTTTATCATGGTTTTGTAGGTTAAATTCTTTGTATAATCTCTCCAAGATCAAAGGAGCTTGATGCCACAAAGTTTGGAAGGGTTGCAATGGAGTTTGGGGGTGAAATCTTAAAGTCAGGAATTTCACTGTAGCTAGGTCGACACTGTAGCACGGTCGACCGCCAGGCTAATCCCGATCGACCGAAAATAACAGAACGTAACGGTTCTATTTCCTACAGAGTTCCGGTCGACCGCCAGCCAGTTCCGGTCGACCGCCAGCCTCGATAAGCCCAAAATGTTGACTTTTGTCCATCTCGGAAGGAGCATCTCCTCTTGGTATTGTTTAATCCCAAAGCCACCAAACCTTCCAGGTTTTATGGATCTGGTTCTTGGGATGTCTATGGACCATTTAAAGTGTATAAAATACACACAAGAGGGTTAGAAACAAAATCTATCTAAGAGATCAAAGGGGAGATCAAGGGGGAGAGCTATCAAAGGAAGAAGAAGGCTGCTGCAACCCTCCGTGAATAGTACTCCGTCCAGCAACTTCTTCATCCATCTGATGGTATTCAAGCTCCATCTGAAGCCAGCAACCAAAGGGGAAGAGGAGAAGCAAGCAAACATCAAGGAGATCAAGAAAGCTGTCCAAGGAAGAAGAAGATGTACTATAGCCGTGAATAGTACCTCATGGAAGATCTCCTCATCCCTGCACAAGCCTTTCAAGCTCCATTCAAGCCATTCAAGTGAAGTAGGAAGCATCGTTCCGAGCTCTACATCATACACTCAGTGGAAGCCAAATCAGGAGTCTTCTAAACTGTACTTCTTTGTTTTTATGTTTTGGGCCTTATATTTGTGCTCGTCATAAACTAAAGAACTTGTGTGTATGTGGATCGTTGTTGGATCCGTGGTCATATGCGTGTCGTATTTGATTCGTGTGTGCGTAGATCTTCCTAGATCTGCGTTTGTGTGTGTGTGGATCTTTTTAGATCCGGTCTTTTTAGTGTGTGGAGTGTTGCATCTGTCGCAGCATGTGTGTGTTTTGTTGATCCGCTTGTTGGATCGTGTTGGAGACCTCGTCTCCGTGTGTGTGTGTGTTGGGGTGCGTCCCCATGTGTGTGTGGGCAGGCGTCGTCCTGTGTGTGTGGTTGGAGTGTCGTCTCCGTTTTGGGGATTTATCTCCGAGTGAAGCCTCACCGAGTTTGGTGAGGGGTGGACGAAGGACTACCGTCGTTGCATCCGAATCACCTTAAAAATCGTTGTGCTTTGTATTTTGAATTGTGTGGTTTGGTCCATTTCCTCTACCCCCGTTCTACGTGAGTGATTAGTGTAAACTGGTTGTTCGGATTTATCCACGTGTTTATTACTTAATTTCTATCATGATCATATAAACTTGATAAATCCAATTTTGTGTTCATAGATTTGAATCTCTTAAGTAGCATTCTATCACATATTTTATAAAAGACCAAAAGTTTTCTTAAAATTTGTAATCACCCAATTCATCCCCCTCTTGGGTGTCATTGATCACGGGACTTCAATTGGTATCAGAGCCAAGGCTCTAATTTCATAGATCTAACAATCTAGAGTGATCCAGATCAATGACTACCATTATGTACACTTTGAATTCTCCACCGGTGTTTGATGGTTGCAATTTTGATTTGTGGTTAGGTAAAATGTGTAGTGTTGTCAACTCATATGACCTAAAGCTATGGAAGCTTATTTCACATGGTCCATATGAATTGCCTCAGGACAAAAGTGTTTGGACTGCAAATCAAAAACTTAAACATGAACAAAATTATTTAGTTTTAAAGTTATTTACTGCTGCAGCCAATTCTAATCAATTTTCTTTTGTCTCCTATTGCAGATCCGCGAAGGAAATATTGGATGGATTAGCAGACTTCAAGGAAGAGCATGATGACGAATGTCTTGTAGCGGGCACGAGTGATCATGACAGTGATCAGCAGAATGGATCACACTCGGAGGTAAATTCAGATTCTGAAGATATATCTCTCGATGATCTATTGATTGCATACGATGAGCTTGCTAACAAATATAAGAAGCTGAAATCTGAAAATAAAAAATTGAAAAAGAGTGTTGAACAAATCAACTGTAATTCCTCCTGCAAAAAATGTTCACATTTAGAGGAATTGATTGAAGCTCATGTATTCGACATTGAATTTCATAAAGACCAAATTGGCTCCTTAAGAAATGAGAATAATGACTTGAAAGGAAAGCTAAATTCAATGGTCGATGATCAAACCTTGATAAATGAACCCATTCATGATGAAAAGCTTGCAAAAGAAAATGAGAAACTGAAGGAATTGAACAAGGCCATTTCTGAAAGATTGTTGATTCTTGAAAAAGGAAAATCTGTGGTTGTAAGTGAGTGTGAAAATGTGGATGGTCTACAACAGGAAGTAGACAGTCTCAAGACCATTAATGCATTATTGAATGTCAGGCTTGCTAGTTATGAAGAAAAATTTGCCAGTGCAGAGTTGTGCATTTCATCCCTTCAATCTGAAATTCTTGACTTGAATAATTCGCTGTCCAAATTTGTAGATGGCAAAGAAAATCTGGACAAACTGCTGAGAATGAAAGTAAATTTTCAAAGGGAAGGGCTTGGCTTCAATCCTATTAAAAAGAAGTCTTTTGTGAATAAGGTTTATACCTCGTTTGTTCAAAGTTCTAGTACAGCCAGTACCTCTACTTCACCCCCAAAGCAGTTTTTTGTCCAAGAGATTCAAAATGAAAATAAAAACCAGAAAATCAATTTGCATCAAAAATCCAAAAATGCTGCTAGGACCATTATGCATGATAAACATGCCTCTGCCACACACACATACATCTAGAAAGAAAATCTCATGCTTTTATTGTGGAAGACATGGACATGCCATGCGTGATTGTTTTATAATGAAGAATGATGATTTGGAAGCATGCAGGAATAGAATGAACAATGGAAAATGCAAGGATAAGTCGACGCATCCCAAGGCGAAACAACACTACCAACCTATGGTGTCAACACATCCTGTGTTCTGGACCCATTATCCTCACCCAAATCTAAGGACATGTCGACCTAGGATCTTGATGGGAATCAACACTGGGCACTAACTTTTATTTTTATATTTGTGTCCTTTAGTTTACTTTTATATCCTTGGGAAAACACATGTGCAATTGTAAGGCTTTATAAGCCACTTTGTCATTCCTTAGGATTTTTGGGTTTTTGTGCAAAAGTCTAGTAGGACCATCAAGGGGCCCCCATACCCTTTCCCATTGGTCCACCTAAGCCCTAGGGGTCCATGTGGGGCTAGTCAAAGGTCCAAGGTGGGCTTCTAGATGGTTTGACATTCAAAGGGGACAAATGGACTAAAAAGTCCAAGATGCCTTCCTTCCTTTCAAAGGAGTGTCCCCTCCATATGTAATTTATTTATTTTAGATTTTTGACCACATGGGGGAAGAAAATGATCTCTCTCCCATGAAATTCCCATCCCCCCACCCCTTGCCATTCTCTATATAAGCTTATGTATAGTGTCATTAGAGATTTTAATGAAGAATTAAGCATTTTTGTCAAGAGCAAGCCCAAGGGCACCCCTTGTGTCTCTCCTCCCCTCTTGCAGATGGATTTCTGCCATTCTAGGGTGTGAAGCCCTCCTCTTGGTGTGACTCCAAGATCTCCACCTCCGCTGGATGCGACTTCCGGCCACCGCCTTCCGTTCGTGCCGCCAACGCGCCGCCACCGCCGCTTCGCCGGAGTTTTATCTCCATCAGGACAGAACCTCAATCTCGAAATTCTAGTTATTTTTCTTGTTGTCTAATCAAACCCTAATTTTGAGGGTTTGTTCTGTCCATCTCCCTTAACCTCCAGTTTAAATTTCGTGTCATTTGGAAGTCAGTAGGTATTTTTCCCATATTTTTGTTTGTCCTCTCAGTAATCTGCCATTTTACAGATCTACGGGATAGAGTCACCTTGTCACATTTTCCCCACCCCCTTAAATTTTTTTAGAAAATCCCAAAACATTACTTAGTGTTCCACACATATATCCTCTCCCACCATCATTTTTGTGGAGTCTAGAAAATTTATTTGACCCTCGATCAAAGGTCAGTTTCAGGCGGATCCCTTGCTGCCCTGTGTGTCTGTCAGTCTGAGTCAGAAACAAAAATAATGTTACAGTCATATTCATTTTCAATCCATTCGGTGGATGGAGCTATCAAAAATATATGTTGTAGATCTATGAGTGCTCTTTCTAATGGTACTAGCCACGCCTCAATCGGCCTTTGGATCTGAGCTTCGTAATTCTTGCAGTCGAGGCGTGCAGATCTGTTCCATGTGCAGGTCTGAAATTACAGCCCATGAGAAATTAAGAAATAAATATCAAAAATCAACTTCAGGAGCCGCCACATTAGGAAGTCATTTAGGGACGTCCTGCCATCGTCCCAGCCAAGCGGCGCCTCCAGAAGATCTTAGGAAGGCGACGTTCCTTTGGAAACCATTGCTTGCTGTCCAGTGAGTCAGCCACCGAGTTGGCGCAGCACCGAGTTGGAATAGTGCCGAGTCGGACCAGCAGGCCGAGTTCGTGCCGTACGCACCTCCAGATTGCTGCCCGTCAACCCAGGGTCGGTCCTCCCGGGCCCCACTTGTAGCCCTTTACCTCCCTGCGTGGAGTGGGTAATAAAATTCACTGTTGTAATTAACTTTTACTGTTGTACCGGGAGTTACTGTACTTGGCCGGGAACGTCTTCCCCACGCCCGGAGCGTGGAGGTATCGTGTTCGCTCTCTTACTCGGCTTTGCTTTACTCGTATTTATTCATATATGCCGCTACATGTGATAGGTTATTATCCCATTATATCATTTTTATCACCGCTGCGAGAGAGTGAGTGCGACCCGTCCCGTGACTCAATCCGAGTTAATGCGGAAAAGCTGATACCCGAGACTCACTGTCGGTTTCTCAATCGCGCACGGTCCCACGTCTTCCCTCGCTTAGGGGCGATCGCGAGCTAGAGTCCCAGGTCGCGTGTCCGTCCCGCATCAATTTGGTATCAGAGCGAATGTTGAGTCTAGGGTAGTCTTTGTGTCTAAGTCTGCAAAAGAAAAAAAAGTGTCTAAGTCTAAGTGTCACATTTGCATACCATTAATCGGTATATCAAAAGGTGTTGTCCGAATGTTAGGCTACGCCTATCGGGAAGGCCACACACTTGCGCGAGTGATCTTCGGATTGATTAACTCCGCCATGTACCGAGTCTTGGTTTACGTCTAGGGTCCTTAGTGTACATTAGTTAGTGCATTCCAACTTGCATTGTCGTCGTGTCTAGTGTCTTGTCTCCGTGTGTTGACATGTCTGTCTTGTAATTCCCCATTCCCAATGGAATCTCGGTCGCCCAAGCGATCTGACCGTTGGCCCACCCATGGGTTGGGCAAGCATCCTCTCCACTTCTGTAGGCTCGAACCCTCGAATTTTTATGGCCCCAACGACCCGGGCGATTACCTACGTTGGGAAGCCGCCATGGAAAAATACTTCGCTTGCTATCCCATGTCCGAGGCCAGACAATTCTATTTTGCCAAGGGTAGGCTTCATGACCGGGCTGCCGAAAAATGGAGAACCATCGAAGGCTTAAGGCAGGTTAGGAGGTGATGGCCCCTCAAATCATGGTGGGACATGAAGAGAGAACTTAGGAAGGTCTACGTTCCCCAAACGGTCCCCTCCAACCAGTCCCACCCAGTCACCTCCAGCCAACCCCGCCAAATCATCTCCAAATAAGTGGGTCACACCTCCAGTCGACCCCACACCCTCACCTCCAACCAAGTGGGATATAGTCGGAGGCAAGAAGCCCGACCGGTAGCCAAGCCTAGGCCCACCCCCAGGCCGAGAGATGAGGAGCGAGTCCACCCCGAGGCCCCAACTCCAACCCGCACCTTAGATGAAATCAAGAAAATGCTTTTGGATTGGTTGGATAGGATGGAAAGGACACGTGCTCCTTCACCACCCACGAGAGCTCCAATGCCACCACCATCTACTTCCGATCTTTATTCGGAACCATCGCATTTGGAGCCACTTCATTCCGAGCCACCCGTGTTTGTAATGAGTACGTTTTTCATAGTCGAGCCGCTTCTTAGTTGGTTCAAGGATGGCTTGGTACACCTCCTTATCCATCAATGGACCCCACCCTACCATTAGTGCCGGTCAACTCATTTCATACCACATTCCGGTCTAGTCACCATGTTGACACATTGGATGACCTTATTGTAGGATTAGACTCGCAATGGAAGTTGACGCACTCATTGGCCCGAGGCTTCGACCAACCCGCTAGTCTTAGCTTCACCCATCCGACCTTAGGGTCCACTACCTCCGTGTGCACCGTGGGTTGTGTCACCATGGAGATTCTCTTTTTCCTCCCCATGTCGGCCGAGCCCGACTTCATACCCTTTTAACCGAGGGAGGAATCTTATTTTCTACACATGACCGTCGTCCCACCGATCATAATGGAACTATGAATTTCAAACTTGGGACCATCACTACAAGAAAAAGCGGCATTTGTGACGGCCGTATTCCGTCGTAATTCCGTCGCAAAATCCGTCGCTAACAGATTTTGCGACAGATTTACGACGGAATTGGGACGGAATAAGGCCGTCTTAAAAAATTAGTCACAAATAATCGACGGATTTTATTCCGTCCTAAATTTCAGACGGAAATAAAATCCGTCGCAAATTTAGTCGGTAATCAAACAAATACGGACGGAAAATTTTCGTCTTAAAATCCGTCTGCATTTTGCGACGGAATAATTCCGTCTAAATATCCGTCTCAAATTTTCCGACGCAAATTTATTTCCGTCGTGATATCCATCACAAGCTGCAGACGGATCAGTCTCACAATCCGTCTGAATTTTACGACGGAAAACTTCCGTCTAAATATCCGTCTGTACTTTCGGACTAAGTCGCCTGAAAATCCATCTTGCATTTCAGACAGATTCATTTCCGTGCTTATATCCGTCGCAAATTTCAGACGGATCCGTCTCAAAATCCGTCTGAAATATTTTTACACCTTTTTTTAAAATAAAAAATTTGTATTAAAAACCTGTTTACAAAATAACTGAAAACAAAAAATACACACGCACAAAAATAAAAAATCTGTTTAATTAAAATTACATCAAATATCACAATAAACTCATCAGCGTTACATAGAAAAAATATACAACAAAATCAACAAATATCCTCCAAATCGTCCATATCTTCATCCCCCCCGCCCTGCTCATCTCCTCTGCTGCCGCTCGTAGAAGGATCCTCCTATATTAAAAAAACATACATAGATAAAAAAATTAGTATAAAGATAAATTAAATATTTTATTAGATAACATGAATTTAAATCAAACATAATATCAAATCGATGACGGTAAAGATATCCAATTGTAGACCCCCGGACCCGACTTCTTTAATTTTAAACCAAGTGCATTTACAAAATGCACTTTTGAGCGTCGGGCTCAAACCGAATGTCCGATTTGGAATCCGTCAGCTCTGACAAGTCACGTTTACCTCCTAGGTCGTGTTGGAATGATCGGAATGCCGATCAGATCAATATTTCACATTTTGGACCCCCGGACCCGACTTCTTTAATTTTAAACCAAGTGCATTTACAAAATGCACTTTTGAGCGTCGGGCTCAAACCGGATGTCCGATTTAGAATCCGTCAGCTCTCACAAGTCACGTCTACCTCCCAAGTCGTATTGGAATGATCGGAATGCCGATCGGATCAGTATTTCACATTTTGGACCCCCGAACCCGACTGCTTTAGTTTTAAACCAAGTGCATTTACAAAATACACTTTTGAGCGTCGGGCTCAAACCGGATGTCCGATTTGGAATCCGTCAGCTCTCACAAGTCACGTCTACCTCCCAGGTCGTGTTGGAACGATCGAAATACCGATCGGATCAGTATTTCACATTCTGGACCCCCGAACCCCTACTTTTTTCAATTATTCTAAACTAAGTTAGTTTTGAAAACTAACTTAGTTTTGAATTAAGTTATTTTAGCGTTGGGTTAAAACCGGATGTCCGATTTGAAATCTATCAGCTCTCACAAGTCACGTCTACCTCCTAGGTCGTGTTGGAATGATCGGAATGCCGATCAGATCAGTATTTCACATTCTGGACCCCCGGACCCGACTGCTTTAATTTTAGACCAAGTGCATTTACAAAATACACTTTTGAGCGTCGGGCTCAAACCGGATGTCCAATTTAGAATCCGTCAACTCTCACAAGTCACGTCTACCTCCCAGGTCATGTTGAAATGATCAGAATGCCGATCAGATCAGTATTTCACATTTTGGACCCCCGGACCCGACTTCTTTAATTTTAAACCAAGTGCATTTAAAAAATACACTTTTGAGCGTCGGGCTCAAACCGGATGTGCGATTTGGAATCCGTCAGCTCTCACAAGTCACGTCTACCTCCCAGGTCGTGTTGGAATGATCGGAATACCAATCGGATCAGTATTTCACATTCTGGACCCCCGAACCCGACTGCTTTAATTTTAAACCAAGTGCATTTACAAAATGCACTTTTGAGCGTCGGGCTCAAACCGGATGTCCGATTTGAAATCCGTCAGCTCTCACAAGTCACGTCTACCTCCCAGGTCGTGTTGGAATGATCGAAATTCCGATCGGATCAGTATTTCACATTTTGGACCCCCGAACCCCTACTTTTTCTAATTATTGTAAACTAAGTTAGTTTTGAAAACTAACTTAGTTTTGAATTGAGTTATTTTAGCGTCGGGCTCAAACCGGATGTCCGATTTGGAATCCGTCAGCGCTCACAAGTCACGTCTACCTCCCAGGTCATGTTGTAATGATCGGAATGCCGATCAGATCAGTATTTCACATTCTGGACCCCCGGACCCGACTGCTTTAATTTTAAACCAAGTGCATTTACAAAATGCACTTTTGAGCGTCGGGCTCAAACCGGATGTCCGATTTGGAATCCGTCAACTCTGAAAAGTCACGTCTACCTCCCAGGTCGTGTTGGAACGATCAGAATGCTGATCAGATCAGTATTTCACATTTTGGTCCCCCGGACCCGACTTCTTTAATTTTAAACCAAGTGCATTTATAAAATGCACTTTTGAGCGTCGGGCTCAAACCGGATGTCCGATTTAGAATCCGTCAGCTCTCACAAGTCACGTCTACCTCCCAGGTCGTGTTGGAATGATCGGAATGCCGATCGGATCAGTATTTCACATTCTGGACCCCCGAACCCGACTGCTTTAATTTTAAACCAAGTGCATTTACAAAATGCACTTATGAGCGTCGGGCACAAACCGGATGTCCGATTTGAAATCCGTCAGCTCTCACAAGTCACGTCTACCTCCCAGGTCGTGTTGGAACGATCGGAATGCCGATCGGATCAGTATTTTAAATTATGGACCCCCGAACCCCTACTTTTTTGAATTATTCTAAACTAAGTTAGTTTTGAAAACTAACTTAGTTTTGAATGGAGTTATTTTAGCGTCGAGCTCAAAACGGATGTCCGATTTAGAATCCGTCAGCTCTCACAAGTCACGTCTACCTCCCAGGTCGTGTTGGAATGATCGGAATGCCGATCAGATCAGTATTTCACATTCTAGACCCCCGGACACGGATGCTTTAATTTTAAACCAAGTGCATTTACAAAATGCACTTTTGAGCGTCGGGCTCAAACCGGATGTCCGATTTGGAATCCGTCAGCTCTGACAAGTCACGTCTACCTCCCAGGTCATGTTGAAATGATCGGAATGCCGATCAGATCAGTATTTCACTTTTTGGACCCCCGGACCCGACTTCTTTAATTTTAAACCAAGTGCATTTACAAAATACACTTTTGAGCGTCGGGCTCAAACCGGATGTCCGATTTGGAATCCGTCAGCTCTCACAAGTCACGTCTACTTCCCAGGTCATGTTGGAACAATCGGAATGCCGATCGGATTAGTATTTCACATTCTGGACCCCCGAACCCGACTGCTTTAATTTTAAACCAAGTGCATTTACAAAATGCACTTTTGAGCGTCGGGCTCAAACCTGATGTCTGATTTGGAATCCCTCAACTCTGACAAGTCACGTCTACCTCCCAGGTCGTGTTGGAATGATCGGAATGCCGATCAGATCAGTATTTCACATTTTGGACCCCCGGACCCTACTTCTTTAATTTTAAACCAAGTGCATTTACAAAATGCACTTTTGAGCGTCGGGCTCAAACCGGATGTCCGATTTGGAATCCGTCAGCTCTCACAAGTCACGTCTACCTCCCAGGTCGTCTTTAATTTTAAATAATTCTGCCAAACTAAGCTCATGGAAAAGACTCATGGAAAAGAATCACCTGTGCCGCTTGTGCCGTGGTGGTGGATGCATGAGGGAGAATTCCCGCTTGGGAGAGCAGGCCAGTGAGTGCCTGCAACATGGTTGCCTACTGGGTAGACATCTCCTCTCGGAACTGCCGCTGCATCTGCAGCTGCAAATCAGAAATCTGGCTAGACATCTCCGATCGGACGATGTCTCTGACGTCGTTGGCAGAAGTACTGGGGGCAGGTTGAGGTATACTGAAGGCAGAAGTACTGGTTTGGGTCATGTTCGAACTCGCACATGATGATATCACCGCGCTAGAGTCCATGCTCTCCCCAAAACCATATATCCGGCCACCCATTCTGTCGGATCCAACTCCGGCTGCTGCCCCTCTCCCTCCCCGTACTTCTCTGTCACAGCTCTGCTATATGTTTCCTACAAATAAAATAAAATAATTAGTCAATTTCATATGAATCAATCTGATTTAAATGAACGGTAGAAGTTGCACATGTAGATAAACTTACCGCTACTGAACCGAGCTCTCGCACTCACAAATTGACCTGTCGCCTTCTTTTTATGTGTTCTGTCGAACACCTCGAAGAACGTCGGAGCTCGATTAAGCTCCACAGCCTGTTATATAATTCATAGTAAAAAATTGTCATATATATTAATAAAATGTAAGAAGATAAATTGAAACATTACTTACCATTTTATTTTTATGAGTCGCGAAAGAGACGGACCCACATGTATGCAAATTTGCCTCCGGTTATGACGCCCTATTTGATTTGGCTTTTTGGGACTTTTCTATCCACTTGGGGTCGGAAAATTTGTCACATAGTATGTCCCAATCCTCCTTCCTCATCCATAGAGGACGGTGCTCCTTCCACAGCTATCGGTCTTCACTCCCACCAGCATTTTTTTTAGCATTCATCTGAGCCGCATATACTCTATTTTGATAATTTGTCTTCACAGTAGACTCCCAGGCAGAACGACATCGTGCCGCATCATGTCCACCCGTGAATCGATAAGTCCGCTGTAAATAAATTATGCTTCATAATTAATATACTGTTGTGAATTGAGTTTGGAAAAGACTTGAATTAAATGACATAGTTACTTACTAAGAACATGTCGAACAATAAATCGCGGACGCCCATCGAAAATTCTTTGAAAGACAAATGTGGCCCGGGCACATGTGCCATTACTAGACTAATAGCATGATGGACAGCATTGGAAGGTTCTAATTTTTTCCTGCAATTACAAATGTCAAAGTATTCATATTAGAAACTTACCGCTAATAATTAATGAATGTAAAATAGCCTTATAAATATACCCGGAGATCCAGCAGGGGCGACGTCCATCATGGACAGTGCCTCCCTCGTGATGACTGTTGGCATCGTCAACTGGCTGCTGAGTGGTGGGGGGGGCCTGTAGAAGTCAGAGGTGGTGGGAGGGCTGTAAGTATTAATTTTCACAAGTAAATGCAACATGTTACTGGAAATTAAAATAGATATACCTGTAGCGGGAGGTGGTGGGGGTGGCATCTGTACAGGTGGTTGGAGGGCACTAGGACTTATAAGAATTAATTCACATTAGATAAATGAATATTTTGCTAGAAATTCAAAGAAATACATAGGTGGGAAAGTATTAATTTTCATAAGTAAATGTAACATGTTACTGAAAATTAAAATAGATATACCTGTAGCGGGAGGTGGTGGGGGTGGCGTCTGTACAGGTGGTGGGAGGGCACTAGGACCTGTAAGAATTAATTCATATTAGATAAATGTATATTTTGCTAGAAATTCAAAGAAATACATAGGTGGGAAAGCATTAATTTTCATAAGTAAATGCAACATGTTACTGAAAATTAAAATAGATATACCTGTAGCGACAGGTGGTGGGAGGGCACTAGGACCTGTAAGAATTAATTCACATTAGATAAATGATTATTTTGCTGGAAATTCAAAGAAATGTATAAGTGGGGAAGCATTAATTTTCATAAGTAAATGCAACATGTTACTGAAAATTAAAATAGATATATCTGTAGCGGGAGGTGGTGGGGGTGGCGTCTGTACAGGTGGTGGGAGGGCACTAGGACCTGTAAGAATTAATTCACATTAGATAAATGAATATTTTGCTAGAAATTCAAAGAAATACATAGGTGGGAAAGCATTAATTTTCATAAGTAAATGTAACATGTTACTAAAATTAAAATAGATATACCTGTAGCGGGAGGTGGTGGGAGGGCACTAGGACCTGTAAGAATTAATTCACATTAGATAAATGAATATTTTACTGAAAATTCAAAGAAATATATAAGTGGGAAAACATTAATTTTCATAAGTAAATGCAACATGTTACTGAAAATTAAAATAGATATACCTGTAACGGGAGGTGGTGGGGGTGGCGTCTGTACAGGTGGTGGGAGGGCACTAGGACCTGTAAGAATTAATTCACATTAGATAAATAAATATTTTGCTAGAAATTCAAAGAAATACATAGGTGGGAAAGTATTAATTTTCATAAGTAAATGCAACATGTTACTGAAAATTAAAATAGATATACCTGTAGCGACAGGTGGTGGGAGGGCACTAGGACCTGTAAGAATTAATTCACATTAGATAAATGAATATTTTGTTGGAAATTCAAAGAAATATATAAGTGGGAAAGCATTAATTTTCATAAGTAAATGCAACATGTTACTGAAAATTAAAATAGATATACCTGTAGCGGGAGGCGGTGGGGGTGGCGTCTGTACAGGTGGTGGGAGGGCACTAGGACCTGTAAGAATTAATTCACATTAGATAAATGAATATTTTGCTAGAAATTCAAAGAAATACATAGGTGGGAAAGCATTAATTTTCATAAGTAAATGCAGCATGTTACTAAAAATTAAAATAGATATACCTGTAGCGGGAGGTGGTGGGAGGGCACTAGGACCTGTAAGAATTAATTCACATTAGATAAATGAACATTTTGCTGGAAATTCAAAGAAATATATAAGTGGGAAAGCATTAATTTTCATAAGTAAATGCAACATGTTACTGAAAATTAAAATAGATATACCTGTAGCGGGAGGTGGTGGGGGTGGCGTCTGTACAGGTGGTGGGAGGGCACTAGGACCTATAAGTAGATGTGGTGGCGTCTGTACAAGTGGTGGTGAGCTGACACTTGGACCTATAAAAAAATTCTTTTAAGTTAGTAAATAATTAAAATATTTATATAGCTAACTTATTGATCAAATATACCTGTGTCTGAAGAAGATGCTAACGAGGAGGGAGTAGCGCCCCTCTCACTGCCTTGTCTCCTCCCACTCCTAGTACGACCTCCTCACACCATTTCCTTATTAATAACAAAATAATTAATACATATTAATCCATAATTATATAAGGCTAGACAAATGTTATTTAAAATTATGCTTAAAAAGTAAGAACATCTTACTAAATTATCAAAACATGCCTCCCTCATGTTGGTATATCTAGCTCATCATCATCATCTTCGTCATCCATCGTAGTCTCATCTAATTCGAACTCTTCCTCTTCATCTGACTCCTCCTCCCCTCTAACATGAACATTTAACTCCGTCGGATCGATTTCTTCCACTTCATCTTCCTTACGTAATGACAGTGGCTCATCAGATTCATCTAGATTAACATGTGTGGAACCGATAAGGCCAACTTCATCTGATTGAAAATATTCGATGCTGCCAAGCTCTGAGACATTTTCACTCATATTTAACTCATAAGTGGAAAAATATTTTGCTTTAACCCTGCAAACTGCCCACCAATCTTAATTCTTGGACGATGGATACCTTGAATAATACACTTGGTGGGCTTGTGCGCCTAAAATGAACGGTTCATAGGTATTAAGTTTATACCTATGTTTGACATCGATAATCCCAGTAGACGTGTCATGTCGAACTGAATTAGAATCAAACCAATGACACTTAAATAGGTATACATGATTGTCTCGTCCCAAATACTGAAGTTCTATGACTTCCTCGAGAATACCATAGTAGTCTAATTCCACTTCATTGTATACACTTCCCTTAACAGATACGACATTGTTCATCGTAGACTTACTTCGTCCATAATCCCTCGTATGAAATCTGTATCCATTCACAATATATCCTGGGTAGGCACGTGCAACGTTCGAGGGGCCATAACTTATCTCTTGTACTCTCTGATCACTAATGAGACATTGTTCAACCTATATGTAAAGTAGAGTAGTTAAATATTTTTGAACAATTACGTCAATATTAGTAAATGCAAACATATATATTGAACGATCGACACTAACTTGATATCTCAACCATTTGGCAAAAAACTTCTCGCGTTCTTTTTCAATCTCTACGTCTTGGATATTTGGACATTTTTGTACTAATTCTGAATCAAATTGTCTGCAATATAAATGCACTACTACTTTAAATGAACTACAGAAGAAGAATGAACAAGTTATGGCATTGCTGGAAATGTTAGTTAAGAACTTACTCAACATAAGGTTCAATCTCATTACAATTCAGAAGAATATATATCTCAGCAGCGTACAACTCTCTATCTTCGAGCGTGCGGGTCGAGCAACGTCCGAAAGCACGTCCAGGATGCTTAAATATAGAGAGCCGATCTGACGAATCATCAACTCCTCCATCATCATTACGTGGAGGTCGAGTATGACGAGTTTTAATATCTGGCTCAAAGTACATGGAACAGAAGTTTGAAATTTTTTCAATAACATATGCCTCAGCAATCGAACCTTCCACCTTTGCCTTATTGCGAACTTTCATTTTCAATTCATGCATGCACCTACAACAACAGTTCAGATGGCAATGACATGTAGCGACCATGGACAACATGTATGTCTTCATGAAAATTCTCACAAACCTCTCAAATGGATACATCCATCGAAATTGTACTGGCCCTCCGACAATAGCCTCGTATGGCAGATGGACGACCAGGTGCTCCATCGAATCAAAGAATGCCGGAGGAAATATCTTCTCTAACTTGCAAATAGTTTTGACCACATTTTCTTCAAGAGTTTGTACGTCCCGAAGTCTGAGTTCTGATGCACATAAAATCTTAAAAAATTGACTCAGCTCGGTCAGTGCTCCCCATATAGGCTTCGGCAACAAATCACGAAATACAATGGGCACTAGACTCTCCATGAACACATGATAGTCGTGACTTTTCAGACCATATATTTTTCCCTTATTAACATTCACACAACGGGCTATGTTGGATGCATATCCATCTAGAAATCTCAATTATTTCAATCACTGGCACACTTCCTTGATCTATGTATCATTAAGCACGTAAGTTACTTTTGGCTGCACAACCCTTCCATTTATGTTTTGTAGTTCCAGTTCTGGACGTTTACAAAGCATCTTTAAGTCCATGCATGCTTTGGCGTTGTCCTTTGTTTTGCCTTTAACATTCATGACCGTGTTGAACACATTATCAAAAAAATTCTTCTCGATATGCATGACATCTAGATTGTGTCTACAAGAAGAGTTGACCAATAAGGCAATTCCCAAAAATACTTTTCTTGTTCCAGTTGTGATCCTTTCCAAAACTATTCAGTTGTCGTGTGCTACCAGACAATTATACTACATCTGGTAAATTTTGCACCCATGTCGCCATATGTCGACCCGACACCCGTTGCAAGTCTGCTTCATCTACTTCAACAGTATTTTTTTTAAACGAGTCTTTTTACCTTCGAAAAGGATGGTCACTTGGTAGCAACCGTCGATGGCAATCAAACCAGCATGTTTTTCCACCATGTTTTAATACAAATGATTTGGTATCTTCCATACAGTAGGGACATGCTAACCTCCCATGTGTGCTCCAACCAGATAGCATTTCATATGCAGGGAAGTCACTTATTGTCCACATCAGTGCAGCCTTCATAATAAAATTTTACTTCCTACGTGCATCATAAGTAACAACTCCATCAGTCCATAAACAATTGAGCTCATCAATCAACGGCCTGAGATATATGTCCAAATTTTTTCCGGGACTTTTTGGACCAGAAATTACTAAAGATAAAAATAGATTTTCTCGCTTCATGCACATGTCTGGCAGAAGGTTGTACGGTGTCATGAACACTGGCCAACAAGAATAAGATGCCACTGAACCACCGAATGGATTAAAACCATCTGTGCATAAACCCAACCTAACATTACGTGGCTCCTCTGAGAAAGCAAGATGAGTACGATTGAAGTGGGTCCAAGCTTCACCATCGACAGGATGACTTATTATATCATCGGCACGGCGTACTCTTTCACTGTGCCATGTCATATGTAGAGCTGTCTTTGAGGACATATACAGCCGCTGCAGCCTAGGCACAAGAGGGAAGTATCGCAATGCCTTGTAAGGTATATCTTTTCGCTTTGAATTGACACCTCCCTTAGGTTTGAATCTGTCATGGCTGCAAATAGAGCATGATATATTATCTGCATCGTCTTTGTAATATAACATACAATGATTCGGGCATGCATCTATTTTCACATATCCAAGTCCTAGCTCATTGACCATCTTTTTTGCATGATAATAAGTTTCTGGCAACTTCTCATCTCGAGGCAACATACTCTTGATCAAGAGGAGGAGACGGTCAAAACAAGTCTCACTGATGTGAAATTCAGATTTTAAGTTCAACAACTGTGACACTACAGACAACCGAGTGTACTTTTCAAAACCATCCCATAGCGGCTCATCAGCATCACTAAGTAGTTGATAAAATATTCCGGCTCTCTGATTCGGCACTTCTTCCATATATGCATGTTCGCCATTAACATTAAAACTAGGACCAGCTGCATCCACAACCATATCCACGTAAGAACTTTTGGTTGCAATATTTTCAGGCTCAACCCTCCAGAATTCCTCACCATGACACGTCCAATTCGTATAACCATCCGCAAACCCTTTCTTGTACAAATGATGTTGCACATCCCATGGTGAACGCCACCTCAAGTTTCTACAACTTGAACAAGGGCAACGAATGTGACTGTCGCGGTCTATTGATGCGTTTGGATTCCCCAATGCAAACTGAATGAAACTCTCAACTCCATGCTTAAAATCATCTGACACCACCCGGTCAACTATTCTACGATACATCCATGAACGATCTGTCAACATTTCGCCTGCACCCAATAAATGTTAATACACAAGTAACTTTTAAATCATTACTCTTGAAAATAAATCGGACCCATTCCTCACATCGTTGGTCGCAGACCATTTGTAGTTGGATGAGGACTATTATTTAGATTATCACTTTTTAACCTGTTGGCCCATCTAGGCAAAGGGGACAATTCAACTCCCCTTCTTGTCCGCCATCTAGTCTGCGCCAACAATTGGTATATGAATGATTGATTGAGCATCTTATTTCCATGCATGCATGAAGAGTCATATGGGTTTTGGTATATAGAGTGCATTGTTAGTTCTCCTGCACATTACATCGGTGCAATATCTGCCATATGCATACACTGCATCGGTGCATTCATCAGTTGCTTCAATACAAAGTCGATGCGGGTTCATTATGCATACAAAGTTAGTGCGTAGTTCTTAGCAAGTCTATACATTCATGGTTGCCTTGATGACTTAGCAAGTCTATACATTCATGGTTGCCTCGATGACTTAGCAAGTCTATACATTCATGAGCATAGTCAGTGCATTCGTTTGTTTCACGTATACACTAAGTCTGCACATGGTTGCCTTGATGACTTAGCAAGTCTATACATTCATGAGCATAGTCAGTGCATTCGTTTGTTTCACGTATACACTAAGTCTGCACACGGTTGCCTTGATGACTTAGCAAGTCTATACATTCATGGTTGCCTTGATGACTTAGCAAGTCTATACATTCCTGAGCATAGTCAGTGCATTCGTTTGTTTCACGTATACACTAAGTCTGCACATGGTTGCCTTGATGACTTAGCAAGTCTATACATTCATGAGCATAGTCAGTGCATTCGTTTGTTTCACGTATACACTAAGTCTGCACACGGTTGCCTTGATGACTTAGAAAGTCTATACATTCATGGTTGCCTTAATGACTTAGCAAGTCTATACATTCATGAGCATAGTCAGTGCATTTGTTTGTTTCACGTATACACTAAGTCTGCACACGGTTGCCTTGATGACTTAACAAGTCTATACATTCATGAACATAGTCAGTGCATCCTTTTTGCATCGTAGTGCTTCACGCATACACATAGTCAGTGCATCGCTTTGCCTCGCGCATACACATATACACAAAGCTCATGCTTAATCATGTTCATCTGTGATGTATGAACTCCCTTGATCTACTTTGATACATGTATTTGATTCAATCGTAAATGATTCTGTTGCACTCAATTCAAAATTGGACTGGTTCGGTCTGATTGTTATGTGTGGGTTGTAATAGTTCAAGTTGCTTTGGATTGACTTAGCAACTCATGGCTGGTTTGATTTAGTCATGAGTGATGTAAGCTTATGGAGAAAATGGATTGAAAAGCTTTGCATCACTAAATCCCTACTTGTATTTCAGCATTCTCAACTGCAGGTTGAAAGACCTATGAGAAGAGATAATTCTGATGCTCATTTCCTAATATGGATTGAATTGTGTTTGACATGAAGTTGAGTTATCTGAAATGCATGTGAGGTTTGAAAGATATTGAAACTAAAAATGGGGTTCCCATGCATGAATTTGTTATGAAATGAAAGCATGTGTTTTAAAGGGGTTGAATGTGTTTGAGCTTACACGAGTTATCATCTCAATATGTTGTTGCTCTTCAACTTATTTACATGCAGGTTGTAAGAACAAGTCTAGTGATGAAAGACAAGGTAAGAATTTGTTTTTAATGTAATTCATGTTTGGTTACATTAGGATTCATGTTTAGGTCATTGGGAACGTATTAAAAATCATTTATTAAGGTCTCAAGATCAATGGGTCGACCCCCCCCCCACTCAATGGGTCGACCCCTGGGCTGAAAACTCATGTTTTTTGGTGCTGTCTGAAAGTGGGTCGACCCCCCTCACAAAGTGGGTCAACCCCTGTAACAATTTCTGTAGAAAACTGCTTCTGGATAGAGATGGGTCGACCCCCCCTGGCAGATGGGTCGACCCCCTCAGATTCGTAGGTCCGCGCGTCCATTCCGTGGCCCACCGAAACCCTATGAAAACACTTCCAAATGGGCTGAAAATTTACCCTAATACCCTTGGGTTACTAATGAACATATTAGGGTGGTTTTGCTAGGGTTTTGCAAGGGTATAATGGTCTTTTGCACAACTTATCTTTCTAGTATAAATAACATGCGAATTTGGAGTAAATGTGTGGAGCTCTAATCTCTCTATCTGTTTTGTAGGAGAACGAAGGGAAGAAGGAGGAAGGCTGAGGAAGAGCTCAAGATTCATCTACTTCCATCCATTTCTAGAGCTCGTGATTGAAGAAAGAAAGGAGCGGATCGAGAAGAGGAACGCGTGGACGTCCTCAACATTGGCATTCGACTATTCTCCGACCCGAGCATCAGAGATTATCAACTACACCTCGTTTCTTCTCATGGGGAACTACTTCTATATCTTGTTTACATCTATTAATGCCATTTGCTTTGGAGTTATGGGGTTTGCATTGATCATATCTTGTATTTCTGAATTCTAGATATATTTTTGTGTGGACCGTCTGTAGACGGGTGTTTGTGTGAAGGCGGAGCTGCATCTCCGTGTGTTGGGTTTTATTGTGGGGAAAGTTTCCCTGTGGTTGGTTATGATTACGGCATCAGCAATTCAAGGGATCAAAAGTTGGCAAAATTTAACGTTCAAGTGGACGTCGTCCGCCCTCCACCCATTCACCCCGTTCATTCATATGGCTCTCCGCCTCCGCTTACGCATACACACTTACACTCACAAAATCATCCGCAATACCATTACATTCGACCACCCACATATACGCCTCCACTACGGCATCCACTTGAGCCTTCTAATGAAGAGCCGGCAATTGAAGAATTGAAGATGGCACATGATGAAGTTCCGAAGGCACCCCTTCCGAGTTTCCTTCATTTTCCTCTCCCCTCACTACCATCAGAGGAACCTCCTGCTCAGGACGAAGGCACCGTCCTTAATCCAACCCCCACTTTTGAGACTTATTGGTGTTACGAAGATGGGTCGATAGTCCAATCACCCGCGCCGACGCATCACGAGTCTTCTCTTACCCCTAACGCTTTCCGCCCCTTCTGACATTTTCTACGTACCAAACCTCCTCAAGTTACATCTCCCACTATGCCATCAACCTCCACAGCATCGGCCTCTGTTGAACCTTCATCAACCTCCACAGTACTGGCCTCCTCAAAACCTTCTACTAAACCTCCACCCATTATACCATTAGCCCCCATGCCATCGGCCTCTGCCGAGCCCATCACCAAACCTTCCGCAATTAACCTCCCATTACCGCCACCTCGGCCCTCCGCTGTCCCTATAACACCAAACCCAACTACCCCTATTCCACCACTTAACCCTTTACCCTTACCTGTGGCTAATCCTAAGCAGGGTCCACCCCTTTTTGCACCCGAGACAATCCCTTCCGCTTCTGAGCAAGGGGGTAAGCTCGGCGTGTCTCCCTCAACACTTTCCATTATACCACCATCATCCATGGAGCCTTCTGCCTCCGCTTCACCTCCCTTTACCACTCGGGATGGGTGTATTTCTTCAAGCACATGTGCCGAAGATGATCGAGAGCCGGGCAAGAAGGATTTGGCTACAGCTATGCTGTTTAAAATGCAAGAGTTCATTTGTCGGATGTCGATCCAGGTTTTTGTGCTGAGCATGGTTGAAGAGGCCAAGCCCCCGCCGCTGCTCACCGAGAGAGATTGTCAAAACTTGATGCCATATGAGTCCATGCCCAGGGGCTGGGCAGGGCACCCCTTGTTCCAACTTTCCAATCTTGAACCCATTCTTCCATACAAAGGGGGAACATCCATTTTGTTTAACACTCTTCATAGGCCACAATCCTTGGGCGTGACGACACTTCCCATCCTAACTTTTCAACTCTTTCACATTATTGTTCGTCACCCTCCTAGAGAGTTGTCATTTATTATTGAAGCTTTGTCATGGGCCTTTGCTTTATCCATTGGGCCGCTTGGTTGTACGCTTTCATTACTATGGCAGGATAGTTATTCTTCCGCTAAGGGGCCTTCCGCTACCCTCTCTATTTTTTATTCTACTTCATCCACACTTTTGCCTATCACCGATTCCTCCTTATGGGCCATCCGTCAGGCGAGGAGGAGGATCTCATCCTCTCGTCCCATGCATTCTTTGTGCTCATTGCACCCCACGCATCCATCGTATCCATTGCATTGCATCTACATGCATTTGCATTTCTTCTTCCCCGGGTTTCCAACCCCGTATCTTCCTCGCCTTCCGGAACCTCTGGATCCTCCACGTTTCCTATCTCTTTCGCCTCTATCTTCGAGATCTCTGGGTCCCCTTACACTTCTTCGGCATTGCGCCCCCTCCGATCTTCTCTCAGGGCATCGCGTCCCTTTCCAACTATTGCATCCGGACTCCTCAGATTTCTCTCTTGTTCTTCTGGGGCATCGCACCCCATGGTGTCTCAGTCATCCGGAACCTTCGGACCTCCCTCTTTGGGCATCGCGCCCCTCTACACCCTCACGCTTGGGTCCTCCGAGCTTCTCACTGATTCTCCTTGGGCATCACGTCCCTTCCCATTTCATTTCACCGGAACCTTCAAACCCTTCTTCCTCTTCTAATCCACTCCCCCCAGGGCATCGCATCCCTCCAGATTCTTCCTCCCTAATTCTCCCGGGGCATCACGCCCCCTTTCCCGCTATTTCCCTGGAACCTCCAGATGTTCTATCCCCTCTCTCAGGGCATCGCGCCCCTTTCCGTCTTCTTCCTCCGGAACCTCCAGATCTCCATTCTGGGGCATCGCGCCTCTCCCCACCTCCACTTCCGGACCCTTCGGATCTTTCTCTCTTCCCAGGGCACCACACCCTTTTATACCTTCTTCCTCTGGAACCTCCGGACTTTCTCCCAGGGCATCGCGTCCCTCTCTACTTACCTCCTTCGGACCCTCCATCTTTCTTCTGATTCATCTTCTTACTCTTCCAGGACATCGCGTCCTTCATTCTTTTCTTCCTCTTCAATCACTTTTTTCCATACCTTTTCCCAGGGCATCACGTCTCTCGGGATTTTGCTCCTCCGGATCGTCTGGATTCCTCCTACCGTGATCCTCCTCCGGATCCTCCTCTTTCCATCTATCAGTTTCTCCTCTTAATTCCTCCCGATCCTGGGTCCGACCTCACTTCTTCCACCTCAACTACTTTGGGCATCTGCCCGTTCTCCCACTGCTTCCGAGGCTTTAGTCCTCACTCCACCTCTTAATTTTTCCTTTCATTTTGTACACCTTTCCATGTGATCAGGGTCTCTGCACCTTAGTGAGGGAATTCTAGCCCTCGCCTCTTTTCCTTTTCTCCATATTCGTCTGAGTCTGGCCTTAGCACCGCTCTTTCTTGTTAAGCCACTTTCAAAGCTTTGCTTCCTTTCCTTTCTGCCAAAAGAGGACGACATATCCCACGCTTATCAAGATTGCCTCCGACAGCTGCTGCTTCTTCTACAAGGTTACAAGGTAACATTAGTGCATAAGTATGCATTCTTATGCATTTTCGTCACTTTATTCACACATGGTTTTCAAATGAAGTGCTTCTTAACATGATTAAAAGTGGTGTCTTATACCTTTATCTTAGGCTTTTATTTAATTAAATCATTATCAAAAGAGTCTTTAGACTTGCTATGCAGCACTTTGGTAATAAGAACCCCGCGCTGGGAGTTCGGCGTTCTCTCCCCGCTCATTAAGGGCAATCCTTAGTTGGGCATTCCACACACTTCACGGCGTCCTTAGCCGTCTCCCTTAATAAAATATCGTTGCTACTAGGGCCATGCTTGAGGGCACGAGATTTTTTTTCTCTTCTTAACTCGGCTGAAATATGAGAACTAGATATATTCTTGGGCAAAACAACCAACCTAAGCACACCCCGACAAGAGGAAGTCTCAAATAGGGGCTGTCTATTATGACCTTATTCTCAAATATCATGTTTCAATTGCAGTATCTTTCAAGTCTAAAGGACACAAAAAAGGAAAATGAAAATCATGAAAAAAAGAAAAAAAAAGAATGGTGAAATCAAAAGAAAAATTTGATGAATTTGGCATGGCAAGAGGGCAGTAAAGTTTCCCCGTGGGACGTTATGAGCCTGGTCGTATGCGTTCCTATAAGAGAATGTAAGGTTCGATGATATGACACAAAGCCCCGGCGCAACAGACCGAATCTCTAGGGGTTGTGCTATGGAGGGAAGTCAAAACCCGATATCTTCTTAACTTATATCTGGCTTATCTCTAATTATTCTTCTCTTCTCCCTCTAAGACCGAGTGTTTCTCGGGTATGGCCTTGGTAGGGGCACCGTTAACCAAGGGTAGTCGGTTATAGGGCGCCACCTTTAATGCATGCCCGGCTTTGGGTAAATTTTAGCGAAAGGGGAAGGAACAAGGACTCTTAGCCAGTGGTTTAAACATCCTCTGTTGCTGCTTTAGCGATGTCTAAACCAAAATCTAAAAAAAATTAAATATTTTCAAAAAAATTGAATATTTCCAAAAAAATTGAATATTTCTTGAAAATTTCAAAAAATTTAAATATTTTCAAAATCCATAAAATAAAAATTCATATATCTTCCAAAAATTCACATAAAAATTCAAACATTTTTAAAACCCCCATAAAAATTTGCATATTTCAAAAATCAAAAAACTACATTGTATTTTTTTGATGGTGCTTTTGCAGGGACAACAATCTTGCACGGACCAAGAGCACGGGATGAGTCCCCTCCATTCACCGCTATCAATCTTATGATTCTTCCCAACATCATCATGATTTGTCACTATGGGCACTCCTGATTATCATCTCTCTATTCATGTCATACTGGGCATTAATTGATCATTCATCCCCAAAATCCTTTTAATAAACTCCTGCTAATTTCACTTGATCACTACGCCAATGGGCATTATCGGATCTTGATCATTTAACTCCAAATCTTGATTTGCCAAGATTGTCATCCTCATGACTTTAGAAGAAGCAATGCTCTGATGACATATAAGCTTTGCATGCTTTGATGCTATTGCTTTGTTATGCTTTGATAGTTCATATACTTCACAAGCTTTGATGATTTATATGCTTCAGGCTATCCATGCCTTGCCTTACTATGTGTGTTCAATGCATTGATCATGTTATGGCTTTATTTGTTGCTTATCTTTCTTGATATCTTGGCTAATGAATTTTTGAGCGTAGGAAGGAGCTCTTAGTCCCACCGTCTAGACATCATCACTCAAGTCCCACGGTGACTGCATTATGTGCTGCATCTTCTCAGTCCCAACATGCTTATTGCTATCACCATCTCCCTATATGCATTTTACTATATACTATTACGCTATTAGATTATATCAAGGACCTTGTGGCTTTGGTAAATCTGGAATTTGAGTTCCCCTCCATCAAAAATAATGATGATTCCAGAGGCATCTTAGTCGCACGGATAGGCCGTTGAGCCGTCCAAGACTGGGGACGATGGTTCCCTTTTGCGAGTTGGTGTGCAGATAAATGGGCTTCGGCTTAGTATCAACTCACAATTCGGTATCTTGACTCAGTCTGGATAGCTTAACAATATTATCCTTGATTATCTTATATTTTCCCTTTAAACCCAGCATGCATTCATATAGGGATTTGAAACAACTTTGAAAAATCATTCTGATAAGCTGATTTTGAGAGTTAATTGATCACTAATTTCCAAGATATGAGATATTCATTTCTGAATTGTGTCCTCGATTCGCCTTCTTGCCATTTTGGGTTGTTCCCTTGAAAATTCTTTTGTTTGGATTTCTATCCTCTTATTTCAATCCTTTTCCTTTGATCCACCTTGGCTGCATCATGTCCACGTTGGTTGGTAACCGCTCCCCAATGGTGAAACCTACAGGTTTGTGACCTGGGGTACTTCCACTGCGCTGGAAGTTGATCGCTCTTTTATATCCTTCGTGCCCGCGTGCACACTCCTCCTCTTATCTAAACAATTGTTGTTTTCATCGAATCTCCTCAAGATTGCTTCATTCTGAGCTTTCGATTCAATTCTTATCAAGTGATGTTGATCGCGTGTCTCATCACACCTTGGCATCTACTTTTCAGTTCGCTCCACTCCATTCCATTCTATTCCACGCCGCTTTACGCCATTACACTTCATTACACTCCTTGTCACTCCCTTGCAAAGCAGACGCTAAGGCGGGACAGCTGTAGACACGCTAAAATTGACATCATTTTGAACATATCTCCTATCGCGCTGCGATGCCCCATTTGACCCTAAAATCAACTTATTTGAGTAATTTTCCTCTATTTTATTGAACATCCAACTTCCCCCAACTTTCACACATGTTTTTCTATTTTTCCAGCCTTTTCTCTATTTTTCCGTGGGCTTTTCGAATTAGTGGTGGCCACCCTGCCGCTATTTAACGAATTGGTGGTGTCCACCCTGCCGCTATTTAAAGAATTAGCGGCGGCCACCCTGCCGCTATTTAAAGAATTATCAGCGGCCACCCTGTCGCTATTTAACGAATTAGTGGCGGCCACCTTGCCGCTATTTAAAGAATTAGCGGCGGCCGCCCTACCGCTATTTAACGAATTTGTGGCAGCCTGCCTGCCGCTATTTAAATAGCGCCCAGGAAGGGGGCGCCAATTCTAGCAGGCTTCCGTTTTACTATTTTCAGATTATTTGAAATAGTGACACTGCGTGAAGTCGCCAATTCATTAAATAGCGATCATCCGGAAGGTCGTTAATTCTTTTCTTCACATTTTGAGCCAAAATCAGATTATTTTTGATTCCACGACTTCCTTGAAGGTCGCTATTTTGTAAAATAGCGCCCGTGTGTAAAGTTGCCAATTTCATTGCCATATTTTGAGGTTTTAACTCCGTCCGAAACTTGTATTAAATTCTAAATAGCGACTTCCTCTCGTCGCCAATTCTTTTCAAATTTTGGAAAGTCTGAATCCGTCTCGAAATGCCTCAGAGTTAGCGACGCTTCACGCGTGCGTTATTTTAAATAGCGACCATCTGCCTGGTCATCATTTCTTCCAGAGATCTAAACTCTGGCAGAACCTCCTTCTTTCTCTCTTTTGAGCCCTCTTTCACTTGGGAAATGTCTCCTAAGGCTTTCTAAGGATGAAGGGACACATGGCCATGGTTTACACCTTCCAAATCCCATTAAAACATGATTATCTAATTTTCTTTCGATTAAACTCTAAATTTTGGCCCTATAAATAGGACCCCTCTCTCCCTTGTGTAAAAGGGCATCATCAATCAACTAAGTGGAGGTGCTGCTGGATTGGAGGCTCAAGGAGGAGTCTCCCACATGCTTAAAGCTTTATCCATGGAGTTCTTCTTCCTCTCTTGAAGATTTGGAGCCTCTTCATCCTTGGAGCCTCTACGAGCTCTTCATCCTCTTTGAAGCACATTGAAGATTTTGAAGCCCCCTCTTGGAGAATCAATCAATAAGCCTATCTCTTCTTTAATTCCTTTTGTTTCTTTATGAATTTTACTTAGATTGCATACATCATATTCTTCTTCTCCTCTTCTTATTTTATCATCTCAATATTGAGATCTCCATATTGTGCACTCTAGCACAACTCCATAGTGCAACACTTGCACCCTCCTATCATACATCATATTTCCCTTACCCTTTTGCATAGGGGTTTTAAAGGCCAACATCAACAAGGTGTGTTTTAGTCCATGCTTTTCATTATTTATATATCTTATTTAGATTTGATGCTACATATCTTGGTTTCTAATCATATCCTTATTGTTAGTGTTTTCTTTGTTGTTTTACAAGGGTAATCATAAGGAAGAACTCTCTTCATCGGTCGGCCGATAGCAAGAGAAGGTGCACTCACAATCTGCCCCGCACTTTAAATGTATTATTCGCGATCCCTCCTTTGTTATTATTGTTTATATCATTTTAGGCCCTCGCGTCTCTGGCGATCACCCTCCTATATAGAATCCCACGCATGCTCCCCTTTCTCTCTCTTCCCATGCTTTTCTAGCCATATTATCCTTTTCTTTTTCTTAAATGGATTTTCTATAATCTACACCCTCCTCTATTTACTCGGTCAGAGAACGTGGCCCAGCTCGTGGGCACGTTCTTTCCCCGTTCTGCACGATCTCTCCCCACGATTTGAAACTTCGGGCTCAATGAACAAAACTATCGCTCTCCCATGTGGAGGGGGGGGAAATTGAGGACAGAGAGACACACGGGGGAGGGAGGCAATTTTTCGGAAGGGGATCGAGGTGGAAGCCATTGCGGAGTTCCTCCCGGGGGGGTGAGAAGAGTCGCATAGATCGTCTTCCTCCTGCATCCCTTGCTTGGTTTGAACTCCTTAGTTCCTACTTCCTACTTGCATCACGGCTTCCAGGTAAGTACAATGCATGTAGTATAATCCCTTAGCTCCCACACCTAGATGTTTCTTCCCAAAACAAACGGGAAGGTGGGTGGCCGAAAGCCTCGGCCATCCCTCCTTCCCACCACCCCCAGGTAACCTTGCCACCATCACTCCCGCTCTGTTCATTCTATTAGAGTAGATACTACACATTTCGTTTTACTAATGGCTTTTTTTTCTTCTTTCTTTGAGCTACGTTGCAGGACTTCAGCATAAGGGACATAGCAGGGCTCCTTGCCCTTGGCCGGCCGAGGACGAGGAAGAGGAAACCCATCACCTCCCCATTTGGATTATCTCCCCGTGATCATCACCCCTGTGAGGTTCATGTAAACACCTCTGGCGATCACGACGTTCTGACGTTTCTTTTTGTTCCTCTATAGGTACCCAAGAGACATCCTCCATCCGCCCACCAACACATCACACACAACCGCGCATCCATCTCACAATCTGGGTGCCTACAAGCAAAGTGGTGATCACGGTGGGACCCTCTAGTGCCTACTGTAAGTTCATAATGCTTGAAGTCCAAGATTAGTTGATCCATGCATTTACATTAGTCTAGTTTTTGTAGCTCTGTTTTACATTTTCTGAAAGTTGGACAGAAGGAGGCCAAACTCCTGGCCGCCTAGGCCCCTGGGCGACCAACCTAGTGGCCGCCTAGGCCATCTGTTGGGCAACCAGAACTCTGGCCGCCCTAAGCCCCAGGTGACACTCGACCTGGCCGCCCTTTCCCTTGGTAGGAGGCCACCACTCTGGCCGCCTTCCCCCCTGGGCGACACTCGACCTGGTCACCCAGGTTTGTGGACGGCCATCACTTTGGCCACCCTCTGTCCTCTTCCTGTGTTTCCCCATAACATTGTTCTTTCTCTGCTAGTTTGCTTGTGTATTGTGTGATTAATCTCTACAGGTTAAGTAACGTGGTTGGGTTTAGGAAGAGCCGGCATCACCCTTGTTAGGAAACCCTCCCGTTGGAATTGAACCCTTCACCTGAGGATTCCTACTTAGGTGCAATTGGTTCAGTCCATTCGGGAACCTCCGTGAGTCCTCGCGAACCGTGGATTCCCACACGGTCACCAGGAAGGTTGTACCATTGGAAGTCCCCGTAGATCACCTTGGGTTTTGAGTGAGAGGTTTCTGCTAGGCTCCCATAGCTCATCCCACACCCTTAGTTCCCTTCTCTCCTCGAGTGAACAAAAGAAAAGACAAAATAAGTGGAAAAAGAGAAAAAAGAAAAAAAATTGGGACGTTGATTGTGGTCACCACTTTGTTGTGTGGAAATACTCACTTCCCCTAAACCTTTTATTTTCTTTATTCTAAACCAATTAATAATTGGTTTAGGATGGAGAGAGTTTATTCAAATCCGGGTTATGAGGAGGAATTTCCTCCCCAATTTGAATCTGGAATTAGGGGCAATCCTCTATTTCAAATAGAGGATGATCATCTGGACGCCTTCATAGGCATGTTTTCGGCTACACCGAATGAGGCCGTCCACGCCGATTCGGCTTCTTCCCCAAGTGACCATGATCATGGTAGCCCGAGGGCTCCTACACTCTCTCCACGCGAGGATCAAGAGTTGATTATCGTTCTATCCTGTTATTCTCCCGCGGACTTAGCCGCGATGGCTTCCCGTGGGAAGGCTCCGGCCATCCCACACTTGTCTCTACATCTCACACCTCCACGTGCTCAAACTCCTTTCCAAGGGTCCGCAAGCCGACCAACTCCCGAAAGTCCAATCCAATTCAGCTATCTAACAGCTCCACAAAGGGTTCCTTCACCTCCAATTCCACCTACCATGGGTGCCCCGGTGAAAGGGATGGACCCATCACTCCGGTAGGAGATTCAAAGCTACATTCGGCAGGCGGTGGCCGAGAGTATGCCAAACTCACGTCCCCACTCGCTAGCCCAGTATTGCAAGCTCCCTCATGCTTACTTTCCACCCGGATTCAAGGCACCTAAGTATAGGAGATATGATGGCACCACCGACCCTCATCATCACCTTTCGAGTTTCCTTATGGATTCCCATCAATGGCTCCACGATCAGGTTTTATTGGTCCACTTATTTCAAAAATCCCTTGAGGGCGAGGCCCTACGTTGGTTTGCTTCCTTGCCAGCTATTGATCTCGTCAACATTGACATAGTCTCTGAGCGATTTCTTGCTCACTTTGGTCACATGTCCTCTATTTCCTCCACATTGTTTGACCTAGTCATGGAGAAAATGAAGCTCGACGAGGACTTCATTAATTTTGCAAATCGTTGGAGGATCATGGCTTCTAGGACGGAGGTTCCCATCCCCGAGTCTTAGGCCGTCACCATGCTGGTGAACAATGCCACTCCTCAACTTAAGGCTATTCTAATGCTTAGTGAGCTCCACACCTTTCACCAACTCTACAACCGAGCTCGGATAGTTCAAGCCCAGGTAAGGGATTCTATCTTGCCTCCCTACTTTGAGCCTCGTACCAAGAGTAGGAAAAACCCAGCTGTCCCCACCACCGAGGGCGTCACGATAAATGAGCAGGTCAATGCGGTTGGCTAGCCTTTCAAGCCTAACAATCGCTAAGTCTCCCATCCCACTCAGGCTACAGCTAACCAGGGGCAAGGTAATTCCAAGCCTTATGCCAATGTCCCTCCACCTCAAAGCTACGGCCCCGCTAGGCCAAAAAGGGCTTCTTATCCTCCGTTGTCTGAAACTTTAGGTGACATCTTCTTTGTCCTTATGTCCTCAGAATCTATTCAACTTCCCCCTCAACGAGATCGGGTCCATCCCAATGCCGACACCTCCCGATATTGCCTATATCACCAAACTCTTGGCCATGATATCTTCAACTGCTTTCAATTTCGGGATTGGGTATATGATATGAATGACGAGGGGAGAATCAACTGGGCGGATGTGAAGCAAGCTATCGCCAACTTCAAGAAGCCCAACCGGGACCTTGGTATAGTGCATAACCCACTGCCAACCCATCAGTCAGCCAAAGATCCCTCGAGCTCGAGGCAGATTGAGCAGGTTAACACCGCCATTGGAATGGAACCACGGGTGCTCAAAATGACCCAGATGTGGGGTGTTGAAGGATTCTCGGGTTGGTACGGGAAGATAGAAGTGGAAGCTAATGAACCATGGGCGGACATCAACATGTTCACCCAATCCCGAAATCTGGTCTCACCACCATCCGCCCTGTATCCAAGTGCCACCCAAAAGCCACTCACCTTGATCAACCCTCCTCAAATGCCGTGCTAAGAACCCTATATCTTTCCAAAATCTTAGTCAGTACAGGAGCGCCCCTTGGTTTTCCTTAAGCTACCTCAGCCAAAAACAGTTCCTTCTTCTTCTCCGGTTGGATCTAGAGATGATTCAGCCTCTCTCTCATACATATTTGGATCTCCAGCTCCTTTACAGCTCATTCACCCAAAACCTTTGGAACAGGATGACCCGAAAGAAGCTTCGGTCAATGTCACTCTTCGGAACCGCATCATTCCCCCATCCCGAGGGCCATCACAGCCGGAGGAAGGGGTCAATTCTCAAGGCCCTCCCGTGGAGTACGACATTCTCCAGCATCTGGACAGAACCCCTGCTAAGGTTTCCATCTTGGAGCTCCTTAGGAAATCTCCGTCACATCAAGCCACCTTGCTTCAATTCCTCCAAAAAATCATGGTCAATGAAGACAATCCGACAAGTGGTGTGACTGAGGCCATCATGGCCCTTACATGCGGACCATCTATTTCCTTCTCTGATAAGGACCTTGCTTTGCTAGAAAGCAGGTCACTCCCGTTGTGCCTTACAATCTCTCTCAACGGAGTCAAGGTCGACTCCGCCCTCATTGACACGGGAGCCTCAATTAATGTTTGTCTCATGAAGACCATCAAGAAAATTGGCCTCCAGGAAGAGAGTTTAGAGGAGGTATGCACTACCATCTCAGCTTATGACAATTCAAAAAGGTGCGCAAAAGGGAAGGTGACCCTACAACTCGGTCTAGGTCCAATGGTTATGACGTCGGACTTCTTTATCCTCGATGTCGACCCCGCATATAAGGCTATCTTAGGACAGCCTTGGATTGAGCAAACCCTCGGAATCCCATCAACAGCCCACCAATGTTTCAAGTTCCCTTACAATGGTAGGGTGATCAAAATCAAGAGTATCCCGCTAGTGGAAACTCTCAATGCCATTACCTCCGAGCAGATTCCATTTATGACCATTCCAGATAAGGGCAAGAAACCCGTCCTTTCCATAGAGGGTGCCGTTGGGCCCTCTGCCTTAAGTCCACCTGATTCTCCTTTCCTTCCTTGGCCAATCACACATTCCAATATCCCTCTCGGTAAAGGATGGGAAATCATGGCCAGGATGGGCTTCACCATGGGTAGGGGTTTAGGTCAGCTCGAGCAAGGTCCTACGCACAGGAGAAAGCTTAAGGTTGCTAGAGGTCGAGCAGGTTTAGGTTACTCTCCGGAAGAGCCATCTAGGGCTACTCAAAGCAAGGGTTTAGTTTATGGTCGCTTTGTCATAGGGCCAGTTCAGCCAGGAACTTGGCAGGAGCCAAGAGAAGAGTCCGAGGTCCCTCAAAGAAAAGAAATCCCACCCAATTTACCACTCGAGGAGGACTTTTGTCTCCTCTCCCTCTTTCATCTTGATAAACCCCCTGACGAGGTTTTCCCATCATGCATCTTCCTTGCTTTAAACAGGCCCGCGCCTGTCCTTTTCATTCCCTTCCTATTTCACCCACCGCTTCCTCCGCTCCTTACTTATCCTGCCATGGGGCAACCCGCCCGCCGGGTGTACACGTTCACCCATGATCACCAAAAAAAAATGCTGATTCTCAAACATGGGCTTGCGAGCTCACTATTGAAGAAACGACCTCCTTGGAAAATGGATCCCTCGGCCAAGGGCCGACACTTTCCACCTTGAAATCCCTTCCACAAACTCCCCTTGTACATAGTAGGGTAGAGTCTAGGTTAAGTCCAGGTCTATACATAACATCCTTCCTTCCAAAAAGTCTAGTATCCGTCAGGTTCCCGCGTGATATATCAGCCAGTTGGCTGGTAAATGCACAGAGCTCTATCAGGTCTCTGAATTTACATCCACTCCCATTTCCCTAGGGGCAGTTGAACTAGATGGATCTTCAACAGATGACGGTCTAGGGGTGTATGTCTTAGAAGAGGATGACGATGCAGAAGAAGAAGAGCCTTTAGAGGATGGTAATGATCCCATAGCTTCCTTTGTCGACAGAACCACAAGATTCGACGAGCCTAATGTTTCCGTTGATGAATCCAACAAAGAAATCAACATCGGCACCAAGGATGATCCAAAGAATATATTGATAAGTGCCAACTTGACTGATGAGGAGGAAGCTGCTCTTGTGGCAGTTCTTAGAGAATTTCCCGATGCTTTTGCTTGGTCCTACGAGGATATGCCACGTCTGGACCCGTCTCTGGTAGAACACCATTTTGTCCTGAAACCCGATGCTCGAGCTGTCAAACAAAAGTTAAGGTGACTTCACCCGAAGCTTGCACTCAAGGTCAAAGAAGAAGTAGACAAGCTCCATAAGGCCAAGTTCATCAGGGTTGTTTTGTATCCGCAATGGGTAACTAACATTGTCCCTATTATGAAGAAGGACGGTAGGGTCCGCATCTGCATAGATTTCCATGACCTTAATCGTGCTTGCCCAAAGGATGATTTTCCTCTTCCACACATAGACGTCCTGGTAGACAACACCGCCGGCTATGAGATGCTCTCCTTCATGGATGGTTTCTCGGGGTATAACCAAATCCGCCTAGCGGAAGAAGACCATGAGGAAACTTCTTTCACCACTCAATGGGGGACTTACTATTACGTTGTCATGCCCTTCAGATTAAAGAACGCAGGGGCAACGTATCAAAGGGCGATGATGGCCGTCTTCCACGACATCATGCACGTCTATATGGAAGTTTACGTGGATGACATTCTGGTTAAATCCAAGACCAGGAGTGGCCATGCAGAGATCCTCCGTGCAGTTCTCCAATGGTCACGGGAGCACCAACTTAAAATGAACCCCAAGAAATGTGTTTTCGGGGTCTCTTCAGGTAAGCTTCTAGGGTTCATTGTCAGTAAGAGAGGAATTGAGATCGACCCTAATAAAGCTAAGGCCATTACCGAGATGCCTCCTCCCAAGAACATCAAAGAGGTCTGTGGTTTGATCGGGCGTTTACAATTCATTAGGAGATTTATATCTCACCACTCTCAGCGATGCAAGCCCTTCTATGACATGTTAAAATGAGAGGCTAAATTTGATTGGAATGACAAGTGTCAAAAGGCCTTCGATGACCTGAAGAGATACCTTTTAAATCCTCCCGTTCTGGCACCCCCGATCCTGGGTCGGCCTTTATTGCTCTATGTTTCTACCATTGATGAATCAGTTGGAGCAGTATTGGCCCAATATGACGATGCCAAAAGGGAAAGTGCAGTCTACTATTTGTCCAAGCTGTTCAATGATGCTAAGCAGAGGTACACTCCCATGGAAAGGACTTACGCGGCCGTCATCTGGGTCGCCCAAAAGCTAAAGCATTATTTCCTCGCACATGAAGTAAAGCTCTTGGCTGTGAGTGACGTCACGCAGTTCGGGGTGCGAAGAGGACGCGGAGCGCGCGGGCTCCTTCTTTTTGTTTGCCGCAACACAGAAATAAGAGAAAAGAGAAGGGGCCACCACGGGAGATTGCTCCGGCGGGGCGAGCGTGACAAATGTGATATAGCAAGATATGGGGGTTAAACGGCCATAGCGGGAAGTGACTCGCCGCGACCTCGGGGGACGGGAATGGTGCAGAAATTAAATAGCAGGAATTGAAACGGCCATTGGGGAAGTGACTTGCCGCGGCCTCGAGAATATGAGCAGATAAGAAGATAGCAGAATATAAAGAGAATATAAAGAGCGGGAATTTAAACGGCCATTGGGGAAGTGACTCGCCGCGGCCTCGAGAATATGAATAGATAAGAATATGACAGGATATAAAGAGAATTTAAACGGCCATTGGGGAAGTGACTCGCCGTGGCCTCGAGAACATGAATAAATAAGAATATAACATATAAGAACGGGAATTTAAACGGCCATTGGGGAAGTGACTCGCCGCGGCCTCGAGCATATGAGCAGAATACAACAGAATATAAAGAGAATATAAGAACGGAAATTTAAACGGCCATTGGGGAAGTGACTCGCCGCGGCCTCGAGAACAAGATGTGATCGCCAGGGGCCGAAAGACTCCAAAATGAAGAAAGTGATCGTGCCTACCTCAAGAGCGGGAGATGGCGGGTTGCTTCTTCCTCCCCCTTCGGCCGGCCGACGGAGAGGGCTTTCCTTGGGTACCCTTGCAAAACAACGACAAACAAGTAACGAGTGGGTTAGAAAGATGAAGGTGTAGTATTCAAATCCTTGCGATAAAAATAACGAAATGATGGTAAGACACACACCTGGTTGGTGTTGTCTTTTAAACCCCTCTCGGACTCGAGTAGGAGGAAAATGAGATGATGGATGCAAGAAGTATATAAGAAGAGGCGCCCTTATGAAGGGGGATAGATGATGCGAGATGATGAATGCAAAAGAACTATGGAGAAAAAGGGGAAGAAAAGGCTTATTGGATGAGCCGAGGATGAAATCCGGCGGAGCTCCGGCAGCGTAGGGACGACGTGGAAGCGCGGTGGACGAAGACGACCTTCCTCTCGCGAGCGTGGGCACCCGAGAAGCCGGTAGAATCTCCACCTACAAAATACCCCACGGGTTAGAAAATGACTCAGGTAGCCTCTGGGCTCCGGCAGCCTATCGGATCTCTTCGAAGCTCTCCCAGAACTGAGGGGGTGGGCCTCTATTTATAGGGCTCCAGAGGGTGGAGGCGTCCAGGACCCTGGACACCTCCATCAGGGCCGAACTAATATTTTATTCTATTTTTATTAAATTTTTTGAAATATTTTTGTGGGGGCGTCCAGGGTCCCGGACGCCTCTAACAGGTCCACTGAATACTGCTGGCGGCCGCACGCGGTTTGGCACAACGCGTGGTTTTGTGAGCGGCGCCTCGTGATTCAGAAATGGGCGCGTCCAGGTGGCTGGACGTCTCCATAATTTGGATTTTTTCACACACGACAAACCGTCGTTCGGTGGCCGGCGCCCGTGAGAGAGTTGATGGAGGCGTCCAGGGGCCTGGACGCCTCCAAAAATATATTATTTTTATTTTTGTTGTTTTGTCTTTTATGCCAAGGCTGGCATTTTAATTTTTTATGTTTGTTTTTATGGAGGCGTCCAGGGGCCTGGACGCCTCCATTAATATGTATTTTTTTTTATTATTTTTTGTCTTTTATGCCAACTGGCACTTTACACATTTTTTAGATTTGTTTTTATGGAGGCGTCCAGAGGCCTGGACGCCTCCATTAATATATATATTTTATTTATTTTTGGGCTTTAAAAAAACAAAAATAAAAATAAAATAAATTTAAAGAATGGGGGCGTCCAGGGGCCTGGACGCCCCCATTAAGACCCACCCGGGTCCTCAGTCGGCTGCCGCCTGGCAGACACCCTTCTTGGTTCCGGAACTCCTGACGCGTCTGACTGGTGTTGATGCCGTCCGAATGCCGTGACGAGACGATTTTGGATGCCGAAAAGGGCGGAAGAAGACTCAAGAAAAGGAAGCACTCAAGTGAGTTAAAATGCGTAAGCCGTCGCGGGGCGTTGTATAGTAATATGAGACTTTCTCAGGAGACGTCAAGAATGGCGTGTCTACAGCTGCCCCGCCTTGGCGTCTGCTTTGCAAGGGAGCGACACATAGTGGAATGGTATCGAAGTGGAGTGAAATGAAGTGGGAGCGGACTGATAAGTTGATGCCAAGGTGTGATGAGACACGCTTTTGACGTTACTGTTTGGAATCTTTCCTGAAGTTTCAATGAGGCGACCTTGAAGAAGGTCTTTCAAATATTAACGATTGCTTGGACGGAGATCAAATAAGGGAGGGTGAGATGTGCACTCAGGCACGAAAAGGAGACCAACTTCTCGATGTGGAAGTACCTGGGTCATAAACCGGAGGTTTCACCTTTGGGGAGCGGTTACCAGCCAATATGGAAGTGCTGCGGCCAAGGTGGGTCAAGCAAGGTAAAAAAGGAACATCTGAGGGTCTGTCTAAACAAGGGTCTCCTTTGGAAGAGCAGCGTAGAGCCGTTTCAAGAAAACTCAGTATTTCATTCGGAGTGGAATATCTCATATTTGTAGGAATTGAAGCACAACGGCCTTCGCAATCGAATCACTTGAATGATCTTCCGCAATAAATCAAAATCCTATATGAATGCATGCTGGGTTAAAATAAAAATTTAAAACAAACTAAAATAGAAAATAGCCAAGGATAATATTGTCAACTTGTTAAGAACGGGTCAAGATACCGATCCGGTGAGCCGACACTGAGCTGGGGCCCGTTTATCCGCGCACCAACTCACTGAATGGAACCGTCGTCCCCATGCTACCACAAGTTAACGGCCTATCCGTACAACCCAAATCCTTCCGGGATCATCACTGTTTTTGTTGAAGGGGAACTCAAATCCCAGATTTGTTCGGGTCGCAAGGTCCTTGACATGTTCTAGTAGCGTAGGTATCGTATACTATGATGCATGACATGGTGGGACCAACTATTGAAAGGTGGGATAGGAGACTGGACAAAGACGTCCGTTAGTAAAACCTGCACAGACTAGCAAAGGTTAGCAACATCAGAAAGTAGCAGAATCACAGCAGAATCGCACCACAGTACAAAGGAGATCCAGATAAAATCTTGACAATGACCACTGATGTGACATGTTCCGTCCTGTAGAGATCTTCCCTTCCTATAAGAACTCCCCTTAGGCTAGTTCATGCAAATGCACCAAGGTGGGTTTTGGAAGCTCAGGAGAGAAAAGAGAGAAGAATCTAGAGATTTTCAGGATGGAAGGAGAGTCTTCTCGCGTTATGAAGAGGAGCAGGCCTAGCAGTGAGATCAGGCGACTCTCCGACCTCGAGGGTCATTTGAGTGGGACGATCATGTCGCATATGGTAAGCTGATTCATTTCAAATTTCTCCACGTGAACCTTCTTCTTACTACCTTCCTTTCTTCTTCTTTCTTTTCTCTTCCAGCCATATCCACTCTTCCCAGGCCCGAGGAAGTTTTCCAAACTGCCATGGCTTTCAAAGCTAACTTCCAACATCTCCATCGGCATGAGGGCCATACTCTCGAAGTGGCAACTGCAGGGGCTCCTTATTCACGCAAAACACTATGAGAAGATTCGTATGGACTGGGCGGCTATGGGCGCACTAGTGGAGATCTGGCATCCCCAGACCCACACTTTTATCTTCCCGACCTTCGAGGTGACTATCCTCCTCGAGGAGGTGGAACTTCTGCTCGGATTGAAGAAATTCAAGAGTGACGGGAAGGTGAAGGCTATGCGGATGCTGACACGGGTGACTTCTGAAAGCGTTCTTGGAAGCTTCATGCCGCCCGACGCAGCCAGAAAGGTCTGTACTCAAAAGGGGATCGATCTCCAAAAGCTTGCGGAGTGGGTCATGGACGCCCTGAGAGGGTCACCAGACGATGACTATTTGGAGGGAATCATGAAGGGGTTCACCATTTGTCTGGCGGGTGCTCTCTTGTTTCCTTATACCGACAACATGGTGGAGGAAGACCAACTGAGTGCTATCTGCGGGATCTGGCGTGGAAAAAGGGTGGGACCCGCTGTCCTCGCCTACCTGTATAGTGGCCTTACTGCCTCGAGCATGGGTAAGCCTCCTTTTGGTTGCGCACTTGTCCTGAATTGCTGGCTTGATTTGCACTTCAAATTCGACCACCGCGAGGGAATGCCAACTGCTTCGAAGCTCTTCCAACAAAGCCCTCTTCATCACATAGCCGACGTGTTAGGGTTCGGTGGTACTGTAGTGAACCGCGTTCCGTGGCTGAGGAAACGTGAAGACTGGCGGTCTCACTTCCGCACCGTGACACAAGGCTTCTTTACTTGCGCACCGGCATGTTTGCTTTCGCTTGATCTCCTTCTGAGGCCTTCCCCCGAAGTTGATCTTTAACTGATCGGCGCGACCGAGTTTGTCCTTTATAACGCGCATCGATGCTGCCTCCAGGTCGGCATTCCACGCCATTCATTCCCACTATCGATTGGCATCGTTCCTTTGAAGAAGAGACAGTTGGGTACTGAAGCGGATGCGAAGGAAGCGAAGGCCGTCAAAGCACCCTGGAAGACAAGTGTCGCGGGAAAGGCCTTAGCGCACGTGGGGGAAGAATGTGAGCTGTGGAGGGCTTATGTAACCGAACTGGGGAAGTTAAGGCCTAAGGCGCCTAAGCCCCTGATGTAGTTCATTCTGCTTCTCTGATGGAATAAAACCTGGCATGGATATTTTGGGACCCCCGTCCCCTTAATTATTATTATCTTTTTTGTGGTTTTTTTTTCTTTGTGTTTTTTCTTTTGTTTGGATTATATACATACTCTTATCTTTTTTACTTTTATTATATATTTTTTATTTTTTTTTAAATTTTTATTATGGGGGCGTCCAGGGGCCTGGACGCCCTTAATTTTTTATTTATAATTTTTTTCAGTTTTTTTTGTTTGGGGGCGTCCACGATCTTGGACGCCCCTATGTTTTATTTTTTTATTTTTTGGTTTTTTTGTTTTGGGGGCGTCCAGGGTCTTGGACGCCCCTATGTTTTATTTTTTTATTTTTTTGGTTTTTTTGTTTTGGGGGCGTCCAGGCGCCTGGACGCCCCAAATTTTTTTGAATTTTGAAAAAAATAAAAAAAGTGGGGGCGTCCAGGCGCCTGGACGCCCCAAAAAGGGTGGATTCTATATATATGGGGGGGCCTCCCCCCCTTTGCTCAATTACTGTTCATTCAAACCACCCAGTCAAATCCAGACGACCCATTCTTCGTCCCAATGGAGCGAGGAGGATCGAGCCAGGGTCCAAAGAAGCGGAAACGACGGGCTCGTCTTCCGAGGAGGCTGAGGGATGATGCCGAGGGGGCTGCTGCGACGGAGGAGATTGCCGCGGGTGAGGAGGCTCTTCCTTTGGCCTTGGAGGCTGCAGTGGATGCTGGCGACGCGGCAGAGGACGAGCACGATCCAGTAAGCCACTTAGACCTCCATTCTATTGGTTCACTGGGTTAAAAGGGCGGACGAGAGGCTGTGTGGCGAACGCCGGGTGTGAGGGAAGGAGGCGTCCAGGGGCCTGGACGCCTCCACATTTTCTTTTTTGTTCTTTTTTAATTTATTTATTTTCGTAAATAATAAAAAAAGAATTAAAAAAAGGAGGCGTCCAGGGAATGGGACGCCTCCATGATAATATATATATATTTTTTATTTATTTTTGTTCTTATTTTTGGGTTTTTCTAAAATTAAAATAAAGAAAAAGTAATGGAGGCGTCCAAGGTGTTGGACGCCTCTAAAAAAAACATAAATATTTTTAAAAATAAAAATAAAATAAGATAAATAAGTAGTATATATAGTGTTATTGTTTATTACTATTCATAATGCTGATGTGTTCTTTTGTTGGTTTTGTGGTGTGCAGGGCGTGATGAAGGGCCGGATCAGCTGGTCCTTAGTGGTGGCAGCATACCGTGGGCTGCCAGACTTCCAGAGGGCGCGTGTGGGCGCCATGGGCTTTGGAGCTTTCCTTAGGATCGAGCTCTTCCGGCTCGACCTTCCTCTTATCCAGGCATTGAGGGAGCGGTGGCACGCGCCGAGCAGAGCGTTTCTGATGCCCTGGGGGCACATGGTGCCGTCACTGGAGGACGTGGCTCGGATCACCGGGCTACGGGTGGACGGAGAGGCGGTGAGCGGGGTCACCTACCCCGACTACCGAGAGAGTGCCCTGGACCTGCTGTGGTTAGAGACGAGTGTGACTAACAGGGACAGCAGGGTAGTTGGCCGAGTGGAGATCATGGAGGCGCTCGGATTCGTTGACCCGCGCCAGCGGGTCAGCGAGACTGGAGCGGAGTTTCTGGCACGACTGGAGGGAGATGCCCGTGCAGCTTTCACTCAGGACCCGAGTGAGCGGGAGCTGGTGGATCTAGACCTCCGGAGGTTTCTTTTCTTCTTCTTGGGCCACCTTCTGCTGGGGACGAAGGGGGATGGCATCCACTGCCGTTTCCTCGGGATCTTGGCGGATCTGGACAGAGTGGGACACTACGCGTGGGGAGCGGCTCTGCTTGCCCATTTGATTGCTGATCTCTCCCAGACTTCGGAGAAGGAGACGACAGTCAGCGGCTTCGCACCTTTTCTCCAGGTACATAATTTATTTATGTATTTTCACAGTTAAATATGTAATTATTGTACTAATGATGTATGATGAATGTAGGTGTGAAGCTATTACTATTTCCCGATGGGGAGGGCTAGGCATGGGAACAGGAGGGCCGTGCCTCTGGCGCGGCGGTGGAGGCCGGTCGTGGTTGCAGCACCCCACGGCTACCAGCTGGCGTCACTTCGTCGGGAGCTGAGCGAGTATCCCGAGGCCATGGTATGATGCGTATGGTTTTTTGTGTTTTCTTATGTGACTGAATGGCAACTAATATGATGTATGTATGGTGATGCAGGTGGTGTGGAGACCCTACCTGGGCATGGGCGACGCTGGCCAGCCTTGGGTTGTAGCGGGTCTTCCTCATTTCAGGCGGGACGTGTGGGTCCATTGCCTGAACGAGATCGAGCCGCTTCGGCTGAGGCTGGTTATGAGGACGTTGGGGCTAGCCCAGGAGTGGGTTGATGTAGAAGAGCCGGCCCGCATCGGGCGGAAGACCAAGGGGAAGGCGAAGGTTGTGGACTGGCGTACGCGCTTCCCAGCACAGTACCAGGACTGGCAGCAGGGCGGGGTCCCAGTGGTGTCCCATGTACAGGACAGTACTGATTACCTGAGACGGTACCGGGCTACGTATGGGGACCGCCTCTTCCTTGGTGGTATGGCAGGGGTAAGTGAAATGAGAATGCTTCACTCTTTTATATGTATATGCATGTAACACTAACTTATGTACAATGTAAGATGCTCGTGATAACATGATCGCCGACCTGCGGGCCCAGTTGGCGGACGCCAGGCGGCAGTTGGTGGCCATCCGACAGGAGTTGGAGATCCTGGTGAGTTTATGCGATGCATTTTTTGTGACCTGGATTTTTTTGATACTTGGCCTCTAACTGTCGTTCGCTCTGTGTTTCAGCGGTCCCACCAGACAGCGGCAGCCGGGATGGCTGGTGGAGCGGGTTCCAGTTCGCGGGGCCCTCCTCCGGAGGTTTCTGCCCTCCAGGAGCAGCTGGCGTATGCGGTGGCTCGGGCTGAGGAGGCCGAGCGTGACCGTGAGGCTTGAGTGAGTGTTTGCCTGACCTCGACTCTCCTTCTGGCTGCCCTCCTTCTATCACTGTTCTCTTACGGTGCATGCGTGCTTTGACAGGTGGCCGAGATCCGAGAGGCCCTGGCGCGTGCTGTTCGTGCCGAGCAGGAGCGCGACGCTCGGGTGGCGGACCGTGACGCCCGGATTGCGGAGCGCGACGCCCGGATTATGGAGCTGGAGGAGGAGCGTCGATGGGAGGTTGAGGAGCTCCCTCGTGACGTGCTGGATCTGCGGATCGCCCTCGAGCTGTCAAGGAGGGAGGCGATGAGGGAGAGAGAGGAGAGAGAGAGGGATAGGGAGAGCGTGGAGAGAGAGAGGGAGAGGGAGGAGCGACAGCGGGATCAGATCGAGAGGAGGGCTCTGGAGACCCAGCTGCTGGAGCTCCGATTGAGTCTTGGCACGGCGGAGGGGAGGCTTCGGGAGAGCGAGGAGCGGTACCAGAGGGCGAAGGAACGCGGGGCGCGACTTCGTCAGTCTGGTTCTTTTTCCATGGGCAGCTATCTGGTTTCTTCGGCCGAGGAGCGTCATCGCGCCTTCGAGGCTGGAGTGCCACCACAGGGCGAGGCGAGCACGGCTTCTCAGGGTTCGCAGAGGCCCGCTAGGGATCCCCGACAGAGGAGGGAGGAGAGAGATGACCAGGAGGGTGATGGTGAGAGTTAGAGAGTTGCTTGTACACGTCACCCTTCTCACTGTATGATGTACTTTCGGCTATTATATGAAATGAAAATGGCTTTCTTGTGTTGTGTGTACTTTTCTCTCTCCCACACTTTCTTCTTTGCACTGAGTTGTCCTTCGAGACACGCTCCACGAGACCTTGCCCTGAACAGCGGGGAACTACGCTTTGCACGGGGGGATTCTGTTTCCTTTCTCCCCCTTTTGGGCGCGTCCAGGCGCGAGGACACGTCTTAATCCTTGAATTCAAATTTAAAGCGTCGGGTGGCCTTTCTTCTCCCGTGCCTTACCCGCAAACGAGCCCGCCTTCCGCCGAAACTCGCTTGCCCCTTTTTCGTCTTCCTCCTCTTTTGATTGATAGAATTCGGTGGGCCCGACCATGGTGAAGGTGGAGAGGGACGAGGAACTCCTCGCCTGAGGAGGGACACGCAAGAACATGGAACGACGTCCATGGAGGAGGAAGGGCCGCTTCGGGCCCCCGAGGGACCCGAGGGGCCCGATGTCGCGGAGGGAGGTGAACACGGTCTGGTAGGTCCTCCGATCTCTTCCTCTTTTAATTCATTTTGAGTTTTGAAGCGAGCCGCGCGAGGGGGGAAAGGGTTCGGTGAGTGTTGCACTCAAATGATGGACGCGTCCTAGACAGGTGACGTGTTCTTTGTTATGATGCAAGGCCCTTCTTTCTTGGTGGCAGACA